>HG995347.1:1210000-1824940 GCA_905333045.1 Lysandra bellargus | reverse complement strand
CTTTCGGAACACGTTGTTTTCTTTGTTTCAATCGGCGAACGAACGTGTAGGTACTGCTACACAGGCAACGCTCCCTGTTTTTCTTTTTTTTTGTTGAAATAAATAAATGAAAAACTATAAAACACGTATATTTTTATTTTGTTTTAATTACCCGAAAACGAACAAAAAATACAAAATCCATGTTCTTGAGTTATATGAGGGCTAAGATCGGAATAAACAATCCCAAGCTGTCAAGCAGTGTTGTCACATCTACCAACTTTATGGTAGATCTACCAATTTTACCTCCCTTCTACCTATCTACCAACTTCGGTATCAAATCTACCTATTTTTCAACATATCATTGTTCACGTACTTGAATTATCTATACTTATTATAAAACAAAGTCGCTTTTTTTTCCCTCATACTTATTATAAAACAAAGTCGCTTTTTTTCCCCTCATGTCCCTTTGTTCCCTTTAATCTTTAAAACTACGCAACAGATTTTGATGATTCTTTCAGTGTTAGATAGCCCATTTATCGAGGATGGTTATAGGCTATATTTTATCACGCTAAGACAAATAGGAGCGAAGAAATAGAGGAAAATGTGGAAAAAACGGGGAAAATTATATGAAAGGGCTAACTTGAACGCGCTAATCTCAGGAACTACTGGTCCTGATCTGCCACATGGCCTCCAAGTAGCAGACTCGAGGGGCGTCTGCTACAGCCCTGGTGGGGGCCGAGGAGGAAGACGCACGTGTTGTGCGCCCATCGTGGAGTCTTCGGGCCGCTGGCGGGGTCGCGGATGTGTGTATCGTTCCCGTGGCCCCGTCAAAAGGCGGCGTGGCGGAAGATGGGGGGGGGGGGGTTTAGTGGGTATACCGTGGTCTCATTAGCTACGGGAGTCCCACATCACCGCTCGGGTCACCCCCTGCGCCTGGGTGGTATGCGTAATGCATTTCCCCCTCCGGAAAAAAAAAGGATCTACTGGTCCAATTTGAAAAATTCTTTCAATGTCAGATAGCCCATTTGTCGAGGAAGGCTATAGGCTATATTTTATCACGCTAAGACTAACAGGAGAATGTGAAAAAAACGGGGGAAATTGTTTGAAAGGGCTTATCTCGCGAACTACTGGAGCAATTTTATGTTATTTGGCACAGATAAGAAGTAGACCACGTGAAGGATCATAGGATATCGATTTTGATCATTTTTTCAGTGGCTATAATATATTTTATACCCGTGCGACGCCGGGGCGGGTCGCTAGTTAATAATAAAAGTTACAGGCTACTCGGGTAGCATTTTGGTATATTGAGTCGTCTTGGTACAACATTTCCTTCAGCATTTAACGAGCTGCAGCTGTTCTGAGCCGTTCACTCACTTTCGAAACGCAGATTAGTCTGTGAACGGTCCGAAATGTTACAAGAGTGGTAACAAAAAATTTAAAAGATTGATCCTGAGCCCAAAGCCTTTTGGAAACATGTTGCAACAATAAAAAAAAAAGAGACCAGTCCCCAATGTTTCCCCTGCTTTGTGAGACAAGTACTTGCACTTTCACATAGCAGTGCAAATGTTGAGAGACTGTTCTCCTCAACAATTTAAAGACATGTCATAGAAACTCACTCAGCAGTCAACACTGGAAGGTTTGCTTCATCAGCCGAGTGCTGAACATTTAAAATCTATACTAATATTATAAAGCGGAAGAGTTAGTTTGTTTGTTTATTTGAACGCGCTAATCTCAGGAACTACTGGTCCGATTTGAAAAAATCTTTCAGTGTTAGATAGCCCATTTATCGTGGAAGGCTGGATATATTTTATGACGCTAATACATACTAATAGGAGCAAAGAAATAGAGGAAAGAGTGAAAAAAACGGGGGGAAATTATTTGAAAGGGATTATTTTAACGCGCTAATCTCAGGAATTACTGGTCTGATTTGAAAAATTCTTTCAGTGTTAGATAGACCATTTATCGAGGAAGGCTATAGGTTATATTTTATCACGCTAAGACTAATAGGAGCGAAGAAATCGAGGAAATTTGGAAAAAACGGAGGAAATTATTATCTAAGCTACTGGAATAATTTTTATGTTATTTGGCACACATGAAGAATAGACCACGTGAAAGGACGTAAGTTTCTTTTGTTGCGGAAAAATGTACGGTTTCCGTTACATTCCTATATTAGGCGGGCGAACGCACGGAACATCTAGTTATTCAATAAAAATATGTATAAACACTATCAATAAAACTCTCTCTATGGATAAACTAGCATTTTTTATTCTAAAAAATTTGCTGATATGAGGGTGGTAGATCTACCAACTTTTGGGTCTAACATTTACCTAATTCTACCAATTTTTGGCATGATGTCTACTGATTTTCGAAAATTCGGTGTGACAGCACTGCTGTCAAGCATAACCAAAATTTGATTTACATCTGTGTTACATACAATTATTTTTACGTGTGCGTGTTAGTGATGTACAAACATCTTGTAATTCGACAAAATATCGATCATGATTTATGGAATAATAATTGTAAGATTGTAAAAACAATAAAATGGTATAAAATAAAACTGCACAGATATTTAAGTAATAAAATTTTAATTTTGAAGTAAAATATGACTTTTTTTCAAAATGCTTGCTGCTTAATTAAGTATGCGTGAATTTTTCTTCGGAGTCCAGTTTGGACTGTTAGGTAATTATTTTAAGCCATGAATTTTTGGTATGCAGGTCAGCAGGAAATCTGAAAAATTGGCCAAGTGTGAGTCGGACTCGCGCATAAAGGGTGACCAGTTTCAACCGGGCATTTTCTAAAACCCGACACGATACGACACCGGACACGATAGGTTACCGTCACATCAGTACACGACACGACACGACTTCACTAGACCCTATTAATTTTCAATTCACTCTCAATGAGGCCTTTTATTTGATGCCCATCTTGCAGAAGTGCTTTTAACTATTCCCCTATCTTGGACGAGTAGCCATATTGGATATAGAATGACATTACATCTGTGGAAATTTCAGAAGTCTATTACTGTAGCGGTTCTTGTTATACAGCCTGGAGACAGACAGACGGACGGACGGATGGACAGACGGACAGGCAACGAAGTCTTACTAATAGTAGAGCGGGACCCCACTACTAGGACTTTTTACCCTTTGGGTGCGGAACCTTAAAAACGATAAATTATGTATGATAGTATAGGTATTAATATAGTAACTAATTATAAACTACGGATGAGTATGTTATCATTTCAACATTCCTAGATAATTAGTATACTTAACTAAAAAATATTTTCATATCGATACTACTTATGTAGCCTTGATGTAGCCCTAGTGTAAAATAGATGAAAATTGTTTACACAAAATATCCTTATATAGTGCACCATGGCTAGTCAAGTTATGTTTTCCATATAAATAAACATAATATATAGAAGTGAATTATCAAAATCAATATCAATAACTCGTAGGGAATTGCCAAAAATAAACTAGGTCCTGTCGATGTAGAATAATTCACCTGTGAAATGAATATTTGTCCGGGTTATTTCGATGTGTGGTACTGTGGTCAATCCTCGAATTTGTAACCATGTTTCTAGAGCAGTATTTCTAAAAAATATTCATTATTTAACTTAAAATCACAATTTTTCTGAGAACCCAAATTGACAATGATCGCCTTTTTTTTATAATAATCATAGAACGATCGGCACAGGGTCAGATAGACTGTCAAACAGATGAAAAAAAAGCTATGCAACCTCAAATCACGCTTCTCTTTCTACCACGCAGTGTTATTGATAGTGACATCTCGCTTGCTCAGGCCTTTGTTTCTCTATTCCGATAGGTACACTGACCTCCAATATAGTACTTGTTTAATGGAGGTCAGTGGATAGGTATATTAACTTTATGGTGCTGACAAATGTGCGATCAGCTTGATGCTCAAATCTGAAATCATTATTATAAATTATTATCTCAATAGCTCAGACCAATAAAAAAAGAAAGACGGAGTATTTACATATAATGGCGTGAAGTCGCTGTCGATCAATGTGTGCGTCACGCCTAGCATAAATACGCTAGGCGTGCGCTTGTGTGCAAAAAAATAATGTTGCCAACTCAAGGTTTCAGATTGTCAAACTCCCATCCTGTTGCAGTCTTATTAAACTACTAAGTAATGACTACAAAAGTTGCTATCAAACTAGATTGTTAATCATCATTCATTAGTAATTGCTGAAAAAAGTAAATACTTAAATATCTATATCTAATAAATTATGTGTTTCAACTAAGAACAGACAGACAGACAGACAGACAGACATACATACATACAGACAAAAATTGTAAAGAATGTTGTTTGGTGTATGCAGTATGTATCGTATACAGATTAATATGCAAATAGTAAAAAAATCTTTCAATACTACAAACAGACACTCCAATTTTATTTATATCAATAGATTTTAAATGAATAACGAATTTTAGGTTAAAAATAAACATTTGTCAGGATAAAACAGCACGTAATAATATTTTTCCCCTATTATGGGGAAAAATATCTTGCGACCAGCATGCAGCACTGCTTGAGGTTCTGTGTTCCGAGACTCCCGAGACAATTTTTAAAACTAATAAATTAAATTCGTTATTTCGGTGGTAATACATAAATATTCAACTAATTACTTGTGAAACGTAATCCCACAAGGTTTCTTTTGAGCACAAGAATTGTTTTTGCACCATTTAACGATGCAGGACGGCATATTTTGATATTTCTTGACACAGATGAAAACGACATGCGCCGTCACTCGTTGAAACCGGAATGGCGGGCGGCCGGCTTCCTATGGCCGTATCGGCTTCCTATTGCCTGCCTCACCGCGTAGCATGGATGGCTCTGTCTATATTTTTTTATTGGTCTGAGCTCAATAGTAGGTACTAGGTATTGGGATTTGGTCTGATAATAATAGGTCTAAAAATCAAAGCTAATGCACATTATATTATAATTTATTTTTTGTATTAAACGATTAAAACAACAATATCGATTAAATATATTTTTATTGATGTCATAAAAATAAAATTATTAAAAACCTAATAAAAACGTGTTATCTTAATTAGAGTAGGTACTCGTAATCATATTACAGGCACTTATTTTAAACATAATTTGTAAATTGTAAGTAAATCTTTATAAAATAACTTGCTTAATTTCTAATTATTATAGTGGCAGACAAATTGCGAATCACAGTGTACTTATATAATGCTTTTTCCCTTTCAAAGACCAAAATCCAAAATCCTTCAACAAGCCTCTGAAATAATTTTCGAAAAAATATTTTCCATACTAATATCTCTATTCTCAAGCCCTGTATTTGAGGTCTAAAAATAAAGCAACAAAATTATATTATCAATAGTTGTAAATTGTGACACAAGTGTGAAAATGGTTTAACAAAACATAATATTAGGAACTGGGGCTCCCAAAAATCCTGCCTGCAAATTCAGACAGGCCACTGATTGCAAGATGAATCGTCAGAAAAACCCTTAAATTCTTATTATTAGGTTATCTATGGCACAAGTTAGGACGAAATACCACCAGAAAACGTGGTAAAGGCACATCTTTACTGCCTACATTTAAGGCCATTTTCAGACACCTTTTTTGCCTAAAAATTTTATTTTTTACTGACAGAGATTGGTGTAATCCGTCTTGGTGTAACCGACCCTTATCTAACGGATAATATATTAAGATACATATAGATTATAGAATATATAGTTAAGAAAGTAGATTAAATGCGTATCTGATGTTTTAAGTAACAAAAATAACAATATTATAAACATGAATACAACAAAGAGATTCCTAGCTTTTAAAGCACTGGCCATATACTGCAATAATTATTACTATATTGTTAAATCTTTGCTATTATAATTAACATGGGAAAAGAAATAAACAAAATATAACAATCCAACATACACATTCCATAGAGGTAATTCTTAATTAACCCTGTTAAGCTTGACAAACAGTAACATACAAAAGTTTTACCTGGCCAATGGCCATACTTATCTACTAACTACTACCTTATAAGCACCAAATCAATGAAGACACTTACAACATTGACCAACATACAGCCCTTAAAAGTAAACAGTGATGTAAAATTTCGCAACATCGGAAGAGTTGCAGGTGCGTTGCCGGCCTAACACTTTACCTGGCACTTTACATAGTAAAAAAAATCGATTTTGAATCGATATCCTAAAAGTCCCGCATCTTGGAGTTCACTGGCCCATAACAATAATCATAAAATCTTTATCAAACATTTAAAGCACCTAATAGGTTTAATAGTAATTTTCTTAATTAATAACTAAATTTAATAAAATCATAATATGAAAATATAATTTTTGTGCTATGGCTCCCTTTTTAGAACATTTTATTTGAATCAAATTTAAAATTTAACAATCCAACTGGTAACTTTAAAATTTCAACCGCATATATTCAAACTTCCAAAAATAGTAAGTTTGTAAAAATGGACAGAAAAATAGTTAGTTATTTTTATTGAGGTAGGTAAAGTAACCAACCCTCTTATGCTCTTACCATTAGTAATTTTAACGTTAACAGCACTACTGCCTGACTAACTTTGACGTTAACCAATCAAGAGCACTATTGAACAAATTAACTTTAGTAAAAAAAAAAGTCAAAAACCGAACATGTCTTTAGAAATCGTCGTCATACGCAAAGAAAGCAATAAGAAAATGAATATTATTATTATTATTTATGCGAAAATTAAATATCCACTCTCGTTCTAAATAAAATATACTGAGAGTGATTTAATGTCAGTTTTAGTTTACTTTTATAATTGGACTCCCGATGACTGCACATTGCAGAGTAATTTATAATTAACATGTAAATGGAAATCATAAAATCCAAAAAGATCCAAAACATAAATATAGTTCAAAATAATCTTAATATTAATGAGTAAAAATGCTATAAAATTTAGAAAGTTTTAAAACTAAGCAATAAGCTTTTATACCTAACAATACATGTAAATAAATCTTATTTTAAATTGTCATTTGCATTGAAAACGATAAGGCATTAACACACTTTTGAATAACCATTCTTAATCAATTATTATGAATTATAATTATTATTAAGTAGGTATTCAATTTTTTTTTTCAAAATATGTTAGTTTTTATTTTATACAAATTACAATGGAACAATTCCTAAATAGTTTATAAGCCCCTTTGTAAAAAAATTTTCGCACTACATCTACATAAATCGCAGGTTTTCTATTTGTCTGTCAAGGGACTTCCTATAACCAGTTAGTGGACAAAACAGAGTAAATCTTTACATAGTAAAGGGCTTTGTTTATACTGAGATGAGGCACTGAGAAAAGTTACTTATAATCTGCTTGGCATATTGTATAATATTATGGCGTTTCATTTGTAAAATATCTCTATTGGTTCATTTTGCACACTACGCTTCGCTCTTTCATAAGTATTGCAGTATCTGAAATCTACTAATACCACATTCATGCAGCGTTGTATACTATTTGATTCAGTCAAATGCACTGATTTATAACTATAAACCTATATTTCTTTCTCATGAAATATTCAAACAACTTAACCAGCAACTAACCAATCAACTTTGCTTGACATTCAAGCAAAGTTGGTTGGGTAAGGTAATAAGTTAGAGTTGAGAATATTTTTTGTTGTTTAAGGCGGTCTGCATTAAAGTTACATAAAATAATAAAATCTAGTTAAAAATCGTTATTAACACAAAATAGATGGCGAGCGAAGCGACTCTTTCATAAAGAAATTGTATATGTCGCAGTCATCTGGTTTAATCTGCGATTCGATTGAATGACTAGCGCATTCATTGAATGACACCATTCAATTGAATGACTAAAGGACAACTCGTCAAGACGTTGACTGTAACGTTTAACGTCTTGACTAAAAGTCATAATTATAGCGAAGTCGTTAAATGAGATGCTATATTTTTTTTCAAGTAGCCGTTGATGGGATGGTTATAGGTAAATCCACGCTTTCATATTATTTTATTAGTTATTACAAATAAAGCACTTTAATTTAAATGTAATCGATAAAATATCAACACAGTGCTATCAGCTGTGCGAACAGATTGACGCCATATTTGTTTTAGTGACTAGTAGCGCCGCAGTAGGTAGAAAATGAAATACTTTCAATTACCTGACTGATTTCATGTCCGCTATCTTCAAAACGCTATGCTACGAATCGCTAACTAGTTGAACGTTGAGGGACGATCGTTCAATCGACGTTCGGCCGAGTCATTCAATTGAATGGTGTCATTCAATGAATACGCTAGTCATTCAATCGAATCGCAGATTGAACCAGATGACTGCGACATATACAATATCATAAAAATGTTCTTGTGTAAATAGCATTTAGTATAATTATTGTATTATTGTACCTTGCCAAAGTTTTGCACCTTACGTAAAATATCTATACTTATCTTACGCATTAATATAATCTACATATCGACTCCAAATGTTTCGGCTTGTCTCTGGTCTTGCACACAGAAGTTTTGTAAGCTCAAGGATTGTGATAGCTTACTACTAACCTGAAAAGGTGTAATATTTTTTGTTATAATATTGTAAAGAGTAAACAAACATCAAATTTTAGAAAAACAATAAAAATTCCGCAAAAAAGAAGTACAATTAATTATCAGAGAGGTTGATTCCTAGGCAGATAGCGGACCCAAATTTGGTCGCGTTAAGTCAAACTCATCCGACCGATCATAGCTAACATTGTTAATTGACATAAGCCGACCGAATGGCGTAGGTCCGTCAACTGCCTAGGAATCAATTTCCTCGATAGTACAAACAATATCTCATAATCAAAAATGTATTTGCCTATCTTAAAATCGAAGACGTGAGTGGAAGAATCGAACAAGTAACATTTCGTAACATACGGACAATAACTCATTTTTTCCCTAATCTATACTAATATTATAAAGCGGAAGAGTTTGTTAGTTAGTTTGTTTGTTTGTTTGAACGCGTTAATCTCAGGAACTACTGGTCCGATTTGAAAAATTCTTTCAGTGTTAGATAGTCCATTTATCGAGGAAGGCTATAGGCTATATTTTATCACGCTAAGACTAATAGAAGCGAAGAAATAGAGGAAAGTGTGGAAAAATCGGGGGGAAATTATTTGAAAGGGCTTACTTGAACGCGCTAATCTCAGGAACTACTGGTCCGATTTGAAAAATTCTTTCAGTGTTGGATAGCTTATTTATCGAGAAAGGCTATAAGCTATATTTTATCACACTAAGGGCCTGTTTCACCGCTTCCTGATAAAGCTATCCACCACTTAACTTGACAGATGGAGTATGGAGAATCTGTCAAATAAGCCTATCCGGCACCTTATCAGGAAGCGGTGAAACAGGCCCTAAGACTAATAGGAGCGAAGAAATAGATGAAAATGTGGAAAAAACGGGGGAAATTATTTGAAAGGGCTGATCTCACGAACTACTGGAGCAATTTTTCTGTTCTTATTTGGCACAGATAAGAAGTAGACCACGTCTAATTTACGCGGGCAAAGCCGCGCGGAACGTCTAGTTTCAAATAAATTTTCCGGCCCTAAAGCCTGTTTAAGCAAAAAAAACGGGAAGTTTTTTCATGTAACATACCTTATTCTTCCACTCACGTTTACATACCTACATATTTCAATAATATTATTTAATCGAGGTCCCTACGAATCTTTATCTGTATGCGCAATAAAGTTGAGTCCTACCTCTAGTCAACAATTCGACTGTTGAAATCTGAAGACATTTACTTACTTTGCATATTAAGTTGAGTGATTATTCCGGAGGAGCGCTGGCCGTTGCGTACGGGTTAGCAGCCGGCTGGAATATTACAATAATAATTATACATTACAACTGTTTTAGTCTAAGGGCTCCCACACAAAACTGCGAATTCGCATCGCATCGTAATGCCATGTTGTTTTATAAATTCTGTCGCAGAAAGCGATGCGATGCGAATTCGCAGTTATGTGTGGGAGACTATACATAACTAAAGTCTAAGGGCCGCGCCACACCGGAATGGCAACGGCGAGGCGAGCACTTTCAGTGTCATATGATTTTAAACTTTAAATCATAATATTATGACACTGAGGCCGGTATAAATAGTCAGTGCTCAAGATGCATCTCAGTCTCAAGACACGGTTCAGGCTCTGTGATTCGTTGGCTGTCAAAATTTGGACCAATCATAGAGCCGAATCGCGTCTTAAGATCGAGATGCATCTTGAGTACTGACTATTTATACCGGCCTTAAAGTGCTCGCCGCGCCGCTGCCATTCCGGTTTGGCGCGGCCCTAAGGTCAAGGTGACAAACCAGTGTCTCTTATGCTGGCACTTCACATGGCTATTTGTATTTGCTATTGGCTATTTGTTGTATTTGGCAACCTCATTGACGAATACGCAAACAAGGAAATAAAGGCAAATACGGCCTTCCACACATGGACGTCAAATACCAAACTTTTACTTGATTTTGTTTACAGTATTTCCGGACCTATACGACCTGCAAACTTTCAAGAAAAGAGCGTATTCCCTCTTAAAAGGCCGGCAACGCACCTGCAGCTCTTCTGATGTTGCGAGTGTCCATGGGCGACGGTAGTTGCTTACTTGCCTGTTGCTTGTTTGCCCTCTTATTTAATAAAAAAAAACGGCGCGACAAGGCTTTAAATGAACGTGGGTGTTGGCGCTGCTCGTAAAGGCGAACTGTCAAAAATGAAGTTTTTGTATGATGGCAGCGTTAGTTCCTTTTTTCGCCACGTTCATATAAAGCCTTGTCGAGCTGTACTATACGTAGTATCTCATCTCATATTAGTCTGTGGCTGTACTTGCCTATTTGACTCTTTTACAAATACAAATACAATCTTTTGATGTGCTACAATTTACAAAAACCGACAAAGGTACGGATACGTGTATTTGGTATTGGTCATATTTGTCAAATAGGCAAATAAGGCCAATACTTGTCAAATGGCGAATACATCAAATAGGCAAATACAAATAGCCATGTAAAGTGCTTCCATTATGAGTCATGAAATGTTTTAAAAACTGAACAAAGGTCAGAGTGTTTTTTTCTATAGTTAAGTATTAGTTCAAAGCACATAAAGAGAGAGAGAGAAAAGTAGCTATAATTTTAGCTACTTTTCTCTCTCACTTGCAATGCGATAGCATATAACATATTGGTGTCCTACTGATGGGACTAAAAGCAACTATATTAACAGTTTAATGCACGGTTATGGCAATAAATTAAAAATTCGTGAAAACTAGATGCATCTTTGTGATTTTTTTCTATCAAAAATTTTTTTAAGGTATCGTGTTTTCGCCCAGATCAAATTCTTGGAAATATAATGTAGTATCTGGGCGAGGCCGCCAATTTTTGCTGATTTTGCAATTTTTTTTTCTCCGCCCTTTGTATTTTAAAAAGTATTGTGTTTATCTTATGCTCGAAAACTGATTCTAACGAAGAAAACAAAGTGCTCAAGCATGCATTAGAACTATTTGAGTTCCAATAATAGTCTAAAAATATATTTACAATTAAACATAAAAAAGGTAAGAAAATAGCTTAAAATATACAATCCGCCGTGGAAGAGGTGCACTTTAACTGTCGCTGTAGCAGTAAGTATGACAGATTTGAAGATAAATCTGATATGTTATGAATACTTATATAAATGGCTATTACCTCATCTAATTCTTATAGTATTTTAAGATAACTTTCTTTATAAACTTTTTCAAATCAAATGAATCGTTAGAAACATCAATTCTACCCCACATTTTAAACGTCATCTATAATACCGATTTATTGTTATCGTTGGGTGTTAGGGAAGGTAAAATCGGGAAGTGGCAACGCTGAGTTTTTACGTATTCTATGGAAAATCTCGTAATATTCGTCATTTCTCGACAGTTCACATTTCAACCTCAGTCGGGCTGTGTACACAGTTTTTTCAAAGGAAGTTTTTTTGTGACACAAATGTAAGTATTACTGCTTCACATAAAACGATCAATGCATCATGTGAGTAGTCAAAAGGGCCATGTTTGGGGCTATAATACAAACCGCATTGTGTATTATTTACAGAGATAAGTTTGATTTTCTCTACGCTATGATAGCCTCTACGCTATCATTTTGGTGCTCCAACGGCATATTTCTCAACGCTATGATAGCGTAGAGAAATAAATTCCCTACAATTTAGGTGCTCCAACGTCACAAGCAGCGTAGATTTTCTTTCTCTCGCAAAATTTTTCTGCGTCATATCAGCAAAAATTGGCGGCCTCACCCATCTATGTTTAGAAATAAAACAATTCGGGGCTTATTTTTAATTCTCGTGTGATTATTATAATAGGTGATTCTTGGAAATCTATTGTTTACGCGTTCGAATTCGACCGCTTGGGAGTTGATAGGTTAAGTATAAAAATGTATTATATAATACGTCAAAATTACAAACTCTTAATTAAATTGAAGGTTAATTATAATTAAATGTCTCTGAGTACGGCGGTAAGTGCTGTATACAGTATAACCGAACTTTACATACCTGGCTACTGACTTTACTTACTGGGTTAGGCGGTGTCGGCATTTGTGGAGGTTGCACGGTAAACCCAACGGTGCCAGTCCTTAATCCAAGGCTGGGGCTCGTCTGGTAGGCCATGTTCTGCGGAGGGGGGGCGATCTGGGTGGTTGGTGGGTACGGGGTCACAGTTGGGTAGGGTGGGTTAGCTGGTGGGTTTCCAGCAGGATATGGTGGCTGGGATGGGCTAGCTGGGTAAGGGGGGTTCGCTGGGTATGGTGGGTTGGCTCCTGTGTACGGTGGGTTGGTACCTGGGTATGGCGGGTTGGCAGGGTAGGGTGATGCAGCTGGGGGGTTCGCGCCGGGGTAAGGAGGGTTAGCTGGGTAGGGTGACGTTGCCGGTGGGTTAGCACCGGGGTATGGCGACGATGTTGGTGGGTTTTGACCGGGATAGGGTGGGTTCGCCCCCGGATACGGCCCACCTGGAGGTGGATTTCCGCCGGGATACGGTGAAACCGGGTAAGGGGGGTTCGCTCCAGGATATGGGGCCGGGTTGGGGTAGGGGTTGGGGGCGTTGGACAGGGGTTGGTTGGTGACGGGTCCCGTGATGATCTGAGTGATGTTCTGCGAGTGGTCCGTGAAGCCGGCCAGCGGTATGTTGCCGATGACGATGCGGCGGGAGTCCTCCGAGTCCTCGTGACAACCGTCCGGGACGATTTTTATCTGGAAATTTATTTATTATTTAAGTAAAACTTCTTTACGCACACTTGACTTGGAGAGTAACTAGTAAGCTGGTAAATGAGAGAGCGTTACGAAAAGTGTGATCCGGTCAGGCGAATGGAGAGGTGCACGCACATTTTCTTCTTATTTTTTAAATATGAATATTGAATACGTATAGATAAAGCTCAAGAAGTTTTACTTCAGTTTTGTGGTCTAAAGCACACTCTTATTACAGATATATTTACAGACTCGCATGCAATTTGATAGTGAATTACAGTGTTATTACTTATTATACATATAAAACAGTACTTAATTAATTTAAAACATAGGTATTGAGTACGTTTTACACATTATTGCACATAAATGACATCATGTGTAACATATGACCGATATTGTCACTTTTGTGATTGCATTTAGTTGACCGCAACTATTCTATGTCCTTTCCCGTCTATAAAAGTATCTTTACACCTTTAATGTAAATCATTCACCTTTATAAGCAAGAGCTAAAAAGACAGACAGACACACTTTCACACTTAAAATATTAGTTAGGATATGTATTATGTAATATAATTTTTTTCTGAATTCAAGCTTGATAGTCAGCGTGTCTCTTGGCATAGGCCTCCTCGGTCCTCCACTTCCTTTTTTTTCTATTGTAGTCTGTGTAGTGCTACAGCCTACAGCTGCATGTTGTAGTAAAGATACACTCACCAGCAAATTATACTGTATATCGATGAACTTGCAGGAGTCCAGGCTGCCAACGGGCACGTCCGGTATATCGAGGTTGCAGGTCCAGTTGCGTTGGGAATCAGAGGTGACCGGGCCAGTAATGGTCTTGGCAAATTTCTCACTCTCAGTCTCAATGGCGGGGTTGCGGTTCGCGTTGTAGGTTATCGTCTGAAATATCATCATTAGCGTAAGCATAAAGCAGTAGGCCTACTACAATAATAATAGCTCCCACACCGGTTTCGGTGACGGTGGCCGGTTTCATTGAAACCAGGCCAGCTACGCAGGAGTAATTTTAAAGTGCCCAAGTGTGTGCGCAGTACACAAGAGCACTCTCTATTCCTTTACTCTCATAACCCAGCGGGCCTACTATGAAACCGTTTTGAGACTCAAACGATCGAATGAGAATGCCGCGGCCTGCTCTAACAACGTTATTTCTCGTTTGTTAGAGCAGGACGCGGCATTCTCGTACGATTGTTTGAGTTTCAAAACGGTTTCATGATACGACACCAGGCCTAGACGAGCAATTTTATTGTGCAATATCACGTATTGCGTAACCGTACATTATTGACCGTCTAGGGTCATTACATCGCGCGCATTCAATCTAATTGTCAAATAAACTGTTCAATAAAATTGAAGCGTGACATTGCACAATACAATTAATCGTTTAGGAGCCGGCTAAGATGAGACATAATATGGAAGATGCATATTATATTATATGTCACTAGCTGTTCCGCACGGATTCGCTCGCGTAATTTAGGAATTTCACACAACTAACTACATTTTTCCGCAAAAATAGCCTATGTTCCTTCATCTATTCTTCAAGTTTGCCAAATAACATAAAAATAGCTCCAGTAGGTAAGATAATTTTCCTCTATTTTTCACTCCTGTTATTCTTAGCGTGATAAAATATAGCCTATAGCCTTCCTCGATAAATGGGCTATCTAAAATTGAAATTCCGCTTTATAATATTAGTATAGATTATTTGGCGACTACAATGTGAATGAAAACATACAAAAGAAGGTGCTTTGCATTGGTTTGATTTTTTTTAATAAGAATAAATTTAAATACATTTATTTTTTTGGACAGAAACGTTTTTAAAACCCAAAGTAAAACTTCAAAATTACTGAAGTGAATAAAAGAAATACTAAAGAGTCATGAGTTCCTGAAAGACGACGTCCTTTAATCAACCGATTACCGACGCGCGTTAGACACATAAAAACTACACAGTGCTAATTGCTCTCTTAATTTTATAATGAATGGCCCACTTTAGAACTGTCGACTTTATTAAGCTGGTTTTAAAGCTACATTGTGATGTGTACCTTTCTAATATAATTTATTGATACATTTACTGAATGTTGATTTCAATTACAGAATGAGTTGAGGGCTTGGCTTGGGTGTGATCTGAGGACTTCTTACGACAGGAGTATTGAATTGAATAGCTATTTATATATTGCATAGCTATGCAATATTTTATATTTTGCTTGGCTCCTTTTACATTTCATGTTTTGGTGGGATTTCATTTCTTTTTTGAAGGTTTTTTTTTTTCTTTTCTTTTCAGGTCACGTTATATAACTTTTCTGTACTTAGCTTAGCACCTATTCCCTATCTCCTTTATATTTTTTCTTTGAGGCTTCGTTAGTTCTATAGGTGGACAACGTAACGTAAATACTTCTGAGTTCTGAGTTCATAATATGTAATTGACTCTTAAGCTAATACTTGAAGGTGGTCATTTTTAGTATTACCGTTGAATACATAGCAGCACTGTTGTAAGGTTGTAAGCGTCTTGACGTTCTTCGCAGAAAGGAGCACACCTTATTTCATGCGATAACTTAAAACTCCCATATTATATTGAGCAAGTAAGGAGTGTATACCTCAGTACTGATTAGTGATTACATTTATAATATTTAAATCAAATAAACCTTTGTATGCATTTCCTCATCCAATAAATTGCAACCAAAACTGTAGTAAATGAAGAGAAAATCATAGTAATACAAATAAAATTAAATTTTAATCAGTGGTAAATAAGGATATTTTAATATTCATTTATAGGTGCATACTACACTCTATAGCAGTGGTCCCTAACCTTTTTTCATGCGGGCCACAAACATGTTTTGGTCTTGGTGTCGCGGGCCGCAACAAAATTTTTTTAGGGTTAAAAAATAACATTCTTAGAAATTAACGATTTAAAAGTGGAAACAATTTAACAACTATTACGTAGACTTTACGTTATTTTGCCGGTGGGCGTGAATGTCAAAATTGTTTAACATCACGCGGGCCACAAATAAAGTCCCGGTGGGCCGCAGGTTGGGGATAGCGGCTCTATAGTAATAAGTCAATATAACATTTGCAAAGCCACTAACACCACTTTACAACGATCAGTGTTGGCTAGTGCAAATAGTCCAAGATAATGATCATTCAAACCCAACAAAGTCATCAATCATTTGTAGTGATCAATCATGTTGAGTACAAAATGAAAACAATGTCACGTAAGCACCGTGTTTATGAATGTCCTCTTGGTCATTAGCAAATTATAATAAATACTGCGCCTTTAGTCAAATTGTATTGGATAATATCGAAAGCGAAAAAAGGAATGTGTGGGATTTAAGGTATAGATATAGATAACGCACACTTATCTGAGCCGAAAGAATGGAACGAGCCGAAAGAAACGAATTTTAGAATTCTTAAAATCCTATGAAACCTCGCACATTTGCCCGCGTCGAATCGATCGAATCTGGCAGGAGAATCTGAAAGGCCTTGTGGAATTCGATTCGTTCAGTTCGGCTAAGTGTGCATTCACCTTAAAGCTGGCCTCATACACACTTTTTTTCGATTCGATTGTATTTGAATTGCATCCATGCATTCGGAATCCATTGCAAACAATCAAAAAGCCAATCACATTCTCAATATATTTTTTATTCGGTCTAGACTCTAGATCTAGAGCTGCTATCCCCAACCCGCGGCCCGCCGGGACTTTATTTGTGGCCCGCGTGTTGTTTTTTAAACAATTTTGAAATTCACGCCCACCGGATAAATAACGTAATGTCTACGTGATAGTCGTTAAATTTTTTCCACTTTTAAATCGTTAATTTTGAAGAATGTTATTTTTTAACCCTAAAAAATTTTTGTTGCGGCTCGCAACACCAAGACCAAAACATGTTTGTGGCCCGTGTAAAAAAAAGATTGGGGACCACTGGTCTAGAGAGATACAATACCTTCTCAATACGGAAGCTGATCTCAGTGATCTCCACGCTTGATCCCAGGGTGTTGCAGCCAATCTCAACAGGTACGACCTGGCCGGGAACGAACCCGGATGCAGGGAGCTTGATCACCGTCTCCGAAGACCCAGAGCTGATGCAGCAGCAGCAGTATGAGTCATTGAACTCAAACACCATCGGTTCCTGACAAAAAAAAAATATGATTACAAAAATGCTAAGAAGTTTTCAAAAATGGCTAATGTTGCAAACATTTTGTATTTTACAACAAAAAGCTTAGTTCTCACATAGCAATGTAGCATGCATACAGTATTGCATTAGATATGGTATTAATAATAATAATAATATCTATGTATGCTTCACACCATGTTAGTCTGGCCCCGAGGTAAATACCTGAAGGTCTTGTGCTACGGGTACCAGACAACGGAAATATATTTAATACTTTTAAACTATACTTATATTTAAGATTTTTATTATATGATACACATATTTAATACACACCCATGACCCAGGAACTTTAAAAACTTTTTGTTCCGTCGGCAGGATTCGAACCCACGACTCCCAGCTTGAGCTACCGATAGCCCACCAACTGAGCCACAGAGGTCATTAAGTTAGTACAAGTAAGTGAAATTGGACTAGTGCCTATACTAGTCCAATTTTACTTACACAACCCACATGCAGATTGACACAGTACCTAGTAGAGCATTATGGCTTACTTTGCAATAAGGATCAGTATTCAAATCCAGCTGGGCAATAACTGTGATGTCCCTTGACATTTCATGATCCAACTTGAACTTGCGGTCCACAACTGCCTTGAGTTCATATCGTATATGCCCTTTTGAGCCTTCAAACGAGCTTGGACAGTTCTGCGGGATAATAAACTGGAAAGGCAGTTCATGCCTCCCAGGTTGTAAAGTGTATTCTCCTGTAAAAAGAAAAACCATAAGGACTTTATCACAATTGATGGTTTAAATGAGGCGGATTCGCAACGCATTTGCGGCGCTCGCCAGATATATGTTTGCAAACTGCTAGTTTTATAAGGGCCTATACAATCAATTTACAAAAAAAAAGTCTTAAGGAAGTAAATAATACATTTTATTTTTGTTTTGCCATTTAATCCTTCAGGCCTCGCTCGAGCACCGGTGATCGCGACAACAATAGAATACAATAGCAATTCCTGGAAATTCCGACTGAAGTATTAATTGAGGTAGGATTAATTGCTATAACAGAATTATTAAAATGTAAGAGGATAAAGGATATAGTGCATCTTAAATATTGAAGTAGTAAAAAAGATACTAAAATAATATTTTGAGGAAGGAAAACAATCCATACTAATATTATAAATGCGAAAGTGTGTCTGTCTGTCTGTTACCTCTTCACGCCCAAACCACTGAACCGATTTTGCCAAAATTTGGCATGGAGATATGATAAGATGAATCCTGAGAAAGGACATAATATATGATACTTTTTATTCCGGAAAAATGTACAGTTCCTGCGCGATAAACTAATTTCGGAGCAACAGAGTTGCTGGCATCATCTAGTATTATATAGATAAATTTTAATAGATGTATCAACTTACCACTTTCACCACCGAGAAGATAAACTTTTAAGTGAACATATTCCTCTTCTGACTCGTGAGTCTCATGGTGGGTTCTCCTCTCTCCATCTACAGTCCTTGTGTGAGTCGTGGTCCAGTGTACCTTACAGTAGCCCTTAAACTTTACGTACAAGCCTAAAATATAATATTTCAAATAAGTAATACATAATATGTAGATCAAAACTATAGCTGTTGTGTGAGGTTGGAGGGTTGGACTGAAGGAAACGGGGCACTATGGAAAAAAGACTTGGAAAAATTCTTTGTCAAAATTTTAACCTCTTATAACCACCGACAGGGGTTGATTTTTGAGAAAAGTTTATCGGAGCTTTTTTGCTTCCCTTGGCGCCCCCTATCGATTGGTATAATAAAAAGGGGTGGTCATTGGGGGTTGTATTTTTTCGTCAAAATTTTTCTGTCTTTTTTCCATAGTGCCCCATTTCCTTCAGGCCAACCGTTGTGTGACTCTATATAAATCTTAGGACAACCATAGGATTTATGATTTCTGGCCCAATCATGGTGGCAATCGTTGGGTCAGTTACAGGTTAATAAGGACCTTTTGTCAGGGGTCTGTGTGGCGCCATAATTAAATTAAAAATAATAAGAATCGGTGATTGACAAAAGTACCTATTCACAACAAAAAATTTGAGTTCAATTTTAGTTCACAAAAAATTATAACTGTACAATGATTTATTGTTATCCTACAAGGCCATCGTTAAAAGTACTGTCGAATATTAAGTAATGTAGCTCACAGGCACAGAATACATAATATTAGTAACAACCACAGGGCGTGTTCTTTAATTTGTACGTACCGCGAAATTGTTGAACATCATTTTCATGGAAAATAACCTTGCCGAATATTGTTGAGCCAGCATAATAGGACCCGGTTGGGCTGTCTAAGCTTATTTCACCATCTTCAAACCCCATTTTGGGTATTTATTTAAAAAGAAAAGCACTAAAAAGTAAAAATAATCCCAAATTCCCCAACCGCGGTGCAAATTTGACAATAATTGCCATTTGACCTCGACAATGACATTGACATTGATTAATGCATTTTTTTATGTTTTTTTTTCTTATAATCATGGCCAATGTCAAGTGAATAGCGGGAAAATAATAATCCATACTAATATTATAAATGCGAAAGTGTGTCTGTCTGTCTGTCTGTCTGTTACCTCTTCACGCTCAAACCGTTAAACCGATTTTGCTGAAATTTGGTATAGAGACACTTTGAGTCCCGGGAAAGGACATAGGATACTTTTTATCCCGAAAAAATATACGGTTTCCGTGCGATAAATTAATTTTGGCGCAACAGAGTTGCGGGCGTCATCTAGTCTCACAACAATTTTTGGGCCTTTCCCGGGATTTAAAGTATATTACATTATCTATACAAAATTTCAGCAAAATCGGTTCAGTCATTTGGGCGTGAAGAGGTAACAGACAGACAGACAGACACTGTTTCGCATTTATAATATTAGTATGGATTAATGTAATTTGTAAGTAAACCAATACTTTATACATTCGTATCCATAGCATAAAGTTAATATACTTATCGGAATAGAGCAACAATCTTGAGCTGTCAAACGAAACCAAAATTGGTTTTCATCTGTGTAAAAAATATGTGTACGTATACACTTACACATGCATGATTGAACATGAATTCTATGAGATTAAATTGACAACGTGCGGCACGTGCCGACTGGACGTCAAAAAAAGAGTGCTGCTATTTTTGATTATTATATTCATTATATTATCAGCTTACAAAGTAAAACCAATTTATTAAAATTCAAGCATACATTCAGCATCTCCTCACCATGGATACCCAACTCCTCACCAGCTTAGACAATGGCTTCGTGTTTGGGCTCATTTTAATTGCAACAACTAGTAAGTAGTAAGACGTAGATAAACTGTAAATATTTGCATGCTGCTGCTGCAGCATCACCTGGATTCTATAGGAGCCGAGCTCCATAATATGAACCCAAAGTGAAGGTTTCATGCTTGGAATCATATCGACGGCCTCGTCCAAGAGGACATTCATAGATGGTATTCATTAGGATATATTATGATCTTGTTGATAGGAATTATTCTGCACTATAACCAACACAAGTTTAAAAAGGATGAAATAATTAAGAAATAATTAATGTACTAATGTAGATGTTTGATTTCACATAACATTAAAGTTTAATGGTCAGTTCATAGCAAAGTGCGAACCGAATCGAGACAATCAGTAACTTGGCAATACAAAATGCAAGAGTCGCTGTTGGCGGTCCCCCGACACAATATCACTTTAGACTAGAGTGGACTAGGACTAGGACTAGTTTCTAGGAATTATTTAAACTTAAAGTCAGTAAATATTATTTCATTACTTTTTAAAGATGTTTGTTAATAAAACGTACATAAAATAATTTAGCTCTTTTTTCTAAAAAAATCTAGCTCTCTTTTAGCTTTTTTTCAGATATGATCTAGCTCCTTTAAAAAATCTGAGTTGGCAACACTGAGCACCTGTCAAGTGTCAGTCAAAGAGGATGTAAACTGTATACTACGTAACAAGAGGTCGGACTTAGAAGAAAAAAAATAAACATCCGTTATTTTTTTAATTTGAAACTGAAGTTAAAATTTTTAAGTGCAAAACCTTTCACTCTAAACATACCAAAAATTAAAAAAAATAAAATAAAAAATAAATAAGCTCAAATAAATGTTTTATTTCAATAAAAATTATTGTACACAGCTAAATAAATAGGCTAATAAGGTAAATTAAACAATAAAACAGATTTAATCCACAAGCTTTTGTTGATTTCTATTACTCAATATTATAATATTACAGTACAGTTTTATGTATTTTATTTATAAATATAATAGAATAGCTGTCTATGCTACTCTACTAACTACTTGATTGGCTTACACAGTAAACTCTATATAGGGAGGGGATTAAAGCTGCGCGTCCACCAGGTCAGAATCGGGGCGTACGGTGCGGACTGCGCGTTGTCTCGTCATATATATTTTGTTAGGCGCAGAATGACGTTCCAGTACTTCTAGTGCAGTTCACAGTAGTCAGTACCATACATACAAAGCAACAAATCCGTCCGCTGCATACCTACGCAGTATGCTCCGATCCCGATCCAGTAGACGCGCACCTTTATACATGTAACACACTTAAGTATCATTACTTTGTTTTGTTACACCCTGTATACGACAGCTGAAATCTATCGCGTGGGCTCAGGCCAGCTGCATACCGCCTCACGTCTTGATCAGAGGATTTTTCCTTGGTGGCCGTACCACTCATAATCCCATACCTTCCTTCTCTAGCTATTGCTTGCAGACTTGCAAACTAGTATAGGGACCTAAAAATCTGAAATTAATGAAACATTTTTCATTTACTACATTTCCATATAGTTTACATAAATTATTAAGTATACTTATCAACCTTATGTATTATTACAATAAAACAATATATACATTTTAACATTTTCCAAATTAACTGCATACTGATATACATTATAATATTTTCTATGAAATAATAATCTATCTTTTTCATATTAATATAGTTTATGTTGTAAATTATTGTACAAATATGCAAATAATACTGCGACATACTTTGTATTAGAACATGGTATGACATAGTTATGTTTTGCTTCAATTTATCAATTTACGGTTACATTTACATTTTACAATGGCTTACCTTTCGTTTTTCATTAATTAATCCACTTAATTTACAATTTTTGTATGAGTTGCTACAAAATAATTTTCACAAAATGAAAATCGAACTTTGAATTTTAAACTCCTTCTTCGTCTTTTTTCTTATGTAGTTTATATTCTCTATGGTCTTTTTTATCAGCCAATCACAGTCGACCTTGCACAGATTATCTGATTGGGTACAGTTGCTACGTTTAAATTTGGAACCCAAATTTTTTTTTGTTCGGGAATTTCGTCCACCTGGTGTCAGTTAATTTCAAGCATTCTGTGAAGGTGGTCATCTTCAATTTTATCGTATTTATTTACGAAAGTTTAGACATAAAATAAAAATTTCGTTCATACTGACTGCTCTCAGTATTTAAATTGCTTTAATATTTAATCCGATTTGAAGATCTTAATTCGCAAATGTTGATTTATGTTGAGGTTATTAAAATAATTAAATGCAGCATTTTTTAAAGTCCAAAAGAATGCGTTTTCTGAATTAAGCACTTTATTTTGCTGATCGAAGTTACAAGTGTTACGGTCAATAATGGCTACCCCACATAAGGATATCGAATTAAGTCCCGTGAACCCAGAAAATAGCGCTAGAAAAATTTCGACTGAAAAGAGGAATTTGCCGGTTCAAGACGAAGAAGACGTTATAATAGGACGCTTCCGAAAGATAAGTTCAGCAAAATCTATGGCCGCCACCAACGGGAACATACAATATCCTTCTGAAGTTAAACACGACGTGGACTTAGAAAGTGGCCTTCAATTTAAGACCAAAGAAGCAGAAAAAGAGAAGTTACTGGTACCTACTAACGGTGATGTGAAAACGACTAGATCTCCAGTCACTAAGAGTAGTTTCCGTGATACAGAGAAGCCTTCCAGATTTAAGGATCAACCCTCATCTACAAGATTTCAAGTATGTTTACTCATAATATTAACTTCTATATTTTTATAGGCTCAGGTTATAATTTATATTGTGTATATCCAGTGCCTGGGACAACTATAAATGACCATATGGTTGGTACTTGGTACACAGGTGCCTAGGTATAATATATTATTTGCAAACTGATTATGTTTATTGATTCTTATTTTTCACACACTCTGGGTAATATCTGTGTATTTTATTACATTAATTAATTTGGTGGAATATTTAATAAATGATATGAGAAGTTATTACTTTTATGTAAGTTTGTAGGTAGGTTGTAAGTGGCTTGGTACTAAATTCAAATTAAGGGTAGTGAGATATTGTTACGGATACGGACATGTGGTGCCATCTAGCGTCGGACCAGCAAACTGACCAAGGGAACACAGGCAACATCCAATGAAATATTAAACCGCATCCAAACTTTACACCCTTTCCTAACCCGACCTATGTTATGTCTTGGTGTTTTAAAAAGTTTGAGAAACCCTGATTTAACATATGCCCAGCCACATTGACCCTGAAATGAGTTAAGTACTCATTGTTGAGATATTAAACCGCATCCTTCCAACCAACAACCAACTTCACACCCTTTCCTAACCCGACCTATGTTAAGTCTTGGTGTTTTATTAACTAAAAAGTTTGAGAAACCCTGATTTAACATATGCCCAGCCACATTGACCCTGAAATGAGTTAAGTACTCAACAGGAACATGTGACGTAATACTGATAAGCACATACCTACTTCAACACATTTGTTTAACTGTACAAAGCGGCACAGGAAGCCACACAATATGAATCTGAAAACAATCTTGTGTGTACCTACAGCTATTGTAATAGAAGATAAGCCATCATGTAGTCATGCCCATTACAAACTAGATATTCACATTAATGAAAGCACAATATTCTCCGATAAAAAGTTTCTTGGATTTGAAAAAGTTATTTTAGTAAATTGGCCCACACTTTATACAGCAATTTTGCATATTTTAATGTGCATAGGGATGAGGAATGTGGAATATAGGGACTATAGAATTACGCACACATGCTTCTGTTAGAGCAATATTATATTGAGAGTCGCCACATCCAACTCATCCAGCTTAATTTGGGCTATAATGCGTTGTCGAGAGTTACGACTTCAGACTTGTGACTGTTAGAAGTATACCTCGATCCTGGGAATCGCAGACACAATAGATTTTCAATTATTATGCGGCAGCCGGGTGTCGCTTGGGGAGTGATGGGTTAAAGTTACAACATTAAATATTTTGTAATCGATTTAGATTTCTAATCTGTAGTTAAAGTGTGTGTGCAAAAATGCACAGGTTCACCGCAATAATAACGTTAGGGGAGGGAGCGTCGTTGGGCGACCGTCTAGGGCGCCGGATAAAGAGGGGCCCGGCGAAGGCAAATAAAAAGAGGTGCCCGCGCCTACCAGCTCCCTGGGCGCTGAAAAAATCTCGCTCAGGTCGGTGGTGCCAAAACCGGCACTGCATAGAGCTGTGCAATGATGTTGTGAGTTGCGACCAATATCTGAGCCAGCATCTATTAATTTAAATAAGATAAATGCAGGTATTCTCGTCTCTCTTATTATTATTATTTTTCATTTAGCTCCAATTTAAAATTACCTCGCCTTTAAAAGACTAGAGTCTAGACCAAAATCTGTTCATTCATACCTCAAACACATTGATACCTCAGAGCCGGGACACAAAAACACGGCACGACGTCGTACGGCGCCGTGTCGTGGGAATCCACGACGCGCGTCGTAAAAAACCACGGCACGGCGTCGTACGGCGTCGCCTCATCTTGAATTTCTACGTGAGTTTCTACGGCACGACGTCGTACGACGCCGTACGGCGCCGTGCCGTGGTTTTGTGTCCCGGCCCTCAAACAGACACAATATACACGCCAAACTAACTCATAGGGGTTAAAATGTTTCCACGGGTGCGTTATAACGGTCTAGGTCAGAGCCGATACCGATAAATCATAATAGGGGCAAATTGGATAAGTACACTTCCCATAGCCTCGGCGACGTCTTACTGTTGGGCGTGTGCACACCGCTGAGCTATAACACGAGCTATACCATGCTATGTTATCCTCCATAGAACTGTCGTCTATACTTTTTGATTGGGTTCCAAAAGTCGCGTAAGTATGACAAGTTCTTTTTATTGGTCTCAAAAGTAGTCTTGCTTTTTAGGGTTCCGTAGCCAAAATGGCAAAAAACGGAACCCTTATAGATTCGTCATGTTTAGAAAGGAAGAATACATAGTCTTTGTGTAAGGTTGAAATAGGAACTCAAGAAGAACTATCAGTTGTAAGGTGTTAAAAGGTAAAAGGTAAAGTTCTTACTCTTCAATGTATCACAGAACTTGCAGACCATTTAAACTGCGAACATTGAAATATTTTCGAAATAACTCCGAACATAGAGCTAGTCGATTCAGTTATAACTTATTTGTAAACAAATAAGTTGTTGGTTAATGGAAATGTACTATGTAACATATTATTTGTGTTAACTTCTAACTATGTAGTACGAAAAGAAAACTCAATATCTTTTTAATAATTACGTTATTCTTGCAGCATCTCATCCAATATCCACTGAAATTATCGCTCATAGTGTAAGCAGATCTTATTATACCTTAAAGAGACCGTAGGCTATGATACTAGATTCAACCGGTATTCTAACATACAGTGGAGTTTCGACACACTTCGTTTAAAAGATATTGTTCAATGCTCTTTATAACCAACTTCAAAAAAAAGGAGGTTATCAATTCGACGCGTATGTATGTAATATTTCCAGAACTGCCCAGTTTATCTATATGTTAATCTATGACAGCTTCTGAACAAATGTGCCAAATTTCAAAAGTATTCAAAAATTCAAAAATTTAAATTTCAAATTTTTGTACGTAATTAAGAATTAAAATTCCCTATCTCAAAAACTACTGAACCGATTTTGATGAAACTTGCAGTATTCCCAGCTTCTGAACAAAAGATTTTTATGATATACGTAGCATTTGATTAATTGCATAATTAAATTTAATATTGGTATTTATGTAATCAAATCAACCTGCCAAGTTCAAATTTAGAAGTATTAAGGATCAGGCTGTTGATGATGATGATTATGATCGATTTTGAAGTGCATCTAAACTTGGCATTGGATTGGATTTCAACTCTTTTTTAAGGCGAATAATTAACCAATAGGAACTTGGCCCCATTTTTAACAGGTATGTTTTTGGTGGGATATTCCTTTACTCGCATAACCCGGTGGGACGGAAGACTGACACGACCGGCGAGAGATCAGGCGCAGGGCCGACTTTTTACATGCCCATCCGAGGCATGGATCATCTAACAACTTGATTCAGATGTTAGATGATCCTATCAAAGTACCCGTGTGTATACTAGAGCAAGCGAGAGAAATGCGTGGCTTGATTTTTATTCGGCGGTGTCCGCTTTTCTGACGTTTCACTAGATTTAGTTTAGTGAAATGACATATGACATATGACGTAACAAACAAGAATATTCGGCATCTACAGGGAGTTTGTGATATGTCTAGGGATATCGTGAAAACCCTGATATCCTCTTTTCCCTGCGACATATACACTTTTGAAATTTGGCACATTTGTTCAGAAGCTGGGAATACTGCAAGTTTCATCAAAATCGGTTCAGTAGTTTTTGAGATAGGGAATCTTAATTCTTAATTACGCACAAAAATTTGAAGTCGGCTTTATCTTTTTAAAATACTATTATTGCTAGCTCTGCTGTAATATTAGCTATTTAGGCAATTACAATAACTCAATTATTATTGAGTAAGTACTTAGGTACTAGACGACCCTCAGAACTCCGTTGCGACTTGCGCCAAAATTCGTTTATTCCTTTCCCGGGACTCAAAGTATCTCCAAAGTATCTCCATACAGAAAAATCGGTTCTGTGGTTTGGGCGCGAAGAGGTAACACTGTATGTTACATCTTCACGTACCTTTCACTGACAGACGCACACTTTTGTATTTATAATATTAGTATGGATAGAGTCACAGAAGATCCTCAAGGGCCGCAGTGACATCAGGGCTACATGACCTGCCTTCAGCAAAAAAAAAAAAAATGGATAAGACAAAGATGGTTGAATTATTAGTTTTGACTTATTACGCATGGATTGTTTATAGTTAGATGGTTTTCGACAAAATATTGATGTGTTTGTTTGTATTTTCTTTGAAACAAGTTATAATTTGTTTATTAAATGTAATTGGCCATATTAATTTCCAGTTGGCCTTCGGTTCAACTCTGAACTGGGATTTAATTAAGCTGCTTAAAAACTTCATATCAGTATTATGCCTTAGAAAACAAAGTAATGAATAATATAATTATTTAACTTTACTTTTAAAGTTTCGAAATAAAAAAATTAAAAAGACGTACTAAAAATCTGCTCTACCTTTCTCTTTCGTAGTTCGTAACTACTCGATAGTGTTTTGTTTACTGTATTTATATACATAATTTAATGAGAATAAATATACACTACAGCTTGCAACCCAGTAATTATTACCATTTATGCAAATTGTTCTTAATCTAATAAAAACACAAATGGCCTGTTTCACCGCTTCCTGATAAGGTGCCCGATAGGCTTATTTGACAGATTCTCCATACTCCATCTGTCAAATTAAGTAGTGGATAGCCTAGCCTTATCAGAAAGTGGTGAAACAGGCCCCTAATGATTTCATGGAAAAATGTCACACGCAAAGTGGAGGCAAGACGTGCAGATTTCAATTGAAATATTAGCACGTATTTGCAATAATATCGTCGACATGATACGAAATATTGACGCCATGACGTTGCCTCGTAAAAGTGGCAAATAAAATCAAAAACATACACGTGTTCGGTGTTAGTGAAGTAGGCGAGTCACTAGCATACCGCCACGTATGCCAGTTCTAGCTCGGTATAATCGGCTATAGTCTTTTCGCAATAAACAGCATCATCAATACAAAGAGAACCCGGAATTGGGATTGTTCATACTCTACTTTGGAACCAGAACTAAAAGCTAATAGAGTAAAAGCGAGGATCCTGCACGTTGAGAGATGAGCCGCGACTCTGACGGATAATCATGATTGGCAACATGATTCCAAAGTTGTCTACATGCACAATACCGGGTCGATCTTAGGAAACAATATTATTGACGACACTTTGAATATTAATTCAATTTAGTCGCCATTCATCAACTTTGTTTTTCTAAATTAGATTCTATGCCATGAAAATGGCACAGAATCTTGAAAATTGTGTAAATGTTCAGCCATGCGGTGCCTAGTCATAGCTTAGTTAAATCTGATACGGAGGCGGAAATGATGAAGTTGTTAAATTGAATGTTTGAAGAATAATATTTCGAAAGCAAGTTAGGAAAATGCAGGCTAATCATCTGACAAGAAAGATGATTCTGGGTTCATCATTTTCGCGAGTGACTGTCAAGTCTGCCATATATCCTGCAGGCCAGGCTATTTATAGCTGGTCTTATTTTAGCCCTGCCCACTCGAGTCCGCTATTTTCATATTATGCCGTAAGTGGTACTAATTTGTATTCGCTGACACATTCGAAAACTTATTGGGAATGTAAAACCACTTTCGAATTTCGATTTTGATTTACTGTTTTTATGACCTATCGCTTCTCCTGAATTATAATCGAAAGTGGAAAAGAAATGACATATTGTCACTTCTTTTGCCCCGGAAAATATTATTAGATCGGGAGATGGTAACACAAACTACTAGGTCATTTGTACCGGTATGGTGATTCTTCAGGGGTCTAATTACGTAAAGGCAAAAAAGGAAAATGATGGTCATAGCGCTCGCACCGGCGGCCAAATCGCGTGGGCGTTAATCGAACGTGTCGGATAAATAACGAGTCGAACAATTTGTTCCACAAAAATGCTTGTATTTTCAGATAGTCGAAAAAAAAGAAGTAGGCGGTAGCGTAATGCCATACTTCTCGGGTGTGGCTTACAGCCCGCCATACCGACGCGAATACATTAATTTAAATAAAACAATCCAACCATTTGTACCAGGCTAATTTTTGCATAGCTAATCATCGTCGAGTAGCCATTCACGAAAATCACCATACTTTTCCGTCAGTTCCCAATGGCCGCCATACCACTGCAAAGGAGTAATTAATTTTTTTCTCCTTTTTGTGTCACCATCCTCCATTGACCTAGAATTTTGTGTCACAATCTCCCGGTCTATATCGTTTTACGCAATGTCTGAGGGTACTTAACTGTAATTAAATAAAGATTTTGGTATAAGTCCCATCTCTCTAAAATCTAAATCTTCATGAAATTGAACTTAAAAATGTATCTAAGTGCGGCAGTTAGAGGTTTTGACAAAGCCCATTTTGTAAAAGTCTTCATCAATTAGGCCCGTATAAATAGTCAGTACTCAAGAACTCAAGGCGACCCGGTCTCAAGACGCGGTTCGGCTCTGTGATTGGTCCAAATTTTGACAGCCAACCAATCACAGCGCCTGAACCGTGTCTTGAGACCGAGATGCATCTTGAGTACTGATTATATACGGGCCTAATGTCTTCATAAAATATGTCTCTGAGTGCGGCGAATTTTTATGAAAAAAGAAATATCTACAGCCAAACATAATATAACCTCCTCCTTTTTGTAAATCGGTTAAAATAGAACTATGAAATGTTAATAATATTGTTACCTGCTAGGGTTCGAGGATTCGGAGAGAAAGACCTGGTGACTCTCTTGAAGACTTTATTCACAAACACTAGCTCACACAAATCACTAAGTCCAAACACTAAGCACTAAATCCAAATCACTGAGCACTATCACTGTCCTAGGTCGTAGCCGAGTCGTAGGTTACTATCACAATCACTCACTATTGATCACTTGTTCTCACTTCGAAGTCGCCTTGATGATCGCTTGTATCAAACTGAATTGATTGCCGGCTTGTTTACCTTTTATATGGCCCGCCACGCTTTCTGGAACGTTCGATTCTGGATTGTTTACGTAAACACGCAATTCACATAAACAAGGGTTGGACTTTTCTAGAAAGTACGCGCAACTGTCGCGCGCAGGTAAACAACTGCCCGTATCCGTAACAATATGTTTAGCTTATCTAAAATTCTGAAATTGGTCATGGTCTTGAAATGCGCCTACAATACTTCCTGAATGTTTGGTCCGTCATATAAATGTGGTGGTAATATTCCATGTATTTGCTGATGATATTTCGATAGCAATACTCATTTATACCCATAAATTACTCGTAGAATTTAGTACAATCCAACCTGATTGTACTAAATTCTACGAGTAAGTGTTGCCAAATTCAACATACTCGTAGTGAAATAATCTGGCACTTAAAATTTAATAATATGGAAACTTTTAATATTGTGGAAAAATGTTTCCAAATTCCAAGCATTAAGTTATAAGTAGAGATCAACTATGATAACTTGGCGCGCCCCTCCAAAATTCAAAACTTTTGAAGTGCGTTGTCAAAACGTTTGAAGTGCGTTGTCTTGCGCGGTCGGCTAGTTATGATTAGTTGACCAACAAATCTTGGTAATAAGTGACATTAACTGAAATATTACGTGTACTGTGATTGGTTGAATACTTATTACATACAAACTCTTTCATAAGAATGTGACTACACACATTGAAACAGTCAATTCGAGGGGCGCGCCAAGTTATCGTAGTTGATCTCTACTTACTAATAGCAAACCCGGCGAACTCCGTTTCACCACCAGATGGCTTCTCCCTGTTTTCCTGCTTTCCTCTTGGAGTTTTTTTTTTTCTGTTTTTTTCTATAGACCTCACGGAGCCCCAGACCTTTCCAACGAATGCAAAACCGTGGAAATCGGTTCGTGCGTTCTGGAGTTATAGCGTCAAGAAGGAAAACCCGACTCAATTTTTATATATTAGATTTATTACTATGTTTCCAAGATTGGGTAGGATGATGTAGACGAGACGTCAAAAGAGCGTCTAGAATTTGATCCAGCTCCAGATAAATCCACCTGTTAATTCAAGAGTAGTGGAACTCTCTCAATATATAGAGTCTAGAGTCTAGACTCTACACTCTAGAGTTATTTATAACTTATAAAGTTACTTCTGCGTACTGGCCTCGTAGAAACCTGTAGCCATCAACGGAAACTCTGAAAGGCTTGGAGAGTTGATTTCAGAAAAAGTTACATATTTGCTCTATATAAGGTAAACACTATGGAGTAGCTAATCGATAACATACGGTATTAAAGGAAACGTAGGGGTTATTGGACAAATGTACCGAGCAGAATTTCCGATACATTTTTTACGTATGTAGCCTTGAAGGAGGTTATTTACTTACTAGCTACAAAAAAAAATCGTATGGCCGATGTCGTGATCTGGTCATTGACAGAACATGCGTATATAATATTTTAGCTTATGAATTCAGTGCGCAGTACTTTGAGTATATACATTTCGCTATGGGCCGTGTGGGCATGGCTAACACATTGTATTGGTGGGAATTACACCATACGATTTGTCGTCCGTCAATGCTATCGACTTATCGAATCGAATCAAATCAAATATTTGATATAGTTTGGTTTAATTAATATCGTGTTTAATTCTGAGTTACATCTGAAACAGTGCTGCCTCTCTAATGCTGTCATTCATAATTCAGCAGATTAGCTTTGAATTTTATGTATGATCTTAAAAATAGGATAATTGAAAATATAATAAGATAAAGGGATAAATTATAAGTAGTATTAGTACCTATAAGGAGATAAATTATAATCTGAAAAACTGTATAAAATTTGCACGCCGCCCAAAGGCAAAATAAGAGAGCTTGATCACATCACTTTAACATCATATTGTACCTTATTTGAGCAAATAAACGATTTATATTCTATTCTTTCTATGTCATTAATTAAATTTTTTTAACGGGCTTTGGCCCACTACACATTCTCACCACTGTATCTCCTGTGTCGCCCGGATCGACAGCGGTATCCAACCACGAAAACCCTTTGATATGATCTCAGGGAGTCCGAGGGACACGCTAAAGCTGTCTCGGGACCCGCATCGAATTTAATCAGAAGAAGATAGGAGGAGTAGGAAGTATACAGTTTTCCCTCCCCATAAAAAGCGGGAGACAGCACAAAGTTGCAATGACCGAACGTCAATTAATTAAGTTTGCTCTTTTCAATTTAGGAACCCTTTTTACAATTGAAATTTATCCAGAAGCGTAGTATATCATGTCGTACATTGCAACAAAGCTTCACCGTGTCACGAAAAATATTTGATGGATTACCGATAAGTCTCTCTAGTTTGAACTCTATCGCTAACGCAATAAGTTATATTTAAGCTTGTATCACATTAGAAATCTATTACAGTAAATTCCGATAACGCCGTATTATTCCATGGAAGTAAAACTTAATCTTTCGATCGTGGATTCTTGGAAATCTATTGTTATTCTATTGTGTCTCGCTCACCGGTGAGCTTATGGGTCTTGATGGATTAGCCGTTAATAGGATCCCACCAAAAACATACCTGTTACAAATGGGGCCAAGTTCCTATTGGCTAATTATTCGCCTTAAAAAAGAGTTGAAATCCAATCCAATGCCAAGTTTAGATGCACTTCAAAATCGATCATAATCATCATCATCAACAGCCTGATCCTTAATACTTCTAAATTTGAACTTGGCAGGTTGATTTGATCACATAAATACCAAATATTAAATTTAATTATGCAATTAATCAAATGCTACGTATATCATGAAAACCTGCCAAGTACCAATTTAGAAGTATTAAGGATCAGGCTGTTGATGATGATGATTATGATCGATTTTGAAGTGCATCTAAACTTGGCATTGGAATGGATTTCAACTCTTTTTTAAGACGAATAATTAGCCAATAGGAACTTGGCCCCATTTTTAACAGGTATGTTTTTGGTGGGATTTCAATACTTTTTTTCGAGAAATCGTACGGTCTATTTTTATAGTGCCACACCCGCATGTATTGTTAATCTCAGTTATTCTGCGTTCCAAAGTAACTTTGCTAGCGCCTTCTTTTGAAAGTATTTTAAAAACAATATTTTCGATAGATGGCGCTAGTGGTATTTGTTAACCAATCAATAGAAGCCAAATTTTTAAGGTAGCAGTATTTATTTATAAGCTATACAGTGTGCATTATACATGACAATATTTTTAAACCCTTCTCTCCTCCTCCCACATGTATTCACTGTTACATAAGAATTTTTTCCTAAAATTCGTAGATGAGCCGACTCACGCTTGACCGATTTCTTAAATTTCTCAATTTTTTGTTGATCTACATATAACACCCAACCTGTGTGCCAAATTTCATAGCGCTAGAACAATTGGAAGTGGCTAGAGGTTTTGATTACCGGTCAGTGAGTGAGTGAGTGCCAAAATTAGCTATTTTTACAAGGACATATTTCAGGATGTAACAACGCTATATCTATGAAATTTGGTATATTGCGTAAGTACTAGTATATGATTACGTACGTATAATTTTATCTTTGCACTCGCAATAGGCACTGAGCTACAGGGGGGGGGGGTCAAAAGTGCGTCGAAACCGTTCGCGACAAATAGTGCACGGCATGCGCGCGCGCGGTCTGCTGGAACTTGGCGGCGCACGTCCGTGCGCCTTGATCATGAATTATTGTAGGCTGTAGCTGATTTTAATTCTATTTATTTGCTTGGGGGGGGAATAATTTTTGAATCAAGAACATACCGGATACTTTTTTATCGTTAAAGGATCTATAAAGCCTTAGAATATCCTGAGTCCTGACGTTTAAATGACCTCGTTTTGAAAGTCAGTTTTTATAGATCATCTGTTTTTTAACACCTTAGCCAAGCACTTTCAACACCATCTTCGATGTTTTATAATCTATATGATCTGATAACTTTACAACGATTTAACTTTGACATCTCTTTAGACTTTAGAGCCTTTAGTCAAGTTTTCATTTCTTTGACGAGTTCGAAAAAAAGTCACTTGCGATTTGCGAAGTCTTGAGTCTTGACTCTTGTCCTAAGTCGGAACTCGGATATTTGAAATAGATTACGTTCCCTGCGGCGCGGCGCTCCCTTTTATGAAGGAATTGCTAAAGCGTCTTATTAGATCCTACCAATTTAGTAATGGTCGGATACACGTAGTTACTATATCTAATGGATAAGCGCATCCTGAAGGCCGTGCACAACAAAAATGGTGGCCTTGATCATTCTGGTGTAATTTGTTAATACGCGTAGGCCGTAGCGCCCGATTGTTGGCCTTTTAGTGGCTTCGATTGTGTAAACTGTAAAGGATTGAAGGGCGGTTGACCACCTAATAATTAATAAATATCTACACATGGACCTAGAGACAGAGAATAATGTCGTAAAGGAATTTATAGGTTTGCTAAGAATTAGTTTGTTCTTTACTATTCCTTAATTTTCGCACAAATTGTAATTATTTTAATATAGCAACAGATAGAGAATTTACTTGGGGAAAATCCCAAATACTCAAATGGATGCTATAAAGTTTACCAGATATATCATGCGATAATGATGTACCTATCATGCAACCCTCTGTATTTGCAGGACATGGAGGACAAGCACTCTGAGGCGACGGCGTCCGCTGGCGAGGACAGCGACGATCCTCTCACCACCACCGACACGAAATACGGGAAGAGCTTCAGGTGAGTTACATCAATTAGAAGCCATGGCCTTTAGGTAACGGTCATTGGAACTTGGCGCTCGACTCCAGGTCGTGGGCTTTCCGCGTTAGAACTACGATTTTTTTTTAAAACGAATTTGCTCTAGACCACACAACTGAAGTAAAACTTCTTGAGCATGCATGGGCTATAAGAGAAAGAAAGGAAGAAAGAAAATGTGCGCGCACACCTCTCCGTTCGCCTCCGCTCTCGTCACGCATATTTACCAGTTTACTCTCCAAGTCAAGCATATTTCAACAGAAGTTTGAGGAAACGTGCGCGCACCTCTGCGTTCGCCTCACCCGACCACACTTTTCGTAACGCTCTCGTCACGTATTTGCCAGCTTACTCCCCGAGTCAAGTATGCGTAAAGAAGTTTTATTTCAAAAATGGTCTTGTCAGAGAGTATGACTTACAGGGGTTTCACATTGATTTCCATGATAGTGGCTGTTTTCACTAAAAGCAGGCTAGTTACACGGTCTTTTTAGCGCTATTAGCATTGTCTGTGTATGCTGCTGAAAACATTTTGTTTCCCTGGAAAGCCAAACTTAACTACTGGACAATAAAGCGATGTCAAACATTATTGAGGTAAAACTTCTTTACACACGCTTGAGTTGGGGAGTATAATAATAGCTCCCACACCGGTTTCGGTGACGGTGCCGGTTTCGTTGAAACTAGGCCAGCTACCCAGGATTAATTTTATAGAGCTTAAGTGTGTGCGCAGTACACAAGAGCACTCTCTATTCCTTTACTCTCATAACCCAGTGGGACGGAAGACCGACACGACCGGCGAGAGATCAGGCGCATGACCGACTTTTTACATGCCCATCCGACGCATGGATCATCTTACTTGTCAGACAATCAGGTGATCAGTCTGCATTGTCCTAACCAAACTTGGAAATAACATGTTTCCAACGCGGGAATCGAACCCATGAACTCCTAGTCAGGAGCCGCGCTCTCTACCACTAGACCAAGGAGGCGTCAAGTTATGCGTCGTTGGGGAGTAATAAGCTAGTAAATGCGTAACGAGAACGTTACGAAAGTGTAATTGAACGAGGCGAACGGAGCTCGAGCTCTTCGCTACTTCAGTTGCGTGGTCTAAAGCTCACTCGTTTTTTATCTGTCTTCAGACACTTCACAAGAGAAGCCCTGCCCCGGTTGGACAACTACCGCAACGTGATGTCGCTGCACGCGGTGCCAAGGCCCACCCTAGACGAACTGCACAACGCCTCGCTTTCCAGAAAGGTTGGTAACATCCTTGGTTGAATACTCATGAGAGGGTAGTTCCAAGATTAGAAGCTAGATAGTTGGTGGCAGCCCTAACTTGACTGCCCTACCGCAAAGCAACGCGTAGATGCATTTCTAAATTTGTACTTCAATTGAGTGAGACGTCTTGTGAATCTGTAAAGTCCATACAGAAATGCGTCTACGCGTCGCGTTGCGGTCTGAATTGACTCTAACATGGTAGCACCTAGCTTAGAAGTTAGATGGTCAGTGACAGCCCTAATAAAGGTTATCGGAAGCCAGGTGGAACATTTATGAGATCAGCTATCAAATCTGGTTTAGATATTGGGACAGAGAGATTTTTATCCACTGTTAACCCCGGTAGTCCATAAAAACAGGGTTTTCACTTGCCTTTTTAGAATGCAATAATTTAAGAACTGTGGCATTGTGTCAACTGAACAACAAGAGAGATAACACTTATGATATACAGGATTATCTTTAACCCAGCCAGTTAGGTTAGGTTAGGTTAGGTTAGGCTAAGGGGCCTAATAATATTATGGCCGTGTTCACACCAAAGTCCAAACCGACTGTGAGCCGCCGAATGTGAGCGAACGTTACGCAGTTTATTGTATTTCCATTTTCCATACATATTTACTTTTTCGTTCACACCTAACCGACAATACGCTATTACGCTATGCTAGGCGTAGGCGCGGACATTCGATACCGTGTATTTTCACGTTCACACTGGGGCTCACAGTGAGCCTGCTCACATTCGGCGGCGTATAGTCAGTTTAGTCTGAACATGCGCTATCTATACTAATATTATAAAGCGGAAGAGTTTGTTTGTTTGTTTGTTTGAACGCGCTAATCTCAGGAACTACTGGTCCGGTTTGAAAAATTCTTTCAGCGTTAGATAGTCAATTTATTGAGGAAGGCTATAGGCTATATTTGATCACGCTAAGACTAATAGGAGCGAAGAAATAGAGGAAAATGTGAAAAAAAAACGGGGGGAAATTATTTGAAAGGGCTTATCTCACGAACTACTAGAGCAATTTTTCTGTTATTTGGGTCAGATAAGAAGTAGACCACGTGAAGGATCATAGGCTATCCATTTTAATCATTTTTTCAGTGGTTATATATTTTATACCCGTGCGACGCCGGGGCGGGTCGCTAGTGTATATTATAAATCTACGTGGGACTCATAATAAATCATACTCATTATATTGTAGACTAATTTGTCCGTGAAATATGTCATTTACGTAGGCGAAGCCGCGCGGAACGTCTAGTAAGTTATAACTGATGTGGTGCCGTTGTCCGAAAAAAGAGCACCAAAACACAAATAGTGCAAAAAGTTCTCTATGTCACAGGCTACACGGTCAAATTCTCATCAATCTGATCCATCAATCTGATTGACGGAATATTGATGGTTACAAAAAGTTCATATTAAAAATACGATCAATCCATCAATCCGAGTCGTACACGATCAAATTTTCGTCAATCAGTACCAGATCGATGGATCAGATTGATGAAAAATTGACCGTGTAGCCGCTGACTAGGTGCAGTGGTACGGTAGTTAAGATAACGAAAATAAACAGTCATGTAAATTCTTAAGGGGCCGGGCTACCCTCGAAATTCTCATACATACGTAATACCAAAATCATTTTGTCATACGAAAATATTTAACATGTTTGAGTTATTTTTCAGCTTAAAATAGTAATTACCTAGGTTCCTGAACAAAAATTAACTTCAAAATATTTAAACACTAAAAAAAATAATTTTGTGTATAATTTTTTTTTACTAAATTTACTACTAAATATTTAAACACTCAAAAATAGAGTAAAATACTAAAAAATATATAAATAAATAGTAAATTTACTAGAAAATATTTAAATACTAAAAAATATTTTTTAGAGTTGAAATATTTTGTAGTAAATTTTTGTACAGGAACCTAGGTAATTACTATTTTAAGCTGAAAAATAACTCAAACATGTTTAATATTTTCGTATGAGAAAATGATTTTGGTATTACGTATGTATGATAATTTCGAGGGTTACCCGGGCTCTTAAGCTAACACATACTTTACATTGAGACATAGGTTATAGGTATGCGCATTGCAATAGGTTATCTATAATTGTTCCAGACATGATAAGAATATACTGAGGTCTAGAGCTCTAGACACTAACAATAAGATGCTATGTGGTAGATCATACGCGCGGTTTTACGATAAGGACTAATAATTAAGCCCCTAGCCAACACATTTTCTCAATCGCTTCTTCATAGAATTTCCGATCAAAAATATATGGAATTGACGTAAGCGTTCGATAATAATGTGAAGTTGACATTCGACATTTTCATCGGCGATTTTATTAACAAGCGATAAAGAGGCGTTTTGGCTAGGAGCTTCGTCGTGTTTGTGTATGCGATGAGAACAATTAGTTAATGAGTGGCAATTGTCAGGTATGGGGGCTTAAGTAGAGACTAGAGGTTAAACGCCAAGGTTAAAGCTATTGCCCAAGTAAGTGTGAGGTCTCCTAAAGACGCACTTGGAAATTGGAACGACTTGCATCGGAACGATCGACGTGTTTGATTTCAGCTTGAAAGGCCGTTTGCTGTGACAAATGATAATTGTTTTATACAATGTATTCAGTGATATTTAAAACCTAGATGACGTCCGCAACTCCGTCGCGCCAAAATTCGTTTATCGCGCGGGAAACGCCAATTTTTCCGAGATAAAAAGTATCCTATGTCCTTTACCGGGACTCAAAGTATCTCCATACCAAATTTCAGCCAAATCGGTTCAGCGGTTTGGGCTTGAAGAAGTAACAGACAGATCGACAGACACGCTTTTGCATGTATGATATTAAGGATCTGTTTCACCACTTTCTGATAAAGTGTCGAATAGGCTATTTACAACTTTTTTTGACAGATTCTCTTTTCAGATATCTAAGGTATGGACCTTATCTGTCAAGTTGAGTGGCGGATAGCCTATTCGGCACTTATCAGGAAGTGGTGAAACAGACCCTAAGTATTGGATCTGATTAAATTTTTATGCCGAAGACAGAAGGATCAATTTCATAGGGATCCCAATAATGAGGGCGGATGCTCATAATAATTAGCCACGTCTATTGTCCACGCCTATGGCTGCCCACCATGGTCCTGATTTAATTACCCTCACTTGACATGGGTCACATGTCGTAGCGTAGGTGTGGAATGCACCAGCTATAATAGTATCTTTGAGTACAACTAGCAATAATTGCTGCACTCGAAGATGTCTCAAGTTCAAGTTTGTCGGGCTACCGCTATGTAAAAAACGTGTTCACAGTTTCACACTTCACAGCCTTTATAATTTTGTGCTACCTTGGTGGTATAATAATATGTTCAAAAACTTGGTACCAATTTCACTATTTCACTCATTATCTGTTTGCTTTCGTTTGTCAAAAAAAATATTTAGATCTAATTGGAACTTGGAAGCACAGCGAGAACTTCATTTTTTTATTATTTAATCAACGATTATTATTAGTTAACGTTCGCTTGTCATTGACATTAAACCTTTTAAACACTGTAGATCAATATAGCAATCTTAATCTTGAGACCAACATTGTAACTAGCTTGCAATCATACAAAAGCTGCGATTAGTGCTGGTTTTGTATAGCTAAAGGTAGCCAACAGACATCCAATAGTCCATAATGTTATGCTGGCACTTCACATGGCTATTTGTATTTGCTATTGGCTATTTGCTGTATTTGACAACATTATTGACGAATACGCAAACAAGCAAATAAAGGCAAATACGGCCTTCCACACATGGACGTCAAATACCAAACTTTTACTTGATTTTGTTAACTTGCCTATTTGACTCTTTTGATGTGCGTCAAAAACCGACAAAGGTACGGATACGTGTATTTGGTATCCATACTTCCATACTAATATTATAAATGCGAAGGTGTGTCTGTCTGTCTGTCTGTCCGTCTGTCTGTCTGTCTGTTACCTCTTCACGCTCAAACGGCTGAACCGATTTTGCTGAAATTTGGCATGGAGATACTTTGAGTCCCAAGAAAGGACATAGGATAGTTTTTATCCCGCAAAAATGTACGGTTCCCGCGCGATAAACGAATTTTGGCGCAACGGAGTTGCGGGCGTCATCTATAGTTTGTTCGTTTTATGATGATATGCGTGACACATTATAATTGACAATAGTAGGGAAGTTACCTATAAAAATTAATCGAATAATTTAAAAATATCGAATCACCTCGCAAAGGAATTGCAATCGAAATTATCGATTTCGTACTGATGTTTCAGAGTGACGCCGGCGATTTAAGATGGCCGCCCTTTTTATCGATTTGATTTCGATTCAACTGTGTCAATCTCTATTGACATAAGTTCCGTTTCATGCATCTGACATTTTTCAAATATTTTCGTAACAATAATTTTATACTCCTATTTCAAAGTTAATATTTATAATTTTATATCAATAAGTTAGCATTTAGCAACTTTTCATTTTTATTCATTTACAATTACAGGAAACATTTATTTTTGTAGATGGAATATAATTTATTACATTCTGATTTTTTTTGTTTTCTTGTAAAAAAAATCCGTAGCAAGGAATATGAGAACTGTCACCCATATCATCTTAGAACGAACAAACTATAGTTGGTCATATTTGTCAAATAGGCAAATAAGGCCAATATTTGTCAAACATATCGTCAACATGGTGATTGTTATTTGTTTGGCGAATACATCAAATACGCAAATACAAATAGCCATGTGAAGTGCCTGCATTAGGTACTAAATAAACAATTCACTGTAGATGGTGCAGTGAATTTACGATTGCGTGACTCATGCATTGTTTAACTCGATTAATTAATATTAGTCTATGATAAAACACTGACATCATTTTGCAGTGGAAAAGCTAGTCGTTTATCTTTTGAAATAGATTAAGAAAAGAGCAGATGAATCATCGAATGGTACTGAATTACTTGTGCCCATGAGTACGCAAAGCATCACAGGAGTCAAATCCTCTGTTCTCGGTCTTAATGGTCTTTAAAACCCCCCTTGGGTTTCCATTTACCTCAAAAGCTGTCGTCAGTACTAGTTCATAATAATGCTTGACCAATTGGTGAAGGCTTTAAAACCATGAACAAGGGCAGCAATTTTGTATGAGTTTGGATGTTATTATACATTTTTGAAAGCCTATCTACATTTATGGTTTTACAAATAAAACATCAAATTATTATTTCCCACCGCAGATTACTCAGTACAGTCAACGACAAATCTGCTCTACTTTTAACCCTTATTGCCCCATAATGAGATCGAAAAGTGGTCAATCAAAACTATCTTTGGCTGTACTACTTAAAATAGTAGGTAAAATACACATCTGCCAATTTGTAACCTTCAAAGTTTAGTAGCATTGACAAACACCTGCCTACTAACTAGGGAGTAGGGAGGTCTTAATAGCGCTATCACGTTTTAATGGCGTATTGATTATGAATGAAGTACAGTCGACGTAATATCATCTACTGTGTTGCAAATTTGCATTTCTTAATTATTTTTATTTGATATTTCTTAAATAGATTTAAATTTTACTTTTTTTGTAAAAAGTGGCCCGGAGCCCCGTGCGAGTTTCTCGCTTAGTTCCCAAACCGGTGATAGGTCAACAAGTAGGCATTTTTTTTTAGAGAAGGCAGGTCGCTATGGCGTCACTGCGACCCATGAGGATCTATTATGACTCCTTCGCACTAGAGAATCAGCCCCAACCCAATACTGCTCATAAATTGAACGATATGGTTGGGGTTGGTGCCACGAATTTCCTCTGTGGATAAGTATTCGTGGCGACCAAGGTGCCTGTTCCTGCTCTGTAGTAGAGCAGGACAGTCGAGGAGAAGGTGAATAGGTGTTTCATCCTCCTCCTCACATAATCTGCAAGTCGTTATGCTACAAATACCCATTCTGTTAAGGTGTTTGTTGAGCTTGCAGTGCCCAGTTAGGCTTCTGGTAAGGATTCTTAATTGGTTCCTACCCAAGATGAGCACTAATTCTGATAATTTCTTGTTGAAGCCAGAAATTAGTGCCTTGGAGTGTTCAAGGCCAGGGGTCTCAGCCCATTGCTTCCTGCATAGTCTGTGACCCCATTCCTTGATCATTTGCTTTGTGGTACTGGGAGTTATACCACAGATTGGTTCCGGGCCATATATGAGACTCTCGGCCCCAAGCCTAGCTAGTTCGTCAGCGGTTTCATTGCCGGGGACGTTACTGTGGCCCGGGACCCATAGTAGGCGGATGTTGTTGTTCCTTCTGTATTAAGTAGGCATTCTGAAAAGATTTGTTTAAAAACTTAGACATTAAAATCACAAGGCATTTTGCTGATAACTCACAGCAAACTGTAACGATGGTAAATGGTAGGTCATAGCATGAAATTCTTTAAGAAATAGTTGACACACCATATCTCATTAAACTGCTTGTCAACTGTAGCACCTAAAGTCTAATACATCTGACTGTACAATATACAAAGCGACATAATATAACAATACATATTTTTTTGCACTTATGTAAACAGCGTACAGAGCAAACCAGTTATGTTATTGATTTATGGAATAGATAATAAAAGCTATTTATTATTGTCAACATTATAAATTATGAACATTATAAATTATAACATTACCGGAGGCCCAATTCCCCTACCCTATTCCCTTCCCTTCCCATCCCTATCCTCCCCTATTACCCTATTCCCTCTTAAAAGGTCGGCAACGCACCTGCAGCTCTTCTGATGCTGCGAGTGTCCATGGGCGACGGAAGTTGCTTTCCATCAGGTGACCCGTTTGCTCGTTTGCACCCTTATTTAATAAAAAAAAAAGATAACATCAGTTATAGGTACTCTGAAAGTTGAGATATATACTTTAAATAACTAGATGACGCCCGTAACTTCGTTGCGCCCAATGATATTATATAAAAAACTCAAAGCAGATATTATATTACTACCGCGCGCGTTGTGAAGACTCAAATACGACCCAATTGGGTCGTTTTTTATTAAGTCTGTCTCTTTTATGTAAATGGAATTTCGTATCTTTTGTTTCACTTGTCTGTCAAAGTCCAATTTTGAATTTGAAAATTGATCGGAAGAGATTTAAGCCGGAAAATAGTATGAACGTAACAGATCTGTATAAGTAGAATGATGAACCAATGATATTCTACTTATACAGATCTGTATCTGTATAAGTAGAATATCATTGGTTGCGCCAAAATTCGTTTGTCGCGCGGGAGCTACATTTTTCTGGAATAAAAAGTATCCTATGTCCTTTCCCGGAACTCAAAGTATCTCCATATACCAAATTCCAGCAAAATCTGTTCAGTGGTTTGAATGGTTAGGAAAATTTAGAGAGAGGTCATACAAATAATATGCCCATATTCGTCTTATATTATGACCTCTCCTTGTTGCGTTGGCCCATGATAGACAAATAAAGGCGATTATGAATGAGGGTACTTCACAAAATTATTATTGCATTCGATCCTTTCCAGGCGAAGTTACATTGAAGAACATATTTTTTAAACTATTTAACATAGCTGTAACGTGCAACGCATAGCAATAATTGTAGGAAAATAATTTTGAAAGTGTTAGTTTCTGTTTCTACCCAAGTTGAAAATATACCTTGCTGCAAACTTTAAAGTCACCTTTAAGAGGTTATCATGTAGGGCAATTCCTTAAGAAATTTTCTTTTAACAATTTGAAATTAAAACATATCCCAATTTATCTGATTCCAGCCAGGTCAAACCCTGGAGAAGGACCTCTCGATGCCGTCGCTCCCCTCATCATCAGTGAAGTTCGGATGGGTGAAAGGCGTGCTGATGCGATGTCTGCTCAACATCTGGGGCGTGATGCTGTTCCTGCGGCTGTCCTGGGTGGTTGGCCAGGCTGGGGTTGGTGAGGGACCATCTTTACTTCCATCTCTGTACTTAGGAAAAAGAATTTTCGAAATCGGATCACAAACGACGGAGTTATCGTTGAACATACAAAAATATACGTTACGCTCAAATACCAAAAATGCTTAGTGAGCGGAAAAATAGCTCACGACGCGTTGTGACAGGCGGGTGTCACTACGCCATTCCGTCGCTGAGCTACAAGATTCGACCTCCGGTCTTTCGGGGTGATATGGCGGTACCCACAATTCGCCTAACATTCCTGCATCGCGCTATCGAAGTTTTTTAAGCGCATCAGTATATATACGACAGCTGAAATGTACCTCGTGGGCTCCGGCCTGACCGAGCATACCACCTCGCTCGGTCGGAAGATCTTCCTTTGGCCACCACGCATTATCCCACAGCTGTTTCACTGTGACCACAACGCGTTGTGAGCTATCTTTCCGCTCACTGAGCATTTTCAGCCTTTGAGCGTAACATATAATATACCAACACTATAATATTATAATATAGAATCTCTTCCTTTTTTAGAAATTGGTTTAATCTAGACTGTGTATACAGACGTGAAAGTTATTTTGGGAACTGGCTTGGGAGACGAGGACCATTTGATAATCAAAATGTTCCTGTCCCTTCCAGTCGTTTAAATAGCTTAAGTGTCAGAGCTAACAGACTGACACACATACTTCTCATTAATAATATTAGTATTAAAGTATGTATTGAACAATTCATTACTTACAGGTCAGTCAATTTTGTTAATCTTGACGACGTCGGTGGTGACCACAATCACGGCTCTCTCCATGTCAGCTATAAGCACTAACGGTGTTATAAAAGGAGGTAAGCTATCTCAATATCTATATCATCTTCTGCCCGTCGCTTAAATCATTTGTATAAGTTTCTTCAAACAGCTAAGTTTCTCATATTATATGTCAAGTTTTGGAGTTCTTACCAAACAGAACGCGTTTCGTGTTGGTTGGTTTTGTCGCGAGAACACCATTTAGAAGTTTTAAGCAGTAGAAACAAGGGAGATCGAAAGAGGATGGAGCAGCATTGATGTTGCATTAAAAAGTAGACTCGCAGTTGTCATCATTGTCTTCACTATTATTACTATCGTCGTTAGCATTACTAGCACTACCATCACTATCTTCTCTATCATTATTATCGTCAATACCCTCACAATCATCACTAGCATCTTTACTTGCATTACTATCTTCACTAGCACCTCATCTCCATCATCACAATCGTAAATACTATCAATATGATCACTAGCATAACTATCTTCTCAATCATCATTATCGTCAATACCATAACTATCATCTTCATCATTATTAGCGTTACTAGCGTCACTATTCACTCTACACTAGCTTTGTGACCGAACTTCGCTCGGTATTCGATAAAACACGAATAAAAAGACATTTTATAAAAATGATTCCTAGCTAGATCGATTTATCGCCCCCAAAAACCCCTGTATACTAAATTTCATGAAAATCGTTGGAGCCGATTCCGAGATTCCAAATATATATATATATATATATATATATATATATATATATATATATATATATATATATATATATAAGAATTGCTCGTTTAAAGATATAAGATATTTTGTTCCAGGTGGCACCTACTACATGATATCACGGTCCCTGGGCCCTGAATTCGGGGGTTCTATAGGACTGATATTCTCAATGGCTAATGCCGTCGCCTGCGCCATGTACGTGGTGGGTTTCGGGGAATCCCTCATAAGTCTCATACCGGAGACCGCGTATATGGTCAGCAAGAGCTGGGTGAGTGGACTTTATGTTGTGTGTGATATGGTGTAGTTTACGCTAGCAAGTTCATTATTAAGAGAAATGACGCGCTGTAATATCGCGTCAGTTTAGAAATTAGATTCAGTATATTGGTGAATGGTGAAGTATTGGATCCGACGCCATATTCCACTAGTTTGCTACTGGTTAAAACCTTGAAGAGAGCGTTTTCCCTTTTAAAAGGCCGGCAACGCACCAGCAGCTCTTCTGATGTTGCGAGTGTCCATGGGCGACGGTAGTTGCTTTCCATCAGGTGACCCGTTTGCTTGTTTGCCCCTTATGTTATAAAAAAAGTGTGACGTATTATAATGACTTCGAACGAATCGACTTGCTTAATTGTGAAGTGCGTACAAACATAATGTTATTACTATTTATTTCCATATGGGCTAGATCGCTGAATAATAAACAAGCCCCAAATGAAATATTAGTGTTCAAGTGAAAAAGACAATCAGCAATTACCCAATAATCTGCTCTGAGTTCTGTGACATTGACTGCGATCTTCTAGGACCAAGCGATATACGGCTGCATCACGATCGTGGTGCTGACCGGTATCGTGGTGGTGGGGTTGGAGTGGGAGGCCAAGGCCCAGGTGGTGCTGCTCTTCATCCTGCTGGCAGCCATCGGTGACTTCCTTATTGGCGCGGCGATAGGACCCAAGAGCGATGAGGAGGTGACGCAGGGATTTGTGGGGTTTAACAGTAAGTATTCCTTTCTCTTTCGCTCTTTCATCTTGTTTTCTTCACGTTCCGATGTCCGGTTTCTAAATTATTTGACACGTTTATCTATTAAATTTACTATACTATACTTGGCGAAACATGGCGGTAGCGGTCATTGACTCCCTGTCAAAAACTTGTTATTTTCTATACTAAGCCACGATTGACAACATCTGACCCTTCATTGTCAATCGCGGTTTATATAGAAAATGACAAGTTTTTGACAGGGAGTCAATGACCGCTGCCGCTATGTTTCGCCGAGTACAGCATAGCGCTTTTGATTTGTTAACGTTTTGACTTTAGGTATTTCAAAGCGCTTGTAAATAGATAAACTGTAGTTAAAAAAAACTTAGAAACTGGGCATGAGGCTGCGTTTCCACTAGAGATGTATTGCGAAGGATGTGTTTTTAAGATCCAATAGCATCGCCGCTCTGATCGATGTCATGGCAAGGTCATGCCAATGATTCTATTGGTTCTCAAAAACACATCTCTGGTGGAATCGCAGCCTAATGGCCGTTCCCAATATTTGATCTATCTCTGGTTTTGCCCTACTAGAGATAGGAATAGCTCTCATTAGACATTAGAGACATATATTTTATGTCAATTCAATGCTAGCTGCGATCGGTCGTATGTCAAACCAGGGATAGATTGAATATTGGGAACGGCCGTAAGCCTACACCGTGTCATTATTACGTGTTGATTAATATGGCTTATTGGTAAGTCAAAGGAACATAGATAATCTAGATATTATACGAAGTCTTGTTTCCATATTCTTTGACGAGTGTCTTATAGATAAACCTGTTACTCATAAAAAGCTACTTGTGTGCTTTGTCCTTGTCTGACAAGTTTAAAAAATCACTTGACAAATAAGGACGAAAGAATACACACTACTCACAGATTTTTATATTATAAGGGGTTGTAATTTCTCGACTATTTCGATATTCCTTGTTCCAAGTTTTTCAACTACAGCAGCGCGGCGGTGTTACGTGAGTTATTGACACGTAATACTGTCGCTAACTCTTTCTTTAACTAACGCCGCTAACTCTCTCTTTAGCTAACTGAAAATAATCTCTCTCTCTATTGACTAATCATATTCTCAGTAAAGCTATAAACAAATTATCGGACGCATCCATAAGTCGCGGCTGACGGATGCGGCTTAACAATGTGCACGGTTCATCCGCGGACGTCAAAGACCTAATCTGTAACATATGTCAATGGCAGACGTCCGCGGATGCAAAAACATCCGGCCAGCCAGATTCTGTTCGGACGTCCGAACGCTCAAGGTCGCGTCCGCGACTTATGTCAGACAATGTGCACAGTTTAGTGTATTTTGTATTGATCAGATATGTAATCGCATCCGATGAAAACGTCCGCGGATGTTCGTCCGATAATTTGTTCCCAGCTTAACAAGCCATATTGTCTATTTTAGTGACGGTATTCCGTGACAACCTGGGTTCGGACTACCGCGTGTTTGAGGGCGTACAGCACGACTTCTTCTCTGTCTTCGCGATTTTCTTCCCCGCAGCTACCGGGATTCTCGCGGGTGCTAACATATCCGGCGATCTAAAGGTGAGATCACAGGGACCTTAAAGAAGTTGCTTAGATAATTATTTTGACATCTAAGGCTTCTTACAGACGAACGGCACGTGTCAGCGGCAATCGACGGCTGTCGGCGGCACGTGTCGGCGGCAGTCGACGGCAGTCGGCGGCACGTGTCGGTGGCAGTCGACGGCAGCCGTTGACAGTTTATGACGCTTGCAGGGGGCCTACCACGACCTTACCTAAAACTATCATGTTTCCAGAACAATTTGTTGTAAGATTACAATAACATTACCGTACTCACTTTTTAAATATAATTTTATTAAAAAAAACAGTAAAAATTGCGAAACAATGTTAAATCCGCTGTGAAATATCAACTTTTTAAGATCGCTAGCTGGACGTAAAAGTAATAAATGTTTATCTGTCAAACGGTGTCGCTTAGGAGAGTTGGTGGTAGGCCCCCAGTTGTGACGTACCCCCGCAAGGTAAGCATCCACACTCCACAGGTCGGTATCGTACGCACGGACGTCACGCATCAAACAGACATTTTTTTCACAGTACGTCGGCTGAATTAGCAGTGTACGGATTACCGACTAGCCTAGTAAATGAATGCTCAAAAGGGGGGTGTGAATGGAAAAGTCGAAAGCAGAAATTTTGACTTTGGAACTTTGTTTGGACTAATTTGAAGATAAATATACTTTTTGATTTTGACGACCTCCGTGGCGCAGTGGTAAGCGCGTTGGTAGCTCAAGCCGGAGGTCGCGGGTTCGAGTCCCGCCGACGGAACAAAAAGTTTATAAAGTTCCTGGGTCATGGATTTGTATTAAATATGTGTATCATATAATAAAAATCTTAAATATATGTATTGTATAAAAGTATTAAATATATTTCCGTTGTATGGTACCTGTAACACAAGTCCTTCAGGTACTTACCACGGGGCCAGACTGACGTGGTGTGAAGCGTCCATAGATATAAAAAAAAAAACATACTGGCTAGTCGGTAATCCGTACGCTGCCCATACAGTGGATGTACTGTAAAAAAAATATCCATTTGATGCAAAACGTCCCTTGCTTACGATACCGACCCGTGGACGCTTACCTTTACGTGTTAGGTCACAACTGCAAGCGTGATAAACTGTCGACGGCTGCCGTCAACTGCCGCCGACTGCCGCCAACACGTGCCGTCGTCTGCCGTCGACTGTCGCCGACACGTGCCGTCTTTTGAAAGATGTCTGCCATCGAAACGTTACCAATCGGCTCGCGTCCTCTAACCGATTAACTGTTTCACTACTTTTAATATTAACCATTTCAACATAAAGCTATGCCGTTAGCACAGTGACGTTGCGAAGCACGAAAATGAAATGAATGATAGAGTGAGATGCAAATTGACGTGTGAGACAGAAGATCAGTCACTCAGATTGCTGCGTCGGCGTACCAACGCTTTGGGCACTTATTTAAAACATTTTTAATCAATTCCTAAACCATTAATATATCGACACTGCAAATTGCTTTTCAATAGAATATAACCTGCCTTGTTATGTACGGGACCAAAATACTCGGACACTAATAAACGATTTTGTCATAGGACCCCTCATCATCTATCCCCAAAGGAACTCTCCTAGCGATCTTGTTAACGACGATATCGTACATCGTGATAGCGGTGGTGGCGGGCTGGACGGTGGTGCGGGACGCGGGCGGCGGCGTACAAGACTGCGTGCTGGCGGGCACATGTGTGTACGGCCTGCATCATAGCAACGACGTGAGTATATACGGCCTATATTTTATATATTATCTACTAGGAGTTAAGACTTATCATCATCCGTCTCGAAAGCAACGACCATAGCAACGACGTGAGTGTATAAGGCCTAGTTGCTATTGTATAAAATTATTTTACTCTTAAGGGTGAAACCAAACGAGCGTAATTTGTGAGTTGTGAGTCGCAGAATTTTGGTCACGTAAACATCTTTTCATACAAATCATGAGTCACAAAATTACGCTCGTGTGAATCAAACAGGACTTTTGAATGAATGAATCTGAATGCAGCAGAATTTCTGCCAGTCGAAATTCTGCGACTCACAACTCACAAATTACGCTCGTTTGGCTTCGCCCTAAAAGTCTTACGGTAAGGGTAAGTTCTCATGCAGGGTTCTGTTACCGAGTTGATATGTAGAGATCAACTACGATAACTTGGCGCGCCCCTCCATATGACTGTTTCAATGTATGTAGTCACATCCTTATGAAAGAGTTTGTATGTAGTAAGTATTCAACCAATCACAGTACACGTAATATTTCACTTAATGTCACTCATTACTAAGATTTGTTGGTCAACCAATCATAACTAGCCTACCGCGCAAGACAACGCACTTCAAACGTTTTGATAACGCACTTCAAAAGTTTTGAATTTTGGAGAGGCGCGCCATGATATCGTAGTTGATCTAGAAGCTGTGACCTAAAATCTGAATAATTAAAGTTAGAGCTAAGTCAGCGATTTCCGACCAATTTCTTAGCATGGCACCACCGCTAGCGCTAGCTCAAATAATATAGATTAATCCTCTACTCGAACGTACACTGCTTAGCTTCAACTAATAAAAATAATACGTAATTCCAGGTAATTCGCCTTGTCTCGGCTTGGGGCCCGTTGGTCTATGGCGGATGTTTTGCTGCCACGTTGTCGTCCGCGTTAGCTTCCCTCGTCTCTGCACCTAAAGTGTTCCAGGTAATTCTTTTGTTACTATCGATTTGATTGTTTTAAAGCTTAATGAAATACTTTGAATTAAATAATAATCTGAAGATAAAAGTAAGTATAGGTCTACCAGAATCTGATGGCAAAAAGTGAGAAAATGAATTGACTCTAGCAATACCGGGGTAATTGGAATAAAACATTTTGATCCTTTTTTCTTCTTATAGCGGCTGATTCTGTGTGTTAAATATGCAAATATAAAAATTTATCCAATGATCAAGGATATTTTTTGAAAATCTGCTGTCAAAAATTTCCATCAGATTCTGGCAGACCTATAAAAAGTGTTCTGTTTTCAGGCCCTATGTCAAGACAAGCTCTACCCATATTTGGAGTTCTTCGCAAAAGGCTACGGGAGTAACAATGAGCCGGTACGCGGGTACGCGCTCACTTTCATTATAGCTGTCGCGTGTATACTGATGGGTGAGTTATGTGCTACTAATGAACCACCAGGACTAAGCTTAGCAATGTTTGATACAATATGTTAATCTTTAGCTTTAATCAATATGTTTTTTAAATTTTGCCTTTTTTAAAACACAGTCAAAACTTGTTCTAAATAAAAAGAATAAAGCTTTTATCTAATAAAATTAAATATAATTCAGGGGGACTGAATCAAATAGCTCCTCTGATATCGAACTTCTTCCTCGCCGCCTACGCGTTGATCAACTTCGCGACATTCCATGCCAGCATCACCAAACCTGTCGGATGGAGGCCTACTTTTAGGGTAAGGGGTTAAGATTAATATATCTATTTCCTATTTGCATGTTAATTTCGTTAAAATCTCAGGTAGCAAACTTTGTTCTTGTTAGATTTGTGCCAATCCTTTGATATTCTTAATGAAATACTTTTATTACGTTTTAACAAAGTCTTAATGTGATTTCCTTCTTAAACTAATTCTATTTCAAACAGTCTTTAAGAAAGCTAAACGGAGGATTATCTATAAGAAAACCTAAAAGTTATATTATGTAATTTTCTACCTGACTTTGGAGTTCCACAAGGATCAATGTTGCGACCGAAACTCTTTGTATTCTATTACATTGATGAAGTTGCAATCGGCGAAAACTGCAGTTCTTGCAGTTATGCGCTTATAAATTTGACAAGACTTAATAATATATGTGTTTGTGTGTACAGCTGTACAACACGTGGTTGTCGCTGGTGGGCGCGGTGGTGTGCGCGGCAATCATGTTCGTGGTGTCGTGGGTGACGGCGCTGGTGACGCTGTCCTGTCTGCTCACGCTGTACCTGATCGTCTCGTACCGGAAGCCGGGTATGATCCAGTTATAGACAAGCTAGAATTTACCTACTAGATCGTAGATTTAGTTGAGACAAACCAATTTATTTGCGTTAAACATGTCATGTATCGTAAATGTAAGTCCGGTGGCCAGATTTTTTGTGTTCTAATATATTATTATTGTGAATATTTTGCGTTTGAAAAATACAAATAGCGATAGCTCGATGGATGAATTACTTGTTGTGCCACGACCGGACTATGTGAGATTTATTTTTGTAAATTAAAAGCCCGCTGTAACATTACATAACTGTTTATATACAAAGTAGAGTAAAATATACAACATGACATTTTCAGATGTGAACTGGGGCTCGACGACGCAGGCTCAATCGTACAAGAGCGCGCTGTCCAGCGTACAACACCTCAACCGTGTGACTGACCACGTCAAGAACTATAGGTATATTGTAGCTGTATGGTTAAATAACTAGCCAGCTAGTTGCCTAGGCCGTTCATGGGTCTTAACATTCAATAATTTATTTTTCCAAGAAATTGGTTACAATGGTGTTATTTTTAGATATCGTGTTATAAAAATATAGCAAGAACCATTGAATACTTTTCTCATTACTAACAAACGCCACCCCATTACAAATAAGCTATCGTAATGTTTTGTCGTTGTGCTTGAAAAAGGCGCTTTGAGATAGACAAGGTCAAAATATTAATAATAATAATTATTATTATACGGCGTATCTATTGTGTAACAATTTTTATTAGTAGGGGGGTTAGCAATTAGTACTATATTATTATTTTAATGCATGCTGCGTGCGAGTTTATTTTTTGTTAACATTTAATCAAAATCAATTTAAATGGAGTAGATATTCCCTATATCACTATTGTTATGGTTCTGTTATTTCTTTCACAGGCCCCAGATTTTAGTACTGACCGGGTTCCCGGGCGAGCGACCCATACTGACCGACTTCGCGTATCTCATCACCAAAGACTCCTCGCTGCTACTTTGTGGACATGTTATACAGGTATTTCACAGTTACTATGCAATGCTCCTATGTCGTTGTCTTTGTCTAAATAAGGTTGAAAATTCACTACATAGTTAAAGCCTGCTGCAATCCGATTTGTAAATGTTTAATTAATAAGGAGCATACAGAAGTCAAAGTGCCTAAACACACTAGGCTGAATTACGTCGGCGTAAATTCCGCCGCAAATGTCAAACGCATACAAATACGCGACGGAATAGTGTGTCGTCTCTCGCGTTCCGCCCGTATTTTGTATGAGTTTGAAACGCGGCGTAAACGCGGCGGAATTTACGGCGGCGTAATTCAGCCTAGTGTTTAGACACAAAGGTATGACATTACTATGAGAACAAGTAAGGGGGCGTCTACAAATTACGTGAGGTGTTTTCTTGAATTTTTTGACCCCCCCCCCTGCTGAGATTTCGTGAGATTTTATTCAACCCCCTCATAAATCTCACGTGAGATTTTTCAAAATGTGGGTTTCTTACGTCAAGGTTTGGTTTGTCAGTCAGTAGATATTCTTTCGAACGAATTTGTGAATGATCTTAATCGTATAACGATTACGCTTACGATTAAATCTTAAGCATACGTACAATCTGGATGAAATGGACCAAAATGGCATTATTTTGTTGAGAAAAAAATTACGTGAGATTTGCCGAGACCCCCTCTCCCCAACGTGAGATTAGATGAGATTTGACGCGACCCCCTCCCCCCCTAAACACCTCACGTAATTTGTGGACGCCCCCTAACTTCCAAGTTGTAACAATTGCCTTATTGCAGACCATTCACAGATTTTTAGAGACTTTACATAACGTTATGTTGCCCGCGCGTCACGTTGAGATAATATAAACAACAAAATATTATGAGTTTTATTTCATCAATCTTATAGTAACTACCACATAATATTTGAAAATAAACGTTGTTATTCTTATATCTTTTTACAGAACCCGACGTCGCATCGCACGCGCGAGGCGCTAACCAGTCGCGCGTATCATTGGCTCGCGCGCCGCAAGATAAAGGCGTTCTACACGATAGTTGACGACGCGCCGCTCAAAGATGGCGCCAGTGCGCTGCTGCAGGTTTGTTGATAAGCTTTTATTTATGGAGAGAAGTTAATTAATTTAACTGTAGCTGTATAAGTTATACACGCTCACAAAAATATCGATATCTCTTTTCTACGCACTCGCAAAGTAAAGTGATTAGCATTTAGCAATATAATAATTGTATGCGTGAGAATGACGTTTATAAAGATGATCTTGGACGTTTTATAGGCGATTATATTCTCATTTCTGAGATACTTGCTGCATCCTTTTCATCTTATTACCTTAGTCTGTGATTTTAATTGTTAAGTTATATCTGATATTTTCCTTTAGGCAAGCGGTCTGGGAAAACTGAAACCGAATATCCTGCTGATGGGTGTTCGCGAGGACTGGGAGTCGTGTACGAGGCAGGAGCTCGTCGACTACGTTGATATACTGCAGTACGTATTCGTTATCTATTCACGTCAAAATCACGTCACAAACAAATCATGTTATATTATAGTAAGGTATCATGGTCTTATGGTACCATGGAAGTTGATTCATAGGCAGTTGGCAAACCCAGCCGACAATGTCACGATAAACATTGAACATAACCAGTCACGATAAACATTGAACATAACCATAAACGACGTAGGTCGGCAATATGTCAACGAATCAGTTCCTCTGCGGGGCTAAAATGGTAACATTTAGCAATTCCTCTCAATCAATTCAGCAAATGAATTGTCAAAACTGTCAAACTGACAAATGTCAAATCAGTACAAAAATACAGGAATGAATTGCAAGCAGAGTTGCATTTTGCGATTTTAAAGAATTGAATCATATTATGATTCATATCATGATTCAACAAAGCGACCATTTTAGCCCCGCTGATGGTATAATATTATCCAAATCCATCAGAAGGATATTAACGTAAGTATAACGTTACAGTAAAGCCCTGGACGTGCACGTGGCGCTGGCGCTGCTGCGTGTAGAGGGCGGCGTGCGCGCGGCCGCCGCGCTCGACCCCGAGCTGGCCGCGTACCTCGCGCCCGCGCCCCGCCCCACGCCCCCCGCTAACGGTACTGACACATCATCACCATAATTAAAGATGTGGCGGTAGAGATAAACTACGATAACATGGCGCGCCCCTACAAAATTCAAAACGTTTGAAGTGCGTTGTCAAAACGTTTGAAGTGCGTTGTCTTGCGCGGTCGGTTATATGTTATTTTATGATTTAAGTTGACCAACAAACTTGGTAATAAGTGACATTAAGTGAAATATTACGAGTACTGGTTGATTGGTTGAATACTTACTACATACAAACTCTTTCATAAGGATGTGACTACACACATCGAAACAGTAAATTGGAGGGGCGCGCCATGTTATCGTAGTTTATCTCTACCCACAATTAGCGCCACATTCCTGTATCGCGTTATCGAAGTGCGTCGGTATATATACGACAGCTGAAATGTATCACGTGGGCTTCGGCCTGACCGAGCATAATACCTCGTTCGGTCGGAAGATCTTCTTTTGCGATCACCACGCTTATATCCCACCGCCCACGCCCTGCACGTGTTACGTATCATTATAATCTTTATCATCAGCAATAACAAATTCGTACATCTTATACGTTACATCACATCTATTGTTGCAGATTCAATCGGCGAAAGCTTCAAGGACTCTAAATCTACGGAGAGTTTGAACATACATTCTGCTGGTGAGTTCTCTTCAAAGATTCAAGAAAAGGGGACATTGACAGACTATGTTTAATATTTCAACGTAGCACCTAAACTCTTGACTTGATTTTAGTAAATGTTAGAATAAGCGTAGTCTGCTTATAGTTTTTAACTTAACTTCCAAGTTCCAGTGTATGTTTATATTTCTCTATGTAAGTTTTCAACAATGATACTCAATCAAATATTATCTCATTATTGAAAATTAAACGTAAGATTTTATTCCTGTATACAGGTAGTAGTTTGTCGGACCTATCGGGCCCAGGGTCGCCCGCGCCATTGCGAGTCAACAAGCACCCTGAAAATGGGGACGCCAGCACTGACGTAAACGGGCCGCAGAAGAAAGACAAGGAAGAAAGGTGCGTCAGAAAGCAATATTATCCAATATGCGCTATACAAATGAAGTTGAACTGTCCGACCGGATCCGAATTTTCAACCGAAACCGAATTTTCACTGAAACCGAATTTTTGACCTGACGAAAACTGGTGTGCTCAATACACCCCGTACACGTAGCTTGTAATGAATCAATATGCATATTGCATAAGTCGAAATTGAAAACTAGTGTCCAACCGGATCCGAATTTTCAACCGAGACCGAATTTTCAGTGTAACCGAATTTTCGACCTGACGAAAGATACACTCCGCATACGCACTTTTAATGCTGTCATAACGTTTATATCAATTCAATGACTTATGTTTATTTGACGACCTCCGTGGCGCAGTGGTGAGCGCGTCGGTATAGTGCGTTTCATCAAATAGTTCCTTTGCCGTCATGTTGGCACTAATGCAAATTAATGTTGCCACATTACCCTTACTGTGCTACCTTAAATTAGGGGAGATAATATGTTATCACAAAATGCACTCAAAGAAAATTGTACATAATTCTAACAGCTTTCGCCAGCGGCTCTGCCTACGTTAACGTCTATCCCTCGGGGACCGTTCTTTTTCCCGGGATAAAGGTACCCTATGTCCTTCTCCATACTACAGAGTTCCAGACAACGTGCACACTGCACAGCTATGAAAGTTTTATGATGATCCGCTTAGTACTTTATGTGTGAAGGCGTAACCAGCAAAGTCACTTTCGCATTTACTAGCTAAAAGCCGAGCTTTGTGAGGGCTCGCGTCATCACACCTTCACTGACTGATGATAACACATTTACATGTAAATACTATGTTAAAGCACAAATCAATAGGCGTGATAGTTTGTCCGTAAAGTGTACCACAAAATATACAGTTTGTGAGAAGTACTAGGGCTCGCTTCGCTCGCCCTGATAATATTATTGTACTAGCTTTTACCCGCGCTGTCATAAATTTTGTTATGTTTATCTTAAACCTGTATTGTGAGGAGAAAATAAAGATTATTATTATTATTATTATTATTATTATTATTATTATTATTATTATTATTATTATTATTACCACTCTTTAATATTTTCGGCATGGTTTTCCCACGAAATCACAGTAAAATTACGAAAACTCGCAGAGCATGTCAACCTTGTTTACATTATGACAGACAGGAATGCCAACATGACGGCAAAGGAACTATTCGATGAAAAGCACTTTAGCTCACCACTATTTGATAATATTATTATTTGACCACTGTTTTTGGTTGTCAGAGGCGGACTCAGCGCGCTGCTTGGACGAAATCGGCGGCGCGCGTCTTCGTTCACGTCGGTGGAGCAGTTCACCAAGCGGCAGGCGGGCACCGTCGACGTTTGGTGGCTGTACGACGACGGAGGTGGGTCGTGTAGTGTCAGGGGCGGAGTCAGCGCGCTGCTGGGGCGGGGCCAGAGAGCCAAGCGGCATGATTTTGCCGTGAAGTATCTTTAACAGACTTTATTAGGCCGTGACGTATCTTAAATACATTATTTTCTCGTACCACAGCAAAATAGGAATGTGTGAAATCGTAAAAAGTCGCATTTAATGTAACGGCAAGCTATGACATTAGAGGCCTACAACAACGTAAAACGTCCACGATAGTACCGTACGGCGCATTATAACCGACTGTTATCTCAGGGCTCTCTATTGTAATTTTCTTAAGTTGAATCATGTATTGTTACTTGAGAGATTAAATTGTATATCTTTTAACCACAAACGTGTGACAGGTCTAACGCTGCTGCTGCCGTACATCCTGTCGACGCGTCGCGCGTGGGCGGGCTGCCCGCTGCGCGTGTTCACGCTCGCCAACAACAACGCCGAGATGGAGATTGAGGAACGCAAGTACGTAAACTAGGCGTTAAGGGAATAAACTTTACGTTTAGCCAATGAGATAAATAGTAGAGGAGGGGAGGAGGGGCTTTTGGGAGTAGCTCGAGCGTGTCAGATTAAGCTTGTATAGCCATCCGACATGTGTCTAGTTATCATGGTATAGAAATCAGATTCCTCACGTGGTGGGTTAAAAAAAAAAATATTTTAAAATATTGAAATGTCATCCGATCTGTCAGATTAAGATAGGGGATGCTTAGTTTACCCCAAAGAAGCTTCCATAAAAAGCACTGACGATTCAAAGATAAGGTAAGCCTGTAGGAACATTTTAAAATATAAAAAAATAAACCTTCATATTTTCCTAACTAAACTTCGCAGATATTTTATTTTGCACTAAACACCTTCCTCTCCCCTACTAAAAATAAGAATAGAATCTTCCATTTTACTCTAGTAATGAAATAAATGAATTTTATTTCTGAATAGGTTGCCCGATAACTTTTTCTGGAAAGTCTGCTTCTAACAGTCAGAGTGATAAGTATGAACGTTTTCAGTATGGCGTCCCTGCTCTCCAAGTTCCGGATAGACTACTCCGCACTGGAGATGATTCCCGACGTGTCTAAGAAGCCGAAGGAATCGACCCTGGCGTACTTTGACAAGCTCATCGCGCCGTATATGACGACGGACGACAGTAATGATCCCAGTGAGTATAAGAGTTGATTTACATTGATACAGTAACGGAAATCAGCAAAATAAAAGCTAATATTTTACTTAATGGAAACCAGCGAGGACTCCGAGGCTGGTCAGCAAGTTTTAATCCAGTCTATCTTGACAAAGAAAAATGAAGAATAGTATTTTATATTTACTTACCTTGAACGTGAAAAATTAAACAGCAAGAAAATGACCTAGCAATCCTAGCATGACATAAAGGAACGTGTAATATTATGTTCTCTACGGAGTGCGTGTACGTGCGTAAACGCGTTTTCAAATTTATTTGTGTTATGAGCATTACTTATGTATCAAAATGTATTGTGTACGCAGCGGGCATCACTGAGGCGGATTTACTGGCGGCGCGCGACCGCACGCATCGCTACTTGCGCGTGCGCGAGTTGGTCTCCGCCCGGTCCGCCGGCGCGCGGCTGGCGTGCGTGACGCTGCCGATGCCGCGCCGCCGCCTGCCCGCGCCACTGTACGCCGCGTGGCTGCGCGTGCTCGCCACCGCCGCGCCGCGCGTGCTGCTCGTGCGCGGCAACCACGCCGCCGTGCTCACCTACTACTCGTAGCGCGGCACGTTATCGCGTGTGACGTCACTGCCTGCGCCGCAGAGCGGTTTTACACTGTACGATACGATATCGTGACCGATAATCTACCGATCGGAAACACTCAATCAATTGCACTATACGATACCGTATCCGATAACGATCTACTGGTCGGAAACACTCAAAACGAGCGCTTTTCAAATCTACGTGATTGGAAAAGCGCCAGGACAGGAAATATAATATGGTTTATTCTAAGGTATATCCCTGTCTTGTTGATACTATTTTATCGTTGCGACATGCGATGTTTACATCGCCTACGCTCTACATGGATTTTGGCGAGTACCTACTCGCTCATGCATTACATTAATCATGTACTCGGACGATAGGGAAACGATCGAGTATGTGACGTCACAATATCTGAGAAAAGTATAGTGACGTCATAGTCTCTGTCACACCCATAAAAAAGGTAATATCCGATGAACATTGCTGGATCTTTTACTTTCTACGAAAAGTAAGGTCTTTTAGTTAATATAAATAAAATAACCGCTTCTTACATTCCATTTCCCTGCTAGTACAAAAGTACAGAGTAAATTAAATCTATTTTATTTGAGAATTTACCCACTCATTGCTATACTTGCAAGCGGATAATTTTTCGACTGTTTTTGGAGTTTACTCCTTAAGAGCCCGGGTAACCCTCGCAATTCTCATACATACGTAATACCAAAATCATTTTGTCATACGAAAATATTTAACATGTTTGAGTTATTTTTCAGCATAAAATAGTAATTACCTAGGTTCCTGAACAAAAATTAACTTCAAAATATTTAAACACTAAAAAAAATTTTTTTGCGTATAATTTTTTTTTACTAAATTTAGTACTAAATATTTAAACACTAAAAAATAGACTAAAACACTCAAAAAATTATAAATAATTAGTAAATTTACTACAAAATATTTTAATACTAAAAAATATTTTTTAGACTTGAAATATTTTGTAGTAAATTTACTATTTATTTATATATTTTTTAGTGTTTTACTCTATTTTTTAGTGTTTAAATATTTAGTAGTAACTTTAGTAAAAAAAAATTTTTACACAAAAAAAACTTTTTTAGTGTTTAAATATTTTGAAGTTAATTTTTGTTCAGGAACCTAGGTAATTACTATTTTAAGCTGAAAAATAACTCAAACATGTTAAATATTTTCGTATGACAAAATGATTTTGGTATTACGTATGTATGAGAATTTCGAGGGTAACCCGGGCTCTTAAGAATCGATTTTCATATATAAGGCGCCCGGTATGAGAAAAATCCGAGGGGTAAAACCTACTAACAAGTAACAAAAATGTGTCACGTTTTTGGTCGACGGAAACTTTCTAATTTGGCTGTGAGTGTATTAAGACCATAAAGGTAATATAATAATAATAATATAATTATATAATAATATAATTATTTCAAATTCAGGTAGGTGGTAGCCGAGGTGTTGCCTTTGATGTTAGAAGGAACCCCGTTCCTCTAGGCCTATTGGGAGCGGAGTTATGGCTATTTTAGTAAGACGTTTGACAGTTGCCGAGCTGTCAATGTCAAAGTTTGAATGCTTGAAACTCGGCAAGTATTTGTCCTGGATATGGGTTTTTCGGCTTGATCTTCCTGGATTTTTCTCCTCTATTTAATTCTGGCCTTAGAATTGAGAAAAAATGATGTCTCTGATTTAGTTCAAATTCAGGGAGGGGGTAGCCGAGGTGTTGCCTTTGATGTTAGAAGAAACCCCGTTCCTCTAGGCCTATTGGAAGCTGAGTTATGGCCGCTTTTGTTCGACGTTTGACAGTTGCCGAGCTGTCAATGTCAAAGTTTGAATGCTTGTAACTCGGCAACTATTTGTCCTGGATATGAGTTTCTTCGGCTTGATGTCATGAAGACAATTTAGGACCCAATAGGCAATATGCCACAGTAAAAGGAGACAGCTAGTAACTTCAATTTTTATTCTTACTTTAAAATAAATAATGCACCAAAATAATGTGTCTTATAGTTACCACTATATTAGCCATTAGGTATTTAAAATTACATATAATATGTATGATAGGAAAACGATTTTTGAGAACTTTTTATTTACGTTTGTACGTAGACCCAGTGCGTCAACACTCAACAGAACCGTATCTTCTCCATTCTGATTTTAGACTCTATTGCAGTCAAAATAGGGACTACTCTTAAAAACTTTGAAGTTTTCGTGACATGTCATGTAGAAGACTATACTTTATTTTGCGTGTCGTAGAGTCTATCATCATTTCGAATTAGACATTCATGTCTGACGTGCGCGCGGGATCTAATGTTGTGCATTGACAGCACGGCGTTTTAAGGTGATCGCACATTTGTCAGCACAGTACGCGCCGTACGCATCTAAGAGCCAGCCACACGGCGCGTGCGTTAGCGTTGTGTTAGCGTTGCGTCGACGCAGCGCTGCTGTTGCGTTGTTTTATATACAATTAAACAAGGTGTTCACACGGCGCGCTGCGTCGTCGCAACGCACACATGACGGACAGCAGCCCCCGAGACGAAGCGGAGGGGGTGTTGACGTTAAACCTGCTTCGTAATAACCGTGTGGCCAGCTATGCGTCAAACGGCAGCGCTGCGTCGACGCAACGCTGACGCAATGCGCCGTGTAGACTGGCTCTAACGCGCCTCATAAGTCATAGTACACGAAATGCGGCGCATACAGTGCGGACGACTAGACTGTGCGACGTCTCATCATTTCATACAATTTCTAAAATCTGGCGCGTACGGTACGTACGTGCTGATAAATGTGCGATTACCTTTAGAAGACTTACCAACAATGAATTACAATCGTGACTGGCTGCCATCCAAACAGACGCACTACGTCATTTTCACGTACGTTTTTTGAGTGTATACCGGCCGTACGGTACGTATTAACAAGCCAAATGGCTTGTTAATACGTACCGTCAATGCACACTCTAAGGCCCGTATTAGTCAGTACTCAAGATGCATCTCGGTCTCAAGACACGGCTTAGGCTCTGTGATTGGTTTGCTGTCAAAATTTGGACCAATCACAGAGCCGATCTTCGTACACATCTTAAGTACTGACTATTTATACGGGCCTAAGTTTGAATCTCAAAAGTGCTCTTAATGTTCTGAATTTATATTTTTAGAAAGTGACTTATTTTATTAAAATTTACTAACTACTCATATGGTATTATAACATCTTCTTATGCATTTTTTTACGGTATTTTTGTATAATATTTACATGCATTTTCGACTTTTTTACATTGCTAATTTTAATGTCTACACTAGAATAATAAAAATTTAAATCCTGAACTAAATGATGATGTTGATTTAGGATGTCCTGAATATTGTGAGTGAGATAGAATATCTTACGCCCCATTCAGAGGGAGTTAATGATTAATTTGACGAGGATCTTGGCACTAACCATACATACTAGTATTTTGGTAATAGCCCTTCATTAAATAAAAGTTAAGTTCCTTAAATGTCTTACGGCCATTAAAGCCTTGATAACTCAGACACCAAGAACCTAACTCTTCGAACGATTTATAGTTTAATCCTGTTTTGAAATGCGATGAGACGCGATACGCTCTTTTAGTTTAGGACCACGTTGCTGCTACAAATGTGTTTGCAATGAATAATAATGTTCTGAATAATTACTAAAGTTTATTTTGAATTTCAATCCTTTTTGTAGTGAGGTATACAGAGTGTAACAAAACAAAATTATAACACTTTAAGGTGTGTATGAGTCCCCTGTATGGAGTTCGCTGTGAAAGAAGCAGCGTTAAAAGAGTAATTTTTATTTACTTTTGTATGGGAAAATTCATGACGATTGACGTCTCGGCGCTTGCCTTACAAATCACAAAAAAGTTCTTTCAGCGCTGCAACTTTCACAGTCAGCTTCATGTAAGGGATTCATGCACACCCTAAGTATTATCACTTTGTTTTGTTACATCCTGTAGATAAATGGAGAGCCGCGTCGCGTTTCGTCGCATTGCGACACTTGGTCGCACCACTAACCCTTAAGGCGCTATATCGAAAGTAATTTTACCGCAAGGGCAATTTTATACTCAATTTGTATGACTATAAAGTCGTGAATACGCTGCGGCCAGAAGCTATCGGCTCGCTCGGAAAACATGCGAAAAAACGTAATTATAATCATTTAAAAAATAACTAGGAACATTTAAGCAAAATGCTTCTATACGATTTTGAGTTGCAAAGGTGTCTATCAATTAGACTAATTTCCAATACATCTATTTTCGTTTAAAAATAAAATTCAAATTTCGTATTTTTAAGAGGTCATTTCGAAAATTAAATGTTTCGACTATCGAGGCAAAATGCAAAATACATTAATCGCGTTTCTAGTTCTACTCAAACCTAGATAAGGCTATGAATATATGTATATCTCATTACCAGATTTGTAACATTTCTGAGGGTCCTATAGTATTACGTCAAAAAGGACAGTTTTTTCAATATAGCGCCTAGATAGCGCCTTAATTCGCTGGCTGGTACTGCAACTTTTATACATATTTACAGAGTTTTACATAACAAAATGCCCCCCGAATTAGGCGAATTATGTGTCCACGCCTAATGCAATTATAATAGATATTACTCAGTTGTGCAAACGCACAGTTTAGTATTTGTTAACAAGAAATAGAGCAAAGTATGGCCTAACGTGTTTGTTCATCACTAAATCATCATTATTTATTATGGATTGGTCAAATTGTTCGGCCCAAAATTCAATTTAAATTGTTTAGAAATTCCTTATTACAATTTAGGCAATGCTACTAAATAGTTTGTTGTAATATATTTTTGTGCACCTATCAAACTACCACGCTACCTAATGTTAAGCGCTTACCCCCGTTAAGCACAGTACTAATAGTAGGGGAGGGGAAGGTGCTAATTTTGTAGTCACTCGAGCGTCATGGAGACCTAGTAGGTTTTTTACATTAGGTAAAACTGATAAAAAAATAATAATCTGAGCGTTTTTTATTTTAGCGCTGGGTTCAGAAACTGCGGCCATTTTAAAGATTTGAAAAAGAAAATATATTCAGAAAATTGCTTATTTCGGTCAGTTATTATCATATTTTAGACAACAAGGACTAAATCATTTAGTTTAGTGCAAAATAAAATATCTGCTAAGTTTAGTTAAGAAAATATGAAGGTTTATTTTTTATATTTTAAAATGTTCCTACAGGCTTACCTTACCTTTGAATCGTCAGTGCTTTTTATGGAAGCTTCTTTGGGTATACCAAGCATCCCCTATCCTAATTTGACAGATCGGATGACATTTCAATATTAAATGAAAAAAAAAATAACCCACCACGTGAGAAATCTGATTTCTATACCATGATAACTAGACACATCTCGGAAGCCTATACAAGCTTAATCTGACACACTCGAGCTACTCCCAAAATCCCCTCTTCCCCTCCTCTACTATAACTGAATTACTTGAAACATTACCTATAGGCGAGTAGGTACCAACCCAACAAACATTACCGCTGCAAATATAGCTTATTTAGAACCTGAAATGTTATAAAGGTTGACTTGGAGCTGTCATTATAGTTTGTGGCGACAAAACAGAGTTAGTAATAAAATGTAACACTTATAGTGACAAAACGGGTCTTTAAGAGCGATTATGAAGGCTAAAGTGGAACTGCAGCGATTATTATCCCTACAGTACAGACCGGAGCTTCTGTGTTATAGCTTTGAGCGAATCATACCACTATAAGATCTATATAAGAAATTATCATCTCCTATTAACTGCTTTAGCGCATTTAGTTGCACAAAGGAAGCAGTTAATGCTACTAGCTCTACAAAGCTGTTTTTAACTCTTTTGTAAAACCAAACTCCTAAAGGGATGCAAAACTCCTCTATGTTATTTAGGGCTGTATATTAGAGTTATTTTCCCCTATTAAAACCCTAAATTCATGAGTCCACAATTTTTTGAGTACAAACTTAATTCACAAAAATAATAAAAAGAAAGTAGAAAATGAAATCGTATTACAATTAAGTTACTTTTCTTTGTAACGTTTTGATGCCTGGGTGATGGGTCACGAAACATTTAAGATAATAGGTAAAACATTAAAACAATCTTATCAATAAAAAATGTTTTGCTTTATTTGAAGCGACACTTTTTTACTTAAAATACACAACAAAGAGTGGGCCCCTTCATTTTTTGCTTATAATACATAGTCACATTCACAGTAAACTCATCTTCGCAAAGAAAATTCCGCTTCAGCCATCCACTATAGTTTGTTCGTTCTAAGATGATATGGGTGACAGTTCTCATATTCCTTGCTACGGATTTTTTTTACAAGAAAACAAAAAAATCAGTATGTAATAAATTATATTCCATCTACAAAAATAAATGTTTCCTGTAATTGTAAATGAATAAAAATGAAAAGTTGCGAAATGCTAACTTATTGATATAAAATTATAAATATTAACTTTGAAATAGGAGTATAAAATTATTGTTACGAAAATATTTGAAAAATGTCAGATACATGAAACGGAACTTATGTCAATAGAGATTGACACACTTGAATCGAAATCAAATCGATAAAAAAGGGCGGCCATCTTAAATCGCCGGCGTTACTCTGAAACATCAGTACGAAATCGATAATTTCGATTGCAATTCCTTTACGAGGTGATTCGATATTTTTAAATTATTCGATTAATTTTTTTAGGTAACTTCCCTACTATTGTCAATTATAATGTGTCACGCATATCATCATAAAACGAACAAACTATAACAAGTCAAAATATTATTTCACTACTCAACTCCGCCATTATATTATTTTCATAAAAATCAGGTGTTATAGTGTACGTGTAGCATATACATAAACACAATATTGTTAAGCCGGTTAGAAAAAAAGTTAAAAACATATCATAATTACGTTACAATTTACCGTATTGCCACCCTTAAGGTGCTTAAAAAGTTAGTAAGATGCATTATAGATCTACTATAACCCTAAAAGGGTTAATATTCGTGAATTTGCTTCTTTTGTAGCACTCAAAGGGTCTTAGGTAGCCTGTAACTCTGTTATACCGCTTGAAGAGTCACTAGTCACTTAAATACTTCACTTAAAACGCTTTAAGGCTCAGTTATCGCTATTGTACATCCACAATAACTTTACTGTATTTCTAAAATTAATGCTATAGCTCTACTATACCGTCATAGTGGAACATAAGGCGATAAGAATTTGTGCCCGATTCAAGGGTACAGTAGAGTTATAGCGAGCTATAACTCCATGTTGAACCACTTGTTGAACACCATTTGATGTGTTTAGCTCTCTTGTAGATCTGTTCCAACTCTTATGTTAGCGCCTAATGTTAGTTGGGAAGGTACCTATGACCACATAACCACATATTACCAAATAGTTAGTACGTAAACAGCTCTATCTTCTAAAATCTATACGCTGTATATTATTGTTTCACTTTTTAATTTTATACAAATTGTCGAAGAGCAGCTTTTAAAAGTACCCATATGTAATTAAAATTTTCATGTGTGGTGTGTTTTCTAATGATTTACATTATAAAATAATTGCAATTATGTATAAATTAATTTTAATTTTTAACTAGCTATCAAACTGTCTTTGTTTCGCTCGAAACTCGGTTTCTTTTTAAAGCACAGTCGCGTAGAAAAGCTTTCAGAGAAATATTTTTTTTATCATTATTTACTTTGTTATAAAATTTTACATCAAATGAACTTTTTATGTACGTATTTTATACTATAAAAATATGTTTTTAATTTATGTGACTATATTAATTTGCTATTATTTTAAGTGTAATCAATGAATTATTCTGAATCTCTTAACACGAATTATATTATCATTATTAAATAACGCATTGTCCACTACTTGGAAAATAGATTTATCAATTTATTTTTTATTCATGTAATCTTTTCATAAACGTAATATTACAAATTATTTTTTAATTCAAAATCCCGAATGCTGCAATGTAAAAAACGTACATATTTTTTCTGTTTTATTTTATTTGAAATGTAACTTGAGTGTATTTATTAATTAATTTTATTCCAATAAATTCATCTGCTGTGCTGTAATACCAAATACGTTTTGTTACCCGTACCTGATAACTCATAAGTCATAAATCATAATACTTATGTTGACGACTGTACAGCGAGTGTATAAATGATTTTAATAAATGGATTGTTCTTTGTGTTTAATTTTATGCGATTTTCATTGCTGTTGGTTTAATTGAATTGGTAGGAATGTTTTAGATGTTTTATTACCTATTGTTAATATACTTCATAAATCAGAATTACCTTCATACTACGTCTACTCACACTGTTTACATAGTAGATATCTACAAAATGCTTTAAGTATGCACTAAGTAGCACTTAAAAAATATTAAGAATTCAGGAAAACTGGGATAGGAAGACCAGTATCTACTACAGTCTGTGGACGAAAATCTTTTTAGGTTAAACCATTTCCAAGCTTCTAAAAGAAAGCTGGAGTTCTCCTTCAGAAATTACAGTCTTTTCAGCTAGGAGATTTTTTGTTACATGAACCAAGAAACGAGCAGACTGATATTTTTTAAATAAAATTAGGGGCAAAAGGAGCAAACGGGTCACCTGTTGGAAAGCTACCACAATCGCCCATGGACACTCGCAACATCAGAAGAGGTGCAGGTGTGTTACCGGTCTTTAATCGCCTTATGATATGCATAATGCCAAGCCATCTAGCAGCCATAACAGCCACTGACCATAGGCATGAACTCATAAGCTTTGTTTCACGCCGGATTCTTTGAGGTCGTAGTATTACTCCGGTAATGCCGGCCCATTCGTGCCAAGAAATACCTAGTGGTTTAACAAAATAATTTTACCACTGTTCTTATGATTCATCTTTTTTCTGAGATCAAGTCTCAATGCTCAAGTGCTCCAAATTAAGGTCAAGGCGATTTAACAGAAGCAAAATCGTAAAATACTAACCAGGTTTTTATAACAATATCCTCGTAATAAAAGCAATAAACTAGAAAATCATTTTTGCGATCGTAAAATAAACTAGAAATTCAAGTAGCATGTCCTATACGTTTTCTAAAGAGATCTTCAATTATCTGAATGAAATCACGAGAGTGCAGCGCGGCGGGCCAGCCAAGCGAGCCAGTCCGTTTTGTGCACGCTGCCGCGCCGCACGTAGTGAAGTGAACTCAGTGACTTGTGTACGTGATTGTATTTGTATTGGATGAGCCGGATTTAAGGTATTTATTACACATTTATAACAATAAATAAAACAAACATGGGTGTTCTTATACTAAAAATAAATTTCTATTGTTATTGTAATCACTTTTCGAGGTCATAATACATTAAATTGACAATAGTTGACCTATAGTTCAGTTCTGGTTTGAACAGTCGGAAAAACCAAACTGGTTGTATATAGGTACTGCATTAATCCTTTCGCAATTGAGATTCGAACTTGCGACCTATTGGGGTTTAGATAATGCAATTAAACATTTTGCAACCGAAGACCGCTTTGGCTTGAAATTGCTCTTGGTTATTGCGGCTATAAATTATGTTTTCATCATGATCAGACCGTTTACATTTTAAAATCCGCAATATACAGCTTAAATTTTTTTTTATTTAGGTACCTACATAATTTTATCAGTTTGCCGCCAAAAATATTATTAAAAGCACTGCCAAAAACGTTATTTGCGCCAAAATTTGTTGATATAATAATTATGATTGCTCGGAAATTTTCATTCCGCAAATTTTGGGGGATAAAAACTAGCTAGGTAGTAGGTAATGACCTTTCCCGGGACTCGATGTTCTAGAATCTAGGGCTTAAACGTGTGGTAAGTTGGTAACAAATAGACAAACAGATTGAAAAACTTTGTATGGATGTAAAACTAAAGAGAGTTAGGAATTCGAGATCTCTAACGTAAAGGAAGCCACAGGAATGTCAAATGGTCCTTCGACCGGATAGAACTAATGAGGTAAGACACTGATACTTTTGTTGTGATTTTGTTGTTATTTTTATCCTAAATATACAAAACAAAGATAAGATTGTCGATTCTGGTAATACAAAGCAAGACGTAAGAAATACAAAGCAAGCAGTAATATGGTCCTTCGAACAGGACCGGCCCGAAAAAGATTATTTTTAGAAATATTTCGGTTTTTAGTGTTCACTTTCGAGCATTTATATTATATTGTTATTATGTTATTACTTATCACTCTTGTAGCTGTTTTCAACGGGTACGCGCACAAAAAGTTTGTTCACTGTAATTTGAATAACAGCCTAACAGCATAGCTGTTGCAAGATACATAATCTGCAGGTCCTCACTGTTGTCAGAACATAAAAAAAAATCCAATCCAACATTATGGCCGGTTTATATTATTCCAACCCCGTATTCCAATCCCGCTTTTGTACCCAATTCACTTGACCTATTTTTAGCGAGATAGTAACAGGTACTCCACTAGATAAACAGTCCAAACTACCAATTGTGTAGTAATTTGTGTCATTTGCTGTCATCGCTACAACTATGGATCATCATTATCGTCCACGGCTGGCGTCAGTTCTATAAATGTTGCTCTGCCGTCTCTATGTTAGAAGAGTTTGGGAGAGCACATAGTTAACTAGCTGAGCCGGCAATTATTTTGCCATATAAATTATTTCTAGTTCAATATAATATAACAACCTATTCTCAGACCTAACGAATATGGGTACATACAATTAAAATCGGTTGAGCAGTTTTGGAGGAGTTCGCGCACAACCATTGTGACACGAGAATGGTTGTATAACTATTAGATTAATCTGTGTCCTCCGCGTGGTCTAGCATATTTTTTAAGCCGAGACTGTTCCAGTCCCACTGATAGGCAAAGGCAGGTCAAGGTTTTCCATTTTGCTAGCTTCTGAGTCCTGCGCAACCGCTGGCCAACCTGGCTAGTATGCTTCTAGTTCATCGCGCCAATTTTCTCTATGCTGGCCACGGCGTCGTAGTCCATATTCGGATACCTACTCTGTTGAGATCCTTGCCCACACAGAACAATAATTGTTCTGTGCTTGCCCAACAGTCGGGATGTACGCGGCTTACGTGACCCGCCCAATCCCACTTCAGCTTTGCCGTCTTCAGTCTTCACTCGATTCCCGTTTTTGAGCGCAGTCTAGTCTGTGCCTAGATATACCATTTTTTACAATACTTTTAGAGCTTATTCGATATTCAAACAAACTTTTAACGTATTCGAAAAAAAGGAGGAAGTTATGTGTTCGGGTGTGGATATTTTTTATATTTAGTAAAAATAATTAATAGATGAGCTGAATATTTCTAAAATTGATGTAAAACAATATCTATTGCGTACTTAGTAGCTAAGTAGCACGTGGATTACTAATTAGTAATAATAATTAAATAAGTGCGCAGGGTTTATAGTAAGCATTTAGATTCTAGACTCTCAAGATCTAGACTTATCTAGGCTACCGGCTATTATGCTACGTTAAATAGACTTAGTTATGTGCTAGTGAGGAATGTTAGTACTTCATTACTTTCTGTAGTAATGCCTAGGTAAAGAGGTAGAAAGTTTATAATATCTACTACAGATTACTAAATAGTTAAAAGTAGAAAATGTGACTGTCCACTTAGATATAGTTAATTATTACTTAACATAATATTTTGATGAAGATTCTGACGGCTGCCTATTCCAATTGGCTCATTTAAGTGTCAGCAATATAATATAAGCAATCCTTATCCTAACTAAGATATTATATTTGTAACTGTAGAATATCGTTTTTTAAGGTTCCGTAGTCAACAAGGAACCCTTATAGTTTCGGTCTGTCCGTCCGTCTGTCCGTCTGTCTGTCTGTCCGCCGTTTTACTCAGACACTCTAGGACCTACAAAGCTGTAATTTGGCATGAATACACATATTAATGATGGCAACAAATTGTACATGAAATTGTAAAAAAATATTTTTTATGGTACCTCCCCTAGACATCAAGCGGGGACGATTTTATTTTTTCGCGTTCACTCCATCGTTTGGGGTGTAGTTAGATAGCTTTTTTTAAAAATATTATGAGTATAGATAATTTTCCGATTTAGGGATCCGTTTGGAAAAAATCGTTAGAGTCAAAAAGTCCAACCAGCTAAACGGTTGCTTCTGGAAATGTGAAAAAATTCACGGGAGCAGAAATTATGCTGAATTTAAAAGGAAAACTATCACGGCTAAGAAGACTTCATAAGTTATTGAGTAATAGTCGATCAACTAAAAAAATGTATTCGGCGAAGTATAAAGGAACTTTTCGTTCAAATTCCTTTGAAAGTAACTGAGATGTTTTTGTTTAGTGTAAACGTACATTCATTGACCATAGAAAAAATTTCAAAAACTAGCGGTACTACGGAACCCTATATTGTGCGTGGCCCGACACGCACTTGGCCGGTTTTTTGTTAATTCCTCCCCTTTTCACTAAAGCCGCATACACAGCCGTATAAGACTAATGTGTAACATCCTGTAGTTCCCCATGTGTTTCGACTTTCGACATAATCCGCCTATGTAACATTACAACATTATAATTAAACTATATTGTGCGGTTTTTTCATAGGTAATTCGACGCTATTAAAATTGGTTATGTGTAAATTGTAAAATCAATTATTAAGCTATGATTTAAACCGCTTACTAAACTTTTTCGTATGATTATAGACTTAAATTAACTTTTAAGTAGATTTTAGTCAATTAATTTTGTACCCAGGCACCCACGTCATAATTTTTGTAGGGTTGACAATAATATTCGGATAATGATTCCGTAAATTATTATTTTTGAGTGGCTTTTAATATGACGTACATGTTGCACTATTTAATTGTCTAAACTCTAATCTATATAATATGGGCCAAGATGCCTGAGTTTATTTACTGTATAAAAAATTGTCACTAATTATTATCGGGCACTCAATGGCGAAGTCGAAAGAAAGTTCATTGAAATGACAATTTTGGTTCTACTATCACAGTCAACTTAAAGTAGATATTATCATGGAGCGAATTCAGAATTCAAGGGTGCGGCTACAACAAGGCTCAAACACGAGGTTTACCTTATTGTATAATGTAAGTACAATGTACATACATATCTGTACGTGACGAGACTCCAAATGATGTAAATCTTGCGGTACCTTCGTCGGTGTTGAAAGTGAAACCTCCGAAACCACGCTCCGATGACCAGGGATGGCCTAGGCATTGTCTAATGTCGCCATTACCTCTTGCTGAAGATCAGTCATCATTATTTTGGTGCTTCGTAATGATGACTTTGCAAAACTTCGATTTGTTAGTTCTATTATCCTCGGAGCCAGGGTCCCCGTAAAGACTACTGGCGCCTGTGTGCAAAAAAAGGATTTTGGCGCCCCTAAAGATGGCGATTTGGCGCCCCTAGAGGATGGCGTCCGTGTGCATTGCACGCATTGCACATATGGTAGCGGGGGCCCTGTTCGGAGCTTCTGCCTTGCTTTGTATGGGTGTCGCTATGGTGCATGCGTCGACACCGTTACAACCAATTGCGGCGTTCTGTTGGCTGCACCGCACGCCGGCTGCCCATGCGGTTCACCGTGTGCAACTTTTTATCCCGCAAATAGCTGGTGATTACCAACACATTGTATATCCGAATACCAAGGAGTATTTGGGTATATGAAATTAAAGTTAAGAGCAAAAAGTTGGTCCTGCGCCTGATCTCTCGCCAGTCGATAACCTCTCCCATTAATTTCAAGGGTGAGGGCCAAACGAGCGTAATTTTGATTTGTCGCAGAATTTCGGTCGCGTAAATATTTTTTCATACAAATCATGACTCACAAAATTACGCTCGTGTGAATGAAGTAGGAATTTTCTATGAAACTGAATGCAACAGAATTTCTGCCAGCTGAAACTACGCTCGTTTGGCTTCATCCTAAATATGAAAATTGTAATTCAATGGTAATTACAATGTTCATATTCATCAACGGCATAATATCAAACAGTAGGTATACCTGGCATTAACATGGAGTTTGCTACTTTACTGTAAGTAGGTATGCCGAACACTCGCTCTTATAATTTGCATAACCGTATTTCCGCCTTTATCCGGAAGTTTAGAACGTAGCATGTTCTGCGAGTCGGGTCGATTATAAGAAAGATTCACTCAAAATTCTTGTTATTGCACACATTTAGGCATTACCTACCGTATATCTGGCCTGATTTCAATAAAAGCATTGTCACCGAAAATTATGTAGAAGGGTTTGTAATATTATGAGCTTCCGATAGGTCGCAAGCACGAAGCGTGGATGTACTAGCTGTTGCACAATACGTGTGCAATATGCTTTTGTTTGGGAATGGAGAGGAAACTAAAAGCAGTTGGCAAATATGCTCACGATGAAAGATTCGTATCTTTAGTACGGTCACGACAGCATACCTCGACTATAATTATGAGTATTATACGCGTAATTTAAGTATAATATGTATCTACGTATACTACAAAATATGTGTGTCTGTTTACCTGTCTGTTACTTCGTCATTCTTCTCATTTAAACAATTCATGAAAATTTGTATTGAAAAAACTGCGAGTTCTGGGAATGGACAATTGGTTGTACTTCGATAAAATGTAGTTTCCGCGCAACAACCAAATTTTGGTGCTACGTAAGTGTAGGCTTTCTACAACCATAGAAATAAATACTACAACTCACTAGTTACTACTCTCGTGTGGACTTTGCTTTCGATAAGTAAAGTTTATCCGTCTGGCAATAAGTCTTTAGACCATTGTTTAGCTTCATATTGTTATTTGTTACCTTATCTATTAAACGATTATGGAATCCCTTCTCGCAAAAATAAATGTCAACATTCTATTTGGCATTATAGCAAACTAGATTCACGTTTATCGCGAACCTTTTCCGGGATGAAAAGTATCCCGGAGCTCAAAGTAAATCAATACTAAATTTCTGCAAAATCGGTTCAGCGGTTTGCGCGTAAAGGGTAACAGACAGACAGACACATTTTCAGATTTATAATATTAGTATAGAGATCGAGCTGTTTCTTAGATCAATATAAATCAAAACGGGGTACACTTACTAGCTACGCCGCTGCACATGTTTTCTTGCGCTGGCAAATTGCTATCTAGTTACTCCGCAAACAAGCTGCTTATTAACTTTCATAACAAACTTGAAATTGATTGCTTGCTCTCCATTACTAGCTGCAAATTGGATTTGAAATTAAATTAATCGCAATTATATAGGTACCATCGAGGAAATTGATTCCTAGGCAGTTGACGGACCTACGCGTACGTCATGACTGTGGTCGGCTTATGTCAATTCAATGTTAGCTGTGAATTGTGATCGATCTGTATGGGTTTGACCGCGACCAAATTACTTAGGTCCGCCATCTGCCTATCAACTTCTCTGATAGTACATGTTTTATCTATAATTTGTTAGTAATATTTATATTTTGTCCAAGTACATCTAATTTTTCCCGAGCTTTCTATACCCTACTAGATGACGCCCGCAACTCCGTCGCGGCAAAATTCTTTATCACGCGAGAATCGTATCGTTTTCTGGGATAAATGTATGTCCTTTCCCGGGACTCAAAGTATCTATACCAAATTTCAACAAAATCGGTTCAGTGTTTTGGGTGTGAAAATAATAATAATAATAATAATCTTTATTTGCAAAAATATGGTCATTTAAGATGGTACAATCTGAATTGTTTGTTGAATTGTTGGTACAATCTGAATCATACTAGCGAAAATTATACATGATTTGTCCGTGACTGTAGTTATATTTGTATGTTTTGATAAACTAAGATAGTTTTCAATTTCCAGCACACCAAATGTCACAAATCACAATATACCAATTCTATTGGGAGTAACAATGCTGAATAGTTACAAGATTCGCTTTAACATAACTCTACACTTCTACAGTACAATTAATAACTAAGTCCCAACTTCCAACTATCTAATACATTGCAGTCATGTGATCAAGTTATAAAATTGTTTATTAATTGATTAAAATAAATGAAATAAAAATGACGATCCAATAAAATTCTACTTAAATTAGTCAAATTTACAATTAAAATTATATAAGTAATTTACCAATGTCAAAGAATTTAAAATTACAGAATTATTTATATTGTAGTAGGAAATTCTAAAAATGGCAACAATCTAATTTTAACTTATTCAAAACCTTATTTCATTTTGTCTATCTTCAAAATATTCTTTATTTGAATAAAAACATTTATCTAACAGCCACGAAAACAAATTATTTTTAAATTTATTGTAGGATGTTATATTTTTTATATTATTTGGTAGCTTATTATATACATTTATTGACATGATAAATGCATTTCTACGATAAATTTCTAGGTTTTGTTTAGGTACCCAAATTTTATGCTTATGCCTACTTGACCCTTGTTTCTGCATTACTTGATTTGTTGGAAATAGATATTGGTATTTTCTAACAAAGAGACAGATTTCAAATATATACTGGCACGGTAAGGGAAGAATTTTCAGGTTTTTAAATAGTGGTTTACAATGTTCCAAGTAGTCAGCTCCAGCTATAGCCCTTATGCATCTTTTTTTAACGATAAATGCATCTGATGAGTTCCCCCATAATATTAACCCGTATCTTAAAATAGACGCAACATATCCATGGTATGCCATTAGTGCTGATTTAACAGATGCTATATTTCTAATTCTTCTCAAGGCAAAAATAAATCGATTTAATTTATTACACACATAGTCAACATGATTTTTCCACTTCATATCATTGTCAATTGTAAAATCTAGAAAGTTTGTTGTTGTTACGCATTTTATAGGATCCAATTCATTGTCATTGTCATCAATTTTTTAATTAAATTTAATAATTTTTGTCTTATCTAAATTAATTTTCAAATTATTCTTGTTTATTTTTTATTTGTGTATTGGTTTCCTTATATCATTAACTAGTTTATCTTTAACGATTTCCTTTTTCTTGTTAGTAAATGTGTATGTCATATCGTAATCATTTTTTCCTATTTCTATATTAATTTTGTTGCTTAGCTCTTTAAGATATATTTTAGAGTCCTTCATAAAACTTGGTTTAATAGGAAGTATTTTTATATCTGTAAATTTTTCATAGGACTCTTTTATTTTTCTATTTGTATCACTTATATTAAAATATTTACTGTATGCTGGCACGATTAACACGTTTGTATTAGCTAACTTTGGTAATATTGAATTCAAGTTTTGTATAATATTGTCACCATTAATGTCATTTGCTCCTATGCCTATTACGATATAATCTGATTTTGTTAATTTATTTATATTTTTATTATTTATCTCACCTATTATGTTGTTACTTTTAGCATTCGGTTTTATGGTAGCCATAACGTTATATTTATCATTCCATTTGTTATGTTTGTTTTACCTATTATCTGCTATTATTGCTCCTAACCCTTTTAATTGTTGATCGCCAAAAATACAAATACTTGGTTTTGTATTGCTTTCATCTACGATGTTTATTATCTACCTTTTGGATACTATGGTAACAGATAGACAGACAGACACAATTTCGGATTTATAATATTACTAGTAAGTATGGATTGCATGGCTGCGTTACCTGTTTTCGGAGGGTGAGAGAGTTACAGGAGATGGAATTTTTAAGAATTATTTTTTGATTGATAGAGAATCATAAAAAGAAAACGTGTTCTAAATTTTATGGTTCCAACTCTAATAGGACCTCTAATAGGAATATATTTTTATGTGGACTTGATGATGCGATGTAAATTTCAGAAATGACATACCCTACTTTTGAACACGGAACTAAAGATACGTTTTATATAATAATAATAATAATAATAATAATAATATCTATGGACGCTTCACACCACGTCAATCTGGCCCCGTGCTAAGTACCTGAAGGACTTGTGTTACGGGTACCAGACAACGGAAATATATTTAATACTTTTTATATTATACATATATTTAAGATTTTTATTATATCATACACATATTTAATACACATTCATGACCCAGGAACTTTGAAAAACTTTTTATTCCGTCGGCGGGATTCGAACCCGCGACCCCCGGCTTGAGCTACCATACACTCTACCCATTGAGCCACAGAGGTCGTCAATATACTTATCCTTTGATCTTTTGTGTCTAAAACTTGATATTGAGACACGAAATTTCGACACTTTATAACGAGTATATTTATTATTTTTGCCTCAATCCTTATACAGTGTGATAATTTAGCACACTGTAACCAATTGCAACCATGTAAGTGATATCGAGGCCAACAGCACGGTCATTCGCCACGCTAGTCTTAAGACACTTACACACTAATCAAGGATTGGATGAGCACAGACTATAAATACATCTCTGATTGGCGCAAATAGGCTTTAATCCAGTGCGTACACTGTATCATGAAGTCTGAACCTTATGGAATGTCATTATTGCTTTGTATAGCAGAGCTTTGTAAGCGAGCATTGCATCGTCAAAACTGCACCAGAATCGGGCTTTAAAGAAGTGGCGGGGCAAGACCTAACTTTGATGTGGGCAAGTATTAGTATAGTAGTAGTACACATCAACTACGATAACTTGGCGCGCCCCTCCAAAATTCAAAACTTTTGAAGTGCGTTGTCAAAACGTTTGATGTGCGTTGTCTTGCGCGGTCGGCTAGTTATGATTAGTCGACCAACAAATTTTGATGATAAGTGACATTAAGTGAAATATTACGTGTACTGTGATTGGTTAGGTTAGATTAGTTAGTGAATACTTACTACATACAAACTCTTTCATAAGGATGTGACTGCACACATTGAAACAGTCATTTGGAGGGGCGCGCCATGTTATCGTAGTTGATGTCTAATAATGTACTTAACATATTTTGCGTGGACCCTGATGAAGGATGCAAAAGGACGGGTTTTGTTGTGTGTAATTTTTTACTTTTGGAGTTTATTGGAGTTTACTCCTTAAGAGCCCGGGTTACCCTCGAAATTCTCATACATACGTAATACCAAAATCATTTCTCATACGAAAATATTTAACATGTTTGAGTTATTTTTCAGCTTAAAATAGTAATTACCTAGGTTCCTGTACAAAACTTAATTTCAAAATATTTAAACACTAAAAAATTTTTTTTTGTGTATAATTTACTAACTTTACTACTAAACATTAAAACACTAAAAAATATATACATAAATATTAAATTTACTACAAAATATTTCAACTCTAAAAAATATTTTTTAGTATTTAAATATTTTGTAGTAAATTTACTATTTATTTATATATTTTTTAGTGTTTTACTCTATTTTTTAGTGTTTAAATATTTAGTAGTAAATTTAGTAAAAAAAATTTATACACAAAAAAAATTTTTTTAGTGTTTAAATATTTTGAAATTAATTTTTGTTCAGGAACCTAGGTAATTACTATTTTAAGCTGAAAAATAACTCAAACATGTTAAATACTTTCGCATGACAAAATGATTTAGGTATTACGTATGTATGAGAATTTCGAGGGTAACCCGGAATCGATTTTCATATATAAGGCGCCCGGTATGAATGTAAAACCTGAGGGGTAAAACCTACTAACAAGTAACGAAAATGTGTCACGTTTTTGGACGACGGAAACTTTCTAATTTGGCTGTGAGTGTATTAAGACCATAAAGGGAATATAGTATATACCTATCGGAATATAATATTATATAAAATAATATAATTATATAATAATATAATATAATTATATTATTATATTATAATAATAATAATATAATTATATTATAATATTATATAAAATAATATAATAATATAATTATTTCAAATTCAGGGAGGGGGTAGCCCAGGTGTTGCCTTTGATGTTAAAAGAAACCCCGTTCCACTAGGCCTATTGGGAGCGTAGTTATGGCCGCTTTTGTTCGACGTTTGACAGTTGCCGAGCTTTCAATGTCAAAGTTTGAATGCTTGTAACTCGGCAACTATTTGGCCTGGATATGAGTTTCTTCGGCTTGATCTTCCTGGATTTTTCTCTTCTATTCGATTCTGGCCTTAGAATCGAGAAAAAAATAATTTGAAATAACTATGGCAGAAAGGGGTGTAGATAATATTGCCGGAACATCTGATTTCATATTATATTAATCTTTTTTCAGTTGAATAAACTCTTTTTGCGTATGGTTAGATACTCGTACTTAAGGAGTAAACTCCAGTCGTGCGTCGGAGCTGACACACATTTTAAATTAAATAAGAGTATAAAAATTAGTTAATCCTAAAAAAAAACGCTCTTGGTCCAACGGGCGCGAAGTGGCCCACATCGCCCATGCCTAATGGTCGATTTACACGGGTGACTTAAGCCGCACGATTTATGCCGCACGGCGAAAATCGACCGTCTAAATGGCAATTCGACTACGCCGCATGCGGCTATAGCCACAAGCCCCAAAGTCGTGCGGCCAATGGCCGCATGCAGCTGCTGCAGCTGGTGACTAAAATCGACCGTGCAAACGCTCAGTCGCAAGCGATCGCTTGCTGCAAATTGATAGTTTGTCGGCACTAGTCACAGGCGATTTTTGTAGAATGTGTAAATGTGGTGGCGATTCGACTTGGACAGGCGATTCGACTGGTGACTTGCCGGGCGACTAAAATCGACCCGTTAGTCGCCCGTGTAAATCGACCATTACGTCTCGCCGTCTCTGTTATGGAACCAGCGTTTTTAATTGTTTTTAATATAAAGCGTATCTTACGCCTGATTCCCGAAGCATGTTCTCAAAGCTTAAAAAGGCATTTCCCACCTCTAGACAGGGTGTAACTAAACTTAGTGATAATACTTTAGAGTTTAGGGTATATACGTGTTCCTCGTAGAGAGTTTATTGTTAAAGTAGCAGCGCTGGTAGAGTAACTTTTATTTCTGATTTGTATGGGCAAGCGCCCAGCGCCATGCATATTCCCATACAGAAGTGACAAAAAAGTTATTCTTTCAGCGCTGCTACTTTGACAGAGAACTCTATGTCAGTAACACCCCTAAACTCTAAAGTATTATTAAATAATTAACTAGATGACGCCCGCAACTCCGTTGCGCCAAAATTCGTTTATCGCGAAGGTACCGTACATTTTTCCGGGATAAAAAGTATCCTATGTCCTTTCCTGGGACTCAAAGTATCTCCATGCCAAATTTCAGCAAAATCGGTTCAGCAGTTTGAGCGTGAAGAGGTAACAGACAGACAGACAGACAGACACACTTTCGCATTTATAATATTAGTATGGAAGTTATAGATATGGATTAGTTTTGTTACACTGTAGAATCACTCAGTGCTTAGCTTTTTTTCGTCTCGGCCATTTTGGAATCAATTTTACACGGACAATATGTCAATGCAACACTCTAGGGCCTAGGCCTTGGCTCTTCGTCCCGCCGTTTCCGCGGTTGCCAAACGAAGGTTGCATCAAAACTTTTCACTAAAACTCTTTTTATTACATTGCGAGATGGTAGAGGCATTTGCAATCATTGTCCTCATCATAACAGTTCGGATGGCCAATAAATAAAGCAATGTTCATTTAGGCTTAGATATTGCTGATACTGTGTTAATATACCTTCTCTATCTTATTGTACGAAGAAGGCTGAACTAGAGACATAACAAAAATAATTATGATAACTAAGCGAAATGGTGGAAACACCAGCCACCGCACGAATAGGTCTACCAGAATTTGATGGCAAAAAGTGAGAAAAGAAATTGACTCTAGCAATACCGGGGTAGTTGGGATAAAACATGTTGATCCTTTTTTTTCATTATAGCGGCAGATTCTGTGTGTTAAACATGCAAATATAAAAATTTATCCAATGATCAAGGATATTTTTTGAAAATCTGCCATAAAAATTTGTCATCAGGTCCTGGAAGACCTTTTATTAGTTACTTAACTGTAAATTGTAATGAAATGAAGTTTTTGACATAACCTCCATACGTTATCTGTCAAACTCTTAATTTAATTACAATCGTTATTTAACAGTAACAGATTTTTATAGATTTTCTGAATCAATTTGTCGCTTTGTAGAGCTTTGTCTTTGATAGAGTATACATAGCCACCGTAATCTATGGTAGCTATAGAAGGCTTTATTTCTCGTGGACGTACTAAAATAACAAAATAAACTACTCAGATGATTTAAAATATCTCGTATTTATATCATTTCAATGATTTCAACATAATATCTAACTTCATTTACCGGTGTAACTGGTTAATCTTGAATTTTAATAATTCACATAACACGCTTAATAATTTAGGAGTTGAATGTACCGAAATACACTAAATATTTTTATAAACAAAATAAAGCCATTAGAATTTAGACCATCAATTTCACTAAAGTGTAAACATTTTTTTTCTTTACAACATGACGTAGATTGTAGAAGAATAATATTATAGAGTTTTAACTTTAGTGCATAAGATAAAATATAACGTATAAACTATAAGGCTATAAGCTGTATTATATTTATATTTTACACTATTTTCTCTACTGTTGAAGAGTTTACACACTACCTTTATAAATTATAGATAAAGTAAAGATCTGATGCTTTTGAGAAGGTCTTTTTTCTGTATTGGAAGTTCTGTATTTGAAGTACTTAACTTGTTTTTGTGCGTAAAAAATAATATAATAATATTTTTTCTTTCGTGATTTAGAAAGTATCGCGAGTGTAAATTGACATAATGTTTTATTGTTGTGTAAACACATTACATAAATTGAAATCGGCCCTTTTATGGCAGCTCTACATCCGGAGTGAGAGTACCTTTTACTCTTAAGCCCTTATCCCTTTAACTTATACAGTAATCCAAAATTACGAGGTAGGTATAAGAATTTCATACAAAACGTACTTAGAAGTTTTGTCTCTCGATTTACCGTATGGCTACCCGGGATTCTTAATTTATTCTTTAGAGGTTCCAAATTGCCTATCCTAGTTCCAAATGTCTTTTTTCAGAATAAAATATACTTTTAAAACAAATTTTGTGTCATCTATTAGGCTTTAAGTCTATATCCATTTTCAGAATATGTATTACGTAGTCTTTTTAACTGTGAGTACTTCAAAGCACTTTTATTCAAAATCATCCCTTCTCGGACGAGATGTTGTGGGACTGTAGACTTTCATATATTTTTATTGATTTATGAACTAAGATAGTAAAAAAATAGGATTTTTGTGCGATCTCGGCAACGCGTCAAATGTATGGTCAAAGTCGTTTGCTCGGGGGGTGGCATTAATCAAAATATTTTTTTAAGTAGGTCATGAACTACATTTGTACTAGGAACACATAAGTTATTGAAGGATTATTTTAATGGCTGAATTGCTTAAGATCTGTTACTTAATATTGGTTAATCGTTACATAATTTAGCGTCTGTATGTTAGTCACGTGCGTGTGTTTACGCCCCGTAAATGGTCAGTTATTACGACGTAGTATCTACATCGTAGAATGTAGCACGTAGGTATTGAGTAGATTTTTTACTACAGGTAAATAAGAATATTATTAATATATACAGTAGTCAGTAAATCGTCTTTATACTGCATATTCACAACTGACATTACAAGTAAAATAATGCAGTATACGCATAGTTAATAGTAGTATCTTCACTTGCGTATTAATTGTGTTTGAACGCCTCCGTGGTCCAGTGGTTAAGAGCGTGGCACTTGACTCGTGGGTTCGATTCCCGCGTTTGAAACATATTATTTCCAAGTCTGGTTAGGACAATGCAGGCAGCAGGCTGATCAGTGATCACTGATTGTCTGACAAGTAAGATGATCCATGCGTCGGATGGGCATGTAAAAAGTCGGTCCTGTGCCTGATCTCTCGCCAGTCGTGTCGGTCTTCCGTCCCAGTGGGTTATGAAAGGAAAAAGGAATAGAGAGTGCTCTTGTGTACTGCGCACACAATTGGGCACTATAAAATTACTTCTGCGTAACTGGCCTGGTTTTGATGAAATCGGCCACCGTCACTGCAGAAACCGGTGCGAGAGTTATTAATTAATTGTGTTTAACGCCCGCGCCACGTTTTATTTCAAAGACAAGGCTTAGTTAGTCTACTGTGTGATATTTATATTGTGGAAAAATACGCTGAATACTGCAGGGTACAAAAAACTAGTAAAAAATTAAGGTGACTTCCAAAATGGTGTAAGTACGTATAATATGTAGAGCAAAAACTACTTGTGTAGGAGTCAGTTGAGTGACAGGCAAATATTGAGAGCAAGACGCCATAATTCGTGATATGTTTTATAGTAGGGGAGGTAGTGCTAGCGTTTGCTAAGTCATTTCATACCGACCAAATTTTTGTCCAGCGGTAGCTTAATATTTATCAATCAATATAATCAGCGTCAGTCGCCGCACCCGTGGTGGAATGTTAACTGACAGTATTTCAAAGTTGTAAAAAAATAGTTGCGAAAAGTGATTTTATACCGAATGAAACTTTGATGGTTATTGAGGTCATGTTTAACCAAATAATCACCGTCAGCCGTATTGCAGACGGGGGATTCAACGTCAGTCGCGTTACTGAACATGTAAAAATTTGTTGAATATAAAGTCATTTTATACCGTACAAAATTTATAGAGGTGAATGTTTCTACTTTGTAAATAATAAAGAAAACCGTCAGTCGCTAATACGATGGTGGAAGAACCGTCAGCCAGCGATATAAGTTATGACCAATATAGCCCTACTTCGCGCTCAACTACTCAATTTTTGAAGAAGAACTATATACATTTTACTTTAAAAGCGCCATCTGTTGTTATACACTAAAACTAAAATAACACCTACCGAACCTAAACGTGTATAATCTAGATATGAACCTTTATTGGGTGCGAATTGGGACCTTTTTAATGTCAATTCAATATGATTCCCAACAACAACTTTGAGATGCTCTCAATTTTTATTCCACCCATTATGAAGTGGCTGATGATCAAAGCTGTTATGTATTAGTGGAATACTATTATTGTAACGATTTTCGCTCGTTATGAAATGACTTTTTAAACTGAGCGCGACCTCCCCTACTATTACCTTTGTGCGAGTTTCTTACGCCGGTTCTTCTCGCCGGGTTAGTTCCCGAATCGGTGTTAGGCCTCATGTATAACGCGGTGACATTAAGGCGATATATGGAAAATAAATTATACCGCAAGGGCAATTTTATACTTAATTTGTATGACTTTATTCACGACTTTATAGTCGTGAATACGCTGCGGCCAGAAGCTATCGGCTCGATTTTAAGCAAAATGCTTCTATACGATTTTGAGTTGCAAAGGTGTCTATTAATTAGACTAATTTCCTACAATACTTCTATTTTCGTTTAAAAATAATCTTCAAATTTCGTATTTTTAAGAGGTCATTTCGAAAATTAAATGGATCGAGGCAAAATACATTAATCGTGTTTCTAGTTCTTCTCAAACCTAGATAAGGCTATGAAGATATGTATATCTCATTACCAGATTTGTAACATTTCTGAGGGTCCTACAGTATTACACGTCAAAAAGGACAGTTTATTCAATATAGCGCCCTAACTAGACGCACGGTTTGATGACGTCATTATGGAGAACGCATGCTATAATATATAATATATTTCGATGCATCAAATGTGACCTTATTGTAGACGTTCTAAAAGTGTTAACTTTGTTACCTATTTAGAAATAAATATTTTTATTTAATTTCATTTCATTACAGTGCACAGTGCGGACTGAGTACTATGAGTGACATTAGGTACATATCTGCAGACTGCGATATACGAGTACATAGCTTTAAATTAATCATCAGGACAAATGCCATAATTGACTCATTACATGTTTTTGTTAAAATGGCTATAATTAGTAAAATATGAGAATTGCAGCCAGAACTTTCTGTTTATTTTTTAAATATTATGTTCTAATGATATTGCTAGTGACTCACTGAAAATTTATTATTATTTAAATAACAATTACAGAGTTGTTTGTTACGAATACGGAGCCAATACGCAGTTTGAATTGTGCAAGTAATATAATCGATAATCGTTGTATTAATCGATTCAATCGATTCGATACATCGAGTTTGGGCATCACGTCGGGAGTAACAAAATGGATCACAAGGTTAGGTTGAAGTAAAAGTTGTAATCTGACTCTATGGTACTTGTTATGACTCAGATTAATATTCAAAACTTATGTTTAAATATTTCACATACTAATATAATTTTTTATTAATATGTATTACACGCAGTAAAATATTATATTTTACTAGATGACGCCCGCAACTCCGTTGCGCCAAAATTCGTTTATCGCGCGGGTACCGTACATTTTTCCGGGATAAAAAGTATCCTATGTCCTTTCCTGGGACTCAAAGTATCTCCATGCCAAATTTCAGCAAAATCGGTTCAGCGGTTTGGGCGTGAAGAGGCAACAGACAGACAGACAGACATACTTTCGCATTTATAATATTAGTATGGAAGTATGGATAGTATGGACAATGGACATCCTAAAGATAGCGTCCGCAGCCGTCAGCCGTGTCTTTAAAATTAGTAGGCAAACTAGTTCAAGCCAAGCCAAATACACCTCACAAACGCTTTACGCGCTTGTGACGACATACTGCTTTGTTTTGCTACTTTCAAACCCCATAAGATCACTAAGGCAGTGGTCCCCAACCTTTTTTTCATGCGGGCCACAAACATGTTTTGGTCTTGATGTCGCGGGCCGCAACAAACATTTTTTAGGGTTAAAAAATAACATTCTTCAAAATTAACGATTTAAAAGTGGAAAACATCAAATGACTATCACGTAGAATTTACGTTATTTTGCCGCGCGGTGGGCGTAAATTTCAAAATTGTTTAACATCACGCGGGCCACAAATAAAGTCCCGGCGGCGGGCCGCATGCGGGATAGCGGCACTAAGGTCTTCTTATAAGTACAAAATCATGTGTGTGTGCTATTGATTTATGTGGTCATAGTTATTATAAATTATTATAATGTATCAAGATTGTCTACTGAATATTATATTGTGTGGACAGGTTTTGTAGAGTTGGATGTAGAGTTCTGCAGAAGCTTTGCTCTTCTGAATAACTCAGGAGGTCTGATAACTTTTTGTCTATGCAGTCACACAGACAAAAAGACTTCATTATTATGGCAAAGTTTTTGGGGGCATAATTTTATTCACTTTCAAAATTAATTTAATAAAAACTTCTCACTTCATTGCGTTTGCGATTTTTTTCTTCTGTGTACCAAGCATTGGTACTAGGCGCACAGAAGCTATCAGGAGATGTCAATGTCTAAACAGCGGAAGTTGCAATAGATGATTGCCTGGAGCATGTTTCATCACTGTGTTGCAACTTATTTTAATTATTTAGTCTTATTGTCTGCAGCTTGCACTGCAGACAATAAGACTAACTAGATTTCTACGGTACTATTTTTAATTCTAAAATTATAACCCGACAATTTATAACTCAGTGCCCGACAATGTAAAAAAAAAAACCTTTTGGCAACTGCGGTAATTGCTAATATCGAACAAGTAGTTTATTCACAACGAGGACACATACTTAAATTCTGCCAAAATAATCTTCCTTTCGGCTTCGCCGTAAAAGTAAATAAAATATAAACCTACCTTTATATGGATCTCATGCCGCTTGAGTCTTGATAATATGACATTCTCATGGGAGCCTTTACAGCCGCCACCTCTTTGAATAAAATTAATGATCTTTTAACTTTAATTTAATGAAGAGTTTGACAGAAAATGAAACAGAGTTTATGTAAAATTTTTTGAGTAATCATTATAATATTATGAGTACGGGAATAAGAATAGGGAATTTCAGGCATAAGTGAGAGCAGAGAGCAGTATTCTGACCAAAATCCGACATGGCACTCGTCATAATATCAAAATATTGACAGAAACGTAATGGCTCGGAAGTCAGGTAAATTTTTGGTCAATGATTTCCTCCCGGGCGAAACTTTGTACAATGCATATGAGACTTATATTATGAATACTAGCGACCGTCAGCTGCGACTCCATGGGTGGGGTGGGCACTGGGCAGAGGCAGCCTCCCACCCATGAAGAAAAAAATTTTCAGTCATTTCCTCTCATTTCAAAATTTATCAGAGTATAGTTTATGTAGTATTTTGAAAGAAAAACATAGTCAGCTGACCATAACACGGTGGATTATACGTCAGCTGGCTCCTTGAACATGAAAAAAAAAATTATATTTTCAATGATTTCCTCTCAGCTAAAAATTTACCTGGTGATCGTTTATATGCTACTATGAATGAAAATTAATGTCAGCTTGCTGTATCTCAGTGGAAAGTTTGTCAGCTGGTACCTTGAAAGGTGTGAGGCAACAGCATCTATACCTACTAAAACTTATCAGCTGACGACTTTTCCACTGACTTACAGCTAGCTGATTTTTTAAAATGTTTAGGGCATGTTTCACCGCTTCCTGATAAGGCTATCCACCACTTAACTTGACACATAGAGTATGGAGAATCTGTCAAATAACCCTATCGGGCACCTTATCAGGAAGCGGTGAAACAGGCCCTTACTAGAGTATTTTAACAATACTCTGATAAATTTTCAAATGAGAGGAAATGACTGAAAAAATTTTTTTTTCTTCATCTTTGGGAGGCTGCCACTGCCCACCCCACCAACGGAGTCGCAGCTGACGGTCGCTAGTATTTATAGTATAAGCCCCTTATTCATTTTACGAAGTTTCGGTTGGGAGGGACTTGGTCATGAAAATCTGTCACTGGCCCCAGGTCTATAAACTTTTAACTGTCTGTGGTGGTGCTGCACTCTAGCGTGAAAACATTGTAGTAATATACTATTGAATGAATTAATATCTACTATATTGGTAAACATAAGTTTTGTAAGCCATTGGAAACGTGACATACATGAAAACGAGAGTGCACGGGCCACGGGAAAGGCGCTGCCCAAGGCCGCAGTTTACCAGGCAGGGGCGCGCAACCGGCGGCATGAGGCACGTGCTGAAAAAAATTATAAGTTATTTATAACTCTGTTTATCATTCGATCGGGGATTATTGAAAAATGCTATTGTATTCTATTGTCGCGATCATCGGTGCTCGTACGGGGCTTGATGGGTTAAAGAATTATACAGAGTATTATAATTTAATCGGCTGTTAACGACGTCGTTATAAAAGCTGATTAAAGAATTTTAATCAGCTTTTATAACGACTTACTTACTTACTCAATAAACTATAGGCGGGTACACAAACACAATGTATAAAATATTAATCTGTACCTATATGTACAGAACCTCTATAATATAATATTAGATTTTATGCCTTGTAGATTTATGATAGCATAGTCATGAGTTTGGCTTTACATGAGATCTAATTAAAAGTATTTTACAAATCCGTATTATAAGCATTGCAAAGTCTGAACTGAGGCGATGTAACTGCAAACTAATGCAATAATTATTTGATTAAAACAATTTCCTACATACACTTAAATCAACATTACGATACATTTATCGGTAATATAAACCAATTTAATGGGAATGCCCATTAAATATTATAAAATCCATTAAAATTAATGTGAGAACCGGTGCACTGAACTAAATACAATCACTTGGTTTATAGATTTAATTGTTTATCGTGATTCGTGGGTATAGTTAATTTGGTATCGAATCTGTTTTAGTATCTACAACTATTTTACGATCTTTATAATATAAATTCAAAGATTGAGTCTAAAACTTTTAGAATAAATCTAATAATACTGGTTAATGCAGTCTTACTGAAAGCATTGTACCTATATCTCAATTCTGCAGGTAAAATCTATACTAATATTATAATTGGGAAGAGTTTGTTTGTTTGTTTGTTTGTTTGTTTGAACGCGCTAATCTCAGGAAGTACTGGTCTGATTTGAAAAATTCTTTCAGTATTAGATAGCCTATTTATCGGGAAAGTAAAAATGAACGGTTTCCGTGACATTCCTAGATTACGCGGGCGAAGCCGCGCGGAACATCTAGTAAATTATAATATAATTACTAGTCAGCACAAAGGTTTGTAACCTCTTACCTAGACAATGACCTCTACGAGCGGCCACAATAATATGGATTTAGTGACAGAACAACGAATCAGCGTTTTTGTGTCTGGCACAGTCATTACTGCCGCTGCAGTGTTTTTAAATGTAAACGAGTAAAGGTAGAATTAATAAAGAATTTCAATGAATTGAATAATCGTAACATGAAACTTTAATGTAGCGAATAAAAAAACATTCCGAGGGAAGTTATATTTTCAGAGATATTATATATTTTTTCATTCTAGTTTGGCGATGACTGATGAGTGGCGGCCGAAATGAAAGAATAATAATATGGTTAAGTTTGGTTGAGCATGTAGAATTTCAGGACATCGTTTTCATCATCATCACTTGTTTCTTTACTTTCTTTAACCTGCGGAATTATTGGTACTCGTATTGATAATTGAGTGCCTGTGTAAAGGCAAAGGCAATAATAATATTTTTAACCGATAAACCGATGACTGAAATAATGATTATGATAAAATGTCGCAACCAATCAACGTTGCGAATCGCACTGAGCAATATTCATTTAATTTTTTAACCTTCCAAGCCCAAAGCGTCTTTCTTCCGTGTCGATGGATATTTTAATCAGAGCGAGTTCGACAAAAAAGCAGTAGTCAAGCGTGAAGGTTCGCCACCTGATTGCATGTGCTCCTAATGAATTGATATCTCAATCAAGGCTAAAAGAACACAAAGAAACTTCACAGTAATGTCCCATAACCTTGGAACATTCAGATTTCTATTCAGAGATCCCTTTTCATAGAGCAGAGAGTAGATACAAAATATGTAATGATATTTGATGCAATATTATAGTTATTAGTTAAACAAAAATATTAGTAGGTAAAGTTGATGATGATGAATAGCTAAGAACACTCTTGTTTGTGGCACCTTTCAAACATAAAAAGACATACCTCTTGGCGTGGTCACACTATTAGATCTTAATTCTTAACTAACATCTTTAAGTAACTAACAAATTAACACAATGAACAATGAATTAGGAGCAAGTCAATTACATGACGAAGAAATACGCATTTTCAAGAACAATTCCAATACAAAGACCAAACAAACACTTTAAGAAAAGGTATCGTTATCAAGCCATATACCATGGAATTGATTGTGCAAAAAAATCAACTAGGTACAAATATTTTGTGTGCATACTGCTTATATTAAAAACAACATTAACTATTAAGGGCCTGTTTCACCATTTCCTGATAAGTGCCGGATAGGCCATTCACCACTTAGCTTGACAGATAGAGTATGAAGAATCTGTCAAAAAGTTGTGGATAGCCTATCCGGCACTTCATCAGGAAATGGTGAAACAGACCACTGCGGAGCGGAGAGGCTACATACAATATTGTATGTAGCCTCTCCGCTCGACACTAGCTCACTCATAATAACTAATAATATAAATGCAAAGTGTTTCTGTCTGTCTGTTTGTTACCTCTTCACGACCTAATATATAAATAAAGAAATACGAATATATAAAGGACATCATGTTTATTTAGGCTTACAAAGTATTCTATCCCTTCGCGGTAAAACGGATTCCACGCGACAAAGTAGTTTTGGTACAACACTCCCTTGCATCAAAATACTAGCGTCATTTAGTAAATAATGATTATTTTCTTCGAGTGTTATAACAATATCTTCAAAAACATATTTATGTAGATGATATTTTCACAGCCTTGATATTTACGGGTCAGTAAAGCCATATTGCCAGCCAAATGAATTCTAACGGTTGTCTGACGAAGATATTTCTCATTAGAGTGCAAGATTGTTTACATGTTCATTAACTGTACGTTAGCCCACATCCTGGGAGTGGGTCATAACTGCCCACGGACCGGTCGGACAGGAATCAATAATTTTTCATCGATGTGTGAATAATTATTTTTGTCTGCTTGCTTTTTTTCGCGTTTGCATCATGTAGATTTGTTATTTGATCTGTTTCTTTTGTTTTTGTTGTTATTTTCTTTTCAATGGTTATGTTTGTGGTTTCCTTCTTGTCTTTTGTGGCTATTTTATGGTTTCTATTTGGTCTTGTAATTTGGGTTACTTATCTTGTGGTTTCTACTTTAGGCGATGCCTCAAGAAAAGGCTCACCTTGTTTTGGCAGTATGGCATGTTTGGTTGTACAACCCAAGTTTCTTATACCATTACCTGTGGTCTGTGGATGATAATTATTGCTAACGTGATATTTTCTCTTTTTCAGGTAATCGGGCCCTACTTCTTGAGCATGTCTGGTTTCTCATTGGCATGTCAGATTTCTTATATTCGAACCAGTAGTTCCTGGGGTTAGCCCATTTTAACAAACAAACTCTTCAGATTTTTAATGTATCTATAGATTAAAATAAAAATAATCGGAATTCTTAAGTGAAACTAGAAAGGCGAGATGTTAAACCATTATTCTAGAATAATTTAAATTTAACAACAATATACAGTAAAGTACTATAAGATGTTAAATCTTACATTAGGAAAACTGACGACTAATAACTTCTGTAATAATTAGTTACAGGTACCACTAAATAATTTACTATTTCTTTCGTTCTATGTTTATTGCATTCAACAATATGTCAAACATATAGCTAAACCTACACATAAGAAAGTTGTAAATACAAGTACCAGGTTAGCATAAAATGCCAAGAACATGCGGATCAATGATACAATCATGATTACAATTATTACGATAAAACAACCACGTTTTTGTTCATAATTGTGCATTTACAATTACGTTACATAAACGCATAGCGTTAACGTCGTAGTTCTTAATGTCATTGAAATAGAACCTAATATAAAACATAAAACTGCAGAACAATAAAACTGTCGAGGTATTTTAAAACTTCTGACTTTGGTTTTCCCCTCTATGCACCTGCGTTTGTTTTTTCATTAGGTTAACAGATTAGATGCCCATTAAAAGACTATTTAGAGTCTAGGATCAGAATTGCTAATGATATGATGGCAGGATTTGGATTTTGAGCACAAAAAATAATATATTTTGTTATAGCAATAGCAACCATGATGTTGCCTTTATATTTTTTAATAAAGTAACTGTAGGCCAGTCATTAAAGCCAAAACCCGAAAGAAATTAGTAACTTGATAAAATTTTAGGGGGTTGTTAAAGAAGGTAAAATAACTTACCGTGTGATTTTGCAGCGTTCTGGGGTGTACGGAAAGGGTTGAAAAGGGGTGAAAAGGGTTTTTTGTTAATAACATTGCGTAAAAAATTAGTAACACGCTGCAAATTTAGCATTAGGTTGTTCTTGCCGTTTTGTAACGTGTATTAAATTTGCAGCGTTTTGCAATACACGGAACATTGTTTATTATTAAAAAACAATAAAATTTGTTAATAACGGGGTAAAAAAAAATAGTAACACGCTGCAAATTTGGAATTAGGTTGTTCTTACCGTTTTCTAACGTGTATTAAATTTGCAGCGTTTTGCAACATACGGAACATTACCAGCTTACCTTAGCGTAATTGCTATGTCAAGGATCTCAGAACTTTTCCGGGCTGGTACCGACTTCAAAAGTACGAAAATTGAGTACAGAAATAGTTGAGGTTTAGGCGAAGTCTGAAGACGCCACTGTAATAAGGAATAAGAATTATTTGATTCTTTTTAGATTAAGAATAAGTAGGTAAGTATTACTTTTGTTTTTACCTTGGAAGTCGGTTTAAATTTTTTGTTAAAAAATAATAATTGTAATAAAACAGTAGGTTGTGAGGTACCCACGCATACGAAAAAAATGAGTTTAATGACGCTCTAAGTTTGGAAAAATTTAGCAATCACGCGAATGTTCGCAAATCACTATTTGAAATTTTAAGGCAACGTATTCGTTAAAGAGAATATAAATATTTGAAGCTAAATGACGCCCGCAATTCCGTAATTCCGTTGTACTATCAGAGAAGTTGATTCGTAGGCAGATGGCGGATCCGTGTAAAGGATTGCACAAGCCTACGCGACCAAAGCGACTGCGAAGCGGTAGCGTCTACCGCGCGGCGGACGCTGCCCATGTAATCTTATGGCGCTGTGCACACCTGCACGACCGCGACGCGGTCAAGTTGTCAGACGCGTGTTTTGAAGTGTACATAAGTAGACTTCTTTTTTGAAACCTTTTTTAATATTATTTTCTACAACTCTTTAGTTTATGATTTTTTGATTTGTATACGTTTTGATAGATTGTGTCATGATGTTAACGTTTGACGGTTCGCACCGTAGTCGCGCAGGTGTGCACGGCCAGTTTCGCGTTGCAGACGCTCCCGTATCGCGTACCGCGTCCCCTGTCACTGACGCTTAGGTTTGTTTTAAGCTTTAATTGGTCGCTTTAACTAAAACTCAGCCGACATATACAGGTCAAAACTAACATTAAATTGACAGAACCCGACCAAGTGACGATGTAAGTATCTTCAACTTCTTCGATGCAACAAAAAAGAAAAATCCCTTTATCGCGCGGAAATCTGAAATTTTCTGGAATAAAAAGTACTCTATGTCTTTTCCCAGGACTCTAAGACTCCATACCACATTTCATCAAATTTGGTTCAACGGTTTGGGTGTAAAGAGGTAACAGATAGACAGACAGCTGACTTCCGCATTCGCTCGATGCTGATTACTGTACATCTGATAAAAAGCTACGGCTCACTTCAATTAAGCGTTGATAGAATTAGAAAAGCAGTAGATAATTTACAAGTTTTAGATAGCATACACATTATCTGGTCGTTCGCCTTACACCATAAACTAAAATTGAATCGGTGATTTCTAAGACCCCACATGTGACACAGACCTAACTTTTCAGGAGACAATAAAAAGTAATTATTAATTTATTTTGTGGTTATTTAGTCGTTTTTTCAGTTTATATGTAAAATATATAGCCTAACAAAATATGTGAAGGTTCGTTTCGTATTTTAAAATATTCCTATATTGTATGAAACCAAGATAAAATTGGATCACATGTGGGGTTTTCGCAAAAACTACGGTTTTGGTAAAGAAATCAATAAGTTTCTACAAAATTATGCAACTAAAACAAAAAATATATACATGAACAATATATTCATTAAATAAAAAGTTGTTAATCTTACAATCCAAAGCAACCTTAGTCTAAATTTTCGGTAATTTCGACATCACATGTTGGTCGAGCAAAAATTTCAGTATAGAAGTTTTTGTATTCTTCTGGGACATAAGGGAAAAGTTTTTTCAGGTCATTCACCTTCTTTATATTGATAGGCACATAGCCCTCATTATATACCTTCAAAATTGATAGAGACACATCACTTCTACTTCCAAATTTGAAAGTATGTTTATTGATATCATTGTCAATATATTTACGTGCAATGATTATTCCTCTGTCTTGATAAAACAAGTGCATGTAAGTTGATATGTTGAAATTTTCTTTTGCATCTTTTTTTACCTTTTTCCCATGTGACTCTAGAGATATTATATTTTTTTTGTAGTAGGCACCCCACCAATCTTTGAAATTTAAGACGTCACTACTTTCAATCTGAACTACAGTGAAATTCTTTTTAGTTGAAGATTCTTCAATAATTTTGCATATTTGTTCCATAGAATACAACCGATCCATTACACGGAGTCTACGTTTAGCAACACTAAAATTTCTGTCACAGGGCAGAAATGAATGGCCTCTGATGGGAAAGTACTGATTTATCGAGTGAAATCTTCCAGAATCCACCAATGCTAACAGAAACCTAGTGACAGTGTTGTTTTTATTTTGCCCACCACATCCATCAGAAAATACGTATAAATGCTTCACTGTGCTTGGGATATTTTCATTTATGTATTTCATCATAAAGGAGCACACCTCGTTGGGTCCCTTTTTCGCCTGACCTTCGTGATATACATAAAACAATGATTTGCTACTGAGCAAGTCATGAATATTGAAGACATTGACAGTTAACTGACGCAAATAGAAAGTTTCTTGAATAGGTATAGCAGGTAGCTGCAAGTTTTGCATATAGTCCAAACATATTCCTGAAACTTCCGGATTAGCTTTACATTCTTCTGTAACTTCTTTCATCTTGGAGAAAAACTTTTTTGCTCGTCGTTTATGTATCATCATTTCAGCTGCTGCAGTGCGTTTGGCAGCATCATTCAAACTTGGACTTTTAAGCTTCAACTTAAGATCCTCACATTGGCAGCATGTATCCACTTGTGGTCTACCAAATGAAAGATTGAAATTTTCTTTGAAAACTTTCAAGTAAAATGGATAGTTAACTTGAATATTTGGATATTTCTCTGAAAACGCCTGCCACATCAGTTTTACGTTCAATTTTTCATCTAAGTATCTGTATTGCCTTGAGGAATAATGAGCTTCCTTAACGGGGAATTCTGAAATGTGTTTTTTTATAGCATTGACTGTTGTTCCTGAAATGGTATTAGCAGATGGGCCAACTCCTCTCATGTCTCGAGGTGCTTTTCCCTGAAGAGTTAGTTTTTGTAGGCGCCGAACTCTGTCTGATGTGATTCCATGTAAGCTTATAAAGGCTTTTTTGCACACAGTTTCAGCTACGGAGGAAGGGGAAACTTGATAGCTAAAGGATGCAGCTTTATCTTTTTTCGCAATATGCTCTGCTGATCTTTTGCGCTGCCTTTTGAATGGTTTTATTCGAATCAGACTTTGGAGATAAGCGTCTTGTTCGTTTTTTGTCGTAAATGAAATGAATTTCGAATAAATTTCTGTGCGATCCCCTTCAGAAATTTTCTCGAAGCATTTTAGTTTGCAACTGAAAGTAATAATATTGATGAATAACTAGGTACCTACCTCATATTATTAAAAACAATAGGTACTTCAAACTAGATAGGCATGTGCACCAAAAAAAGGGGTAGGCGAAGAATAATATGCTCTAATATGTTTGGGAGGCACTGCCACTGCGCTGACATTGTATATATAATATAATATAACGAGGATAATATGATATAATAAGGATGTTAATAACTTACCGACAATCATTACCGTGCATATTTTCTTGTACATAACGGTTTCGATGGTTGTAATACGGTTCATTTTGGACGCGAGCCTTTTTGATTTTGTTTTTTTTATAGTTTTCCGTATTGCTCGGCCTTTTCTTGGATCGCACAACTGTTTCAGGGCTTCCATGGACTTCATTAGAAGACATTATAAGCCGTAATCACAGAAATCACTAAAGAAGCTGCAAGTCTTGAACTCTACTTTGGAACTAACTTAACACAACTAAAGACATCTTATTTAAACTCGGGCTTACACCCCTCAATTCTAATTTCCCACGCTAGGAAAATAGTAAAAAAATTCCTAAAGATGCACAATACTATCATAAAACGTCGGCTCGTCTTTATAATATTCTAAATATTAAATAACTATTGTCTCAACCTTAAACAGTAACAAGATCATATCGTCGGCATCTATTTTAAAAACATTAATAAAATGGTTTACTATTTTAACCAATTTTCTAACAATAATTTATTACATTTTATGACCCTATTTGCTTACATCTTACGGCTACTTCTTAAGAACACGGCAACAATGGACAATGGTTAGTAAAAAGTAATTCTTAAAATCAGAAACTTAAAAATATATGGCAGTTGCGTTCAGAAACACTACATGTTACTTGATGTTACTGCACAAGTGGTGTTTTTGAAATGACCGAGAGTTTTGGTGTGACAGTTGCGTTCAGAAACACCACATGTTACTGCACAAGTGGTGTTTTTGAAATGACCGAGATATTTGTTCCATAGAATACAACCGATCCATTACACGGAGTCTACGTTTAGCAACACTAAAATTTCTGTCACAGGGCAGAAATGAATGGCCTCTGATGGGAAAGTACTGATTTATCGAGTGAAATCTTCCAGAATCCACCAATGCTAACAGAAACCTAGTGACAGTGTTGTTTTTATTTTGCCCACCACATCCATCAGAAAATACGTATAAATGCTTCACTGTGCTTGGGATATTTTCATTTATGTATTTCATCATAAAGGAGCACACCTCGTTGGGTCCCTTTTTCGCCTGACCTTCGTGATATACATAAAACAATGATTTGCTACTGAGCAAGTCATGAATATTGAAGACATTGACAGTTAACTGACGCAAATAGAAAGTTTCTTGAATAGGTATAGCAGGTAGCTGCAAGTTTTGCATGTAGTCCAAACATATTCCTGAAACTTCCGGATTAGCTTTACATTCTTCTGTAACTTCTTTCATCTTGGAGAAAAACTTTTTTGCTCGTCGTTTATGTATCATCATTTCAGCTGCTGCAGTGCGTTTGGCAGCATCATTCAAACTTGGACTTTTAAGCTTCAACTTAAGATCCTCACATTGGCAGCATGTATCCACTTGTGGTCTACCAAATGAAAGATTGAAATTTTCTTTGAAAACTTTCAAGTAAAATGGATAGTTAACTTGAATATTTGGATATTTCTCTGAAAACGCCTGCCACATCAGTTTTACGTTCAATTTTTCATCTAAGTATCTGTATTGCCTTGAGGAATAATGAGCTTCCTTAACGGGGAATTCTGAAATGTGTTTTTTTATAGCATTGACTGTTGTTCCTGAAATGGTATTAGCAGATGGGCCAACTCCTCTCATGTCTCGAGGTGCTTTTCCCTGAAGAGTTAGTTTTTGTAGGCGCCGAACTCTGTCTGATGTGATTCCATGTAAGCTTATAAAGGCTTTTTTGCACACAGTTTCAGCTACGGAGGAAGGGGAAACTTGATAGCTAAAGGATGCAGCTTTATCTTTTTTCGCAATATGCTCTGCTGATCTTTTGCGCTGCCTTTTGAATGGTTTTATTCGAATCAGACTTTGGAGATAAGCGTCTTGTTCGTTTTTTGTCGTAAATGAAATGAATTTCGAATAAATTTCTGTGCGATCCCCTTCAGAAATTTTCTCGAAGCATTTTAGTTTGCAACTGAAAGTAATAATATTGATGAATAACTAGGTACCTACCTCATATTATTAAAAACAATAGGTACTTCAAACTAGATAGGCATGTGCACCAAAAAAAGGGGTAGGCGAAGAATAATATGCTCTAATATGTTTGGGAGGCACTGCCACTGCGCTGACATTGTATATATAATATAATATAACGAGGATAATATGATATAATAAGGATGTTAATAACTTACCGACAATCATTACCGTGCATATTTTCTTGTACATAACGGTTTCGATGGTTGTAATACGGTTCATTTTGGACGCGAGCCTTTTTGATTTTGTTTTTTTTATAGTTTTCCGTATTGCTCGGCCTTTTCTTGGATCGCACAACTGTTTCAGGGCTTCCATGGACTTCATTAGAAGACATTATAAGCCGTAATCACAGAAATCACTAAAGAAGCTGCAAGTCTTGAACTCTACTTTGGAACTAACTTAACACAACTAAAGACATCTTATTTAAACTCGGGCTTACACCCCTCAATTCTAATTTCCCACGCTAGGAAAATAGTAAAAAAATTCCTAAAGATGCACAATACTATCATAAAACGTCGGCTCGTCTTTATAATATTCTAAATATTAAATAACTATTGTCTCAACCTTAAACAGTAACAAGATCATATCGTCGGCATCTATTTTAAAAACATTAATAAAATGGTTTACTATTTTAACCAATTTTCTAACAATAATTTATTACATTTTATGACCCTATTTGCTTACATCTTACGGCTACTTCTTAAGAACACGGCAACAATGGAATGGTTAGTAAAAAGTAATTCTTAAAATCAGAAACTTAAAAATATATGGCAGTTGCGTTCAGAAACACTACATGTTACTTGATGTTACTGCACAAGTGGTGTTTTTGAAATGACCGAGAGTTTTGGTGTGACAGTTGCGTTCAGAAACACCACATGTTACTGCACAAGTGGTGTTTTTGAAATGACCGAGAGTTTTGGAACGCTTTTTCACACCTATTAACCAATGTCACAAGTGTGTTTTTTGCAGGGATAGATAGGTCTACGTCCATAGATTATGAATCCGGTCCTAACTCAATTTCGCAAAAAATGTAACATGTGGGGTTTTAGAAATCACCGATTCAATTATATACTAACTATATGACGCCCGCAACTTCGTTGCGCCAAAATTCGTTTATCACTCGAGTAAAGGTAACAGACAGACAGACACACTTTCGCATTTATAATTTTAAGTATGGATATGGATATCAAGTCCGATTGTCAGGTAAGTATTAAAAATTTAAGATTCTCTTTCTAGATTTTATGATTTTAAAAATTCTATCGATACTAGTTCAGAATCAGCTAGTTAGAAAATTCTGGTAATGCGGTGTTATTTGCCAAACTTCTCCGAAACAGCTGGACCGATTGTTTAAAATTTTGTGTGCTTAGAATTTATGAGAATCGGCATCTATTTTTTCTAGATCTTATCAATACAAGGTCACTTAGCAGTTAGCCGGTAAATTAACATAATATCCTGTTGCATCAAAAACAAAAAAAATATATATATATTTAGAGTCAGGCCGAGTAATCAAGCCATTAATGATGGGCAAATTGTGGTGAAAAACTGTAGCTTTTTTTACACAACCTAGTCATACAAAATATATTCTTTGCCTGTTAAGCGTCTGCATGTGAGATGCCATCGAGCCTCGAGTTTTCTATATCATTATATCAATTGACAACACTGTCACATAACGAGCCTCACACATTAAAAAGAAAAAAAACTTTGATTGGTTTCAAATTATTTTTCCCTGCAAGAAAGTTGATTCTAAAACAATAGACAGAGAAAAATTATTGCGTGTAAAGTTATTATTTATTAAAAAGTTGGTGTACCACAAGGACCTTACCTGTGCCTTTCTTAATTTGTAATCTATTATATTATATTATATTACATTATATGAGTAAGATTATTCACAATAAAAAAAAATATTTGAAAAACTTATAAGATTTCGCACAAAATGGTGCACCCCAAGGTTCAATTGTGTGCCCTATTTTGTAGTATGTGAATGACATTCTAGGATTAGCTGCATGTTCTATTATCAGATAGGAGCTAACAAGCCATATTTCCTCATCAGAGCGATCGAATGATACACCGCAGCCTCGCGCCATTCTATTGTGTTCCAATAAGATCAGACTTGGCCGTGAAGACAGCTTTGGTACATTTATCTACGTATGGCTGTATGTTTAAGGCTTATTATTTCTCGTTTTATAATAGTACGAATGTTTTTTTTTATTTCTCGCATACTTTATGCGCTATAAATTATTATTTTATTGCTTTGTATGAGTTTTAATTTTAATCACAGGAATGCGCTTAATCTTTATCTACCAAATTAAGGATATTGTCGGCACTTTTTTGTAGTATTTAATAAGCTAACTATTAAATTATTCTTTCTGTCTGAAATTCTAAGCTCATCTACAAACTTAAGGATATTGTCGGAACAGTATTTAATAAATTATAACTAATAACTTTAAAAGGTTTATTTATAATTTCATCCAATGTTATTATAAAATATAACTGTAGTAAATGCCTAAACTTACAAAAACTAAGATAAATATAATTTAGGTAACATATTCAGAATATAAAATTTACAATAACAATAATCTACAGAAACTTAAATAAAAAATAATTTAACAATGACAATAATTAGAATAAAAAAAAAGGAAAAACTAAAGATCTTAATCAAATAGGCCAACCCGCAGCGTACCATGCTCGTAACTTATTATTTCTGTCTTTAATTCTTAACTCTGACCTCTGAAGTTTGAGATGAAAATAAAAAACTACCTTGAGTTTTTTCTATGTTGTGCTCTACCGAATCACAAAATTAGACGAACAAAAAATCTAAACAAACAATCTTCATTACTTATATAATATATTATAACAAAAACGTATCATGATGGATATTTAATATAACACCCAGTAATGTTGATTTATTTTCAGCGAATTGACCAGTTGTTGATACTATATTATTATATTTCTCTTTTGATACTTCAATAACAATGGAGAGTTTAGATTTTCGTATTTAGAAATTTGGCTTAATTTGAAAAAATACAGGTTAATATTAATTATTTGTCCATTGACGACCAAGATATTTCCAGGACAACTTCTTCTTTGCATACCTGTGATCAACGTAATATGTAAATTTTTTCTTAGGTTCTCGAAATTTTAATAATGTACAATTTATTTATGGAACGTTTGTCTTTATTTTGCGAGGTACAGGTTCCTTTAATTTCAAAGGTACCTTTAATGCTCGGGACTGGGGCTTGCACTTGAACCATTTTGGTTTTTATGTTAGTTTTGATTGTTATGATTGCCGAATCATTATGACTGACGAAAATTAATTTATATAAAGGCGCTGACATAATGAAAACTGTTTGCTCGAGGATTTAAGATGGCATAATTTCTACAAACTGGAAAGGTAGCCTGGCACCTTCATTAGATGTACAGTTCTTCATCTTGGTTAAGATCTTATTGGTGATAAATAGTTCCGTATGTTTTAATTTCCAAACAATCAAAATTTACGCAAACGGCAAAGGTCATTTATAGTTCTCAATGATCTAAGTATTTTAGCGTTTAAAAAATATGCAATAAAACACTCGACAGTAATTGTTATTATTGTGCATGATCTGTTACTAAAATAGTACACGACGCTGTGCGAAAACGCCCTTATGATTAATGACTACATTTCGAACAGTAGATATAAATAAAACATAGACTAATCTATTATACATTAGATCATTTAAACGAGTTTGTATGTTTTTATCAGCCCTTATAAGTATATAAAATCGTCAAATCCTAAATCATCTCAGTGAGAACTGAATCTCCCGATGAGAAGGACATTCGGTACAATATGAGAGTGAAAGACGACTTCACGCCGTGTGAGAACAGCGCGAGGCTCGACGACAGAGTCGCTCTCATCACCGGCTCCACTTCCGGTGTGGGAGTCGATGTGGCCACCAAACTGGCAGCACGAGGCGCGAGGGTGATCATAACTGGTCGCAATGCTGCGAAATTGGAAGAAACCAGAAACCGTATAGTTAATGTTACGGGAAACAGCAATGTCATTGGCAAGCAAGTGAACTTTGAATCTCTGAGCTCAATAAGAAGTTTCGTCCACGAGATGTATATTCAGGAGCCGAAGTTGAACATACTAATCAACAACGTCGGAGCAATAGGACTCGAGGATCGTCGGACCGAGGACAACTTACACGTAATGATGCAGGTCAATTATTTGGGAAACTTTTTACTGTCGTTCCTCCTTTTTCCACTCCTGAAAGCGTCGGCACCGAGCAGGATCATCAGTGTATCTTCCATATCTCTTCTCCTAGGTAACATAGATTTCGAGCATATGAACGACGTGGGGCGTTTTTCGAGTTTTGGTCTCTACGCAAACTCGAAGCTAGCTGACGTTCTCTTCACTGTTGAGATGAATAAAAGGATCGGTGGCAGCGGTGTCAGTGTGTTCAGCTTGGACCCGGGTCTCATCAAATCGGATTTCCTGAGGAATTTCAAGGAGACGCCCTTCAGAAGATTCATGTCCTGGGGCCTATTTCTGGTGGGGCAGCCGACGAATCGGGTGGCGACTGCGTACGTCTGGTTGGCGTCTGATCCAAAAGTTGTGAATTCCAGCGGGAAACATTTTCTATATTGCAAGGAGTTCTACAGCAGTTGGTTTGCTGAGGATGCCCAACTCACTCGAAGGCTTTGGGAAGAGTCTAAGAGGTTAGTCAAAATAACCGATGAAGAAGATTGGGAAAGAAATACCAAATAAATAAATTATAATAATTTACTGAAAGTGCCAGTAATTGGTGACAACAATATGAATACCTTTTTTGGTCACAACTCACAATTTAATAAATCTTCTAATTTCAAACATCTGAATTATTATTTTTTAATGTTTACTTTGCAGAAAGGATTGTAATTAATATATAATATTTATTCCGTTAATTATGACTGCTGTTTATGTAAAATAAATAGTCCGAGTTTTTAGCAATTTGAGCAAATAATGTTAAAATTATAATTTATGCGGTGTTAATATTAATAAGAGAATCTACCTTATTTGTAATATTATTTTTAACAAAAAGATGAAAACCGACTTCCAAGGTAAAAACAATCGTAATATGAACTAAAAAGTATTAAATAACTCTTACTCTTTAATAGTGCCTTTTTCAGAATTTGTCTAAATCTCAACTATTTCTGTACATACTTACTACTACTACCTACTATGGCAGTGCAGTGCACTGACACGGCAGTCATGGACTAACGCCAATTACTGACTCAATGTATTTTTTTTAATGAAATAAGGAGGCAAACGAGCAAACGGCTCACATGATGGAAAGCAACCTTCCGTCGCCCATGGACACTCGCAGTATCAGAAGAGCTGCAGGTGCGTTGCCGGCCTTTTATGAAGGAATAGGGTAAAAGGGGAGGGTAGGGAAGGGAAAAGGGTAGCGGATTGGGCCTCCGGTAAACTCACTCACTCGGCGATACACAGTGCAAGCGCTGTTTCACGCCGGTTTTCTGTGAGCGCGTGGTATTTCTCCAGTCGAGTCGGCCCATTCATGCCAAAGCATGGCTCTCCCACATCAAAATCTGCCTTTGTAATAAAATGTAAATCTGCCTTTAATCCTTCGATAGGGGATTCTTGGAATTGCTATTGTATTCTATTGTTGTAGCGATCACGGGTGCTCGTAAGTCGTACCATCTCGTACGGGGCTTGATGGGTTTGTAAGGTACTATACTATACTAATACAGTGTTCTAAGTTGCAGTAGCTGCCACATCACTCCCCTGCCGAGACCGGTTCACGGTCGATAGTGTTTTGGAAAATGTACGTGTCTACCGCTGCGCATGACTTTTTCTTTTTCAGGTGCCGTTGGGACGACTGGATTGGATGGAGCGGTTGCTGCTGGTGGGATGACTGGATTTACTGGAGTGGCTGCTGCTGCCGGCACGACTGATTTCGTTGGAGCGAATGTTTCTGGGGTAAGTATATCGCTCTTTTCGCTGTCTTTGCTTGGTTGGTAGGCTGGTTTGATTTTGTCTATTGTGACTGTCATCTCCTTACCTTGCACGAGTAGGTTGAATGTCTTGGGACTTCTGGTCAAAACTTTGTAGGGCCCAGTGTATGGTGATTGTAATGGACGTTTTTCAGGACCTCGGCGCAGAAAAACATATTCTGAAGACCATAATATGTCTTTTGGAATGTAGAAAACGCGATTTCTAGCGTGATTCGAAGCTGGTGTTTGTGAAAGGCAAGTAAAATATTTTCGTAGTCGTTCTACGTAGTCTGACTGGTCCAGCACGATTGCAGGTGATGGAGCGAAAAACTCTCCAGGTAACCTCAATGGTTCGCCATAGAGTAGTTCTGCTGCAGATGATTTTATGTCTTCCTTCCAGGCTGCTCTTATGCCGAGCAGGACCCATGGCAGTGATTCTGACCAATCTGCCGTATTGTGACAGACCAAGGCTGCTTTCAGCTGTCGATGTAGTCGCTCCAACATTCCATTGCACTGTGGATGGTATGCTGTGGTGGGGCGATGTTCAGCGCCTATCATTTCGGCTAGGTGCTTGAAGAGCTGTGATTGAAATTGCTGACCTCGGTCCGTCGTGATGTTGGATCCGAATCGTGATACCCATCCGGAGACGAAGGTTCGTGCGCTATTGTGCGATTATTGGCTGTACGGATACCGGCAGTCGGTTGTACCAGGTCGTTCGTATGAACTCCTCTGGTATGTTCGGACCGGCGAGGTGTTGGAGATGCCGCAGAAATTGCGACGGTTTTCTCAAGCCGATGTCCTCACTGATGAGGAACTGTTTAATCTTCTCCTCACGTGGGGCGGTCAGTCGACGTATCAGTTCGGATTTTAAAGTTTCGTATTTCCTTTCCTTGGGCGGGTCTTCTATGATATCCGCCACCACAATTGCGTATTTGTGTTCTAAGTTACCACATGTCGTGTGAAATTTTGTTGTGTCGTTACTAATCCCTGACAGTAGAAACTGGCCTTCCAGTTGTGCGAACCAAAGAGCCGGGCGCTCTGGCCAAAATGGGGGCACTTTAACTCCGACTCGAAATACTTCCGTCGGCGCCGGTACTACCTTGCTTGGGAAATTCGCGTTCGGATTTTCTTCGTTATTAGTCGCGGCGTTTTCCTGCGGCGTGGCCATTTTTTATTTATTTATGTGTACTGTTAATTAATAATTGTCTTTACAAAATGTCACTATTTGTCACTGTCGTGACAAATAGTGTCATTTTGTAGTAGCCGAAAGTATTTCTATAGTATGTGTTATGTGATATCTAATAAGTATTGTTAACATAATATTTTAAGATAATATTAAACTTATTTCAAGAATTTTTGCATAATACTTTTAAAGGCCAAATTTTGTTAAAGAACTCCTAAATATTTAAACACTAAAAATATATAAATAAATAGTAAATTTACTACAAAATATTTAAATACTAAAAAATATTTTTTTGAGTTGAAATATTTAGTAGTAAATTTACTATTTATTTATATATTTTTTAGTGTTTTACTCTATTTTTTAGTGTTTAAATATTTAGTAGTAAATTTAGTAAAAAAAATTTATACACAAAAAAATTTTTTTGTATATAAATATTTTGAAGTTAATTTTTGTACAGGAACCTAGGTAATTACTATTTTAATCTGAAAAATAACTCAAACATGTTAAATATTTTCGTATGAGAAAATGATTTTGGTATTACGTATGTATGAGAATTTCGAGGGTAGCCCGGCCTCTTAACTCAATTCGTTTTGGAAAATGTAAAAAAAAAATTATCAAGTCTGACAGAGTTTTATACATTTTACGGTCTTTACTAGGTCTAGAGATCAACTACGATAACATGGCGCGCCCCTCCAAATGACTGTTTCAATGTGTGTAGTCACATCCTAATGAAAAAGTTTGTATGTACTAAGTATTTAACCAATCAAGTACACGTAATATTTCAGTTGAGGGCCCTCTCTCCCTAAATTAGCAGGTCGATTGTCTGTCAGTGCGAATATCGACGTAAATGACATTAAAATAACATTCATAACAGCGCGCCTTGTACGGCGGCGGTTACGACGCTCGCCGCGTCCATGATAGGGCGAAATAGGAGAAAAAACCTTTTTAAGGCTTAATATAATACATATTTCAAAAAAGTAAAAAATCCAAATTATTAACTTATGTATTGCAAAGCAGTAGATATTTTTTATATATTCTTTTGATAAATAATGAAGGAGTAAAGTGGTTTCATTCAACGATTTGGAGGTGATTTGGTTTTTTATTTCTTTATTATGTGATACCGATAGAAAAAATATGGCAAAACCAAATTACGCATCATATCATGTAGATTACTAATTATTTTTTTCAGATATAATTTCTCTTTTAATGCCGATGAAAAGTTGTTTCATCTGCACGCTTTTTTCGAAAGCATTACCAAGATTTGTTGGTCAAATGTCACTTATTACCAAGATTTGTTGGTCAACTAAGTAATCATAACTAGCCTACCGCGCAAGACAACGCACTTCAAACGTTTTGACAACGCACTTCAAAACGTTTTGAATTTTGGAGGGGCGCGCCATGTTATCGTAGTTGATCTCTACTAAAGTATTGAGGTTTGAGATCGAAATTTTGTAGGTGTTTAAAATATTTATTATAATTATCGAAGTGTAGAATTATTTGTAAAATGTTTTAAGTATTAATGTGGTCACATTAGATTAGTAGTTGTCTGTTGTATAATTTGTACAATTTACAAAATATTTTATTTACAATTATTATGTCAAACCTAGCCCCTAGGTTGTTTTTATTCAAGTCATTGAACTTTAAAGTTGCTTACTACAATATTCGTAGAATTATTTAGGGATTATAGTTTGTGCGTTATTACCCGACTGCCGGGAGGGTTATGTGTTTAGCGCGTATCTTGTATGTTTGTAATATTCTTCCTTACCTTGTATCTTCAGAACCGCTGAACGGATTTCCACATTTGAGGTGTCGTTAGATTTGCCTTAATGACCCAAGTGTTCTTAGATAGGTGACATTAAAAAAACCCAAAATGGCAGATGTTTGACGCCATATTGTGAGGTAAAAAAAATAAAAATTCTACCAAGCATATCGAGTGGGGTATCAAAATAAAGGATTTTAAACACTGATTCTAAATATGTACATAATTTGCAGTTTTTATATTAAATAGAACAATAAATCTACACTAATATTATAAAGAGGAAAGATTTGATTTTCTGTTAGTTTGGCTCCGAAACTACTGGACCGACTTGAAAAATTCTTTTACCATTGGAATTCTACATTATTTTTGCTGAGCATAGGCTGAATTTTATTTTGGAAAAAATAGGGTACCGTAAGATATTTGGGTTCTTCGGACGCAAGGTGTAAAAAATCAACCAGAAAAGTTACCTATTTTACGTACGCTGCCTAAACTATAAAAGATAGATCCATAAAATTCTAAGTAATTGTAGAACTTACAAATATCTACAAAAAAGTCCGCGACACACTATACCTATCTATGTCGAGTGAGGCACAATAACCATTTTTTTATTTAAAAATCTTGAAATGTTTTTGGACTACATTTAAACGCGTTTATTTTACTCACTCTTTTATCCTTATCAAAATAAATTATTCCATTACTAAATACAGTTTATGTAGATAATATTTGGTCTTTGAATTAATAAAATTGGACATTTGGTTTTGAAATTATGGCGAAATTAAAATATTACGATAGTTGGCGTCACCAAGGCGGGCGCGCATGCGGGAGGAAGACAATCTGCATGGTTGCAGCCTGCGTCGTCGATGTTAGTGTCGGAGTCTGTGAATTGACCTGGGGGCTGGGAATCATTTTGGTGACCGAGTCTTTCCTGGGTATGCTTTTTGCAGAGCTCACCGACATCCACGCGGGCGGAGCCGCGGCCGACCGCTAGTAATAAAATAAGAAAAAATCAAAATCCGACTGCATGGATAAATCCAATATTAATTAAAAATTAACTGACATTACTGAAACAAGATGAAAATTCAATGACAAAGTATTTAAAAAAAACAATGATTTGGTACTTAAAACTAGAAACATACCTACATTGAAACAATACCAAACCTATGTACTATCAGAGAAGTTGATTCCTATGCAGATCAGGGACCTACGTAGTTTGGTTGCGTTACGTCAACCCAGCCGACAGATCACAATTAACATTGAATTGACATATTCGACCAAATAACGTTGATCTATCAACTGCATAGGAATCAATTTCCTCGATGGTACCTATTATAACGTATTGTAGGTACACTTTTCTAAGTGTACCTACGATTATAATATGGTAATATATCAGCACGGTAGTTCTTAAATTTTTTATTAGATTGATTGTCTAAATGCTTAGATGACTACAACTAAAAAGTCGCAAATAAAATAAATTAATTAAAAATCAAAAAACCCGACTGCAAAAAATGTTAACTAAAAAGAACGAAACAAAACCTAATTCTGCTGGAGGCATCGAATCCATGTTTTAATTGATACGACTCTTGCTTACGAGTTTCATGCCAGGATAAATAGGTTACATAGAAAAATGTAGAAGAAGAAAGTGGATAATAAAATGCAGTCGGAGGCGTAATTTTTTTTTTTTTTTTTTTTTGAATTAATGTTAAACTTGGTGCGACATGCCTCCGAGCGCATTTTATTATCCAGTTTCTTCTTCTACATTTTTCTATGTAACCTTCTATTTATCCTGGCATGAAAATCGCAAGCAAGAGTCGTATCAATTAAAACATGGACTCGATGCCTCCAGCAGAATTAGGTCTTGTTTCGTTCTTTTTAGTTAACATTTTTTGCAGTCGGGTTTTTGATTTTTAATTAATTTATTTTATATGATCATCATACTCCTTGCTACGGATTTTTTTTACAAGAAAACAAAAAAATAACAAAATGTAATAAATTATATTCCATCTACAAAAGCAAATGTTTCCTATAACTGTAAATGAATAAAAATTAAAAGTTGCTAAATGCTAACTTATTAATATAAAATTATAAATATTGACAGTGAAATAGGAGCATGAAATTATTGATACCAAAATAACTGAAAAATGTCAGATGCATGAAACGGAACTTATGCCGATAGAGATTGACACTGTTGAATCGAAATCAAATCGATAAAAAGGGCGGCCATCTTAATCGCTGGCGCCACTCTGAAACGTCAATACGAAATCGATAATTTCGATTGCAATTCCTTTACGAAGTGATTCGATATTTTTAAATTATCGATTAAAATTTTTACGTAACTTCCCTACAATTGTCAATTATAATTTGTCACCCATATCATCTTAAACGCACAAACTATAATACATGAAATGAAATGAAATGATATTTATTTGGATAAAATATGGTTGCTAAAGATGTTACATTTCGGTAGATCGCATATTTTGTCGTAGTTGACGACGTCCAAATATTATAATCACAATATTATAATTTTACACATTTTTATGGATGGCAATTTATAAGTAATTACATCATTCATTAGTCATAAATCATAATAATTACTAGTAAAAGTTGTAATTTCTAATTTCTCGTCACAAGTCGAAATTAAGTTAATATATATAACATAGCATAATTAGGAGAGCAAGCAAAAAATATGTGGGCCCTTATAATTAAAATATATTCTAGTTTTTTCCTCTTCAGAAAACAGTGTAAACAGTGTATTTATTGTAAAACTTTTTTATAAATAAGGGGTAATATAATATATTATTTAACTCCGTGTTGTCTGGTGTAGGCCTATAATGCACTCTGCCATGAACGTAATACTTATGTAATATTTTAATTCTGTTACAAACTACTGCAATGATAAGGAAGCCCGAAGCCTAGTAATATTTAATCGGTTTTACTTATTTTTATACCGACTGACACAATGATTAGGCCATCAGTCGCCACTATGCTATCTAAAATCAATTAAAATATATATTTTTACGGAATGATTTCTTCATTCGTGATTAAAAAGTAAATTGACTTCGCACACCTAGACGCGAACTTTTTTTGAAAAGAAAAATCAGTCGTGTATACGCTGGTGATGTGAAAAAGCGTAACTTCGAAATGATCAAAACTAGCAATGTACTTACTTAAAAATTTAACGAAATTATTAAAAATGCCATGCAATTAGGAGAAGGCTTCCCAAAATAAGTGTATCCTTGAGATGCACTTATTTTGGGAAGCACAAAAGCTGAAAGTACTGTAAATAAAGAAAAGTAATATCTGAAAATACTGTAATGTATGTATGCAGTGATCACAAATACTGGGGGGTGAAAGTCTGAATAATCAATACGCGATTTCACTCGCACGCACGCAGCTCTTCTCACATGAAAATATGTGAAAAACCCCAACGCTAGCTTACAAGTTACAGCTAATTTAGCTCAAATGTAAACAAAAAGAAGACCTGACAGTTATTAGTTAATGGCGGTATATTTATTAGCATCGTAGTGTTTGGCTGTTTTGTATTTGCGTAATAATGTTCAGTTTCTGATTTTTTTTGACGTCAGCCAATGACAAGTAATAAGTTTAAAAAATTGACCCAACAACGTTAAAAAATACAAAATGTTTAAAAAATAGCCTACGCCACCCGCGGCAATTTTCCGATCCCGAGACGTCTCATTTGAAAAAATTGGACTAGTACTAGACAGGGTGTAACAACAGGTTAGGTTGTGTCCCTTAAGGTCTACACAGACGGACCGCATTTCAACTGCAATCCAATCGCAAATTGCAGTTCAAGTGCAGTTTGAATGCAGTTGACACGACTGCAATACGACTGCAATAGAACTGCAAACCAAACAGTTCACACGACTGCACGCCGACTGCAACTGAACTGCAATCCGACTGCGCGTTTGGTTTGCAGTTCTATTGCAATCGTATTGCAGTCATGTCAACTGCATTCAAACTGTTCTTGAACTGCAATTTGCAGTTGGATTGCAGTTAAAAATGCGGTCCGTCTGTGTAGACCCTTATATAGAGATCACTGTGGAAGTAGCAACGCCGAATGAGCAAATTTTTTTGCGATTCTTATGGGCAAGCGCTCTGTCATAAATTTTTCCATACAACCATCCATAAAACTTTTAGCGCTGCTACTTTTACAGAAAACTCTATAAGGGATCCATACACTCCCTAAAGTATCATCACTTTTTTTTGTTAAACCCTGTAGATTTTACGAGGGCCCATAGATACAAACTGCCAAAAATCAACCTCCCTTTTGGCATCACCGTAGTAGGGTAAAAGTAAAAACATCTTTACTGGGGAGGACACCAAAATGTTCACATGCCCTAGGTTAGCTACGCCACTGCTGTAGAGGGTGTAATTACTAGGCAAACATCAGTCAATGGTTGACTGACATATAAATTCTAATACAGCAATTTAAAGTGACCAGCTCTATTTTGAGCTATAACATTATAATATTTGTGCACCGTCAATGTTAAGCTGATATTATTTTGTTTCTTTCTTGCGAACATTATTACGAGATCTCTCCCAGAAACGTTTTTTCCGCCGGGATACTTAATATAAAATCTTTGCTGATTTCATTTAATTCTTTCGATCTATTAACACCAAGTACCTATTCTCTTTTTCCCCCGGGATACTTAATCTATACTTATAAAATTACATATCCTGACTGACTGACTGACTGACTGATTCATCATCGCTGAGCAAAAACTGTTAAAGTTACAGCCACGAAATTTGGTGAGTAGGGTTGTCTTACTAAGTAGACACCCACTAAGGAAGGAATTTTGAAAATTTTACCCCAAAGGGGGTGAAATAGGGGTTGAAAGTTTGAATGAAAGTTCGGCATTTCTTAAGTTAGGAACATGAAACCCATCTCCGTTATTATAATAGGCTAACGCGGACTAAGTCGCGGGCAACAGCTAGCTTATAATATAATTATCTTTGCTGATTTCATTTAATTCTTCCAATGTATTTTACTATTTACAGCTTACCTTATATTATTCCTGATGATTTAAACTCTAGTAAACTGAGTAGCTCGCGAGATCTAAAAACTGTAGTAAGATGGTTCACATTAAATTTTTCAATGATTTCATCTAATGTTTCTATTTCCTGTGTAACCACTAACCACCCTGTTTACCCTGTTTACCCTGTTTACCCTGTTTACCCCGGTCACTCACCCCTATGACAGTATTAATTATGCATATATGAGTTATAGCTATCGGCTTTCAAATTATCCAATTACGTTTGAACTATTCATGTAAACATTTTGACGTGGGAGAGCCATGCTTCGGCACGAATGTGCCGGCTCGACCGGAGAAATACCACGTCCTCACAGAAAACCGGCGTGAAACAGCGCTTGCGCTGTGTTTCGCCGAGTGAGTGAGTTTACCGGAGACCCAATCCCCTACCCTTTGCCCTTCCCTACCCTTCCCTACCCTCCCCTATTACCCCTTAAAAGGCCGGCAACGCACCTGCAGCTCTTCTGATGCTGCGAGTGTCCATGGGCGACGGAAGTTGCTTTCCATCAGATGACCCGTTTGCTCGTTTGCATAAAAAAACATACAGTTTTTTTTTATATTGGTCATTTTCATATCATTTGAACTATATGGTTAGAGGGGTCAATAACATTTAAGTAATAATTTACGAAAGAAATAACAGTCTTCAATGAAGCTATTGAAACTATAGCTAGAGGAATTTTTGATAGGAATTAGCTGGTCAGAGGTGCAAAGAGTAATTGCCGCACACAGACACGAATAGTAATTAATTTAATTAACATTTAAATTTAATTTAATCAGATAAACATAATATTAACATATCTGCCAACGTCATATTGAAGTTTAATCACAATAAAACGTGTCCGAGTGTGGCAGTAAGAACTGGGAACCCTATTTCTAGTATTTTACTTAAGCCGCAGTAAATATAATTTTTAGCTGCTGTCTCACCACTTCCTGATAAGTGCCGGATAGGCTATTCACTACTTAACTTGACAGATAAAGTATGGAGGATCTGTCAAATAAGTTGTGGATAGCCTATCCGGTACTTTATCAGGAAGTAGTGAAACAGACCCTTTAAGTATTTAAAATAAGTAATGATTATCATTTTCATGAGATTATAAAAAAATGAGTTTGGACTTTGGAGATTTTGGACTCTTTGGGCTTGGATAAGGCTCTGTTCCTGACAAGTTTTGGACAGGAATTTATCTATTACTTTTAAATAGCTAATGTTTGAAGCCAAAGAAGCTTGAAGAAAAAGAAGCGCTTGTAGATAGTTAAACCTCTGTCAAAAAAGCCTAAAAAACCCGGGCATTACAAAATGAATGAGTGTTGTCGATATATCATTTGCCACCTGAGGAACCCGAAAACCGGTCTTTCGTGTCAAATGTCCTATTTGACACGACAATTGACACTACATAGCGCCAAACATCCTTCATTGAAAGTATAATTCGTACAATGCAAAGTTAGGTACACACGAATATTGGTGTTCTGATTCCATTGTTCTCGCGATTATGTTATCAATCATTATTATGCCCTTACTCAGGATATCACCTGATTTTCCTTTCACTTAAAATATCAAAATCTGTGAGTCTCATTAGTCAGATATATTTTTGGATTTTTTTATTGTTATCGTTTTCCTTGTCTTTATTTTTTGTGTGATCTCATATCCTTTGTTATATTTCAATAAGGTTTTTTTCTTGTTTCAGAAAATGCAGTGATCCAAAAGGAAAAGGTATTATAGTCATTCAGTAAGCACAGTTTTCGTTTCTATACCTTTATCTTCATGCGATTATATTTGATATATTCGGCCCATTTAGTATTCTACACATTGGGCCTTACTGCCAGCGTGTTGCGAATAATTGTTGAATGCCCCTCTTTCATATCGCTCGTATTGGTCTTTATTTGGTTCATAATCCAATTTGTGCCAATGTGGTGGCATATTACGTGTACTTCCTTATTTCTATCAATTTGTAAATTCGAGCCAATTAAATTAGGTTACATTTTTTACGCCATCTTAAAAGCATCTGATCGAATAATTGTACCAGGAGAGCAGAGTCTGTGAAGAGATGTTTTATGCACATAGGAATGTACGTGTTTGTTCGCGTCGTGGTCCAGCGCGCGCTTTCTCCCGTCTCTCGTCAACCCTGGTACACCCGTACGATAACAATGTAATTCTTTTTAGATACAGTTACTTTGTTTTTCTAGTAAAACGGAACGTTACATTTTTTTATTTGGCGTTAGCGCAAAATATATGGCTGATGCCATTATTCCATAATAAGTACATTGATTGTGATGAATCTAATAATTGATATACCATAATATCCTAAAAATATTACTTAAAGGTCATACTGCTGTAAACCATTGTTAAAATAATTGACAATATGCTCATCATAATAATTATTATCATCAAGTTCTTGTAGTATCTGCACTTGGTTATCTTCACCTTTTTTCTTGTCTTATTAACGATCTTTTCTAATGAGTAATGGATGTAACATACGATAGCTAACAGAAATGTTGCCAGCTACAAGGAACGGTGTAAAAAGGTAGCTGCAGACAAATGATCATCTACAATAGAAGTGTGTCGTATTAGATTAGTAATAAGGAAGTGTTGATTTGTCGAGCGAGCCTCTTGCACAATAAAGGCTAGACAATGTTATGTACCATCGAGGAAATTGATTCAGAGGCAGTTGACGGATCTTCTTAATTTTGTTGATTTATGTCAATTCAATATAAGTTGTGATCTATCAGCTGGATTTGACAAAACGCTACCAAAATACGTAGGTCTGCACTCTGCCATCTGACATAAATCAAATACTCTGAAGTCTGATACAGTATACATCATCTGATCAGATCATCAGCTGATAGTACATCCAACTCGAGATATCTCTAAAAAGTATCTCTTCTGAGAAATATCTACGAAAATGGTTTTGACCGTGACCCTTATTTTTTTAAAGAAACATCTTAGATAATCCCAGCTATTTTATCAATAATAAACGTTGTATTGTGCACAATGTTATATTCTTCTTCAATTTATTTGTAAAGAAAGAGGTGTCCATATTCCTCTTTTCATACTCAATTACGAGACTCATCTGAGCAATTTAACTAGAATTTTAAGCGCAACTTGTAATTATATTTCGTCATCAAGTATCCACAAAACACTAATCTAGTATTTTCAGTAGTTAAAACGTAGTTTGTCTTACCTTACCCTGTTCTTATTTGCTGACTTATTGGGCTATTCATGGCCCTAACAAGAATTGAAAGCTACTTAAACATTAAGCCCACAAAATACTGAGTAAAAGTAAATTGTGAGGAGAAATGATATTATTGCGTGTTTCCACAGAGAGGGAAAGTGTCGACCGTGTTGTCGGTCACCATTAGTCACAACTATATCACCCTGTATACACAGTCAACAAAAGCAAGGGAAATCTATAGAAAAATTGAGACAAATAAGATCGAAAGAAAGTAGAATTTCTACTTTTCATTTATCTTTTAAATAGATTATTTACACAAATGAATTTGTTATAAGCGTTAAAACTATTGATAGTAAATATAAATGTTATAAATGAAACACACAAAATAAATTCTGCTCGCAAGCAAAGGCAAACGAACTCGCTACGCCGTTTAAAAAACTTGACGAAGCTACTGACGAAGGCAATAATATTATAATGTTTTTCAGTCCGTTTATCACTTTCATTGACCGCAAAATCATGTGTTATTGATGCCAGATGCGTAATATGAGAACACAACGCCCACTATTGGTCATGCTGACTAACCCGGTCAAAAGTAGACTATTCTATCTACAAGTACCTAGTTACCTACAGCTACCATCAGAAAAATTGATTCATAGGCAGATGCATGGGCGTAACCAGGATTTCAGCTGGGGGCGGCGGAGGGACGCCATATTTAACGGTAACCATAACCGTTCATACTTATATCGAAATTTTTTCGTGAAAATTTACTGTGTTTCACAGTGCTGTTTCAACAAATATTTTTCCTGTTGATTTTTACGGATAATTCAATATTTTATACTCTCAATTCATTAATTCAATATTTTATACTCCCAATCAAAGTTAAGTTAGCCTTAACTATAACCATAGCTTTAACTGTTGAGAGATGAGCTGAGAATCAGCAATCTATTTTTCATACACAAACATTGTAGAATCCTGAATCGCGCTATTGAAGTTTCTGAAAATATCGAACGTCAGTATAGACAATTCCATGCTGGTACAGAAAGATCTTTCTTTTGAAGAACGTTTTCACAGTATATTATTATTTATTTGATGTGCGACGTCACTAATTACAAGTTTAATGCTCCTAAACGAATGGTGTATATTATTAGTATTATGAAAACCGTATGGTTAAGATGATGCAATTAGAAATGCGTAATGCTTTCTAACGAAAGTAACATTAGCTCAGCGGAGCGGAGAGCTCATCACCAAAATTTAATTAATTGGCCCGGTAAAGCACTCGTGACTTTTCTGGCGTAGCAAATATATCAGAGATACCAAACTTTTTGATGCATCCAGCAATATAAATGGAACTGTGATGATCTCACAATTATCAATAATAATAATTATTGTTAGGGATGCACTGGAAATGCCGTAGTCTGCACGTTTTGGTTTAGTTATTCTCTAATTAACCATACGTTTCGTTTTAACCGCCTGCTTACTTAGTTCTGAATAGTAACTTCAGGTCTTCAAGCTTTTTAAATTTTGATTAGGTACTTAGTTACTTACCCTAGTCTAGAATTTAAAGCGAGCCGGAAGATCCTGCGGCCCGTGACTCACGAGCATCTTGAATTAAGACTAATACAGTAGACAGCTGTACAGGCGAGAGGTATCAATGGTGGCTGGTTTAAGGAGGAGGCCGATCGATACGTTTGGACTGATCGCAAGCCAAACTGACCAGACTCATGCATATAAACGGGAATGCACAAAAGCAACATAAGGTCGACCTGCGTCAGTCCGATCGAATTTAATAGGTTTCACTTGTATATGAGGTCTAAATAGTGATGATGATGATGATGATGATTTAGATTTATATTTAACTGGACTTGGTTTGTACATCTTCGGAAGTCGTCCGAATAATCACGAATTATTTACGAGCTGTTTATTATAAACTTTTGAGGAGCTAATGATTCTACACAAAAACAGTTTGAACAAAACATAAATAACTTTGCAACTTATTTATATTACAAACACAATTAAAGTTTTTGTCTGTTTGCAATGCAACGCAGTGGGAAGAATTGTTGGTACAACGCGACGCAATTATAAATGTTGTTCTATAATATCTTATTTCTGCAATTACTATAACCTCTAATGGTTATAGTTTTATTGATATTTCATGGACGTTGCGTTAAGGTTTTTTTGTAGTACCTATATTTTGTGTCATAACTCATAATCGAAATTAAAGTTTGTGGCAGTAATTACATTGGAGTGATATCTATTGTTCTAATAGATATCATAGTGATATCTATTGGTCTAATTTACTGAACCAAAGAAGCGTCAATAAGTCGGTTCTTTCGATAAAAGCTCAAAAAGTAATACAAACTCAATTCATTTTGGTCTGCGATTATATAGTATGGGCAATGGGATCTAAGGCTCCAGGTTATAAATACAACTACAAATACTTGCAATAAATACGTACAATGGCACATTTTTGTCAGGTATAATTTTTGATTATTATTATATATATTATATGTCACTACCAAGTGAGTGATAGAGATGACATGATGTTCAACTCAGAGTTAACTTTAACTCAGATCTGTGCAAGTCCGCCTAATTATTGTTGACAAACTTTTCATTATATTGAACTTAAAATACTTAATCATTAAATGGTGCAGCCTTAAGTGCTTCAAAACCTAAACAATGTACTGGAATGGAATCCTGTGCAATGGAATAGTATTGGAATGGAATATTGAGTAACGACGCGACGTTGCATAAGAACCGGCCGGTCAGGACTGCGGTCTGCGCGTGCGCAGTATGGGAATTAGTACAGTCCACCTCCCAAATACCTGCATTCATGCATTGTATTGCTTCAATATACATATTGAAGCTACAAATTACACAAATTTCCTCGTTTATTGTATTAAAAAAAGGACAAAGCATTTAAGAAGTGCTGGATGAAATGAAAACGAGAAGTGGCAGGCATAAAATATTTTCTCCGCGCGGTAGAAAGAAAGTTCACTTCTCTTTCTACCTCCCCTATTGTTTCCTCCCTTACACCGCGACGGTGTCTACTGTGTATTCGTTTACGTCTTTTCGATAGATCGCATAATAAATATTAAGTTTAAATGGCCCGTGATCCGTTAATTTTGGACTTTGGTCCATGAACTTATAATACGTCTTATGTTTGCACACGTTTTAGCCACTACTGACAGCATAACTATTTATTTACTGTCGCGACTGTACTATTGTGACTTCTCAAGATTTAAGTCCCGTCCCTTGTGTTTGTAAATTCACAACAAAATACAGTGTGTGAGTGGATGAACCGGGTAACTAACATTTAGCAACATAAGAGCTATTACGCATTTTTATTTTTTTCCTTTACAACAAAAGTACAAAATACTTATTGTGAGGCTAAGGGTTCGATGCTCATTCCATCAATAATATTAGAATAGATCCTTTGACAACAAGCCTAATTTCACTTCTACCTGCACTTACTTCAAGAGTAAGTGTAATCATACCTAACTACCTCTGGAGCTCAAATCAGACACTGAACATTTTGTTCCGTCATGACTTTGAATGGCTCTTGGTGTTTTCTGGTAGCCTTGTACATCTGGGGCAATACTGGTGGGCGGTAATTGGAGACGGCTGTCACGGGCAGCGGCAATTGTGATGAGCACACAGTACTGACCTATAGTATATAGTTCTATATTATGTTTATAGAATCCAAATAAATTAATGATGGGTTGAAATCGGTCAAGTGCTAATTGGACTCAAACACGAAGGATTCCTTACCATTATACAGCAAAAATAGGAAAAAAAAGTGTTTTTTAAGAGCCCATATCTTAATTGTTTAGTTTATTTTAATTTTATAATTATTGAGTATTTTGTGAACATCTGAAGTGAAGCCTTTATTGAAGTGCAGAAAAAAAAGGTGATATTTTGCTATTTTTTGCTGGGAGCTTGTATATTTATTTTATTTTTAGTAAGTATAATATATAATTATTGTTGTTATACCAGCAACAGATATACACAACCTGTGAAAATTTCAGAAATCTGGCTATAACGGTTCTTGGGTTACAAACTTGGCCTGAAGACAGACAGACAGACATACACACACATAGCGCAATCTTAGAAATAGGGTCCTGTTTTTACCCTTTGGGTACGGAACCCTAAAAAATAGAAAATTATGTTTTTTTTTACAACTCATGGTTTCATAATATAAACTTACCTGCTTCAATATATTTTAAGCTATTTTATTTTTAAGACAATTATTATTATTTTATGAACACCATAATCGATACTATATTGAATTATTTTCAGATTTAAATTCGAATAAAACGCTAAATTATGATAGTTTTCGTTTTACAATAGTTTTAATAGTTTAATTCCAAAAAAATCTAGATCAATCACACGTAAAAGGCACTAGATTTAACACCAGCCACCAGGCACTAAGGTAGTCGGAGTAATCTAGATTCTAGATATAGAGAACAGGTTTCAAGTCTCTATATGGGCCAAAGACCTAGATCATGAGCGCATAGATGTCTAGAATGTCTTAAATAAAAATAAAAATGTTAGGTATTTGAAGATTTATAAAGCCGTTATTCGTAAAACCTTTACCAGGTCAAAATCAATAGGCAGAGGGTACTACTAGCACATACAGTAAATAAATCCGACAAGTTGCACGTCATATCAGAATATTGAAAGAAACGTCAAACGTCGAACAAAACTTTTTATTTGCTGCTGTGATGGTGCTGTCCCAAACGTGATTTAAATATTAATATTGTAGTAATATTATAATAATAACTCCCACACCGGTTTCGGTGACCGTAGCCGGCTTCCTTGAAACCAGGCCAGTTACGCAGGAGTAATTTTATAGTGCCCAAATGTGTGCGCAGTGCGAAAGAGCACACTCTATTCCTTTTACTCTCATAAGCCACCCACGACTGGCAAGAGATCAGGTCCAGGAGCGACTTTTTACATGCCTATCCGACGCATGGATCATCTTACTGGTCAGGTGATCAACCTGCATTGTCATAACCAAACTTGGAAATAACACGTTTCCAATGCGGGAATCGACCCACGACCTCCGAGTCAAGAGCCACGCTCAAAACCACTGGACCACGGTTATAATAAACTAACAATACTCGAAGTCTAGACCCTAGAAGGCAGAAGTGCCTGAGTTTTCACAATTGAAAATTAACTTTTTCATGAGGTTGACTTCGAAACTAAAAATTAACTATTTCATTCGACGATATCGAAAACTTTATGGGTCACTATAATAACATACGCATTAAGGTGAAGTTTTGACCCCAATATATAAATAATACGACCAATTTTCAGCTTCCAAAAGTTCATTAGGGTTGGTCACTTCAATAGGTGACATGTAGCCACCAATTTTCTTTACCATAGTTGTTTAAAGTACGTTTAGATCTTTAAAAACTTTGTTGAATGATAAAAAATAAAAAATAGACCAATATTAATGTACTAGATATTAATAAGGTTTTTATTAAAATTACAATTGGTTGACATTAAGATTTTGATGATTACGGTGCGGTAGTTAGAAATAAAAATCGGCCAAGTACGAGTTGGACTCGCGCACGAAGGGTTCCGTACCGTCGCGTCGCGTTATAGAGTAAATAGGCAAAAATTGAGTTCTTTGTATGGGAGCCCCCCTTAAACTTTTTTTTTAATTTTATTATAAATTATTAAAGTACATACCTATTCGAGAAACCTGTGAAAATTTCAAATGCCTACCTGTTGTCTTTATTGACTTCAAGCAAAAAAGGCCAAAAATTACGTTTGTCGTATGGGAGCCCCCCTAAATATTAATATTATTTTGTTTTCAGTATGTGTTGTTATAGCGGCAACAGATATACACAACCTGTGAAAATTTCAGAAGTCTAGCTATAGCGGTTCTTGAGATACAGCCTGGGGACAGACAGACGTACAGACAGACAGACAGACAGACGGACAGACAACGAAGTCTTAGTAATAGGGTCCCGTTTTTACCCTTTGGGTACGGAGCCCTAAAAGTAAAAGTGTTAATCATTTTTAAGCATTTATTTCTATTTTACAGATCAACAACATGGATCGGAGTTAAGCACACACCACACACTACAGTTATGGAATCACCGGTTAGAATATGCATAGGTAAGTCCACGATACAATAATTTTTGCACAATAATATTGTTGTAAATTTAGATACTTATTTAAATTATAAAAAAATGAAACTATGAGATTTTTAATCTTAATATTTGAATATTTTTCAGTTGCAGTGGCAGTAGTAATTCTACTACTTGTATCAAGTATAGAAGTAAACGGCAATGCTATACCACAAGCGAATAATGCCACAACTCCAAAAGATGAGAAGATTTCTAGGCATACTAGAAGTAATAGCACATTACTAAATAATAGACATAAATCCAAAATACCTGATGTAGCTCTCAACGAGCTTAATCCTAAAGTAACGACATCAGAAGAAAACACAGAGAAAAATGCAAAATACAAAGATAGAGGAAGAGTCAGATTTAATATTCAACAAAAAACAACTAGTGAAAGTCCTTTAAAACGAGTGACTTCGACTAAAGGACCCAGTGTTATTATAGTAACTCCTACCTCTGAAGTTAAAAAACCAGCACAAATCATCGATAGTATGCATAAATATAAGAAATCTAAAATAACGAGTAAAAATGTATCGACTACTAGTCCCAGTGTTTCTGATAAAATAGAAAGCCAGGAAGACTTTGATAATGAGGAAGACGAATTATTTGAAAAATACACGTCGAGCAAATTTGATGACAATTTTTTCTCGTTTCCTAGTTTTAATGACGACGATGACGATACGAAATCGAGTAAATCGGAGTCAAAATCCGACTATGGGTACAGTACCCCGTTTAGCTTTAATAATTATTTTAGTAAAGATAATTATGTATCGAAAGAGGACTCTTATAAATCGAACTTTTTCGATTTCGATACAGATCTCACTACTCCTAAAAACGAGTTTTTTGATAAAAAATACGAAGAAATATCAAAAAGCATAATGAAAAATCTCGATACGATAAAATCTAAAGCTCCTTCTCCTAATGTAACTAATGTGCATAAGTTAAATGTTGGCTTCGAAAAAATGAGTAACGACACACCCACTAATAAATCAAGAATGTTTTTCAAGAACACCAAAGAAGTTCGCTATCTAGATAACGAACACGCTGGAACTGCTAATGAGGAACTATCAGACGTACAAGGAACAAGTATTTATTACGAAATGACAGTACTATCAACAGAAACCTATAATATCAATAAAGATACAGAGGATGACGATTGTGATGAAAATTCGCAAACAGAAAATACTAAAATAAGCGCAGAACCAACACAGAGTACAAAAGTCGACATTCCAATCAGAAAATACCCAGACCCAGATATCTCAGGTTCTGCATCCCAAGCCTCATCAAATATTTTACCTGAGACTGTAAGGCCACCAAATTCAATGCCCATATCAACTCAAAGATTTTTATCGTACGCTTTTCCACCGACTACAAATCCTAAAATATTTTCTAGTAGTTATAATAGAAATAAAACCTTTGCTAAGCGACTGAACTTTGCAAACCTTAAAGATTCACCAAACAGTGTGACGTCACTAGCAGAAAGCACACATAGTGAGACAAATAGACAACAAATACGTCGTTTTCATCAAACTACTCCAAGAATTAAACCAATATGGATGGCTCCTAGGAAGAATATAAACAGGACAACTGTAACTCGTATCCCTATGACCATATATTCGGAACATTTTGATATCAAAGACCAATTTACTAGCACTAAACGTCCACCTCAGTCTACGAAACCAGTGCTAACAACCTTTGCTTCTGAAATAGATCCAGTATTACAGAGTGACGTTGGAGGCGTCCAAAAAGTAGTACACTCGCCGTCTATATCTGATAATACTATACCATCTTTATCGAAACGTGGTTCAACAAAGTTCTCTGCAAGCATGGCTTCTTCAACAACATCAACGTCTACAGAGGCTCAGACCGGTCTCAGTGATTTAGAAATACCCCCTACGTTAACTGCTTGGGCACTAGCCAGCTTACGAAGCCCTCCACCTTCATCGAGTTCTGCTAATGCCACAGGAACGACCCAAAAAAATGTCGACGAAAATGAACTGCGGAAAGTCGGAGAAATTACAGGTTCGTTTCTACTCGTTTAGCATCAACTATTTTAATTCTATATTAGGGAAATACAACACTTTTATAATAATTAATAAAATGTTATTTTATTTTACTTTCAGACATAAAACCAACGTCTACAATGTCCACATCGACAACTTCATCAAATACAACTGTTAGCGAAGGTTTGATTTCCAAAAATGAAACTGAAATTGACGAAAATATGTCTGCCATAACAACAACAACAACAGAAACAACAACAACAACAAAAACAACAACAACAGCAACGACAGACATAAATTTAAATCAAAGTACAAGTGAATCCAATTCAGAAAGGCTAGCTGCTGAAAGTATAATTTCAATACAGAGTAGCAAGAAACCTTTAATAATTGAACCAATAAAAGCGGAGACCAATATTAAATTGACAACCGTTTCAAATCTACAAGAAGGCAAGACAACGTGGATTTCAGCGACTGAAATTTTAAAAGAATCGACCGATAAAGAAGCCAACGAATCTCCTGGGAAACAAACAATTCCTCCGATTGACACAACTAAGTCAACCGGTTTTGAATCAATTACGAAATTACCCTCTGGTGTCACTACTCCTAAAGATGATGCGATAGTCAATCTAGATGAAAAACAATTACCTGCAACTGTACAAGAAACGGTCGTCCCTACAACTACCGATTATGAAATTACAACAATAAGGTTTTCTTATAAACCAAAGGCAGAAACAAGCGAAACTACAGTTGCAGATGAAGAACAAACGGATGGATATACTGTCTGGCATTCCGCTTTTCCAACTACAACTGAGCCTACATCTGATGACGATATTGAAATAACAACCTATAGGCCTAAATTTGTAACAACAACAGAAACTAATGAAGAAATAACAACCATCCTATGGGAGCCTACAACCTTTTCAGTTTCACAGCATTTAGTAGATAATAAAACTGAAAATATAGTTACAACGACTGAAGCCACGGATGAAGAGACCACGACGGGTGAAATAACTACTATGCCTATACATTCAGAAGAAACCTCAAAAGAAACAACAACATTTAAATCAACGGTTCCTGTTGAAACTACTACGATAATTGTAACAGTTGCAACTGAAATAAATACTGAAAGAGCAACATTGACACCAACAGAAAGTCCTACTACAATTTATACAACTGAAACAAATGCAATGCAGTCGGACTCTGGGGAAAAAGAAACGTCGGAAGAAAACAGCGAAAGCAACGAAGTAATTGAACCAGCTAATAAAGCTACAACAGCTCCCGTCATGGAAACAACAACCAAAGCTCCAGTTGAGACTAAAACAACAAATATTCCAACTACAACAGAAAGTAAACCAATAAAAGTACCGACTGCAACAGAAGATAAAACAACAACTAACACAAACGAACGTATCGTTGAAACTACAACTCCAGAGCTCACTACAGAGTCAGATTACATGACAACAAAGTCGGTGAATGATTTGGAGGATCTGACTAGTTTCGCTGGCGACATGACAACTGAGAATTCTTCGAGAGTACTCACAGAAGAAGCGGGCTCTGGTGCTGCCATCGCCATCGCTGTCAGCACCATAGGTGTTATAGCCTTGGTGTTGCTCATTGGATTACTGGTAAGTAATAATAATAATAATAATAATAATAATATCTATGGACGCTTCACACCACGTCAGTCTGGCCTGTGCTAAGTACCTGATGGACTTGTGTTACAGGTACCAGACAACGGAAATATATTTAATACTTTTATAACTATACATATATTTAAGATTTTTATTATATGATACACATATTTAATACACATAATTTGATCCTCATCACTTTCTTAAAAAAATAAAAAATAAAGGAGATATAAAAAAGTATTGGCCCTTCAAACCAATATGGCGGCTAACGCACACTTCGTGGTTGGTCGAGTTTTCGAATTTAAGCTATTTGTGACTTCCTCTAAATACTGGTGCAAAAAAAATTCTGACTATAATTAATTAAAAAAAAATCTAACCCTACTGGGGTATACTGGGATATACTGTATAACTACTATGTATAACTGGGATAATAATATACTTAATTATCAAATCATTACCATAAAGACGTGAGCGCAGAGCGCGAACCTTGCTAGATCTGTGAGACATCTCGTCTCAAAAGTTTTTGATGTTGATATTCAAAAGTAAAGTTAACAAAAGCGTTTAGAATAAATGGTGGCCTTAAAGTACTAGTAGAGAAGTTGATTCCTATGCAGATGGGGGACCTACGTAGTTTGGTCGCGTTACGTCAAACCCATCCGATCGATCATAGCCTCTGATCTTTATTATACAAGTACGCTGGATCGCTGATACCCTTTGAAATGACAGCTATTTCTTATGCCTGTTTGAAGCGGAATCAGCGCCCCCATTATTGGGGTTGAGACGTTTGAAAGCCGCCATATTGGCGCTGATAGCAGTAGTGAGAGTACTTGGAACTAATACTCGTGATGACAATAATTACTGTTGTTATTGGTTGTGGTTACGTCAAATTTAGTTCTCAGCCCCCATAATGGGGGCGCTGATTCCGCTTCAAATAGGCACAAAAAGCAGGTCGGTATCATCGATCCAGCGTACTTGTATAATAGAGATCAGTGATCATAGCTAACATTGAATTGACATAAGCCGACGACAATATGATGTTCGTCAACTGCCTAGAAATCAATTTCTTCGATTGTACCTTAAAATATTTTAAATAGAACAGTTAGAAAAGTATAACTTAAGTACATCAAAGATTCTTTTAGTATTAATTCTTTGCTCTTCTCTTCTAATATTCTAGTCTTCCAGTTGAACTTTCGCGTATCACATACGACATAATGAGCATAATATCGATGGAACACATGATAAATTATGTTCACTACCTCGGACGTGAAAATTAACGAAAGCATCTTGGCTAAACGCTCTCGGCCTTAAGTAACACATTAAATAATACAGACGGTCTAAAATGTCGTTGCAAAATGTTTTAGTAGTAACTTCGTCCACAGGCACATCTAACAAATTAATTACAAATCATTAACAATTTTGCATAAGGCATTAATAGGCTGTAACTGTAACAAAACTAAGTGATAATACTTGACTTGACCCGAACCGGTGGTAGGCATCATGTAGACTTTCAGAAAATATTATTTGCAAAAATTTATTCTGAATAAAAAAAAAATGAGTTTGATTTGAGTTTTATCCCCTATAATATTATATAGTTCGCTGTGAGAGTAGCAGTGCTAAAACAGTATTTAATTTAAACTTTTGTATGGCAAAATTCATGACGCTGGTCGCTGAGACGCTTGTCCATACAAATAACAAAAAAAAATCTCGTTTAGAGCCCCCGCAGACTACAGACTTTTAGTCGGCCGATAGTTGAACCAAATTAGGATTTCAGTACATTATTATCGGCCGATACAAATCGTTTAGTGGGCGCACCTTCTGAACACATCTTCGTACTAATTCAGCTTTCGATCGACCGACTAAGCCTAGGGTTGATTCAGACCACAACGCGACACGTAGATGCATTTCTAAATTTATAATATGGATTTGAGAGATTCGCAAGACGTATTACGCAATTGAAATCTGTCAAATCCATACAAATTTATGCCGCGCCGCGCCTAGCCTCGCCTCGTCGCGTTGCGGTCTGAATCAACCCTAAGGCCGGTATAAATAATCAGTACTCAAGATGCATCTCGGTCTCAAGACGCGATTCGGCTCTATGATTGGTCCAAATTTTGACAGCCAACCAATCACAGAGCCTGAACCGTGTCTTGAGACCGAGATGCATCTTGAGTACTGACTATTTATACCGGCCTTAAAGCCTGCAGTCTGCGGGGGTTAGTGACCTCTATCATCTATGAAAGGGACGCAGTCCCTAAAGTATTATCACTTAGTTTTGTTACATTCTGTATAATGTACCTTCAGATTCTTCTAGAACTTCGTCGCTCTTCTCTTCTCTTTTCATCCTGGTCTTCTAGACGAACTTTCGTGTACCACATTCAAAGTAATGAGCATAATATCGAAGAAACCCATGATAAATTATGTTCACTACCTCGGACGTGACACACGAACTGGCAACCGGTGATAATGATGATGATTATGATGATGCAGCAAAAGCTGAAAAGTAAAGAAAATACAATCAGCATATTTACTTTTATACTAGTTTAATCCTTCGGGGATTCTCGGAAATGCTATTGTATTCTATTGTCGCGATCACCGGTGCTCGTACGGGGCTTGATGGGTTAATAGTCAATATGCATTTTTTGTGTTAAAAGCAAATTTTAACGTGCTATAATTATAATCCAGAGCATAAGTAAAATGCGAGCAAAATCCGCACATTTTGCGTGAAGAGATAATAAACATACAAAAAAGGCAATCTTTATAATATTCTAATAAGATATTATCTGCAACTTTATCTACATAAATAAGAAATTAAAAAAGAAATCCTAACAGCCAAAACATCTGATTACGACGACGTTGATAGCAGATTATAAGATTGAAAAAAAAAAAACATACATAAGAATCTACAATTTTCTTAGTCTCGCTTAAATTTAAGAACGGCTGAACCGATTTGATTAATTTCAGTGTCGAAATATTCGTGATAGTCCAGAGAAGGTATGTACGGTACGGAAGTTATACGAAGTTCATCGGGTCATCTATATACTGTATTTGGCAAAACATGGCGGTAGGGGTCGTTGACTCCTTGTTAAAAACAGTGCCGTAAATAGGGCAGTGCCACCGGTGCCCAGGCACAGGGCGAAAATCTGGTGGGCGCAAGAATGATCAGACTAGGCAGGACTATTACTTTTTCTGTTTTCTCCCGATATGTTCCCACTTCCCGCTTGCGCTCCTAGTGCTCCAAATGGAAGAAAATATGCCTAAACGTAGTAGTAGTAGTAGCGTTAACTTTCGGTACCTATACTTTCTAAAAAATCAAGGGCGCAGTTATAGAAGCTCGCACAGGGCGCAGTTAGAGAAGATCGCACAGGGCACGGGTTAAAAAACTTGTAATTTTCTATACAAAGCCGTGATTGACATCTGACACTTCATTGTCAATCGCGGTTTACTTACTTATATAGAAAATGACAATTTTTGACAGGGAGTCACTGACCGCTACCGCCATATTTTTTTTATGAAATAAGAGAGCAAACGAGCAAACGGGTCACCTGATGGAAAGCAACTTCCGTCGCCCATGGACACTCGCAGCATCAGAAGAGCTGCAGGTGCGTTGCCGGCCTTTTAAGGGGTAATAGGGGAGGGTAGGGATGGGAAGGGAAGGGAAGGGAATAGGGTAGGGGATTGGGCCTCCGGTAAACTCACTCACTCGGCGAAACACAGCGCAAGCGTTGTTTCACGTCGGCTTTCTGTGAGAACGTGGTATTTCTCCGGTCGTGCCCGATGCCCATTCGTGCCGAAGCAAGGCCCTCCCTCCCACGTATGTTTCGCCAAGTACAGTATAGCTTACACATAAATTCGGTAACTGTAACCGTACATTTTCCAACAATCCCATGTCCCTTCCCGGGCCTCAAATTATCCTTACGACATACTTCATGGAAATCGGCTAAGCGGCCTCAACGTAAATAGTTAACACTTAACAGATAGACAAACAAACATTCGCATTATTAACTTCGCAAAAATCCGTTTAACGCGCGGTAACCGTACTTTATTCCGTAATAAAAAGTATTTTATGTCATTTCCCGGGACTCAAGGTATCTTCATACCAAATTTCAGCAAAATCGAGTTCGGGCGTGAAGAGGTAACAGACAGACAGCGGGGCTAAAATGGTAACATTTAGCAATTCCTCTCAATCAATTCAGCAAATGAATTGTCAAAACTGTCAAACTGACAAATGTCAAATCAGTACAAAAATACAGAAATGAATTGCAAGCAGAGTTGCAATTTGCGATTTTAAAGAATTGAATCATATTATGATTCATATCATGATTCAACAAAGCGACAATTTTAGCCCCGCAGAAGGACAGACAGACAGACACACATATTTGTTTAGATTAGACGTAGGATTAGTCATCGTCTGCAAATTCGGTAACTGTTACTGTACTGTATTTTACCGCAATGTACTATCTGCAGAGAAGTCGTATCCTCGGCAGATGGCGGACGGGGCCGGGCTAAGTAATTTGGTCGCGTTAATTCAAACCGATCCAACAGATCACAGCTAAAAATGAATTGACATAAGCCGACCAAACGACGTAGGTCTCTCAACTGTCTAGGAATCAATTTCCTCGGGTATAAGGGAAGGTCGAAATTCGAAATTGACTTTGCGGATTTTTCAAGCGGGAATAGCTAACGGACAGACAGACATACACTTGGATTAATGCTATTATGTAACGATAAATGTAACTTCCCGTGTCCGTTGGTGATGGTGTCGCTAATCGCCATTAAAATGCTTCACACGAGACGACACCCGACGCCGCGTACCACACCTGGAAATTGTAACGTCAAATATTTACTACAATATGCTGTACTCTATTACTATTAATAAAATTAGAGTTAAGTAATGTCTTTCGTAATAATTATTAACTTTAAATTAGATACGACTTTGTCATAATCATAACACAAGCTTTATAAATTGTCTGTCTAACTCTTAATTAAATATTATTAAAATTAAGGAACAATTAAATGTTGTTAAGTGCGACCGTTAATAGCGTTATAGGTTGTTGACCAATAAGGTCTTTAACAAATCAAGTGAATTTAACTCATTGTCTGTTCTTATGTCTTAAAACTAACCTAACCCTCTCAGTTAAAACTAACCCTTGGATTGTTATTAGCTGTAAATATTTTTATTATTGGCTTGTGTTTAAAGGCCGCCATACAACAAACGACTTTTTAGGGTTTTTTCGTCACATCTAGCTCTACAATAATAATTGCTCTTACGGCAACTAAAAATTATAATATAAACGGCAACTAAAAATAGCAACTAAAATAACGGCAATTGGTTGAACTTAAAATTAAAATAAACTGTGAAAATTCTCTTTAGTTAAAAAACTATTTTTTATTACTTGAAAATTGTATTATTTTCCGTTATATTTGAATAATTATATTCAAAGATGTATAAATAAACTAGTTGTCCCGGTGAACTTCGTGTCACTTTAAAACCTTCCCTGGACTTCTATGAATATTTTAAGACTAATCAGCCCAATCCGTTCAGCCGTTTTCGAGTTTTAGCGCGACTAACACATTTAAAAATCCATTTTTATGTATAAGAAGATAAAAGTCAAATATTTTAGTATACAGCAATTAATTATTATAGTTTTGCTGTTTGTACGGAACGATTAGGGTGATTATTCAAATAGGACTAGACTAGTTTTAGGGTTGCGTAGTGACTACAAGGAACCCTTTTATAAACGCATTCGCTTAACCTCCAATAAAAACTAATTGGTATAATTTATAAAGTACGGTAATATCTTTTAAAGGTAAAATTATATATTATTTGATATTTATAATTATATACATACCACTTAGATTGAAATGCCACTCCGTTACATGGAATACTAAACAAAGCACAATGATCTAATAACTTATTTAATTTAACTATCAATTTTTTAAAATTAATTTAAGTTAAATACGTAAGTTAAAGTTAAACTGTAGTGTCTCGGGCGGGTCACGGTTATGAAATGAAGCACAAAGGGCTCGAGATTTGGCGATAGAGAGACCACGGGCAAGTACGGACCACTGATAGTTTTGTACCATTTTGGAGAGCCATTTTATTTTGATAATACATTTTTTTTATTTGAACACTTATTAGGAAAATACCTTTGATTTTTCTATTATATAAAGTCTGATACTATGAGAAAATAAATTTAAAACTGATAATTTTTGATTTGATAATAATATTATCTTCAATAATTTGATTGTAGACATTGTAAAGTAAAAAAAGCATATTATACTTTTATATGAACCTAAAGTGATTTAAAATATCTTAGTGCCTTTTTCATGTACCTGCTCAATCCTAGTATTCGAATTTATTTTGAAGTCCTTCGAAAATTTTGCTACAAATACAAACATAATGTCATAATTATATAATCTGGTTCAGTATTAACATAGTGATTTTTACTATCCCTTTTATTCCTTCAAAAACTTTCAACTCCCGTACCAAACACTTGAGATGTAGGTGTCGCAGGGCTCATATCAGTCGATGAAGGATGTTTAAAAATGCCAAATTATAAACAATGCCCGACGGTAATAGCTTGATTCATGCCACGGTAACCTAGTCCCATTATACCTCCATATTTCAGGACATTATAGGCCTCGCACAACTTAAGGATCTCTCGGCAAAAATTTAATTTAATGTGGGAAGAGTGTGTGCAAACGGAGATAATATTATGTATTGAAAGATCAATAATAATATTAATTAGACAGGTGGTTGGTTTATCACGATTATAGGTCTACCAGGATCTAATGGCAAATTTTTATGGCAGATTTTCAAAAAATATCCTTGACCATTGGATACATTTTTAAATTTGCATATTTCACACACAGAATCAACCGCTATAAAGAAAAAAAAAGGATCAAAATGTTTTATTCCAATTACCCCGGTATAGCTAGAGTCAATTTCTTTTCTCACTTTTTGCCATCAGATTCTGGTAGACCTATATAGACTTAGACAATGGCACATTTCTGGTATTCGTATTGCCACCTCCAGTTTTGCGGAACAATCTGAAAGTAGTGCACGACTCTATATTGTCAAGCTTTCAACTCTATTATACCATAATAATACTATTACACAAAAATGATGTTTGATTTAGCCACGTTAATAATAAAGATAAAGTCAAATGACTTTGCAAACTATACAGTTTATTTTGAGTCGACGTTATATTATATTATAATATTAAGTATATAAGTTAACGTTATATTATATTACTATCCCGACTAAGAACACAAATAACTAATACCCTAATATCACCAATACGTATGTCTATCTGTCAATCTGTGTGAAGAAAGACACTTAAATTGCCTAACTGTTATGTCTAGATAAACGGCAAACTCTCTCTAATAATATTAGAATTATAAATTATATCTAGGAACGTTAAACGTGTCGTAACTCGTATCGCATCCGGGCCGTGTCGTGACTCGTGAGGGTGTAATGGACACACGCCCAAGCACCTCATAAATATTATTTCAAGAACCCTGAACGGGAACCTTTAAAATACCAACACTTATTGGGTTCTAAGCGGTTTTCATATAGTTTATGATTTGTTTTTAAGTTACTTTATTTTTACCTTCTGCTAAAAGTTTTATGGCTGAATTCTCTTCCAATTCTGAAAGGCTTTAAATATTATTTTCTGTTATACAAATAGGTACTTATGTAGCTTATATGGCCAATCATTGGGCCAATCAGTATTATTGCTTTTATAGCAATAATTAAAAAGGTGAAACTTTTCTCTTGACTTCTGTTGGGTAATCAGAAGGCACTAATCCCAATTCCCAATGATAACCAATCCATTCTTATTTTCTGTTTCTACGAGACCCCTTTTATTATAAAACAACAGCTATATGGTGCCTCTTTGCATGAAATTCATTTATTAACGCCATTAAAACTAACATAATTATTATGTATGTATCTTTACTTAGAACTCCAAGTATTAAAATTTATAAGCCTCTTTGCTTCATCGGCTTCAGCGTGAAAAAGTTATACAATATACATAGACAGACAAACTTTCGCATTCATAATATTATAGACAGCAGGCGGGACCCTAAAACTTTTTTAATACTAACTGGGCCCTAGACCTTTGCGCTCAGGTTTCAAATCCGTTATACGTCGTCAGCAGGCCGCTTCCACGAAGCCGCTGGGTGTTAAGCGAGATAACGATACACATACACACAGGAAGTGATAGCTCGTTGGAATTTCAGTCGATCATGTTCATGTAACAATTTTAGGTTTACTAGCTCCCGTCTGCTACTGTTGGTAGTCGAAGACGTGTAAAGCAAACTAACAATTATTATTATAAAACTTTGGTAACATAGTGAAATGCATGTTACAATGTTGTGTATGAAATCGTTGTACCATCGAGGAAACTGATTCCTAGGCTCAGACCAAATAAAAAGTTTATAGGCAGTAACGCGACCAGTCCGCCATCTGCCTAGGAATCAACTTCTCTGATAGTACATTTATCCCAGGTTTTTTTAATATACGGGGTATATCAATCGTTAATAAAAAACCTTATTTAGTCGGAGTTACACCGAAACGAAACGTGGCTACTGGTTGGTACAATTACTAATATATATTCTGTGCTACTGGACTAGATGCGGCGTTACGATTAATAATTAAAATATGAAATAGCTTGGCACCGCTTGATTTTTCAATTTTGTGCCGTCGATTTTTTTACGTCTCGTTTCGGTCTAAGCTCATCCAATATGCTAGATATTATGTCACCAACACGGGACAAACATGCCTAACTACAATATGTCCGAACCCAGACAAGTCAGTGAAATTTGCCGGGCCCTTTCCCTCTCGTCGACGTAGGTTACGCGTTCAGTGTCTCATCAATCTGATCCATCAATCTGGTAAAGATTGACGCGAGACTGAACGTGTAACCCACGGATTGATGGACTGATCATTTTTTTATTATGTACTTTTCAGTCATCAGTCTGGCGTCAATCGCAGATTGATGGACTGATGCCAGATTGAGCGTGTAACCTACGACAATAACATCCTCTGGCACACATGGAAACTTTATAGAGGACACTAGATGACGCCCGCAACAGCGTTGCGCCGAAGCTCGGTTATCGCGCGGGAACAGCATATTTTTTCGGGATAAGAGTATCATAATATGTCCTTTCCAGGATTCAAAGTACCATACCCAGCAAAATCGATTTAACGGTTGGGGCATGAAGAGGTAACAGACAGACAGACACACTTTCGCATATTAGTATGGATGCCGGATGGGTATGTCGGTTCCACTGGCTAGGCTGGTAGGTTCGTTACAGAAGGATATCCTCTTATTTTAAACACGCTTTTCCTTCAGGCCCCGCGCGAGCACCGGTGATCGCGACAACAATAGAATACAATAGCAATTCCTGGAAATTCCGACTGAAGTAGCTTGGGCTATATAGTCGTGTGCGTACAAGACAAAAAAACGAGGAATACGGCTTTTGCTGAACCAAATATTTCCCTTGGTAGTAGGATTGATCTTTATATCCCTAAGATGGGTTTACGATGTGGAGCCACCTGAATATTTCATGCATGCATACCTTGTTAAACTAAACCCCCCCCGGGTTTAGTTTAACAAGGTATGAGGTCAATAACTGCATGGGATTTAGGTATATAGTCGAGTTTGGTATCATTTTCGATTGAATCGAATGTTTAAATGCCAGTTTTGGAATAATATTTAGATAAAAGTTAGTAAAAATAAAATAAAATAAAAAAATTAGAATATATGATTTTCAACCAACGAAAACGCTGTTGATAGGGCTAAATTAATATAAGGAGGCTGATAGCTGCATTATTCTGCATGCCAGAGACATGGTGATGAATGGAGCAATAAATATATTAATGTTACTATACGTTCCGGGCGGCTTCGTCCGCGTAAATCTGAAATTTCACGGAAACCGTATATTTTTCACATATTAATAACCCATGTCTCACGTAGTCTACTATATATTCGTGTCAAATAACATAAAAATTGCTCCAATTGTCTGTGAGATATTAGCCCTTTCAAATAATTTTCCCCGTTTTTTTTACATTTTCCTCTGTATCTTTGCTCTTATTGGTCTTAGCGTGATAAAATATAGCTTGTAGCCTTCCTCGATAAATAGGCTATCAAACACTGAAAGATTTTTTCAAATCGGACCAGTAGTTCTTGAGATTAGCGCGTTCAAAGAAACAAACTCACTAACAAACTCTTCAGCTTTATTTTCACATTTTCCTCTGTATCTTTGCACCTATTGGTCTTAGCGTGATAAAATATAGGCTTCCTCGATAAATAGGCTATCAAACACTGAAAGATTCTTTCAAATCGGAAGTAGCTCCTCAGATAAGCGCGTTCAAACAAACAAACTCTTCAGCTTTATAATATTACTAGACGTTTCGCGCTTTTAAATAATTTCTCCCGTTTTTTCCACATTTTCATTTATTTCCTCGCCTATTCCTCTTAGGGTAATAAAATATAGCCTATAGCTTTTCTCGATAAATGGGCTATCTAAAACTGAAAGAATTTTTCAAATCGGACCAGTAATTACTGACTCATACTAAGATTAGCGCGTTTAAATAATGCTTCTTCTTCTTCTTCTTTTTACATTGTTTAACATCTTTATCGTGCAAATATGAGTCCTTAAACGAATTTAGCATTCTTAAGTCATCCGAATCTGGCACCGAACTTGGAATAGTACCATAATTAATGCCTCTATACAGATTGAGACTCTATTTTCCTCCAGAAAAGAAGCTGCTAAAATTAAAAAAAAACTAACATCAAAAATCGCGGTGGCTCTACATCTTAAATCCATCCTTGGGCCATAAGGACCAATCCTACCAAAGGAAATCTTTGGTTCAGCAATAGCCGTATAATTTACCGTACACACGCAACTAATATGTAAATTGTAAGTATGGAATCTTTGAACATAGTAGTCTAATTAATTCGAAACTTTACATATATTATATTAAGAGCCAATGACAATGCAATAATGTGTTAAAGTTTTTGAAAAGAAGCTTGTTTTTTTAACTATTATAGAAAAGAAGTTCCTTATTGCGCGTTGCGAAAGGGAGCTAGGCGGAAAAAGTTGTAACGACATGACACAAAAGTGTCGGTATATTGCAACTAGAGCAGGGACTCCCAATCTTTTTCAGCCTGCGGCGCACTTGCAAGTCAATATTTTGTCACGGTGCCCTACCTTACCTAGCTATTACAAAAAGATACTTACATAAATAAATGCCTTTAATGATTATAGTTAGGTTAAGCAAGTAAATAATAATAAACAAATATTTAATCATCTGCCTGCTTTGTACAATTCATAAAATTATAATTTTATTTTATATATATGAATAATGATGGAGGATCGACTCACGGCGCCCCTCTTGCCTTCCCACGGCGCACCGGGCGCCGTAGCGCGCAGTTTGGGAACCCCTGAACTAGAGCATAAATTCTTAGTTGTAAGCCGTGCGGTAGCGCGTGTTTCTCTCTCTCTGTCTCTCTTTTTTGTTTTTTTTTTTTAATAGCTTCCCTTGATATCTCTCAAGTTTTTCTTTTTTATCAAATTGGTGTTTAATGATGTAATCTTGCAGCTGGTGGTCCGTCGTCGTGGTCGCCGGGGGGTCTACGCTCAGCGCTGCACCCCCGTATCCCTGGACGCGTACAGCCTGGACAGCGTCAGCGTCGGCCACCGCAAGGGCCAGAGACTGCGCGCCAGCAAGCGCAGCTACGGCAACCCCGCTTATGACGACGAGGTGAGCTCTTGGGGAGATATGGTAGCCTAGTACTTTGTTGTTATAGACAGGGACTAATGGTCGCACTCAGAGGTAATAATGATTACGTAACTATAATTAATAAAGAGTTTGACAGAAAATGTGTGGAGTTATTACGTCAACATTTTCATTAAATTAAAGTTATGTAGTTAGAGATCAACTACGATAACATGGCGCGCCCCTCCAAAATTCAAAACGTTAGAAGTGCGCTTCGTATTCACCAAAAAATATTTTTAACACGCAGGTAACTTCACACCCGATGAACTACGCGGCGCTCGCGAACTTCGCTCTGGACATCGACTCCATCACCTCCGAGTTCGCCGAGATCCCCTCCGTCACGGTGCGGCCGGAGGAGGTGCCTCCGGGCTGCGAGGACAAGAACCGCTACTCCAACGTGCTCCCGCTGCCCGAGACCAGGGTCCCGCTGAAGAGGATCGGCAATGACCCAACCACGGAGTACATCAACGCTAACTATGTTATAGTAAGATTAATATCTTTCTAGATTTTAACCCAAAACAACAGCTGTTGTGAATTTAAAATGAGAGGATAATGTAGTAAATATTATGTATTAGAGAGCAGCAGCTATCATAGATCAAGCCTCTAAGTATCCGAGAATTCGCATGATCCGCATCCATTTTGGATGAATATTGAAATCTCACCTAAGAGGCTACGTGATACTCAAGTCGGATGCTATCATTGTTACAGTGCTTAGATGTCAGTGTTTATGATAGACTTTGGTTCGGTTCTATTAAATTTAAATAGTATGGTAATTCTCATCTGTTTAGCTGTTTAGTTACTAAAACCGTGGGACAATTACACAGCAAGCAAGACAATAGGTACTGAAAACATATTTTGTGTCATACAGAAATAAAACATTTATTTATTTATTTTTCAGGGTCCAGGCAACATCCGAAACTTTTACATCCTGTGCCAGGCGCCGCTGGCGAACACCGTGGTGGACTTCTGGCGGATGATGTGGGAGCAAAACTCTCGTCTCATCGTCATGCTGACCGAGTACATGGAGAATGGCGTGGTGAGTTGTAGAAGTATGGAGCTTGGCATTCGAGGCCTCAACTGAGAGTTGTGAAGTGAAGTCTAAACACACCGTGCCGAAGATACGCGGCCGAAGTTCGGCAAGATTACACCTGAAATGTATTTTAAATTACCGATGACACACCATGCCGAAATTACGTCGCGTATTGTATGCGTAGCGCATTTCTGACGTAATCATGCCGAATTTCGGCAACGTATTTTCGGCCTAATACTAAGGCACACTTGCGCTAGTCAGTTAATCGATGATTACATTTAATTGTTGTCTCTTCGATATTGATAGGTCCATGATTTTTTTCACCGCGACGGTCTCTACGAAATTTTGAACACTTTTAAACAGTGGGTCAACTGTTTTTTACCACGAACAACTTGAAACTCCATTAACATCTCACTTTCCAGGAGAAATGCTACGAATACCTCCCGCCATCCGAGATCTCCGACAACCGGCGGACGTTCGGCAACTTCCAGATAATACTCAAGAAGCGCGAGCAGCGGGACAAGTACGCCATCTCCAGCGTCCAGCTCATCAACCTCGCTACCAGGTAATTGATTATCACGTTTATTGCCAAGCCTAAAATAGTGAACAGTTTACCGAGATGGCCAAAACATAAAAGGTAAATTCCTTCCCTAGTGGCCAAAAATAATGCCATTAGCCATTACGTTACGGCCACCATTTTTAAGCGTGAACAAAATCGTAAGGCACTACTAGGCGACGTCGCGTTGTTAGCCACATGGTAGGTGGTAGTGGACTGCACCACGTCACGTCACACGTTATAACGTGTTTAAATACTGTTGAAATTGTTTTATGGAAATTCAGATTCAACATTAATTTAGCAAAATATTAGTGGACTTTTTGGCGAAACCGGTCGAGTATTTTGAATACATATAAATTAAAATACGCACAGTAAAACTCTGGACAGTGACAGTGACAACACCAATAGGACCTGAAACCCTTCAAGAAGGGGGCGTATTCCCTGTAAAAGGCCGGCAACACACCGACAAAAGGCTGACAGTACTGCAACTCTTCTAATATTACGAGTGTCCTTGGGCGACGATAGCTGCTTTCTATCAGGTGCCCTGTTTGCTCATTTGACCCCTATTTTTTATTTAAAATAAAAATTAGTGCAAGAAAACTGAGGTTTATTAATCTTGCTACCAGGACTTGGCGTGAGGTCACCCATTTGTGGTACTTCTGGCCGGCCAAGGGCGTCCCTGATGACTACGACTCGGTCATCGACTTCCTGTTCGAGATGAGGAGCTACATGAAGGTGTCGCAGACGGCCAAGGAGTATGATGAAGAAGGTTAGTTGCATGTTATGCCGGGCCGCAGTCGTGGCGGGCCGCTTGAAGATGTGGTCATAATTACCTTTTCTGTTTCTTTTGTTTCTTGGTTTAATTTTTTAATTTAAGGGCTTCCACATAAAACTGCGAATTCGCAACGAAATACATCGAAATTTTATTTTTCGTTTGAGTTTTGTCGCAGATTTTTGCGATGCGATGCGAATTCGCAGTTTTGTGTGGGAGCCCTAAAGGATGTCTAAATGTTAATGTGCAGTCGACTATGTATAATTTTTGTGTATTTCTTTATAGTACCGTACGTATCATCTATATACATAAAATGGATTTCCAATTGTGTTAGTAACGCTATAACTCGATAACGGCTGAACCGATTCTGCTAATTTTAGTCTTAAAATGAAGTAAAAGTCCAGGGAAGGTTTTAAAGTGTCACGAAGTTCACTGGGACAGCTAGTCCTATAATAATTAGTTGTGTAAAATCTAAAAGTTAAAAAGACGTTTGGCTTAATCCTGATACTATTGAATTCCAGGCGTGGAAATAATATACGAGGAGGACATCTCGTGCAACAATCTGTCGAAACTTCGTGAGGAGAACGGCTCGGGGCACGGCCTCAACGTGTACTCGCCCGCCAGGGCCGAGGAGAAGCTGAGGAAACCAACCAACGGCACGCTGGCCAAGAAGACTGAGGGCCAGAGTAAGTTTCTTTATTAGTATTTTTAGACTTATTCCAATACTAGAAGGACGCCCGCAACTCCGTTCCACCAAAATTTGATTATCGCGCTAGAACCGTACATTTTTCCGGGATATAAACTATCCTATGTCCTTTCCCGGGACTCAATGTATCTCCATGTCAAATTTAAGCAAAATTGGTTTAAGCGTGAAGAGGTAACAGACAGACAGACAGACACACTTTCGCATTTATAATATTAGTATTGAAGTATTAATAGGTTGATTGCTTACTAAAAAGGTTGCTTAATGCATAACTCTCGTTTTCATAGAGAGGTAAATATATTTTACAACAAAATAAGAAATTGTACTTGCCCTAGTGGATTTAATGATTCAGAATTGGTAATGCCAAGATAAACAGCCCTAAATATAGATTTCTGGGCTTGTACACTAAAGTAAATGTAGATTCAATGTCGAATTGCCAGTATGAGATTTCCAACCATATTTATTGTATTGAGAAAATTCTATTGATTTTTTTAATTTGTTCGAAAATCCCAGCCGGGACCTAAACAATCAATTTTATTGCATTAGGCAATCAATATCAATATCAATTTTATCACGGTTTGTGCAATATTATTGACCGTTTAGGGTTAATATTGAACAGTTTGAGCTAGTAAAATTTTTATCGCACCATATTATTGTATCAATATTATTGTAGGTTTAGGGGCCACCTAAGCTTATAAGCACCGTTCTTAAACCATATTTTTTCTATCATTCTCTTTGTTATTGTCTCAAATATCTTTCCCCCCAGCCGTCCGCCCTTGCGTGGTAATGTGCGCTTCGGGCGCGGGGCGGTCCGCGGCGCTAGTGGCGGCGGAGGAGTGCGCGCGCGCGCTTGCCGCCGGCCGCACCGACGTGCCGCGTGTCGTGCGCCGCCTGCGCGCGCAGCGGCCCCACTCGCTCACAAATAGACATCACTACATGTTCCTGTATAAGGTAAGGCTTTTATTATTCTTTTTTAAACAACAAAACAGCTTTGTACTATTACTAGAGAAGTTGATTCCTAGACAGATAAGGGGCCTACGTAGTTTGGTTACATCAAACCCAGCAAACAGATCACAATTAACATTAAATTGACATGATCCGACCAAATGACGTATGTACCATCGAGGAAATTGATGCCTAGGAATCAATTTCCTCGATGGTACGTACATATTTTGGAGTATCTAGTACATAATATGTAGTACTACATACTCTCCAAAATGTGTACAAAGCTGTTTGCATTTTCAATATTGAATATCATTTTTCATTTACTTCCGCTTTCAGTATTTCACAAGGAAAGGACAGGCGATGAATTAGTGCTCAGCGCCATTTATCCGTAGCTTTCGAATGCCAGCTATTTATACTTCTATGGCAATAACTTCAAGCAATAACTAGAAAACCTCAACTTAAGAGTTGAGGTGTTCAAGTTATTGATAAAGTTAGAACTTAATTATTAAATAAAATAATGAAAAGTCACGTTGAAAGTTGGATTGTAATAGGTAATGTTTTTTTCAGCTTCTCAGCGAGTATGGGAACAAGCTAATGGGCGGCGGAGTCGACGCGATATGAAAACGACTTCGAACAGATTACTTACGATATACTTTGTTAAAAACAACATTAGAAACGAATTACGAAAAAAATCAAAAGGATTGTCTACTATTAATATGTGAATGGATATTATCCGTAGCCTGATAGACCAGTGAACACGAGACGATATTGGTCATAACATTATCATACCAAAGCGTAAGACAAGATCTCGAATATTGGGAATCTTTTACTATAACAGTAATCTATGGTTACATTATGTCGGACCTCATTTCTACTACGTTTTTTATGACGTTTGTGTGCTTGAAAAATGTGGTCCATCCCGTTGCGGCTCGACATAATGTGCCGTACTTTTAACTGGAATTAATTTAGTGTAAATAAAAATATTAAGAAGTATTTCCTTAAGCCTTTAAGTTATATAGATATGAGTGGTAATATTATGTATACTTACAGACTTTTTGTAAAGGAATAAACAGATAATTTAAAACTACACGTGAAACTTTTGAAGTCTGTAGGTACTTCCTAAATCTTTTTTTGCAAAATTGAGTTTGTGCACATATTATTGCTAGTAGCAGCTGTAGAAAGCAGCTTTAATCTTTGCATTTTATTGTAATTACTGTTTAAAATATGACAAAATATTATATCAATGCTGCAATTACTGAAAAGGAATAAGATTTTAAAGTACCTACCTAAATAGAAACATGTTTTTAAATAATAATTTTCATATTTGAAGGCACCTTATACATATTCATATAAGAATTATAATTCCTAGGAAGACTAGTTACGTCCGGTCGCCGGATAGGGAGAAAATCGTCCAATGACCTAATTTACAAGTGCACGAAAATATTGATCACGCTCGCTCATAGCGTGTAAAACGAAATATTTTCGTGCGCGTGTGAAAGAGACAGGAAATATAGGTTGAATTTCTCACTATCCATTATCCAATGACCGGACTTTAGTAGGTTTACTAAGGCAACTCTAGCTAGTACACACTAGCATTCGCACTATTATTTTGCTGTGATTTTACTAACTTATCTTTATTGTAAATTAATACTAACTTATAAAATAATAATTGTAGAAAACATTTTTTACCAATTTTTACATAAGATGAAAATACTCAACTGACATTGTAAAATGCACTGTATTTTAGATAATAGGAGGTATATTGCAATATTTTAAGCATAATAAACGTTTAGTTAATTTCGTTAAAATATTTGTTTCTCTTATAATTTTAGATTATGGAATTTTGAGAAACTTTATAGGTAAATGTGTAAGGCTAAATTATCTGTGAGAACAAATAAAGTGTCGTTGTGGAGCGCATATGATTTTGTTCTTATGTTTATTTGTCTCTCTCTGTCGCGTCAGAATGTATTATTATGTAAGCTAGCTATACATTCGTGCGCGTGTATGAAATTCTATGTGTTCCGCGACCGCACTTTAGCTTATTGTAATATAGACGACACTTGTTGCTAAGACACTTTTGTTGTTACTCAGATGGTGCATATTTTATTTCTGTTGTTATTTTATTTGCTGTAAAATTTATATATTTGTAGATTTATTATTATGGGGTGCATTTAAGTGGTTAGAATTTGCACTTTTATATAAAAATATATTACCAAAAATAATCGATGTTATAAAATGCCCTACGACTAGTTTTAGATACACTAATTAGATGTAGAAATATATCTTGACGAAAATTTTACTTTTTTTTATTTTCTATCCAATATAGTATTATACTAGCTATATGACCGAGCTTCGCTCGGTATTCAAGAAATTAAAAAAACACATAAAATGTCATTTTATGAAAATTATTCCTAGCTAGATCGATTTATCGCCCCCGAAACCCCCTATACATATACTAAATTTCATGAAAATCGTTGGAGCCGATTCCGAGATACCAATTATATGTATACTAGACGTTCCGCGCGGCTTCGCTCGCGTAAATTAGATATTTCACAGACAAATTAGTCCACAAAAATAGCTTATGACCCTTCACGTGGTTTACTTCTTATCTGACCCAAATTACAGAAAAATTGCACTAGTAGAGATAAGCCCTTTCAAATAATTTCCCCCGTTTTTTCACATTTTTCTCTATTTCTTCACTCCTATTAATCTTAGCGTGATAAAATATTGCCTATAGTCTTCCTCAATAAATGGGCTATCTAACACTGAAAGATTTTTTTAAATCGGACCAATAGTTCCTGAGATTAGCGCGTTCAAATTAGCCCTTTTAAATAATTTCCCTTCGTTTTTCCACATTTTCCTCTGTTTCTACGATCCTATTAGTTTTAGCGTAATAAAATATAGCCTATAGCCTTCCTCGATAAATGGACTATCTAACACTGAAAGAATTTTTCAAATCGGATCAGTAGTTCCTGAGATTAGCGTGTTCAAACAAACAAACAAACAATGAAACAAACAAACAATCAAACAAACAAACAAACTCTTCCGCTTTATAATATTAGTATATATATAAAATATTTTGAAGTTGATTTTTGTACAGGAACCTAGGTAATTACTATTTTAAGCTGAAAAATAACTCAAACATGTTAAATATTTTCGTATGAGAAAATGATTTTGGTATTACGTATGTATGAGAATTTTGAGGGTTACCCAGCCCCTTAAAGATATAAGATAAGATACTATACATATAATGGTTTTACATCACGCGGCGCGCACCACAAATAAAGTTCTGGCGGGCCGCATGTGGGTAGGGCATAGCTGATCTAGCTACTTGATAAATAAAATCAGGAAAATATGCAAAAGAAATACGTATAATCAGATGTAGCTGTCATCTTCATCACTACTATCGTCAATGTAGTGACTACAGCCACTGTGGTCCACCTTGAAGAACTGCTTGGAGGCTTCGGTGATGGAGTCATAGGCGGAGTAGGGCTTCGAAGTCGGCAGGTTCATGTACGACCCGGGAAGTGAGAATACAGAGTGCGACCAGAAACCTGAAATGTAGAAATACAAACGTGTGAGAAAAACGAAATTATGGGCGGCAAACAGTTAGGTATAAGTTCTAACAAGCAACTCCTTTTCTTTTCACCAAGCGGTGTGGTTAGTGAAAAGAAAAGGATTGAGTGATTCTGTTTCGCATTTGTTCATCTAAACTTTCTCAGGACGAGCCATGGGCCAAAATAAGAAAATTTTATTAAAAATTACAATAATGCTACATAAACATTAAGGCGATATATCGAAAATAAATTTTACAGCAAGGGCAATTGTATACTTAATTTGTATGACAATAAAGTCGTGAATACGCTGCGGTCAGAAGCTACAGGTCAGGCTTGCTCGGAAAACATGCGACAAAACGTAAATATAATTATTTAAAATATAATTATTTAAAGTAAAAAATAACTAGGAGCATTTAAGCAAAATGCTTCTATACGATTTTGAGTTGTAAAGGTGTCTATTAATTAGACTAATTTCCTACAATACATCTATGTATTTTCGTTTAAAAATAATCTTGAAATTCCGTATTTTTAAGAAGTCATTTCGAAAATTAAATGTATCGAGACTAAATACATTAATCGTGTTTCTAGTTCTTCTCAAACCTAGATAACCTAATAGATAGATAATAGATAGATAACCTAATTACACGACACTCGAGGTAATAACTCAGAATTGTTATAATAAAAACAATTATTTCTGCAATCAAACAAGCAGCTGTGCTGCGTGAGCACTAAGCCCCCGTCACTCCGTGCGAGGCCCACGCCCGCACCGGTGTGAGGCCAGCGGGCGCCGGGCGGCGCGCGCGCCTGTATAGTCGCCTTAGGTGCTTACCGCCAGTCTGGCACCGCACCACCCTCGCCCTCGCCCGCCACCCTTTGTTATTATCTACCGGTGAAGTCAAATAAATTATTATTATTATCGGCCACCGCGATATTATACCTTTTGTTTTCTTTACATTAGTATTTTTTAAATTCAACTGGGTATATTGAACACTTTTATATTTACACTAAATAAGTACTTATTTAATTCATTTTAAGTATTTTTATTATTTATTATATTATGTAATTTATAAGTAAGTACATTATTTTGCACATTATTCATAGACCTTTAAAACCTAGTATTATAATATTGTTTAGTTGTATTTAAGTCTTATACTGCTTGTTGTTTGTCAATCGCTTGACAACTTCTTAGGATCCACAGAATACCAGGGATCATGGTACAGGTAACCTTTACCGTGATCATAGCCTGAGTGGAATCCTTTACGACGTTATATTCGCATCGCACCGCCTTACACTGCTACGACCTAGTTTAACAAGGCTAATTATTTTAAGTTTAATTATATTATGTCCTCTTATTATTATCATATATTTTTTTACCTTTTGTTGTATGTAGTGTCCTTTGTTTTTATGTTTAATATCTGTATTTAAGTGTAGTCTGGACTGCGGTGTGAATGTGTGTTGAATAAATGTTTTATTATTATTATTATAAGGCTATGAAGATATATCTCATTACCAGATTTGTAACATTTCTGAGGGTCCTATAGCATTACGTCAAAAAGGCGCCTTATAGCGCCTTAAACAGGTACCTACCTTTCTTTTGGCGCAACTTGTAGTATTCTTCAGCCTGTAACAAAAATATTATTTGTAAATGTTATACAATAGGTCTTCATATTGTAAGATTTCAAATGTGGAGATTCAGTCCATTATTTTGGTTCTAGAAAATAATATAATAATTATTACATTATTGTCGTCTCTAGATTACTTTTTAATCTACTTCTCTCTCTGTTGTGGCAAACCAAGTCGCGTATAATATTACTGGTACCTCCACATATGAACTGCCTGTTCTACCCTGGGTGCTCTCATCTTGTGTAGGCTGTTCAACGTCATCTGTGTCTTGGAATTCATTTGTTTCGTGGTTTATTTCATCTTAAATACAAAATAATTATTAGTCAAATAGTATCTCAACATCATCTCTAAGACTAGGTACCTCCTAAGTAATTTTATTTTAGCTCTTGACCTTAAATTCCTTACTATCATTTAAGCGACCGTTATCCTTTGCATCTGCATCTCCTTCATCCACTATCTTGGCTGTCCTATCTTCTATTTCACTGCTTGAACTGTCCTCATTTTCATTCTTTTCCTTTGTAATGCTGTAGCAACTCGCTCGGATGTCTTCGCATACATCTCCAGCAATGGTTAGTGCTCTCCTCGCTTCGAGTAATGCACCTAAATAGAGCGCAATGAAACCGTGAATATCATCTGGATGGACACGTAAAACCTGAAATTTATAGAATTGATTTGAAAACAACGGAAGAATGGCCTGATATTAACTGTTATCTGTAACTCATGTAAGCCTAACCACAACTAATACGACCGCGTAAGTCAATTTGCCAAAACGAATGTAGATAGATTTACTTATCAGACTGATATAATAGTTCTAAAGATTGATACTTACTTCTCTGCTTATGTCAAGCATTAGCTCGTTGAGTCCTTCAGGCAGACGACCGTATTTATAAGCCTTATAATGGAGATCCACCATTTTAATAAATAGAGAATATATTATTATAAAAATAAGAAATTATAAAATATTATTTATCAAAATATATAAAAGTAAAAATAGTTGTAAAAATTAAATACGTGTAGCAAAATTATAATCAAGTAAGCCATGGCCCATGGCATGGCCCATGCCCCTAAAGAGTTAAGATAACGGCGGAAGACTATTTTATGAAATAGAATTAGATTTAGAGTTCCAACTATACTATAGTAAAAATGAAATTCAAAATAAAGCATAGTTAAAAAATCAGTTCCTAGCAATTTAATAAAAACCTTTTTAATAAGACAAATTCAGATTTAATGTAACAAGTATTTATTTTAATAACTCAAATCCAAACAAAACTAAAAGAAATACGTTTCTTTCCATAATATTCAGAACCAAAGTTACGACAATCTACCTTAGAAATAAAAGTAAATAAGTAATAGCCATATAAATTAAACATCACTTGAAATTATTCATTGTTTCCTTTAGATATTGTTCTCTTGCATATTTCCACTACCTTGTTCATTTTCCAACGCATTCTCAGAAAGAACGTTACAACCACAAGTTTCACCTGTGAATAAAACAATTTTTCAGGATTTTGTAGTAGTAATCTCAAAAGTTATTTGTCGTTAAGATATATATATATATATGTATATATATATATATATATATATATATATATATATATATATATATATATATATATATATATATATATATATATATCAAATCTCAGGACGAGCGACGACGTATACCTACCTATGTATTTTATAAATCTTCAAGCTAGAAAAATGTAGCTAAAGTACCTGCGCAATTTGCTCTAATGCAATGGCCAATGTCATGTCGTTTAAAATAATATTAAGGACTGTGAGATAAAAACATACCTTCTTCATTATCGTCTCCTACAGTAACTCCAATCAAAGCACCGGGTGCTGTGGACATTTTGAGCTCCTTCCTATTCTTATTAGCCTGCTTCGTAGCTTCTAGGTAGAACTTTTCTTTCCAGTCCTTGTCTGCGTCAGGAGCCTTAAATCGTACACATTAAGCCTAATTAGTATTAATATGATCATGACATTTATGATCATTTATTGTCTATATTATAACAATGATTGCTTACTTTTGCGGCCGTGGTATCATTTTCTGCATCTACCTGAGTTTTAGACCCATGTAAACCTGCAAGCAAATCAATAATCAAGGTTGTAATTATATTATAGGACCTATTTCTATCTCTTTTTATCGCATATTTATATTTTTCGTAACCGTTGCAACAATCCGTGATACTCCTTTTGTACTAGAGCTATACCCATCTACAACCATCAGTATTTTACCTTCTGTCTCTGAGTGTCTTGACATTACTTTAGCCGGTGTGTTATATATCTTCTTATCGTTGACTATACATAGGCATGTAATCCCAGACTTATTATACTGCTCATCGAATAGTGCTTCTATGTTATCTTCTTGGACTTTGATGTTCTGTGTAATGAATGTTTTATCAGTTAGAATAAAGCTATATGAATACTATTTTTCTGAGAATTTGGTCATTAATGGTCGATATTAAAATAGGTAAAGTTTGAATAACAATATAGTATTTTTAATAGTTCTTACTTCTGAGCATGTAACTGGGCCCACTAGTAAAGCAAAGTACGTTATTGGGACAGCTCAGATCACCGAGAAATATTGAGCTGGTTTTCGTAAGGGTACCCAAAAGACAAGGTATTTACGATGTGATAAATATTATGTTCACTAAAATGAATGTAAATCCATTCAATGTCATCCTATATTTTGTTATTACGTTATCGTTAATACTAACAACGATAGGTCCAAAATCAATAGTTCTTGACCCAGTAGTCAGTGTAGACGGCAAAGAGTAGTTTTTTGGAATCAATATGTCCTGTTGCTTCGAGAAATGCGGTAAACTCTTACGGACGTGGTATCCTTTGTAGACAGCCTAAAATATTTAAACGTGTTTATAATGAAACATTAAATAATTAAAAAATAAGAAAATAGATGACCATCTTAATGCAATAGTGTATCTAACTACGGTAAGAAGGAAATAAATTTAAAATATCAAAGTTTGTTCAGGAGACTAGGAAAGCTGCTGTATGTTTTTAGACTAGTCAAAGAGACTTTCTCATCTCCATTATTTGTACTTTTGTATGCATGGTGGTAGATCCGAAGGAAGACTCTCTTTCTCTCAAATAAACTGTCCGAACTATTACAGTCTTCTGCTGGGATGTACTAAGGATAAAGCGTGCTTTATCCATAATATGTGATATATGTTTCGAGAAGATACCTGTATTTTCTCAGCTGCTTGGTTCATCTCCTGCATTGTAGGTCTAATGTTCTTATATTTAGCAAGCGTGTGCTGCGCCGCTATCTCCCAAGGTTCAGATTTCAGACCCATTTTCTAGAATAATTTATTATTATTTTTATATCGTTCGTCACTGTTTACCTTCTCTTTGATTATTTTCCTACAACCGTTTTCTTACCTCTGTTATAGGTGTTATTATCGTTCACTTACCTCTGTTTCGACATTCTTTCTATACCAGTAATCTCTATATGCGTTCCTTGCAACTTCGCATACTTGGGCAGCCATCTCCTCATCCAAGGGCATCTTCTTCAATATACGACCGAGAATTTTGCTTTCCTTAATCTTATCTGTAAAAGCGTGTTTGTTGATGTGATCATCTAAAAGTTACGCTTTCGATTTAAATCATAAAATAATTTAGTGATAACACCAAAAGAAAGTGTTATCATTTATCAGTTAAGGAAGTAGAAACAGACAAAATGTAAATAGGGATTGATTTGAAGGTAAAGATTTTTCATATTATTTACTTTTATTCCTTGCATGTGTTTAAATTTATTCAGTCATAATTTATAATGATCATGGAAATATTATTATTCGTCAAATTGTTTATCATTAGCGTCATATTATTTAACACGATCATTATTCCTATTACCTTTTTCATTTGCTGGTTCGAACCCCTCAATCTCCTCACTGATGATGTTCGCTATATCTTTCGCCTCATCTTCAGCAAGTCCCATCTGCATCAGATGCTCTGACAGTGAGGGTCTACAGTTGCATAGGTCGTCCAGGATTCGGACCGCTATGACACCATGTTCCCGGGTGGTGATTAGTGCGGAGAGGTAGTTGGTGACGAATTGTAGAATATCGGCAGGCTGTTCTCTTATAACCTGAAACATTTAAATTAATTGTTTATAAAAGACCTTATAAAAATTTCATCAATCAAAAAACAGCAATTCCTTATTGGATTTATTTCACTGCTGGAAGTTAATTTTGCCTCGTCTATTCGTAAAACTTTTTTGATTTTCATTCTAAACGTTTGATCTTTCATATTGTTTGATAATAATATTATGGATAATTATTAATTGCCATATAGATGATGCCCGCAACTCCGTTGCACCAAAATTCATTTATCGCGCGGGAGCCGCACATTTTTTTGTTTCTTAGTCCCCAAAACGACACACAATGGGGACTTAAGAAACTTCCATACCAAACACAACATCCGTTCAGCGGCTTAAGCGTGAAAAGGTAACAGGCAGACAGACATACTTTTGCATTAATTATAATAATATTTTAGTAAGTATGGATTGTGTACTTACTTCCCGAGAAATATCAGACATAAGCTCCTTAAGACCATCTGGGATTGAAAATACATTCGAGCACCCATGTTTTTGTAACAATTCATTCATTATTTAGTAATTTTTTATTCAAGAATAAAGTGCAAAATCAAATAGTTTTTGTGGATCACTTGTAGATACTCGTGATTCATGTGGTTCATGCAGTGTCATATTGGTGTCATATTTAAGTACAAATGTCGATATGTATTTAATGTTTTTATTTCAACATTACAAACCTTCATAGTTAAAAACAGTAGCTTATTTAGTTAGTATCATTGACATAATAAATATATAGGTCTACCCATGGTCTATCCAATAAATAAGGAAACATAAGTCAATGGGTCTACCAGAATCTGATGGCAATTTTTGACAGCAGATTTTAAAATACGGACGTAACCTTGTCTAATCGAGAGTGAAGCATAGTTATGGCCGCCCGTGTAAAATGTGTGCGTGTCATTGGCGCCGTCACTCAATGTAGGTTGTAGTACCTACTACCTAGTTGCGTGTGTGAGTGTCGATCACGTGTACAATAAACGAAATTGTCGTACCTTGCATGCTTCACCACATAGTGTAAACTATAGTTTTCACAGAGCCAGTACTGGCTGCCAATAAGACTAGCAGCCAGTATTGGCTTGGTATATGCCGCGTGTGAACAGTTTGGCCTGGCTTGAAAAAACACGCGGCATATTATACCAAGCCAATACTGGCTGCCAGTCTTATTGGCAGCCAGTACTGGCTCTGTGAAAACTATACTTAATGCTACGTCCGTGTTTGATCATTGGATACATTTTTATATTTGCATGTACAGAACACAATACAGAATTAGGCGCGAAAAGAAAAAAAAAGGATTTAAATGTTTTATTCCGGAAATTGCTAGAGTCAATTTACTTTCACACTTTTTGCCATCAGATTCTGGTAGACCTATAGTTAGTATATTTACTAGTTATAGTAAACTTATTTTCTTAGAAGTTATTATAAAAACAAAACACAATATAAAATTAATTATTTATTTCGAAGAAAATTATTTAATTAAACATACTTTTGCAACCTTTGTTTGAAATTCTATATTTTTTGCTCTATAAAAACTCTATATTTTTTGCTTTTATTGCTTTCGGTTCGTACTTTTTGAAATCACTGTACCTATTGCTTTGCACTATAACTTTACTATTAAACGAACACGTATCTAGTACACGCTGCCCTTAAAATATTAAGGTGCAGAGACTGGATCAGTTCGCTAGGTCTCGTGAAAATATATAGAAAACGTGAAAGAAATAGGTATTTAAATTAAAGATATAAGAAATTAAGAATGAGGTCTAGCAATCTACGATATCAACGGGGTTGTTATTCGGGTGACAGGTGAACCATAAAAACGTGCGTGAGGACAAATAAATCATCAATGATTCATAAATCATAAGCCATGTTTATATGAATCAATAACTAAAGCAATTTATTTTGCATTATTTTTAGTGTATGATACGAAAGACTCATCCATCTCACTGACTCACGATTTTGACACGAATACATTAAAGAAAGTAGGAACTGAAAGCGCCATAAAAGATATTGTAAATGTAATGAAGAAATAAGTTTATGTTAAAGTACAACGAAAAGGGCAAACAAGTGAAAAGTAATGCAATTTAACTGTTTAGTAATGCAAGCACAAGATGAGCAAAGGCATTGGAGGGCAAGTTTGATCTTTTCACTGTACCTACATTAACCTATAGTCATGTCATCATGTCATCTTCAGTGTTATGATGAGTACAATAAATAGTATAGCGTCCGTTATGATTTCTCAGTACTCACTTCCGAATAATCTTACTTCAACACCTCTTGTGGATACTGGATATAACAAAGTTGATAAATATACAAGATCTTTCTTACATCTAAAGGTGATCAATAATTAATTGAAAATAAAAAATCTTGTCTATTTAAAAACATTGAAAATAATTGTTTGAAGATTGTTGATAACAAAGAAAAATTTGAAATGAAAAAATAGATAGAATCAGAAAGATACGAAACCTCCACATAATTTATGTACTTACTCATTATTTGTTAGTTTTATATTTATGTCATCGTATAAGTAAACAAAAAGATATCGTTGGTCGCGAAAAACTACTAAGCTATTCAAAAGCAATAATTTTATACACTGCTATGCAAAAAAACATTAACGGGATGAAGCTAAGATAAACTTTGGGCGAAAAGATGTTCTACGCAAAGGGCAAGAATATGACGTCCTTATTCTTTTTGCAGCTACAAAATATAAGAACTTAAGAGTAGCTTAGAAGTTTGGTGCGATATCTATAATTTACATAAAAAGGTGTTTTAGCTCATAATATACATTCATACCTAAATGACTATAAATTAAACCAACAAAAAATACTACTTAGAATTACTTGAGAAATTAAATAGGCATCTCAGCAATCAACTAAATAAACTGTCCTCAAAAGCAAGAAAACAAAAATTATAGTCAACAAGTCAAAGGTTGCAAAAAAATAATAAAATTTGAGATCATTTAAATTATTATAAGAAGACGTCTTTTTCTTCATCTTGATGATTACAATCCCATTATCGTCTGCGTCTCATGCTGAAACAATCAAAATATTGGAATATTAATTGACTTTTATTATAATGTGTAGGTACTGAAAAGGGAAAATGTATTGAATACTAGTCACTGCAATGAATGCATGAACGATGAATATAATGCATATTAAAAGGCCTTCCCCTACGGAGATTCCGTAATTTACCGTATTTAGAGCTTTATAAACTCATAATTTGAAAGTTATAATAAAAATACAACAATAATCTTCAGTATATCAACCTTCCTTTCCCCGTTTTAAATTTTCTATTTTTGTTTATTATACTCATGATATTAGTTTGCAAAGTAATACCAATTTATTAAAATTGAAGCATACAAGCATACTTTCAGATCTCCTTAGTATTTACAAATTACGTTTATTTGAAACACACGACAATAGGCAGATAATTTCATTAACTACATATTCCCCGTTTTAATTTTTTTAGCTAAATAATTTTGAACTAAGTAAGTTAAAAAAATAGGATTTTTGTGCGATCTCGGCAACGCGTCAAATGTGTAGTCAAGGTCGTTTGGTTGGGGGATGGCCTTAATAATAACCTTCGACCACTGGAAATGTTAATTATACCATTGTACATATTACTATCAATACTTTGAACATCAGAAGAGATGATAGATTTTACCCACAAATTCTAAAATTGTTTGATTTGAAATCTTTATGCTAAGTTCTTTTTTTTTATGCAATAAGGGGGCAAACGAGCAAACGGGTCACCTGATGGAAAGCAACTTCCGTCGCCCATGGACACTCGCAGCATCAGAAGAGCTGCAGGTGCGTTGCCAGCCTTTTAAGGGGTAATAGGGGAGGGTAGGGAAGGAAATAGGGAAGGGTGGGGAAGGGAAAAGGGTAGGGGATTGGGCCTCCGGTAAACTCACTCACTCGGCGAAACACAGCGCGAGCGCTGTTTCACGCCGGCTTTCTGTGAGGACGTGGTATTTCTCCGGTCGAGCCGGCCCATTCGTGCCGAAGCATGGCTCTCCCACGTCAAATTTTATATTTAGTATCCCTTGTAATCTGTACCGATTGCGATCAAAATTGGTTTAAAGTTTTTGGAAAGTACCAACAACAAACAAATCTTCCTTGCTATAAATAATAATCTATTCCAAATTAATCCTTCAGGCCCCGCGCGAGCACCGGTGATCGCGACAACAATAGAATACAATAGCAATTCCTGGAAATTCCGACTGAAGTATTAATACATATTAACGTTAGTACTTACCAAAAACATTTGACGACGCAGCTCTCCGACGCGTCCTGTTCGTCAATACTAAAAGGTTCTATTTCTACTTTCCTCAGTTTATTGAGATCGTCTTTGCTATCGTCCGTTTTGTTACTTTTGCTTCTATCATATGTCGCTTCCTCATGATCCTTGCTCTCTTCGCTATAAGTGTCATATTGCGGACTTTCGATGTTCTGGTAAATATTGCTAAATGGTCTACCTGTAATTAAGGTAAACCCATATTAACTTTGTAATCTAACTTAGCAAGCAAATTATATTATTGTTATGATATAAGGATAAATAATATCATTATAGTTATTATTTATCCTTATAGTCATAAAACCATAAACCTAAAAAGGTAATGTGATAAACCTACTATTAAAGTTTATACCTTTCATAATATTACAAGCACAACATTATTTATCTATGGCCAAGATAAGTTCAAATAGTTTAAGGCTATTTGCTCTTTCAGCGATGCTACTTTCACAGTAAAATCTACGAAAGGGACACATACACATCACACACCTTAAAGTATTATCATTTAGTTTTGTTACAGGACACATAGGCTTTTTACGTACTTACCTAGAGGATTGATGCGTATGGTGATCAATGTTCTGGAAGTAGTTGGTACAGGTTCTTCTTGTTCGAATTCTTGCGGTTGCGGCTGTGGTGCCTCAGGTTGTTGCTGGGCATCTGGTTGTGGTTGCGAAAACTCCGGCTGATCGAGTTCATCTTCGCTGTCACGAGGTAAGTCCTCTATACTGTCTACCGAATTGTGGGGTTCAAAAACCTGAAAAATACAGCCATTGATACGTGTTGATTAACATTATTCTAATCTACGGCCAACTTACTAGATAACAAATTTTGGATTCGGATTTTTGTTTCTGTGCGTGGGTACACTTACCTTTTTGCTAAAAAACTTTCTCATCGTATTAAGACTCTTTAACTAACTCTTTTTCAATAACTATTTTAAATAATATCACCATATTGCTGAATATTTAATAATTGTTTTCTAATATTTTAATCACATAATTATATACGTATGCAGCAAGCAAACAACTATGACCACGCAACAACTGAATGTTATAAAAGGCAGGGTAGATAAGGAAATAAGTTTTAAAATGAGGGTACATACGAATCTATTCGTATTTAAACAATAGGTAATTACGAGTTACATAATACAATTTTTACAAGGTAACTGTGACATGATGAATGCTAAATAATCATGACAATGAACAAATGAAATCATCCTTGTCCGAAGTCCCAAGTCTACGATTTATTCAGAGTTACCTATATTACCTCGGAGTATCTAAAGCGTGATCCTTATGCCATTGGGATAGAGGTCATGTATTTCGCTGATTTGTGAGTACAAAGACTGCGTTGAGTATAGTATTCGTTGGACTGCGTACAGAAGGTATGATGGTTATTTTACCAGTACGTATTTACTATTTACTATTAACGGACATGAATCTAAGCGTCGTTAGATAACGCTTCGATAACGCAGTGCAAATACTAGATAAGCGTATTGAGTGCATACGACGAAGCGACTGATTGCGTGGTGGTAGTGTTTAAAACGGAAGAGAAGAAAAGAAAAGAAACAGACGGAAATGTATCAAATGATATAAATACTACTTATACAAAGTAATAACAAAATGGATAAGAAATAGCAAGTCAAGGAAGCAAGAAAATAGAACATAGTAAATACTGAAAACATGGAGGTATCAACGGCAAAAGCGATATCCATGCTAGCCTTGGGACTAGGTAGTTTTGTGACGGGCATGGCACCGGCGTTTGTGTCAGAAGAATCGAGAAGAAGGCACCCTTTGCTGATATCCTGTCTTCTATGTTTCGGTGCCGGTGTACTTCTATCTACTTCTTTACTGCACATGCTTCCAGAAGCGAGAGAGAACTTGTCAGAATATTCTGAGCTGCTTCTATGCATTGGATTCTTCATGGTTTACATTGTGGATGAGATAGTTCATTTTTTCTATGGGGCGAACGAGCATAGGGGTCACCAGAACTATGGGAGTGGGGAAGGTAGTGGTTTGTTGAGGAATCCTGATGGGGAGATGAGGCAGCGATGTTGTGGGGACACTGGGAACCCCAGGATGTGCCATGTGAGTCACACGGAGCCCTGCAACCAGAGCTCGTCTGGACTGATTGGGCTGTTATGTGCTTTGTTCGTACATAGTGTGTTGGAGGGATTGGCTATTGGACTGCAGCAGTCAGCTTCAAAGGTATGTTTTTAAGAAAAAGTACATCATGTTTTTCTAATCGTTCTCAATTTGAATTATACTTGTGTTCACATGAAATGAAAACCACTGAACAGATATTCTCCTGCACCCCATTTTGTTATTAATATTATTTAACATCCTTATTTAAACAAAATGAACGAATTACTTATCAAACAATGACAAAAATGAAAATCATTGTTTACTATCAGACGTAGATAAAGAAACATTATCATAATAATGTAGGTCGACAGTAAACGTGTAAGATAAAAGGCTCTATTTTTGGTTCTAATCTTAGGGAAAATGTTACTTCATAATTCAAGACGTGAGTGGAAGAATAAGGTAAGTAACATGATTAAACTTCCCGTTTTTTGCTTAAATGGAGGCTTTAGGGCCGGAAAAATTATTTGAAACTAGCTGTTGCCCGTGACTTCGTCCGCGTTAGCGTAGTAGATCACATCCCAAGTATTATTATTTATTTATTTATCATTTATTGTACACAAGAAACTTATTCTAACACAATTGACATGGAAAGACGACACAAAGGAACTGCTTATTTCTACAGAAATTTCTTACAGCAGCCCTACGAAGAGAAAATACGATGTAAGAAAATGGACAGAGCGTGCACAATCACAAAAAAAGTCTTAGTCTTAGATCTACATACTAAAAATAATGAATAATAATAGCAGTATTAAAACCATACTAATTGAAATAAATACAAAATAATTCGCCTATAATACATAAATACTATATGTATATTTAATAACGGTATTCATATGGATTCTTGAAGATAGTGCTCTTTTAATCTTTTTTTGAATAAACTGATAGTGGGGCTATCGCGAACAGCATGAGGAAGTGAGTTCCACAATCTAACTGCATGAACAGTGAATGAGTAAGAATAAAAGTTGGAACGATGTGGTGGGAGGGAAAGGTTCATTCTAACACTGGTTCTACATGGGATATGGAGGGGTCGGGAAAAGTTGAACCGATCGACAAGGTAGGAGGGAAATAGAGGATTATACAGGACATTATACAGTAAGCTTAGGATATGGGAGTTGCGACGGAGGCGGATGGGAAGCCACTTGAGTTTTAATCTATGTTCAGAAATGTGATCGAACTTTTTTAGGCCAAAAATAAAACGGATACAGAGATTCTGCAGGCGTTCTAATTTTGTCAATTGCTCCTCATTCAGGTCGGTCTAAGTAGCAGGAATCGGCATAGTCGAGGATAGGGAGAATGAGGGTTTGGACAAGGTCAAGGAGAATTTTGGTGGGAATAGGCAAGAAATGTTGGAGGCTCCTCATCATGTGCAACGAGTGGTGTACCTTTCTGCTAACTTCATTAACCTGAGGTTTCCAACTAAGATTACTGTCCAAGATGATCCCTAAATTTTTAGCTGAGTCAGTAAAACCGATAACAGTACCATCATATATGACTGGAGGTACATTGCGTAAGTGTTGAGTCATGTATTTGCTACCAATTATGATGGCCTGCGATTTTTTCGGATTCACAAGCAAACCGAAAGATCTGGCCCAGGCGGCAATTTTTTGTAGGTCGGTATTAATGCCAGTAATCGCTGAATAGATATCTTCGATGGTACAATGCCGATAAATTTGCAGGTCGTCAGCGTATAAATGAAAATTTGATGTGATTATTAATTTGATGTGAATATTTTTGTACAAAAATAATAAATATTTAATGTACAGAATTGACTTTCCTACGATTTTATTACAATTATAGATGGTCCCCGCGGCTTCGCTTGCGTAATTTAGGAATTTCACGCAACCGTACATTTCTGCGCAAAAAATAGCCTATGTCCCTTCACGTGGTCTATTCTTCATGTTTACCAAATAACATAAAAATTGCTCCAGTAGTTCTTAAGATAATAAGCAATTTCATATAGTTTCCCCCGTTTTTTCCACATTTCTCTCTATTTCTTCGCTCTGATTAGGTTTAGCGTAATAAAATATACCTTATAGCCTTACTCGATAAATAGGCTATCTAACATTGAAATAATTTTTCAAATCGCACCAGTAGTTCCTGAGATTAGCGCGTTCGAATAACCCCTTTCATATAATTTCCCCAGTTTTTTCCACATTTTCCTCTATTTCTTCGCTTCTATTAGTTTTAGCGTAATAAAATATAGCCTTTAGCCTTTCTCAATAAATGGGCTATTTAACACTTAAAGAATTTTTCAAATCGGACCAGTAGGTCCTGAGATTAGCGCGTTCAAATAAGCCCTTTCACATGATTTCCCCCGTTTTTTCCACATTTTCCTCTATTTCTTCGCTTTTATTAGTCTTAGCGTGATAAAATATATATTATAGCCTTTCTCGATCAATAGGCTATCTAAAACTGAAAGAATTTTTCAAATCGGCCCAGTAGTTCCTGAGATTAGCGCGTTCAAATAAGCCCTTTCAAATAATTTCCCCCCGATTTTTCCACATTTTCCTCTATTTCTTAGCTCCTATTAGTTTTAGCGTGATAAAATATAGCCTATAGCCTTCCTCGATAAATGGACTATCCAACAGTAAAATAATTTTTCAAGTCGGACCAGTAGTTCCTGAGATTAGCGCGTTCAAACAAACAAACAAACAAACTCTTCCTAATTATAATATTAGTATAGATGGAAAAACTTTGGATTATATGTGTAGCCAGATATATTAACTAGTTTATGAAGTAGATAAGTTACAAGTTTTATTAAAATAATTAGGGAAAAAATGAGTTATTGTCCGTATGTTACGAAATGTTAGGCACTTCTTCGATTCTTCCACTCACGTCTTCAATTATAACATTTATTATTAATAATAGAATAAATGGAATTAATGAATAGAATGAATGGAATTAAGGAGCTATTACTATGCAAATTATTAAATTCTTAAGTTTTACAATAATTATCTTTTCCACGTCTGTGCATACAGCATGTAACCTAATTAACATTTCTCATAGTTAGAGGAAAATGTATTCTACTTGTCTTCAATTTATAGGGAATAAAGAAAACCGTGAACACCATAGCAAATTGTTTCCATAGCATTTTCATTGGCTGACATTTCTTTACTTTCAGGTACTACTGTTGTTAGGTGCGGTGGCGAGCCACAAATACGTGGTGGGTTTCTGCCTGGGTGCCGAGGTTTGCGCCAGCTCGCGGCTCTGTACCCACCTGGTATACGTGCTGCTCTTCAGCGGGGGCTCCGTAGCTGGGATAGCAGCTGGTGCAGCGCTGGACAACGTCAAAGCGGTCACGGAGACTGTCGCTGTGCCTGTTATGCAGGTATTTGAGAATAACATTCTTCTGATATTGCCAAAGTGTTAGTGACATCTTCTCTAAGTAATTGCTAATTATTTATTCTAGTCAGTAACATAGTTTGGTTATAATATGACAGAGAAGTCAGTATCTGCTAATAAATTTGTTTATTGATAAAATTAAATTATTTCACAAATTTCAGGCCTTGGCAGCCGGTACCCTGCTATACGTGACGGTCAGCGAGGTACTGCCCCGCGAGCGTGCGCGGTGGCACGAGCGACGTCGCGGCGCAGGCGCATTGCAGCTCACTGCCGTCGCCGCTGGCTTCACACTCATGTATCTACTGACTAAATACCTTGGTAAGTTTAAGTTTTACTTCTATATGTCGTACCAAGTTTAAATTTAAGAGATAAAAACTTAAAACGTTCTCAAGATACAATAAAAGTGCGCGCCTGAGATAAATTATTGTACGTCAACATTGCGCGTGCTATTACATTTACACAGGCATCTAAATTTATACAGGCGCTGGACGGTCCAAGGTGCAAATTCCGTTTGTGCCCCGCTGCACCTCCCTGCACCCATATGTTACCTTGGATCAGTTGGATGCATTCATCAGAAAGTAGATGTTGGTTTTCGTACACATTTTTGATTGATTTTTTATATTATTTGCGAATGCAATTTGAAATAAGCCTGCAAGTTTTGAGTCCCTTTAAGATTCATTAAACCCATCTTCATAAGTTTATATAACAAGCATGTCTGGCTCCAGCATGGTATTTTTTATTCATCGACTTCCAAAAAGGAGGAAGTTATTTTAACATTTTGTAATAATTGATTTCAAAAAATTGTTTTCTGTTTCAGGACACGAAGAAGCTTAGATATTATGCTGAGTTAATTTATCGTTCAAGTGGTGATATCTACTATAGGTATTATTTTTGATTTATGAATAAATATAGGGTTAAGTGTACTTTTGAAATTGCTGTGTAATTTTCTTTAATGAAAACTATTTTACTGTCGACTTTGACTTCAGACTTGTAAAAAAGTCTAGTAGGTTTGATCAAAATATTTGCCGAATTCACTTCGAATGGAAATAAAACAATTTCTGAGTTCATATTAATTTTATTTTAAAATTGTGTTTCTTTTAACAAGTTGGTTGTGATGTTCGTTAAGTTATTAAAGTATTAAGTAGCTCGTGACTATATCTTTACTGTTAATAGTTGGTAATTATAAATATTGTCATTGCTTTACAAGGGCTTCACAATTCTCAATTTTTGTTCTACCTACCCTTTGTCATATTGCGAACGTACACAAAAATATTCATATATTTTCATAATATAAAATTATAATTACACATGGCACTGTATCTGTTCAGATAAACGCCATCTAGCGAAAATATTGTAATACGGTTTTTGAAAGAAAATGTAATACAGTATAACTTATTATTTTCATAAAATACAACATTGGGTTTAAGAAACATAAATTGTAATGCGGGCTCTACACTCACGGCGCGAATTGCGGCCGCGATTCACGCCGTGAACACCGTTCACGATTCGAACAAATACGAAGCCGCGAAGTGCGAAAACGAAGCCGCGAAACCCTCCACACTCGCGGTTCGCGGCCTTCGCGGGCTTTCGCGCCGCGAGTGTGGAGCCGGCTTTACATAAATATTATAAAAAATGTATATATGTTATATAATTTTATTTATTTTTATGAAAATATAATTTATTTCTTGAGTTGCTCGATAGATGGCGTTCACTTAAACTTTATATCGCACTGTAAGTTTTCGCACAATTCCAACATTAAATGCACAAAATAATCTCAGTCCATAATACTATTTTATATACAGTTATAAAGTTATGGAAGCGATTTACAAACTATTTCATACACATATCGGAATACCTCGTATTACACAGTATAAATAAATGAATAAATTCTTACGACTAAATTAAATACATTAAAAAATTACAAAATAGAAAATAATACAGATCTTTGACTCGACTTGCTTACAACTAGGGGTACAATAGATTTTGTCGTCTAATTTTTGGAAAATGATATTTATATGCCATACCGTTTGAAATTGAACACTTCATATTTATTTGGAACGCTAGATTTTTAAATTACTTGCTATAATTGTTGAATAAAAAACGATTTCTTAAATATATTAGATAGAAGAACAATTACTTTAAAGAGAAGCAAAATATTGCAAACGATACATTTTGTATAAGGCTCCTTCCAAAAGACAATACAAATCTAGCGTTTAGGCTGTAGATACACAATCTGAAAATAAATCGATTATTTTACGAATTAAGTCAGGGACTATAGTATCCAGAATCATGAACACGTAGAGGAATACAGAATAATCAAAGTAGACAATTATAATAAAGCCAAAATGTAACACTCAAGTTCTGAATGGTCACATTTGTGTACCTTTAGGTACTTCTAATTCTCCATTTCAAATTAAAATTAAAATTTCAAAGCTTCCAGCTTCCGGATTCTGGATTCTATAGTCCCACTTCCCAGACATAAAATATTTAAGAAACCTTGAAATATTGTTAGGTAACTCTCAAAGAATCCGACAACAAAGAATTCTTCATACATCACGATCCACTATAGTCTATACCGTAGATAAGGCACGTCATAAGGCTACGTAGTACAGGAAGCGTAACAATACAATAAATAAACGTCTACCGATTATGAGTAACTCGATTTGTGATTGTAGAAAAACTAGCAATAATTGTGAGGGTGGTAGTTATTAAAGCACGAAATATGAAAGCATGATACAAAAGGACCCGTTTCATGAAAAAGTTACGGGAGATACAGAAACAAAAGAAGTGATTTTAAGGTTACATAAATCATACAATTTCTAAAGATTTAGACATCAAAAATAAGTTTGAAGGCAGGTCTTGAAAGACGATTTTTGAGGTGTCCAACACCCGATAACATTTATTAGTTTTATTTATACATTTTTAAAAGTTTGATTGTAATCTTTCTATACTATAGTATAATTTTCCTGTTCATTATTCTACGACCACAAATCGACTGTTACTATGTACATTATATACCTGACATGGCATCGGTAACATGATCATAATGGCTATAACGACGTAGCACCTTTACGAAAACACCTACAAAATATTCGACATTTAAATAATCTAATTCTAATTCAAATTTAAATAACGCTATCGTCTGTCAATGAGGTCATAGATTGTTCGTCTGGCTTTTTGTTTTAAAAACTAGTAGGTATCAATGGAATTCAATTGAATTTTTTATTAAAAGTGGAACCATTTCATCAATTTGCAAGAATAATAAGAAACCAGAATTACCGCTGCGCTGCACTGAATTGCTCAGCGTCCATTCTTTAAAAGTGATCATTCGTTGAAACTACTTGGAATATTTTATTCTATCAGACTTCATTTCAAACAATGAATTATTTTAATAATGATTTTGTTAACCGTGTGACTCAATCCACTGCTATAAATTCGGTGTGTTCAGTTAAATATACATTTTAGGTGCCGCTTCACATGACGTTCTATAACTAAGGTTTTGTACACGACGCGCTCGGCGTCACAATTCGTTCATAGTCCACTGGCTCACTACACTCTGTCAGGTGTCGTCGTCGTCGTATTTCTTTTTCTTCCTGCCGCCCTTGTGTCGCTCGAGGCGCTTTTTGTGCTTGCGCTTGGGCTTGATCTCGCACTCGCAGCCGGCGCGGATCTCGATGTAGTCCATGGACCAGCCGCCGGAGCCGGGCACGGAGAAGTGTCCCGCGGGGCGGGGCGTCTCCGGCAGCTCCGTGGCGGACGTGTACCGGACCAGCGCGTACGAGTAGGAATACTTCTGCACGCAGCGGGACTGGTTGTAGAGGCGGCCGTCGACGAAGCGGCACGGGCGGTCAGCGACACCGGGCGCGCACGACAGCTCGTAGAGCCGCTGCTTGTGCTCACCGTCCTCGTATAGCTCCACGTACATACCGGTGGGCGTACGCCCGCCCTTCTTCGCGACCATCTCCAGCACGGAGGGGCAGCACTCCACCACCTCCCCCTGCGGGCTCTCCAGCCGCAGGATCGACTGCATCTCGCGCCAGTGCGCGCGCTTCCACGAGTTCGCGTCGTACTCGTCGTCCACCCTGAAAATTTAACGTCAATTTATATAAAAGTTCAGAATAATCGTTATTACTTGGCCTATATCTAACGAAAGGTTTACCTAGCCTCATAGTATTAGATTGTTAGGTTTTTAAACAAGCTTGTCATTGCTTTCCAGTGCTCTCACAACTTCTGCACCTAATTCTTCAAAATCCCTTCCCTTTTCCACTCCTTTCGTTGCTTGCCACTGATCTATAGGCTACACTCGTAGCTCGCCACTACTACAACTCTTCAGTTTCTCCATCTCTTTCGTTGCTTGCCATATGTCAAGCATGCTGTAGAGTATAGGTGATAAGTAGCATGTAGTGTGTACTCACATGACGCGGTGACCGTGGTGCGGCTGTGGCGAGCGGCGCACGCGGCTCGCGTTCCCCGTCACGTCGCCGGCGCCCGCCACTGCCCCGCACAGCACCTGGAAGAACGAAATCTGTGATAAGTACACGCTAGATCATAGACAATGAGGTAAATCTAGACAAACGCCAACCAGAACCAGGAGCCTGGAAGAGACCAGCCTAGTCCAATTTCATTCAGAGAACTTAAATTCCTAACTCCAGCTTTATTTATAATATATTCTTGTAAATATATATTGTTATAAATATATAAATCTAGTATGTTTTTGGACAAAATGCCTGACCACAGATTACTAAATAGTTACTACCTGAGTTCGAAATTTATCATGACACCAGCCCACGAATTCTGCTGTAAAATTAAACAATCAAACACAACAATCGAAACTTCAACTGGTAGCTACAAAGCTAAGTTTAATGTTCTTATTAAGAGCTCTCCTGACTCAAAAAATCAAACATCGTCATTCTCTCTTCACACTCACGCCCGTCTTTCATATGCCAGGTGAAAAAAGGACGACGCGGAATCATCGCCAAGTTAGTTTTAGTTGAATAAAAGACGAACTATAATGATTATGAAAAAAGTGTTTTGAGCAAATTTAGGTTTTATCAATGCCTTTTTATATATTAAAAATATTAAAGAAAAGACAGCAAACTTCGAAGATCCAAGCAAAAATGTGTCTAAAACAAGATATTTTGTAAAAAAGAAACTATCGAGCATTTTTTCAGTAATCGTGTTTTCGTCTTGAGCATTTAATCTTCATGAACTGAAGTTACTTGTGTCAAAAAATCAGTTTTCTAGACCTCACAGATTTTGAGATCTAGGTTTAAGTATGTAGTCAAGTTAGGGTCAGGTGCGCTTTTAAATTACTGAAAATGTAGACAAGTATCCACTATGCGCATATTTGTTACTGAACTTAGCTCGAAGGTCAGACTTAATAAGCCGAATGCCAATTAGCAATCGATACTCGATCCGATCGAGTTAAGGCACGGCGAATAAATCACAGTTGATTGTTGCTATTATTTTAATTAATCAGCAACTAGATAATGGATATTGTAATTATGTTATGAAATTGCTCGAGATAAATTATTTCATTAACTTGCAATAAGTTATCTTATTTATCACGATGTATGTAGATATGGAAAAGATATAAGATGTAGATATAAGAATTTTAATTTTTGCAATCAAAAACTGATTGTTAACTGTAAAGCTCAAACGGCGAATGGAGGCACAAAAGTTTATAAAATGTATTTTACATAGTATAGACCAAGGGTTACCAATTAGTTTTGCTCGGGGTCCGTTTTAAGAAATAAAATGACCTTCGCGGTCCACACATAAAAAAATATAAACAAATGTAATTATTACGGAAATTACAAAGATGTTTATATTTTGTATCAATGAGAAAAGTGACAATTTTTGTTGCTACATGTTCATCAGTCTTGTCCGCCGCAGTTCACCTATGTCGAGACCGAAATTAATTTTTAACGAAGTTCATCTTCGAACATGCTTGGTCCGCACACAATGGGTCGGCGCGGGCGGTCCGGATGCGGACCGCGGTCCACTATATTTTGGCGACCCTGGTATAGACCTTTGTATGGTAAAGCTATAATGGCCTATGATCATTCATCGGTTTACTCTCTTTGTTCTAGGTTTTTCTACAACTTTATAGAATTTGAAATTGATTCAACAGCCTCCGAATTGTGTCAATTTTCTTATGCTCTTGAATTAATTTATAAAACTTTGCACGTGGTAATCTGTTGTCCCTACTATTTTGTAACATCTAATATTATTTTAACCCAATGTATTGGCAATAAGAAGCATGTACTTGGCACGGTACGTTGAATTTAATGCACAAAATGTATCTATTCTCTGTTATTACTCAATATCTGTATTGAGTATTGACAGTGTTACCTCATTTTCTACGTGCATTTTGAAACTAGATATGACGGCTGTTGATCGAGTTCAAATCTTAGGGCTATCCAAATAAAGCATGTTTTGACTCTGTCAATAGATCAAAGTGGCTGCTATAAACAACACTGTCGACAATTTTGAGTAATGCACAAATTAGGTGCTTACTAAGTGGTGAACTCTAACGGTTCAGTAAATGTTAAGTCATCGTGTATCTACAAGAGCTTAAAGTTTTTTAACCTCTTCATACATATTTTGTGTTGATTTCATAGACTATTTAGCATATCAACATGTAGGATTACACTTAAAATTTAAAGTGTTCCATGAAAAAGAAACATATAGAGCGCTACACCTTATAAAATAAATTAAATATTATGTTAAAGATTGAATGAAATTGAAGAAAGACATTACAACGTAAAAAATAATTTTAGTATTTTCTATATTATGGACCTATTTATGTTGTTTTTGAGCGACTAGCTTCGGTTTATTCATTCCTTTTAATACTTCAGTCGGAATTTCCAGGAATTGCTATTGTATTCTATTGTTGTCGCGATCACCGGTGCTCGCGCGGGGCCTGAAGGAGGAATATTTTGCATCATTGTTTTTATCCTTGCTAAGTTTATATGGAACAAATTGTTATGTATCGCCATTCATTAAACGTTTTATTATTATTTATTTTATTTTATTTATTTATTAATTGAAAAATTTATGTATCAGTCGTTTCTCATCTCATCACATTCTCTCTAATTTCTTTGCCGCCATTGCGTGCTGTATTTCACCTGTCATTGGAAGTCATCTAACCTAATGAGTTACTATTGTTTGTCTATTTTAATGCACCAGATGATATTCTGTTGGCGAATCCGAGTAATAAATTAATAAAATTCAATTTGAGGTAAATAAACTCATTTTTTTGTTACGACTTACGAGTCGAGTTCGAGTCTCCGTGGTAAGGGTCTGTCACATTTGTGACAGTAGCTGCTGGTATATCTGTTGTCCACTGGGCGCAATCTGGCGTTATTTGTTGGACACTGGCGAATAATGTAACGTCACAATTCATGTCCATTGTCCATGTCCCAGCTTTGTAATGCTTTGTCGTTGGACATTTACCTAATAACTGATATAATATATTAAACGCCATTGTGGCTGAGCTTTCAGTACATAATATAATATTATTATATGTTATGTGGGTTACACCTTTGAAAGCTGTAGATGAATTGCCAGACTAGCAGGTTTTGCATGGCCACAGTAGAAATGCGCTAGAATATGATATTGTTACGGACACACAGAGACATCTAGCGGCAAACCAGCAAAACTGATCAGGGGAACCCAACCTAAATCCCCTACTCGATACTAGATGGCGCTAGCTGTACCTACGCGTACTCTCTAGAAACATCCCACGCTTGTTTACACGAATTGGGTACGATCTAGATCATTGTTCTCGTACAGTGCAGAACCCGTCTCGACCCATATAAATAGCCGCAGGTAGAGGACCTGGCAGTTCAGTTCGATACCTAGGCGATCTTCAAGGCGAATTCGAAGTGAAAACAATTAGTGATCAATAGTGAGTGAACCAGGGAACCTACGACTCGACTACGACCTAGGACAGTGATAGTGCTCAGTGATTTGGATCTAGTGCTTAGTGTTTGGACTTAGTGATTTATGTGAGCTAGTGTTAGTAAATAAAATCTTCAAGAGAGTCACCAGGTCTTTTTCTCCGAATCCTTCGAACCCTAGCACGTAACAATATGTACTGACTGATTTAGGAACATAATGACAGAAATCTTTTATTAATTTGTCCAAGAAACCTTTTCTATGGTGGCCATACTAAGAGACAAGCGTACAGGCTATGGTACTATCAATTCAGTTGTACCTATTATCTTGCACAAACGGCGTTTTACATGTATGTATTTTCTCTGAAATATTTTCTGGCAAGCCATTCGTGCCAAATGGTCTCCCACGACGAACACTCTCCGTCTCAAGTTATACTCAAAGTTCCTCATGTCCACGCCTACAAAATAATGTTATCTATTTTAAGAGGCACATTAAAATCGGACATTTACTGTGCATCATAACATTATGATTGTATCCGCGAGTTTACGACCACAACCACTTCCGCGCACGCAGAAGATTAAAGGCATAAAAGAGTATTTGGTATTTTTAAAGAACGCTAGAGTCAGAACATTCCGAATTTGGCCTGGGAGATTTTTATGCCATGTCAATCTATACTTCTATACCTAAATGCGAAAATGTGTCTGTCTGTGTGTTACTCTTCACGCCCAAACCGCTGAGCCGATTTTGATGAAATTTGGCATGGAGATACCTTGATTCCCGGGAAATGAGATAGGATACTTTTTATCCCGTAAAAATGTACGGTTCCGCGCGGTAAACTAATTTTGGCGCAACGCAGTTGCGGGCATCATCTAGTCTTATTATATGGTTACTAACTTATGATGAAATTGAATGTCACTTATGCTGGTTTCAATGCAGTTGCCTGGAAGAAATCTCTCACTGTGATAAGGTCACCCTTGACCCCACATTTTATTGTTTTATCTATAAGCAACTAAAGTTTGTATATAATATCTATAATATTATATAATATTGTATAATGTGAGAGATTTGAGCTAATACTCGTAGAATAGAGTAATAGAGTTGTCAAGCACGTTTTGGGTTATGGTAGCGATTTGAATTGTAGCACCTCCATCTACCTTGGTATCGCAGACACAATAGATTTTCAATTTTTATGCGGCAGCCGGCTGCCGCTTGGGGATTGATTAGTTAATAAGGAAATATTGTATGTAGGCACTAATATTTTGTTACTTCTTCACGCCTAAACGGCTGGAGCGATTGTAATAAAATTTGTCAAGGAGTTACATACCTCTATACATGCTCTATACCGAACCAGAGAGACTGTCGAAATCGTGACGTATAAGGATAGTCTGTTACAGGTTACACGGTCAAATTTTCATCAATCTGATTGACGGAATATTGATGGGTTTAAAATTTTAATATTAAAAATACGATCAATCCATCAATCCGTGGCGTACACGATCAAATTTTCGTTAATCCATACCGGATTGATGGATCAGATTGATGAAAATTTGACCGTGAAACCGGTGACATTGAGGTATAAGTACGTAGTACATATTATTATGTATTATCATTGAGATGTGTAATTGTGTATTATACATCTCAATGGTTACATACAGCTATTCGGCTTATAAATGTCTAAAAATCTATGTGCAAAGGTTGTATCCCATGTTACAAAAGATTAACAGCTTTGTATCGAATAGCGACTGTTATATTTCATTTTTCATTCAACATTAAGTCAATTATCAAACGTAGAATGTAAATAGCCCATAAATTATAACCCAAATTAATATTTATGACTCTTAAATACTTACGTCAGATTTACTATAAAATTTTCATATCATAATCAAAATAGTAAAATTATACAGGCAGTTGTTTGGGACATAGCGTTTTTTCGAGCTATGTTTTAAAAGTATTTTGTTACAAAAAAAAAAACGCTACAATTTTTATATGTGTTTAAATGTGTAAGAGCGCCCGTAGCCTTGGGTAGACCTTTGGTTCGCACTCGTAGAGGGTGCAGGTAGCCCGAGTGGAGGCGTGTACCAATGAGACATTTTCCGATCTCAAATACATAATACGGACGCTCGTACGATGAAGGAAAACATCGTGAGGAAACCCGCATATACATTGACGACCTCCGTGGCGCAGTGGTGAGCGCGTTGGTAGCTCAAGCCGGAGGTCGCGGGTTCGAGTCCCGCCGACGGAACAAAAAGTTTATAAAGTTCCTGGGTCATGGATGTGTATTAAATATGTGTAACATATAATAAAAATCTTAAATATATGTATAGTATAAAAGTATTAAATATATTTCCGTTGTCTGGTACCTGTAACACAAGTCCTTCAGGTACTTAGCACGGGGCCAGACTGACGTGGTGTGAAGCGTCCATAGATATTATTATTATACATAGTTGGTCCCAAACGTATTGACTACTTGATTAGTCCTTTCCTCTGGAGCTGACAGACCTGACTATGTTGCGAGAATGCCGTTTGTGCTTGGGCAACCATACGGTCATTTAAAAATCTTCTCCCAGGCATTGAGGTAGTAAGTACTACGTACTAGAGCAGCTATTGCAAACAAAAAACATGTCGCACTCGAGGCATAAGCGGGGTGGGAGGCGGGGCGGTGATTGCTATAGATCAGTACCGCAGGAGTGACACAGTTTTGTGCCTACACTCGAATGAATGTAGAATCTATTTGAGTAAGTGGATAAAATAAAAATAACAGTTCACTTTTTTATAAAAAATATGAAGAGCGTTGAGGCGACTAAACGCTCAACACCGCAGCCGTAGTGCTGACAGTTAATTTTATATATATTTTATAGATGTTACTGTTATAATTATTGTGGGCTTTACACAGCTATCCCCAACCCGAGGCCCGCGGGCCGCATGCGGGCCACCGGGACTTTATTTGTAGCCCGCGTGATGTTAAACTATTTTGAAATTCACGCCCACGGGCAAAATATTATACAGTCAACGTGAAAGTCTTTTTTCACTTGTAAATCGTTAATTTTAAATTGCGTTATTTTTTAAACCTAAAAATGTTTGTTGCGGCCCGCGACACCAAGACCAAAAATGTTTGCGGCCCGCATGAAAAATAAAAAAATTAGGGAACTTCGTTCCAAAAACAAAAACAGGTTGGGGACCACGGGCTTAATTTAATATACATCATGACATCAATAAACTATTAGAATTTAAAACTATATCTTCGTGTACCCTTATCGAAGGTTACCTTATTTCAAAGGTTCTCGCTCTTTTGGAAATGTATGGCGTTTCTAACGAATCTAATTCTAACGGATCGCGAATATTAACCAGGTTTCCGAGTCTTGCTGTGACCTTTTCAAGCCTCAACCGTTGCGCAATTTGGTATGGAGATAGTTTGAATCCCGGGAAAAGACATAGGATACAGTCCCGCTTTCAAGCAGTCTCTTCCGCGAGGCCAAAATTGTCCCGCTTTTACAAACAGACCGAACGACAATTATAATTGAAAAGCATTTTTATCTTTGAAATGCCTGTGCAACGCCTGGAAGTAACGCATGCATACAACAAACGTGATAATTCGGCCATATTTTGCTCGATATCAACAACAAGACGCTCCGCGCGGCTTCGCCCGCGTAATTAGGGAATTCACAGACAAATAAAATTAGCCCACAAAAATAGCCTATAATCCTTCACATGGTCCATTTTTTATCTGCGCCAAATAACATAGAAATTGCTCTAGTAGTTCGTAAGATAAGCCCTTTCGAATAATTTTACCCGTATTTTCCACATTTACCTCTGTTTCTTCGCTTCTATTAGTCTTAAGCGTGATAAAATATAACCTTCCTCGATAAATGAGCTAATTAGCGCGTGGGGGGGGGGGGGGGGGGGAATTCTGTATGTGTCCCGCTCTGCCAAACATCCTGGAAAAATGTACGGTTTTTGAGCGAAATTTGGCGCACCGGAGTAGCGGGAGCCATCTAATGTGATATAATTCTAAAGACAGAATTTTACTATCATTTGTCTACCTACTGGTTATTCATTAAATAAACATTTCGTATCACCATTACAAGTAATAAAACTCACATTAAATTGGTAAGCCGAGAATTATCAGCATTGTACCGCCGCTGTTTTATGCTGGTTTAACGAGATTTTTACAGCTTTTATACAGCTCATCTGAGTTATAGTAATGTGCTAGTAATTTCGGACGTAAATCATCCGAGCCAGAGATTGTCTAAGGTATTTAGGTAAATTATACGCAATCATTTTAATGAAAGACCTACTACAGCGCTCGCTCTTTTCACTCCGGAGTAGACCTCCTGACCTGAATCGAATTTTGCATTGAAATTTAAGAATGAAGCTGCTCTATAAGTATTTATAAGCATACGTGGGAGAGCCATGCTTAGGCACGAATGGGCCGGCTCGACCGGAGAAATACCACGTTTCCACAGAAAACCGGCGTGAAACAACGTTTCGCCGAGTGAGTGAGTTTAGGCCCAATCCCCTACCCTATTCCCTTCCCTACCCTCCCCTATTCCCTTCCCTTCCCATCCGCCCCTCCCCCCTATTACCCTATTCCCTCTTTAAAGGCCGGCAACGCACCTGCAGCTCTTCTGATGCTGCGAGTGTCCATGGGCGACGGAAGTTGCTTTTCATCAGGTGACTCGTTTGCTCGTTTGCTCCCTTATTTCATGAAAAAAAAAATACTAACACTAGAGTAAGGACATAAGGACCTTAATTGTTAGTAACACTATGGATGAAAATTTGAAATAAATAAATTAAATTGAATTGAATAAGAGGCAATTGGATGCGTTTTGATGAGGCTACGTTCGTTGGTAAAGTTGAACTCAAAAAGTTTTTCTGACAATACTAGAATTCTTATTCCCTTACAAGCTAAGACTAGAAATAGTGAAGAATCAGTTATTGGATGTTAACACACATGTTTGGATGTATAAGATAATAATTAAGTAAACATAATAAGTTTTTTTGTATGTTCTAGTAAATATTAGAACTAGGCACTTCTATATAGTAGACGTCCTTCAGCAATTACTAACAATTTCTCTCATAGTAAACGCTATTTAAACATAATTCAACTTGTTACGGACCGTACAATACTAATTCCTAACTGACTATCGGCGACAGGCTGTCGGCTATATTTAACGAATTACAATTTCGATAATCGTTAACGAATTATAAATACATCAACATTAAGATCAATTAAGTTCGGCGCAGTAAATAATCGCCCACTCGAATCGGTATCGAATCGCTCCGATGATTCGAATAATCGGGTAAAATCGATTATTCGCGAATCGGTGGGCTGAGATTTATTTCGGCTAAGGACCAGCATGCGGTAAATATTTGTTTTATTCATTTTGTTGTAGGCTTGATCGTTAAGGCAAAGTTGTTAGAATGCCGCCTTCGATTTGACTGGGTAAAGTTTTAACATTTAGTTAATTTAGTACAACATAAGATACTATAGGATTATACATGATATAGGTGAATTCTATTTCACACGTCACCTATAACTTTACCGCTTAAACCTTACGAAATAGAATCGAGTAAAACCTATACTATAAAAATTAAAGACGTAAATAAGTCATGAATTCGTGAAAATCGTAGTTTAATCATTTTGAAAAGTTTTATACAAGTCATAAGTTTTAATACAAGTTTGTCCCTAAAGGCCAGTTTACAGTATTCCAATCCAGCGCGATACTGTAAACTAATATAATGTGAATATAATCCGTAATGTAAACCGGCCATAATAGAAGTTTAATTGTTTACATTTAAAAAGTTGACACCATAAAATTTTCAAAAATTTGAATCAAATTAGACAAACAGGCTGATCGCCTTATACATTGTATTATGTATACGGAACCCAAAACAACATTGTGTAGACAACCTGACAACCACACATTATTCTTTATCATTACAGTAGTATGAACTTTTATTTTCTTTTTGTCAGTTAAATATAACTCTCACAGTTGAGTTATCAAAGTGCCGACAGTGTTCAAGTGCGCTATTAAGATAGTGTTAAGAGCGGAATATTCACCATTAGTATCATCTCCTTCTTAAATATTTTTACCGACTAGCAACGATAAGTGAAGATTTTGGCAATCCACGTTACACTAAGTATTAAGTAATTATTGTGTATACGTGTATGTAGGTAATTAACTAATTATGATGTTTTGAACACCCAAAAACAATGGTAAAAAGGTTACAATTCGGAAGCGCTGGCAGAAATTAAACAAACATCAGAGCAGGCATATACTTTAGCCACGCAGTAAGAAAAGTCTACGCTCCCTCCATCCGAATTTTCGAACAAGTACCATGTCCAATGTCCACTTTAGACGCGAGTTTTTTGTTCATTTTCACCCCTTAAAGAAGTTTTCACTTTAAAAATCTTCCTTTTACTTTTACCGATTTTCTGTGTGAAAGAAATGCTAGCAAACTTATTAAGTACATTCAGTAAGTACAGACCGAGCTTGGCTGGAGCTTTTCTCTAGTATATTTGGTTCATACTTTAAAAGGCTCACTGAGGATTAAACCCCGGGGAGACCGATGTTTGACACATCATTAGTTCCGCCGCGTCGCTGTCTGTCTGTCTGTCCGTGCGGTTATTACTTACACATGTAAATGAAAACATGTTATGGGATTTAATATTAAATTAATGTAGTTTAAGTAGCAGGCTTTGCGCATCTGATTGCTTTGTATGACTTTTGTCTGTCTTTTTCTTGTTTGCGTACAACTTTGTTACGCTGAAGCTCATAAGCTCGTAGAAAATTTTTTTTTGCCATAATTAAAATAATTATGGCTTAAAGTGTAACCAAATTTAATTTCATGGGGTAACTGAAACACAATCATAATAGGCTTGATGACTTTTTTTTTTTCTTACTGGTAATTGAAAGATCCTTAAAAAATAGAAACATCGCTAAAAGAATGACTCTGATAGCTTAAAAATTCACCAAGATATGACAATTCAAACATCTCATTAAATAGACCTGCCCGAAACGCTCCATACAAAAGTGCTACGAAAGACTGACGTCACTCTTTCGTAGTTTGTACGGATCGGGAGAGAACTTTGTTCGATAGGTATATTAAATATTGTGTTTATGAAAGTGGTTTCATAACAAAAGTTGCTTTTAATTGCATAAGTTATCGAATGGTATACAAATATTAAGAAATTTAATTGAAAAAAAATTCGACTTGATTATCCAACTTTGAAGGCGCATAACAAAAAAAAAATACAAATGCTATCGAACTGAAATTTTGGGAACACTTATTTTTTACCGCCATTTCTTTATTTTACTAACAAAATTCGCTAATTTTTGACCTTGTCATCATCCCTATTCAAGACGTGAGTAGAAGAATAAGGTAACATGAAAAAACTTCCCGTTTTTTTGCTTAAATGGAGGCATTAGGGCCGGAAAAAATATTTGAAATAGAAAAACTATGAATTATATGTGTAGCCAGATATAATATTAGCTAGGTTATGAAGTAGATAAGTTACAAGTTTTATCATTAGTTTTATTAAAATAATTAGGGAAAAAAATGAGGTATTGTTCGTATGTTACGAAATGTTACTTGTTCGATTCTTCCCACTCACGTCTTCAATTATTACTTCGGATTTCTGAATAGCTACGGCTACGAACGCTACGAGTTACGACTGCTACGAAAAAATATGAACATGACTATTATAATGTTTCTAAGCAAAATGTCAACTGATAGATTACAAGTCAATAGTCATTAAAAATAAGTGTGTAATACTTGCTTAGTCGTTTGGGCCACATTTAAGATATGATACAAAATAAAGCAGTAGTTATAAAATATGAATTCAGTTAAAACTGATAGGAGATCTGTCCCGTTACATTATACTGTTGCTTGTTCTAATCGTTTTATTAAGCAAATTATAAAATGTTTACGAATCGCCTGATAGGTCTTGCGACAGACCACGATTTATGAATCTTAAGATATGTCTTGTTATGTATAATATCGTGTAAACTTTGTTTATCGAAAGTAGCATTGTACTAACAATAATTTACATTAAACTAATAAAAATATTACCACATAGCGTGTATTATGCATAATATTAATATTATGCAATATTGTGTCGTCCATGTTTGTTGATGCACTTCTCTAAGGTATCAGACAAGAGTAAAACATTGTACTTTGACTACTGTATATACATTATACAGTATAAATCTTAACATTGAGAAGAGCGAGAATCAATAGATGAAAATTCCTTGGCAACCGTGCGTTTCAGTGCCTTTGTCCTTTAATATTTTAATCAAATTGATCCAATATTTGGATTAAAATATTCCTTATGCCGCGGCCGCATATGCGTAGTGCTTCACGCTAAAAACGATACTATTGGACGATCTGCGTGTATCGTCCAATAGTATCGTCTCATAGTACGAAGCTTCGGACGATAGACGCAGGTGCGGCCGGGCCGTTACAATATTACTGCAGCTATATCATGTACTTTATGTTCAACATATCAGCTACCGTTAATAATTAGACCATGATAAAGTCCTTCACCAGTATTGACTCTATCAGTGAGGTTAACCTGTAAGTGCCGTGTGGAATCTCACAGTTATCCATTATTTCATTTCATTTTGTTTGTATTTCATTATGGTTGGTGTGTTCCGTGTGCTACTGTGTTTAGCGTTTGAACGTGCCAATGAATATCATTCAATAATTATCCCTTAGCCAAGATGTTTTCGTTAACAATTTCTTTGTAATGTTTTCGTTAATATCACAATATTCTAAACTAAACAAAATAAAATTAATTATTTAGGTATACACGAGATTTGTTGAGGTGTCATTTTGAGAGAATATGTCACTATACTGTACTCGGCGAAACATGGCAATAGCGGTCATTGACTCGGGATGTCAAAAACTTGTCATTTTCTATACAAAGCCGCGATTGACAACATCTAAAATTTCATTGTCAATTTTTCATGTCATTGGTTTGTCAAGAAAATGACATGTTTCTGACAGGGAGTCAATGACCGCTACCGCGATGCTTCGCCTAGTACAGTATAATTGTAATTAGCTAGCGACTGTCATGAAGTGATAAGTAATCGATTTTGATGAAATTCGGTTTATGCTATACCGAATTTCATCAAAATCGTTGCATGAAGCGGTATAGTCCGCGCGGAACTTGATGGCCGCTTTGCCGGTATGTGAGACGGGCAGAGCGGCCAACTAGTTCTGCGCGTACTATAACAGACAACACTTTGTGCCATAATATGTATTTAATAATAAGTATGGAAATTAATATTACGCTATAAATAGTACGCTAACGTTAAGTTGACATGTTTACAATAGGGATGATGACAATGTCAAAGATTAGCGAATTTTGTTAATAAAATAAAGAAATCACGGTAAAAAATAAGTGTTCCCAAAATTTCAGCTCGATAGCATTTGTATTTTTTTTGTTATGCGCCATCAAAGTTGGATGATCAAGTCGATTTTTTTTTCAATAAATTTTCTTAATATTTGTATACCATTCGATAACTTATGCAATTAAAAGCAACTTTTGTTATGAAACCACTCTCATAAACGCAATATTTAATATACCTATCGAACAAAGTTCTCTCCCAATCCGTACAAACTACGAAAGAGTGACGTCAGTCTTTCGTAGCACTTTGTATGGAGCGTTTTGGGCAGGTCTATTTTATGATATGTTTGAATTGGCATATCTTGGTGAATTTTTAAGCTATCAGAGTCATTTTTTCAGCGATGTTTCTATTTTTTAAGGGTCTTTCAATAACCAATAAGAAAAAAATTTAGTCATCAAGCCTATTTATTTAATTTTAAGGCGCATTTATCAGAAAATACTTATTATGTAGCTACTAGCTACCTTTTCGGCTTCTAACACATACTTTTCAACTTAACAAAGTCTCTAAAACAGAAATATATATCTTTTGTCAATAAACAAAAACTATATTTTGTAGATTATTACTTGACCGATACACATTTTTGTCAAGTATTCACAACATGAGTTGTGTGAATGATATTTTAATACGGGCCCAAAGCGCCGCGGCTCGCTAGGACAGGTTGACATTGGCGGTGAAATATATCCCGGATTACCGCTAATGTATGGACAGTGTACACTATACTGACACGCCGACACAGGGGTGGGGTGACAGACGAATGTCAAGACAAAATAGTTGATGTGGCATTCATATTTTATAGGTAAAATACCTTTTACTAGTCCTTTCGCCCTATAGAGCAGGCTATATTCAAAAGTTTACTTATGTAGTTTTCTTTTGCCTTTTTTTGTTCTCTTTTCCATAATTCTTAATAATAATTTATGTAGATGACGCCCGCAACTCCGTTGCGCCAAAACTCGTTTGTCGCGCAGGAACCGTACATTTTTCCGGGATAAAAAGTATCCTATGACCTTTCCCGGGACTCAAAGTATCTCCATACCAAACAGCAAAATCGGTTCAGTGGTTTGGGCGTGAAGAGGTAACAGACAGACACACTTTCGCATTTATAATATTAGTACCTAGTACCTATGGATATTCTATTCCCCCCCTTTTTCCTAAAGTTTTAAATATTATTCTCTTTTTTCCTGTTATCTGTTTTCTATCATTTCCATTTCCTTACCTTCCAATTTGCGATTCGTAGCCTTCTCTAATTACACTGTGCTTTAATATCCATCCCGAAATATAGAACCTGAATCAATTTTCATTTAATTTCATTATTTTCATTTCGATATTTTGTATTTCCCAGCTATAGAGGCTTGGCAACTAGTGATAAACTTGTTTGTGGTAGCCCTGACAGTTGTAGTGAGCTTAACAACAAAATTCTTACAATGTTACAGAGAAAGCACGAGAGCTTGTAAACACTTGGAAATATCACTTATTTATAGCAATCCATAAAATACATAAAACGGTAGAAATCATCCTAAACGCGGGAGCTTAGTCAAATTATACTGAAACATCGAGATATTAGACGTAGGTAGACAGGTAGAGATCAACTACGATAACTTGGCGCGCCCCTCCAAATGACTGTTTCAATGTGTGCAGTCACATCCTTATGAAAGAGTTTGTATGTAGTAAGTATTCAACCAATCACAGTACACGTAATATTTCAGTTTTGTTGGTCGACTAATCATAACTAACCTACTGTGCAAGACAACGCACTTCAAGTCGTTTTGACAACGCACTTCAAACGTTTTGAATTTTGGAGGGGCGCGCCAAGTTATCGTAGTTGATCTCTAATGATTTCAATGAGGAACACTAATCTAACCTAACACAAAGATAACCGCAGCCATATACAGGGTGGAACAAAACAAAGTGATAAATAATACTTTAGAAGTTTAGAGTATGTGTGAGTGCACTGTATAGACTGTATAGTTCACTGAGAAGTTTGAAAGCGAAACTTTTTATAAACTTTTGTATAACTATTCCTAGGCTTTATGACTACTCTATATGTATATGGGAAACATACACAACCTGAAGTATTTTGTTTTGTTACACCCTGTAGACAAATAACCGTGTAAATATAAAACCATCAAAATTCTCCGAAATTGTTAGCCACAAAAATACCACTTCTGACACAGTTTTGAGGGCAGTTTTTTGGCAAAAATATTAACTCACTGCAATTACAAGTGGAATTTAACAAAACGAATATGACACGGACCTGTTACCAGTAAATCACGTCTGATTTATTAAGCTTATCGCGAACAAACGGCTTAACTAAACGTGAGTAATGAGTTCAAATGCGACTCCAGAATCAACAAAAACTAAAAGGGAATTAATCGCCTTTCTCCTTTTAGCTTTATCTCCTAATTATATGTTATTATGTAATATAACACAATTACAACGAGTGTGGTTTGAAATAGTTCGAATACATCATGGATCCCGAAGAAATTTGTTACCATTTAAGCAGAGTGACCGCTATTAGTTTCAACACTAACATTGTTAAGTTCCATTAAATTTTATCTTTATTCCAGGGAAAGTTTACTCAAGTAATTCTTCAAAGGTGGCATCGATTATAAGCTTTGATGATGGAAAGCTATCTCTGGTATAAGACAACTATTTTTAAAGCTGCATTACTTTAAGCTATGTTATGTGTCTTGAGTATAAACAATTTTTCTATTATATCCTATTTTATATCTAAAATGCATTTGTATATTTATCATCTATACTAATATTATAAATGCGAAAGTATCTCTGTCTGTCTGTCTGTCTCGCTTTCACGCCAAAACTACTGAATCGATTGCAATGAAATTTTGTACACAGGTAGTCTAAAGCCTGAGAAAGGACATAGGCTACTTTTTAACTGGAAAAGGGGGTTGTAAGGGGGTGTTTATGAGTAAATTTGTTCAAATTAAGTTAGTTCCAAAAATTCATAACAGATGGCGCCAAGAGTCGCCTACATCGTACTAGCGCTTGCTCATACGTCTTTATATAAGAGGTGGTACCATTTTTAACCGACTTCCTAAAAGGAGGAAGTTATATGTTCGTCTGTATATTTTTTTTTGTATGTTCATAAATTATATTTTTCGATTCTTTCGATTGTTCTACACGTTTTAAATAACTCGCGGTAATTCGCCACTCAGTACTTTATCTAAAATGTTGACACCGCGCGCTATAAACTGAAGTCCACGCGGACGAAGTCGCGGGCAACTAGGTAATATTATATTATGAAGTTCCATTAGTGACTCCAGGACTTTGTTGTTTGGATGCTAAGCTTTGAAACATTTCGTTATAGAAACTAAAAAGTTATTTTACTTTACCTTGTCTTTTCTTATATCTTTAATTGTTATTAATTATTATGAATCTTATCAATTCAAAAGTATTATTTTTAACTTTTGCTAATTATCACCTATCATTTCAATCAAAATTAAACAACCAAAGTTATGTTTGAAAGGGTTACTACCAAGAACCGAAAAAAGTGTTTGTTTAACGTGATTGCCAAACAACAAGTGTCGAGCGCTTCCCGTAGGCAAAGGGCCGAACTAGTTGTTTAGGGCTGAAGTTTGCCCTACACCTTGTGATCGATTTCCTGTTTGCCCAAGATAAGGGCTTGTCTATTTGTTTGGACAGTCACCTGAACTTTCCCCGATTGTTCGGAATGTCGGCATTTTAAACAAATTCTGATTTGTGTGAGCCTTGGCATTTTTGGTTGTAACCGTGTTAGCGTTTTAAATGTTATAAAAAACGGGGGCAGGTATTGTATTTTTTAATTGTTATTTAAATGTCCTTTCTATTGTTGTTATCCTTACTTCTTTGTAATTTATTTTGTCTACTTTATTAAGGCTACCTTATTCTAGTTCTCGGTTAAATTTTTTCTTTATTACCTTTTCTGATCATAACAACATCTCATATCTCTTATAATATTACTCAATGTAATGTGGAGATAATGTTATCTTTAACAATATCAGATGTTGCTATGGACATACTCGTAGATGGGTAATTCCCAGCTCTAGAACTAATTATCTCTTTGGCGGTGAACTATTGCAAATAAGGGAAAACAGTCAGCCAACTCTATCATGTTTTAAAAGTCAAATTTCTGCAATGCAGATAAAAGGTTTTTCGTTTAATTTTTAATGTTAAGTTAGCCTTAACTATAACCATAACTTTGACCATTATAACTGTAACTATAACCCTGGTGCAACCCACCCTTAGCTGTTATCTGAAAACAAGCTTACGTGTGCGTGTGCCCGTAAAATATTATTATACGGTATAATATTATTTATACTTCGAACCAAGCTCAAGCATTATATTAGAGGCAGGATAATTTTTGGACAAATCCTACGCGATTCGTTACTGTATTATAAAAAATTGAGATGTGAACGGAGTGCTGACAAAATCAGAGCATTAATTTGACCTAATGATCAATTTTCCTTTCAAATCACAAGTAGTATTTTTGTTTACACGCTTGAAGCTTTTCCTGTTATCTAGGAATGTCACTATCAAGGAACAAATTAAATGATGAAGTCGTTATCGAACAATACTACATATCGATTACTGACCGACATAACTGGATCGTGGAAAAATATTTTATGGATTTATTGCAAGTATATTTAGCGCCTATCCATGGATAGCGATATAACAATATTTGCCGAAAAAACATTTCGTAATTATCTTATTTGTTAAATATTACGAGGGTTTATAAATTTGAATCCAAGAAGAATGCATAGTTACTAATAATAATAAATAATAAATAAATAAATACCTAATTTATTGCGAGCTACTATAGTAGTCAATTGAACTTAGTGCAGCAGATAAATAATAATTTGACTGGTGTGATTGACTGAATACTTTACTTTCCTGAAACAGAATAGTTTTTAAGTGAAAAAAGTTTGCATTTACCTAAAGATAGGCAAAATTCGGCTCTACAAAGTTGTGGGCAACGTTTGAACGTTTGAAATTTACATGGTCGAAATCAAAGTCTCAGTAATAGGGTCCCGTTTTACCCTTTGGGTGCGGAACCCTAAAAACAACCACTTTCAGTCGGGTAAAAATAAACAGGGATCTCAAGCGGCGAATGTCACAAAGATAAGTACGGAAAATTAAGGTACTGACTAGGCCGTTTATGCTAATGCGATCAGACCAGTCGCTTACGATAACGTGAAATATGACTTACCGGTTACACCGAGCACCGGGTTAAATATAAAAGGGAATAGTAAAATCAGTTTTATTTCTGAATAAAACAAATATTATTTTTAGAATCCATCTGCTTATTGACCTAGTACCGGTTCACAAACTAGTCTGGGGAACAGAACATAGTCTAACTTAACTTTCAAGCTATGAGAAGATGTCACAAAACTTTACATGAAATGTATAAAGTCACTTTTATATGCCTAATGGTTTGGACCTTAATATCTTAGCTTACGAATATTCTTAATATCTTAGTTTATTAATATTCCCTTCGACTTGACTCGGATTTCCGGAACAATATTTAAAACGTCTCCATGTTTGATTACGACAGTACTAATTTTCTGATTTTCAGAGAAGAAAGACGAGAGTCTGTCCGATATTCATCTCTCAAATCGTGTCGCATCCGTCATTGGGTTAGAAAAGTAAAGGAACAGAAAGAAAGAGTTCTCATGCCCATTATCTGCCTACTGGGCGCTACACGATCCTTTCCTGGTTTCAACGAAATCCATCAAAACCGTACAAGACAATTATATCTGAAAGAAACAAATATCTTTCTCAAACTGTCTATCTGTTACAAATTACAATCCGTGTTACAACCGTCTATTTATATTTATCCTCCTGTGGTGTCAAGTTCGAGCGTCCTAGCTTAGTGCAGCCCGTACTGGTACGGACCAACATTGATTATCCTGCTCCTTGCACTCCGCAGCGTCACTCGAACCAGCGCATTAACCAATTGCCAAGTGGAAAGGTGAAGAAATGTTATCTGCAGTATCATCATAGAAGTTAACTGGTGGTTCTTATCTCAATCTTAGAAGACTGTAGGAGCATGCATTTTCATAGGAAACTTTAGGAGCATGCGCAAACTTTTTACGTGGTTAATATTAACTTAATTGTAATGGCGGACGATAAACTTACACTAAGTATTTTTTGCAATTTGATATTTTCAGAAAGTAGCTTTACTATTATAAGTATTAAATGAATTATAATATATTAATCCTCATAATAGTAAAGGGACCAATAAAAGGTACCTACACTGGTTAGGACGATTATTCATATTATATGAATAGAAAAGCAAAATATAAATAGTTATATATATATATACAATATACTTATTATAATGATATAAATTATAATAACTATATTGTCATAATATACTTATTATGACAATATACTTATTATAATTTATATCTATTGACGACCTCCGTGGCGCAGTGGTGAGCGCCAAAGAGGATGTAAACTGTATACTACGTAAAAAGAGGTCGGACTTAGAAGAAAAAAAATAAACATCCGTTATTTTTTTAATTTGAAACTGAAGTTAAAATTTTTAAGTGCAAAACCTTTCACTCTAAACATACCAAAAATTAAAAAAAAATAAAATTAAAAAGAAATGAGCTCAAATAAATGTTTTATTTCAATAAAAATTATTGTACATAGCTAAATAAATAGGCTAATAAGGTAAATTAAACAATAAAACAGATTTAATCCACAAGTTTTTGTTGATTTCTATTAATAATATTACAGTACAGTTTTATGTATTTTATTTATAAATATAATAGAATAGCTGTATATATGCTACTCTACTAACTACTTGATTGGCTTATACAGTAAACTCTATATAGGGAGCGGATTAAAGCTGCGCGTCCACCAGGTCGGAATCGGGACGTACGGTGCGGACGGCGCGTCGTGTAGTCATAATATATTTGTCAGGCGCAGAATGACGTTCCAGTACTTCTAGTGCAGTTCACAGTAGTCAATACCATAAATACAAAGCAACAAATCCGTCCGCTGCGTACCTACGTTCCGATTCCGATCCAGTGGACGCGCACCTTTATACATACACACTTAAGTATCATTACTCTGTTTTGTTACACCCTGTATACGACAGCTGAAATCTATCGCGTGGGCTCAGGCCAGCTGCATACCACCTCACGTCTTGATCAGAGGATTTTTCCTTGGTGGCCGTACCACTCATAATCCCATACCTTCCTTCTCCTCCTAAAATCTCCTTAACAGCTATTGCTTGCAGACTAAAATGTTGCAAACTAGTATAGGGTCCTAAAAATCTGAAATTAATGAAACATTTTTCATTTACTACATTTCCATACAGTTTACATAAATTATTAAGTATACTTATCAACCTTATGTATTATTACAATAAAACAATATAAGTACACATTTTAACATTTTCCCAATTAACTGCATACTGCATATTTACATTATAATATTTTCTATGAAATAATAATCTGTCTTTTTCATATTAATATAGTTTAAGTTGTAAATTATTGTACAAATATGCAAATAATACTACGACATACTTTGAATTAGAACATGGTATGACATGGTTATGTTTTGCTTCAATTTATCAATTTACGGTTACATGTACATTTTACAATGGCTTACCTTTCGTTTTTCATTAATTAATCCACTTAATTTAGAATTTTTGTATGAGTTGCTACAAAATAATTTTCACAAAATGAAAATCGAACTTTGAATTTTAAACTCCTTCTTCGTCTTTTTTCTCATGTAGTTTACATTCTCTATGGTCTTTTTTATCAGCCAATCACAGTCGACCTTGCACAGATTAGCTGATTAGGTACAGTAGCTACGTTTGAATTTGGAACCCAAATTTTTTTTTGTTCAGGAATTTCGTCCACCTGGTGAGCGCGTTGAGCTCAAGCCGGAGGTCGCGGGTTCGAGTCCCGCCGACGGAACAAAAAGTTTATAAAGTTCCTGGGTCATGGATGTATATTAAATATGTGTATCATATAATAAAAATCTTAAATAAATATATGTATAGTATAAAAGTGTTAAATATATTTCCGTTGTCTGGTACCCGTAACACAAGTCCTTCGGGTACTTAGCACGGGGCCAGACTGACGTGGTGTGAAGCGTCCATAGATATTATTATTATTATTATTTATATCATTTTTCATTTCATTTCCTGGAAATACTGCAAGCTCATTTATTAATATTATTGAAGCCCTCTGGCTATATACATTATTATTTTTACTTGTAAGAAGATTACAAAACAGCTTGCATAAAGTCTAGTGAAATCAGAAAATTATTAGTTAATTATCTTACAAAATTATTCCGAAGTTAGTCATTTTCTGTTCGCTTGATAGAGTAATACGGTATTGGTTACAACAACACGGACAGTCCAATGGTGTTAAATATAGTGATACATGACAGCGGCATTCAATAAACTTTGATTGTGGTTTAATTGTTCCTAAAGGCCCCTCTCCACGTTGGGCCATAAGCATAATTGCCGCAATCTACAGTATAGTCAAATGTGCCTCTAACTAGTTTGCCAAAATTGCAAAAAACCATCAATAACCAAGTTTAATAATTATTATTTTAGTTTTGCCTTAATTTTTCATATGAAAAATGTATATAGCATATTCAAACATTGTCTCAACCGTTTGAGAAAGTTTTTCATTAGATTCAATATAATAAAACGATATTTACGGAAATCATCGAAGGCTGTAGGGATTAGGGCGAGTGGTTATAAACACGGCCACTTCTGATGGTCTCTGTGATATTGAGTTTGAGTTATGCCGACATCCAGTACTTACTTTTGACTACACACAGAGGATCCGCAGAAAATATATTACCTCAAGATAATACCAGCAACTTTGTTCCACCGAAATTCCTTTAAATAAAAGCTTATAGTCAGGGAGCCCTAGAACAATTTTTTTTTTTTATTAATATCAAGCTAATTTTTTGTGAGTAGCTTCATTTTGATAATACAAACAACATTTTTATCTGTGAAAAATCTTGAAAGTGATAGCTAACATAAATAGAAAGGATTTCATACTTTGATTTGATGGTCCTAAAATATGGATTGTTCTATTTGTGGGACAATGTTACTCTTAAAATATATAATATACAAAAATCAGCTTGTTAGGGTCCCGTTTTAGGGTTCAGTAGTAAACCAAGTTTTGTTGATTACAGAACAATAATGGTATAACGGAATCCTAACAAGCAATTAAAATTTTGTTCGTCTTATCAAAAATTAGCTTGACAGTAATAAAAAAAATGTTCTAGGGCTCCCGTACTATTATCATTATCTACATAACTTAAAATGACCATAATATAAAATACAAAATATATATTTTCAATATACGTTAGTACTTATATTTTATTTCTAGTTAGACTATATTTTACGTAACGTATGAGATTACATTTTTCGGAGATGATGTAGAATGTAACTGCTGAAACCTTTTAAGATGTCGGATGTAGTATGAGTAGTATACACTTTACGACGTTTAATATGGATAGACGACTATCGTAATATTATTTATGTTTTATTAATAAACTAAGCAAAAAAATTGGAGAAGCGATTTCTGTAAATTAAAATTTTGGTGGATGGACAGGAAACTAATAATTATATTTATATTTGTTGAAAAATATAATAAAATCCATAAAATAAACACAATAAGCACGTGGAAACACATGCTACAATTTATTCATTTACTCGACGACGAATTTAGAACGTTTCACATTTTTTCTAAGTCACTACTCGTACAACGTAACGGGAGGGTAAATTGGGTTGCATAGGGAATGCAATACCGGGATACCGGGATCCAGAAATACCGGGATCCCGCATGCATTATGCGGAACTAATCCCGGTCGAAAATTTTGCGGGATCCCGCGGGACTGGCGGGATTGCAAAGAAATGTGATTCATATGCGTAACTTTGCGCGCGGGGGTGCGTGAACTGGCTACAGGCAGCCCGCTGAACAATTTAGCTTCAATTCACCTATAATTCACTTTAAATGGCAATTGAACTAACCAGCGTGGACGCTGAGCGAGCATTTCCAGCTGCTAGCTAGCTTGTATCGAATATCAGGAACCGTTTCGGAATCTTTGGGCACAAATTTTATCTATATTTCGAAAAAAGTTTCGATAAAAGATGGACATAACATAAACAAGCGATTTTTTTTATTTTTTTTAACTTTTATTATTACGAAGCCATGTCCAAAAAAATGATTAGTTTTTCTTTCATTTTTTCATAAAGTCTGAAGTATGGAGGTGTTGATAATTATTAAACCCTTGCAAAAAGTGTCCGACAAAGTTTGTTTTATTTGAGATTCTAAGAATAAAACGGGATCTATCAAGTAAAGTCATTATAACGATTTATTTTAAAAGTTTTAATCTACCCAGCGGGATCCCGCAAATACCGGGATCCAACGGGATTGTGATAGTTCAATCCCGCAAATATCGGGATTGAAATTATCTTGCGGGATTGCATTCCCTAGGTTGCACCAACTTACTTTAACTATAACTTTAACGACAACAAAATGTCAAATGAACTGTCAAATCTCTTGCTAAAGTCAATGATGGACGCCATACTTGACGATAACCTTAACCTTAACCATAACAACACCTCTGGTGCAAGTTGCAACAAACCCATAAAGTTCCAAGTTAAAAACTTTAACAGTTTTCAACTAGAAGGTGAATCTCTAGTTTTACATAATGTGCATCGTCAGACACGACTCCAATCATATATTTTATTCTCTGGGATGATTTTAGAAGTATATAAATTAATTTAAAACAAAAATGTAAATAAAAATTTTATCGCAACATTATCATAAATATTAGATCAAAATATTTGCGGAGATAATAATTGATATGGGTTTTATTGTGAGTTATGTTTATTACCTCTACAGTTGTATTTGATATTCTAATAATAAACTGTATTGTCATTTCATTTTCATACAAATGTTGTGCATTTTTGCTCGTAGATTTTTGCTCCACTTGAAGTAAAAAACAATTTGCAAGATCTCCAAAAAAATGTTTTTTTTTTTTTAAATGATATTATCCTTATAAACCATCATTAGATAATCTAGAATCTTATAGATATTACAAACAAATCTTTTGTAAGGGGAACATTTTTATAGAGTTTGGACGATTTATTCTTTCGCTGATAAATGTTTGATATTATTATTACTTAGGTCTTCCGTTTCGATTACGTAGATGAGATAAGCAGTCATTAAAAAAGAAAAAAGAAAGATATTAATGGCAAGTCAATGTAAAAGTTAGTAACTTTTATCCCAATTCCAGGTTTGTTAAGTGCATAAATAAAGTTTAATTTGTACCCATAACCCATTAGAAAATTATCGTTAACCCATTTCCATGAGACGAATTTATCACCTCTGTTTGTGGTTTGTCTCTGGAATCGGCTATTTAGTATTTAATTTATTGATGTACAACTGGATGATGCCTGGAAATCGTTTATCGCACGAAAAAAAGAGGATTTTTTTGTCCTTTCCCAGGACTCAAAGTACCTTTACCTATTTACCCATACCTTTCAGCAAATTTGGTTTAGCAGTTTGAAGAGGTATATACAGAGAGACAGACGCACTTTCGCTTTTACAATTATATAAGTATGGACGAATAGTCAATAATCGGCGTCGATCATGACTCATGAGTCATGAGCAATTTTTTGAGTCCCGGTGAAGGTAAAATGACGTAGGACAATTTTCATTCCGGAAAAATTTACGTTCCCGCGCGATAAACAGATTTTGGCGCTACGAAGTCGCGGGCGTCCTCTAATAGAGTCAATAATATATTTTTTCAGTCTGTCGCGTTTGCTGTGACATATTTGAAAACGGATAGCAGCACTGATAGTTTCTAGCAAAACACGGCGTTTGGACTACGGCATAAAAATAAAAAAATGAACTTCGCACCTCACACGACACATTCTCAAAATATTTACTCGCCTTATGGCGAAATTATTAAATTTTATTCGCACATTTTATAATGTGCGAATAAAATTTATTTTCGCCACAATTCCGATCGTTTTATGAGACTTTTTTTGTAATTTATCTACACGGGAATAGATCAAATGGGGATCTACGAGATCTACGAGATCTCGCGTGCCGCGAGTTATTTATATTTATTATTATCAGTAATTTATTCTCCCGTTTGGCAGTTTGTAACAATCGTGGGGTATAAAACGTGATATATCTGGGAGAACGACAGCTTAACACGCTGTCTCACGTATTTGTGATTATTACTGCCCCTTTTATTAGTTTTCTCGGTGCCAACGTTCGAATAATTTATGTCGTCTCATAGCACAATACCGAAATTTTGTTTTCATGATAATATTTGCAGTAATTAACAATCCATGCCTAACGTTAAAAATGTGACTATATTCTATAGTTTATAACTCTATACCTTTACAAGCTGCTGAGCTAAAGATGATGGAGATACTTTGAGCTCCAAGAGAATACTTATAACATATTTTGTCGCGAAAAAATTTCCCACCCGAATAATTATGAATTGGTACGCTCATCTAAGTTGCGGGCAAAATGTACTAAATACTAATCAATTGTCAATGTAAAAAGTCCGATTACCTATATACCTTAGCTACTTTATCTACGAGCCGGTCTGAATAGATTTTTTTAATTTGCGAACCTATTAGAAGCATTATCTGCCTCTCATAACTCATGAGTTATGATCATTGTCAGTACGACACTTATGAACGCAGGAGGAAATGAGAAACTGCACTTAAACTTTAGAGTGATTGCTTTTCATTTCTTAGGGAATTACCACCTGTGGAAACTTGCAGGAATATCTTTCAAGACGAGATATTAATTTTTAGGAATCGATTTAAGATCGCTCTATAAACTTATTGAAAACTCTATAATATTTAATGTATATGTAATGTTCTTTTTTAAGAAAGAAGATTTTTAGTATTAAATAAATTTATAATGTAAATTGCTAGAAAACATAGCATTATTTAGAATTTCCAATCACTTGTCGATAGAATCATTATCAGTAAATAAGCTTTGGCTTAAAATTATACCGTCGTCGCGCGGGGGGTCGTAGAGTACGCTAGGTAAAAGGCAAATACAAGGCGATTCTACATGCATTTATATTAATATCATTATCATTATAAACTGTTTAACCTGAATATTGAATAGGATATTACTTGCTGTAAAATGTTTTGCCACTTTATATAAGTAAAATAAAACTGAATATTAAATATTAAAAATAAATTAACTGTACTGTCCGTAAATTAAAAAAAATGTTATTTTTCAATTTTTTTTAATTTGATCACCTGGAATCCGTTACTGAGCTCGGCTGATGTATTATAACTTTTCTTCGAACGGCATAAAAGATAACGCGACACCACCGCCGACCGGCGTTATTTAGCGAGATTAAAAGATTCGTTGAATATTTAAATGAAGTAATCAAATTAATATTTACTAGGTAGAAATCGTAACCGGCGATTTGAATATAAATTGAGACGTCATGCAGTCAGGCGGAGATACTCTACGTGTAGTAAATACGTGGAGAATTCACTTACCATTTTAATTGCCATCAGCAAAAGTAAATGTATCCAAGGATTTAAATAAATCATACATAAAACTTGAGGTTGACACTTCCGTTCATTTGAAATTTAAAATCACATTTTTTATCCGCATTTTCACTGAATTTGGTGCGCGTGCTGATTTACTGCACAGTAAAAAAAATTAAGTCCGCCATTTCTTTTTTCAAATTTACGACGCGAAATTCGCGGGCTTTTCCGCGCGCCACAGACTATTAATTAACTTTTTTTTTCGAGGCGACTAATGCCCGAGACGTCTGCCGCTGAACTGCCGCGTATTTTCGTCGTACAACTGGCCAGCCGTGAGCCGTCGTCGGCGCTCGGAAAGCGGAATGTCCAGCGTGCACTTCCACTGATAAAAATTATTGGAATTGTGAAACACTCATTTGAATACGTTCAATGAATTTGGTGAAATTAAAAATTCTAATGATCATTGTATTTTAATTGGATGATTCTTCATTGTCTACAACTCTCTACAGTGACAATTTTTGACGGACACTAAAATAAAGTTTTTGCTACACATTTACATCAAATTAACCTTTTAAATAAAAACAGTGTGTCATTTATTTCGTGAAAAGCGCTTTTCAGACGGCGCAGGCGCAGCGGTCGCGGCGACGCTTACTGAAAAGCTTCAGTAATTTTGTCTCTACAATCTCCAAACTCTAAACTTAATTATTTGTTTTAATATATTTAAATAACTGTATAAGTAACGCGTTTTAAAATATTTCGTTGCTACTTAGTTTCGCTACAACCTACAACAAATTTCTTGGTAGAGACTATATAATTGTAAATTTTTATTTTTGACCGCAAGTTTGTACCTTCCTACCCACGAGCCCACCGTAAAATCGATTATAAGTAACAATAATTCAGGTAGAGGAAGAGCACTGGTCAAGAACAAACAGACAAAAGAACAAAAGGCTGTTTAGTACACAATACGTCCTGTTATAAGTTCTACGCGTATTAAAGAACATTTTTTTTTTGCCCACAATTGATCATTCAAAATCTTTAGGTACAAATTCTATTATGTCGCCGCCCTTTCACAAGTTTGCACTTTGAGGTTTCGAAAATTTGCGACACACGCACATTAGATGGACATAAATTATTGCAGCCTTATACTGCTCCTTCATGGTGGCCAATACAAGCTAAGACGAACATAATATTGTAGAGACGCACATTGAGTGTATTTAACTGCCCATGATCGATATCGATTATGCAAGCTATATACAGCTTCGCAATCATGGTGACAATGATGAAGCAGTTTTCCCGCTCAAACTTTTCAACAAAATCTCATTCTAGCAGTAGTACACCTACTAAAAATTAGTGTCTGGAAGCTCGTTCCCGACCAGTGATATGTTATCATAATACCTCTTTGTTCCCGACCAGTGATATGTTATGTTTTCAACAGTACATAATACCTCTTTGTTCCCGACACGAATTTTCGACAATTCATCTGGAAAGTTAACTAAGCTTGGTCAACCGACCATCTTGGTTTAATGTCAATGTGAAGACGGGCCTTTAGATTTTTTTGCGTAATAAAATACAGCGCAAAAAAACTTGTCAACACATTGACCGACGCGACGTAAATGTTTAGATAATTTTTGCAAAGTGTGGGCCAAATGTGCAGATGGTTTTTATGCACGTGGGCCCGTTTTACGCAAATTCCTGTCAGACCCATTGTTCAATTTATTGATGCAATATTATGACACAATATTGCAGAGATAATAATTTATTATTTCGTGCCGTTAGTCGCGACTGGCAGTCATTGTTAAAAGTAACAATTAATTAAAAATCGAGAACAATTTTCATTAATAACTCATTAAACATAATTGGAGCAGACGATACCGACAGCGTTGAGATGTCATATAAATAAAACATTTTTTGTGAAAACAAGATATTTTAAAACTCTAATCTGAACGGCCTTTTAGGCCCCGGACTAGAGATTTCCAATTTTCAAAGAAATAAATACGCGTGAAAAACAATTTTCCTTTAGTCGGGTAAAAATATTTTCTTTTTCAAAAGTTTGATTCAAACGCATGTTAAAAAACCGCAGTAACCGTAGATTTGTATGTTTTTTTATGAAATAAGGGGGCAAACGAGCAAACAGGTCACCTGATGGAAAGCAACTTCCGTCGGTCATGGACACTCGCAGCATGAGAAGAGCTGCAGCAGGTGCGTTGCCGGCCTTTTAAGAGGGAATAGGGTAATAGGGGAGGGTAGGGATGGGAAGGGAAGGGAATAGGGGAGGGTAGGGAAGGGAATAGGGTAGGGGATTGGGCCTCCGGTAAACCCACTTACTCGGCGAAACACAGCGCAAGCGCTGTTTCACGCCGGTTTTCTGTGAGAACGTGGTATTTCTCCGGTCGAGCCGGCCCATTCGTGCCGAAGCAAGGCTCTTCTCCCAAAAATCTCCCATGTATAAAATGTGATAAAAAGTAGCACATAAATAATAATACTATGTGCTTGCATACAATCTCACCTTTTTTCTAAATTTTTATTATTCATTCAGTCAATATAAAATTTAAAATATTAGTTACAGTCTATCTACATAATATTTTACATCGGTGGCTTACTAAGAAGTTGTGTTTATAAGTTTTGATCGGATAAACGTTTTTAATTGGTTTATTGTATAATTTGCTTGTTGTTTAATTAATTATTCACGTGACCCTACCGTCTGCAGTCAGTTCGGATGGTAGACGACAATAAATGTGTAATTTCAATTTGCCTTTTAACTTACCACTTACTCGAGAACCCGGGGAGACCGGTCGAATCCGATCAGGATTGGACCAGCCGTGAAGATGGTTCTAAGCATGAACGTAGAAAAAAAGGCGGACGGAGTCTTATTATACACAGAAATGTGTCTTCAGAGTCGGCCACGCACACATTCTTACGCCTGTCAAATGGTATGGACTAGCGTAACAATGTGTGCGTGCGGACCGTGTCCGCCTTTTTTATACGTCCATGGTTCTAAGGGTGCGTTTCCATCTGAACAAAGATAATATGGTTTTTGGGAACTAATAGAATCGTTGCTAAGCTCCGGTTGCAGTCGGAGCCTTAGGGTTACCACTCTTAAAACTGTTGCTTAGATGAGAAGTGGTAGGCCAAAAGTAAAGAAGTCTGAAATGTGGAGACTGTTCTGACTTAGGTGAGTCCTAAGTACTTGCTTTTAATAAGAGGCCTAGATACACCACTGTTTCTGGCATTAGAGTTGTGCTGACGGGAATGTCTGGTGGGCCAAATCCCTTCACTATTGACTAACCCATGGCCCTATCAACCGTTCGTGGTAATACGGTCCAAATCATGGGAATGTGCTTCCTACTGTTCATCTGTGTCCTGTTGTTCAGATGGACACTTCTTGATTCCTAGAAATTCTTTAATCTCTAGTGGGCCAATCGCCTGTTTAAGAAAGCCTGGGGTATCACTTACCGCGAGCAGAGTGGACAGGACACGTGGCATTAGCATAGTATCGCGCGCCGCCGCGGGTGGAGGCTGGGCGGTTGTGGACGGGCCCGCGCGAGCCCCGCCCCCCCGCCTCCCCCGCCCCGCGCCGCTCTACCACCGTCGCCACATCCTACACCTGCAAAGAGAGATGTCGTTGATATGGGGGTAGATTAATATCAAGCTTAGTTTTGGAAAACCAGGAGTTTCAAGTCTCGAATGTCGCTGTGATCGCAGGTGGGCATGATAGTACTCACGCGTGCAACAGCATGGGCAGGCGGAGTACGACAGCTTGCGATCGAAGTGTCATTCGAGGAATAAGAATCGGGCACCTCACACCTGGCATCGATAGAGTTCATTTAAATGAAAAATAAAAAAAATTACACGACACTTGCATGAAAAGCTGAAATGTGCCAACACATTAGGCTCCTTCTAAGTTCTAAGTGAGCCAAATGGATATTCATTCATAACTATATTATGTAACGCCTTCTTGCGTATTTACGCACAGCGTATGAGATTTGGTACCTACCTATAGAAGTGTTTGTAATATTATAAATATCGACAAAGTCTATAATATCTGATACATATAACATACCTACTCATCTATCTCTAGAAAATGCTATGAAATGCATTTGCGTCCATAATAAGTAGGTACTGAAATGAGTAATCGAATGATACCTCTTATCTTCGATAGTCCTTATTGGCTGGAATCCGCCTCTTATGAGGGAATCTTCAATACTCTAAAGTCTAAACAATGCTGAAGGTGATTGGTCCGCGGCAGAACCTACACGCATGCGGGAAAAGCTGCAGCCATTTTGTTTTTGTGATCACTTTACCTATCGTAGACCTTCCCAAGCAAGTAATTAAGGATTATCCGGAATACATAATCAGAATAATACCGTGCGTTAAACGAATTTCGATAAGCAAAGTTGCAGGCAACATTTTGTTACATAATATCTTATATTGGAAGTCGGTTAAAAACTGTCGGCGCCACCTCGCCGCGTATCTTTTTGCTATGACATATTTTAACATAATTGCAATAATGCAATCAAACATGTTAATGCGTGCAATGCGGAACCGTGGATTATGTACCATCAGCCAATCGCAGCGCCGGGTTGAGATGACAGCCAATCAGAGGAGGGCACAGTAAGTTAATTTGTGCACGTAATTGAAGGTTATTTCCTTATGTGATAGAACACGGTCAACATAGTAGGTATAAATACAGTTGGGGAAAATGTTTATGATCAATAGACATGGCAGGCAATATAAACTTGTAGGAGATAAAATATGGCTGAAAGGGGTTGTCTGATTTCGATTTAATTGGATCATCAGATTTATAAACCGAATTCCGATTTGGATAAAATCTGCAGTCTAAATTTTAATTACTATCAGAGAAGTTGATTCCTAGGGGCGCGCCATGTTATCGTAGCTTATCTCTAATTTGGTTGCGTTAAGGCGCTATATCGAAATTAATTTTACCGCAAGGGCAATTTTATACTTAATTTGTATGACTATAAAGTCGTGAATACGCTGCGGCCAGAAGCTATCGGCTCGCTCGGAAAACATGCGAAAAAACGTAATTATAATCATTTAAAAAATAACTAGGAGCATTTAAGCAAAATGCTTCTATACGATTTTGAGCTGCAAAGGTGTCTATCAATTAGACTAATTTACATCTACTTTTGTTGAAAAATAATCTTCAAATTTCGTATTTTTAAGAGGTAATTTCGAAAATTAAATGTATCGAGGCAAAATACATTAATTGTGTTTCTAGTTCTTCTCAAACCTAGATAAGGCTATGAAGATATGTATATCTCATTACCAGATTTGTAACATTTCTGAGGGTCCTATAGTATTACGTTAAAAAGGACAGTTTTTTCAATATAGCGCCTTAATCTAAATACTGGTCCGTCAACTGCCTAGCAATCAATTTCCTCGATGGTACATTAATAAAAAGCAACAGGTTGTTTTGGTAATAAGTTTAAGGGTTCAAAAAAATAAAAAAAGCTGTGAAGGGCCAGCTAGTTTGGAATTTGCAAATCACTGTTCGACTTTGACACTTTTCAGCAAATCGATATTATCTTTCGTAAATTCCACATGATTCAAACTATAAATATTTCTTTGTTGATGATAATAATATAGGCGCCAAGATTACAGCGATATACAGCTGTCATAATAACTCGTTAATGTATGCGATAATAATCATTATTATGTGGGAATTAGGCGTCAAAGCTGATTGAAGATATTGCGATATTGGTCCTGGATATTTTAACGCAAAAATGATGAATTCTGTGGTATTTTTTACGTGAAAATGACGTAGGAGGGGTGTGTATTTAGCGGATGTAAGGATCGCTTCACACCGAAACGGGACACTTCGCACGCTGCGATTAATTGCGTTAAAGTTGTACTCGTCACTCGTGCTTTGTGCTCAAATTGAAGAATACCTTTAAATGTTATTAAAATCTATCTTGTTGGCCTAAAAAAAATATAATATTAATTCGATATAATTCTATAATTATATTATTAAAATAATAAAATACAAACTTTTAAGAGGAACAGTATTTTTTTCAGGATAAAAACTATCCTCTAAATATATTAAATTGATCCCGTGAAGAGGTACAGGTAGGTATATCTTATCGATACATATATTACATACTTTCATATTCATATTATTGATATGGATTTTGTGTAGAAGAAGTAAGAACATAATATTAAGTTTCTTCAATAGAATGAACTATTTAGCGCCATTTTGTTATTGAAATCCACTATCAGAACTAGCCGTTGAAGGTAGTAATGATGTAGACGCCGAGGAAACACTCAGTAAATGATGATTAATTAACACAAGACGTCTAGGATTGTATCTGGATAATCTGGAAAAATGCCGGTGATTGCAGGGCTGACTATAATTACAAAATAAAAAATATTGGCGAATAAAACATCAATATTCTGAACTAAACTCTGAAGAAAAAAACAATATATTATGTACGTATACTTAAACGGAGTAGGTAGTTACCTAGTAGGTAGAACCAGGCATGGTTGCAATTGCAGTTCGCAACTTCCAGCTAGAAGCTGCTCGTAATCCTCCCCATAAATTTCAGGGGTTATTTTTAGGGGTCAGTACCTCTAAAAATTTTAATGTCGAAATAAAAAACGCACATGGCAATGCCAATAGATTTGGTGTAAGGCTGCCTCGCAGATTACGTTTTTTGTAAAATAACAAAGACACGAATTTCAGTCCAAGACAATAAATTTCCCACTTCCTTTTCGCCAGCCCTGGGCTCATTCACACCCTGACTGGTGACCGGTGTACTCCAAGATGACCTGTCAAGGCCAATGTCAGCGGCCGGTTAGAGCCGGAACAGGCCACATTAACACTGTTGCCACTTCCTTGCGGTGACAAACCATTAAATAGATCATCATGTTATGTTAGAAAATTTGTTTACGCGACCCAATCAGCCGTGGGAGAGGAACTGTGGGAGATAGGCTGGTCCTTAGGAGTCTCAGCAGTAGCAGTAAGTGCAAGTAATTTTACTGTTGGTAGATCTGTGGTGAGATTAAAGGTACGAGTTGGAAGCCGGTGAAGCGGCAGCAGACGATGTGTCGTCGCGACACCACTGGTTTGTATGTATTTCTATGAAATACCCTGCTCAGCTAGCGACACGAAGCTAGCGACACGAAGCTAGCGACACTTATTCATAGAAATATGTACATAGAAACCAGTAGTGTCGCGACGACACGTCGTCCGCTGCCGCTTCATGTCGCCGGCTTCCAATTTTCGTACCTTAATGGTCGTTATTGGTTGTTTGCGATTAGATGGTTTAATTCTTGGTACCTTTTGTATATTACTGGTTAATTACATTGAACTAATTTACAGATTGAAAGAGGTTTTCTAGTAAAGTCTTAAAGAAAACATTTTTCAGGGGCAAAAAGCCAAGAAGAATTCTAGTAGCACAAATCTGCAAATGTTAAGGCAAAATGCTCTAAAATTTAAATAGCATTGGTAGATCCAGAGGCTAAGATCTATAGATCAAAAAGTAGGAGCAGGATTACAAGCACATGACAGCTCATTAGGACATCGTTCATCACTGTCGACAACATGTAGGAGTAAGCTTGGATTATTGCAATGTATCGTGGGGAAAATATTGTAAAAGGTTGTATTGAGTAGAGAATATTACTTTAAAAAGATTGACAAAGAAGATTCTGCACCTAAAGTAGTACATAAAGAACTCAGGGGTACAATACCATACTACTTTAAAACAATAAATAAAAAAAAATACGAAGGCGGAGTCCAATATGGAAAGAACAAGCAATGAGGATTTTTTTCGATGAAAGTATAACAATTCTTCACCAAAATATTGCAGGGGCCATTAATAAGTCAGAAATACTTCACTGTTCTATATTAGACTTAAAACAAAATATTCCTTCAGGCCCCGCGCGAGCACCGGTGATCGCGACAACAATAGAATACAATAGCAATTCCTGGAAATTCCGACTGAAGTATTAAATTACCTATATGTCTCACAGAGACGTTCATAAAGAGAGGTTCTGACAATTTATTTCAGATGCATGGATACAAAATATCATCTGCTTTCTGTAGAAACTCCAAGAGAGGGGAGACATACTGACAGAAAATTTTCTAAACTGTATAGAAATACAATGGATAAAAAATATGGGAATAGTAAATGAATTTGAGTGCTGTGGAATAGAGCTACAAGATTATAAATTATATGTTGTCTTTAAATCAACATTTAGTTATATTATAAACTTACTATATGCCTTTATTTAATAAGACAAAATTGCAAATCGGCATTCGTTACATATTTTATATAAAAAAACTGTATTCAATACTAAAATGTTCTAAAATAATTATTGTAAAAATATTTGACATCATTGCATTTATATTAATATATAGGGTTTAAGAAATTAAAATATGTCATTATTTCTTTTAAATAAAATGATAAAATTCAAAGAAATATAATTACAACCACCAAATAACTACACAATGCAATGTTAGACATACCAAATTCTGACTTTGTTACGTGTAGACCACGCAAAGTTGTGATAGCGCCTTTAATCAAATGTGAATTTGTATGTCGGATATTACGACGTTATATAAAATTAATTTAAATGTATCGTACATTTAAATTAATTTTATATAACGTAAAAGCTTCTTTTTCATAATTTTATCTACTATTCGAAAAAACCGAAAATCCGGATTTTGAGAAATAAAAATCCGGATTTTTCAAAGGCCCAAAAAATCCGGATTATCCGGATTTTTCGGATTTCGAAGTATCCGGATTGCAATCCCTAGATACAGCATAATCAATAATCTATGTTGTTATTGCTAATATTGACGTCTGTACAGTGCCAGGCTTAAAATATAAAAAAATATATTCCTAGTATTAATTGCATTTAATACTAATATTTATTTATAAGGCTAATTATCGACATTGTAACATTTTTTACATAAGCGCACGCGCAAACACAGTGCGTACCTTTGAACCTTATGTGTATTAGAGTAAGATTGAAAATCGAGTTGGGTGCGCATGCGCAGGTCGGGAGCCGACGCGTGCGGCGCCGTCCATTTGTCGCGTCGTCCGCGGATTTACAACATAATGTGATTGTGAATTAATTAACAATAAACATGTCGTATGTGTATTTGTCAGCCATATACATTCTGAGAATCGAATTAACAAGTGTGGAGTACGCGTGTACTTAGTACAGAGTACTACTAGATGTTGCTTGCAATTTTGTTACAAAAATAGGGTATCGTAAATTTTACGGAATAAAAAGTCACGTTTGTCCTTTTAACTTAACATTTAATCATACCAGATTTCATTAAAATTAGTTCTGTGGGTGGTGTAATCTTGATTTGAGAATAATTGGACAGACAGAAAGACAGCGCACTGTGCTTTTCGAATTTATGTTAGTGAGCAATGAGCATACTCGATATTTAGCTTACAGATATTTTTCAGTTTTGTTATCAAGATGACCTCTGATTCTATTCCATATCTTGCTATATGGAAGCCAGTTAAAACAACCTTTGCCTGAGTAGAACTTAAGCAAAATATATTCTAAAAATCATCCACTTTAGCCCACCACACACACCCAGCACTCCTGTGTCTCCAGAACCAGCCTCAAAAACCCTTTGTTTTTATCTCAGAGAGGGATATGACCAAGTTGTCTTGGAATTTGGAAAGAAATATACTCGTAGGAGTAGGAAGTAAATTAAGACCTGTCGAAAGATAAATTTCTACTTCATTATTACCCACCTGTCTACGCGTATGTGTCTGATCAGGTATTAGATTTATGTGAATATAATTATCCAATTGGCTCACCAAATTATATCAATACATTTCGGCTTCGAATTGATTTAATTTACAACGAAGTTACCTAAATCTAGGTCACTCCTCAAGGTCTAGCACTAAATTACCTAATGTTAGGGTTGCCAACATGACCGGAAGAAATTGACAATGATGATTGGTATTGTTATTCAAAGAACTATTGTTTCAATATTAAGTGGACATTTTAAAATTTTGAGCAGTCGCTACAAATTGCAATTGTTTCAAAGATTATTATTTTTTAACAAAAAAATTTAAACCGACTTCCAAGGTAAAACCAAAAATAATACTTACCTACTTATTCTTAATCTAAAAAGAATCAAATAATTCTTATTCCTTATTACAGTGGCGTCTTCAGACTTCGCCTAAACCTCAACTATTTCTGTACTCAATCTTCGTACTTTTGAAGTCGGTACCAGCCCGGAAAAGTTCTGAGATCCTTGACATAGCAATTACGCTAAGGTAAGCTGGTACCGACTTCAAAAGCATGAAGATTGAGTACAGAAATAGTTGAGGTTTAGGCGAAGTCTGAAGACGCCACTGTAATAAGGAATAAGAAATATTTGATTCTTTTTAGATTAAGAAAATTTGTTTTCACCTCGGAAGTCGGTTTTAATTTTTTGTTAAAAAATAATAATTTTACCCTTTTTAGTTACATAATATGAGACGACAAGGCTATAATATTATAGCTTGTTGTCTTAGAGTTGTACATATTACCAGCGGTCGCCCGCGGCTCCGCCCGCGTGGATGTCGGTTACGGCTGCAAAAAGCCTACCCAGGAAAGACTCGGTCAGCAAAATGATTCCCTGGTCAATTCACAGACTCGGACACTGACATCGACGACGCGGACGCAGTCATTATCCGAAGGGTGTACACTGTACAGTGCACACTGCACATATTGTCTTCCTCCCGCAAGCGCATCTCGCTTGGTGACGCCCAATATAGTAATATTTTAATTTCGCCATAATTTCAAAACCAAACGTCCAATTTTAATCATTCAAAGGCCAAATTTTATTTACATAAACTGTACTTAGTGATGAAATGATTTATTTTAATAAGGATTAATGGCATGAGTAAAATAAACGCGTTTAAATGTTGTCCAAAAAAATTCAAGATTTTTAAATAAAAAAATGGTTATTGTGCCTCACTCGACATAGATAAGTATAGTGTGTCGCGGACTTTTTTGTAGATATTTATAAGATCTACAATACTTAGAACATTTTATGGTTCTATCTTCTATGGTTTCCGCAGCGTACGCAAAATAAGTAACTTTTCTGGTTGATTTTTTCACCTGGCGTCCGAAAAACCCAAATATCTTACGAAACAATTTATTTTTTCCAAAATAAAACTTAACCTATGTTCAGCAGAAATAATGTAGGATTTGCTTGGAGTAGTTTAAATAAAGCCAAACTCCTCAAACTTGTATCTATAAGGATTCAAAAGTTCTGTTGGGTACCTTCAGAAACAGGGTATATCCTGGTGCAAAATCTTACTTTTTGGTAGTATATGCCTGAAATACTTCAGTAAAAATCGAAATCACCATATGTTCCCATATAAATTTCAAGGAGTCCCCTCGATTCCTCATGGATCCCATCATCACATTACCACTTTTGTGAACATGGTACCAACCTCGGATTCAACCCTATGACGAATATATCGTCGTATCCTAGGAATAAGGGCGCCCTGGTCACTATGGCTTTTTATTTTTATTGCATAATCGAAATCGGCAGCTCATTATCTATAACCTTCAGTATAAAAAATAATTAAAAGTTAACTTTAATAACCAGTAAATGAAGTTTTGAAAAATGTCACACTTGCTAGCTTTTAAATTCCCCGCCGAAAAAAGCAACAAAGGCTTCTGTGACCGTTTTCTTTGAGTGCGTAAGAGGACGCGCGGGGCGGGGACGAGGCGCTCGCGCCACCCCGCCCTTACTCCACGAACTCGCGTTATGCATCATTGCACTGTCCCTTGTTTAAATTACGTTGTGTTAACCGTTAAAGGGAACACACAGTAAGTACAATTATTTTTAACAAAAAATTAAAACTGACTTCCAAGGTAAAAACAATAATAACATCCTTATAATATGAACTAAGAAGTATGAAATAATTTTTCCTATCTCATGGTGCTTTTTTCCGAATTCGGCTAAAACTCAACTATTTCTGTACTCAATCTTCATAATTTTGAAGTCGGTACCAGATATAGCTGAATCCAGATGCCAGAATATTTGAAACATTTGTAACTGGCACCGACTTCAAAATTATGAAGATTGAGTACAGAAAGAGTTGAGTTTTAGCCGAATTCGGAAAAAGGCACCATGAGATAGGAAAAATTATTTAATACTTTTTAGTTCATATTATAAGGATGTTATTATTGTTTTTACTTTGGAAGTCGGTTTTAATTTTTTGTTAAAAATAATAATTTCACACTTTTTAGTTACCTAGTAAAATAATCGCGTAGTATACGTAGATTAGGGCCGATTCACACCGAATGGCAGAGGCGAGGCAAGCAGTTTCAGTGTCATATTATTTTAAGCTTTATCTTCATTATTGTAATACATAGTATCGCTTGAGAAATCTACGGCCGCCCGTTGACGCTCGTGGCCTCTTGCGGCCGCCGCTCAATAATAACATCCTTATAATATGAACACTGAAACTGCTCGCCTCGCCTCCGCCTTTCCGGTGTGAATCAGCCCTAATACACCTGTATACTATTCTACGTATCTTATTACAATTTGTTAACAGTCACACTTACAAAATATAATATAAGCTGCAGATAATTTTAAACAATACATTTAAAAAAATCGAAGTGGACATGTGCTAGGGCCGCGCCAAACCGGAATTTTAGCAGCGGCGAGGCTTTCAGTGTCATATGATTTTAAACTTTATCTTTATTATTGTAATACATAGTATCGCTTGAGAAGTCTACGGCCGTCCGTGGCCGCGATTGGTAAGTGTGACAGCTGTGCACTCTAGCATGTTACTTGTATTATCGAAGTAACTTACTTCTCAGAAGTAATGACAAATGTGTGCCTTACGCTCTAGAGATAAGGTTGAATATTTTGTTATGTTCAATTTTGGTGACATTGGTGACCCTGACGTGGTAATGATGATGATGATGATGAATGTAATTTGTATAGTAGCATATGCTTTCAGTTCTTAAAACAGCGCCTAAGCCCCCAAACATATTGTATCTATAAGGAATCCGGAGTTCTCTTAATATCTTCGGAACCATAATATACCTTGGTGCAGAATCTTGCGTTTTGGTAGCATATTCTTAGGATGCTTCTCATAAAACCAAAATCACTATATATTTCCATATAAATTTCGAGGAGTTCCCTCGATTACTCATGGATCCTATCATCAGGTCACCACTTTTGTGAACATGGTACCAAATTGGAGTGAAACCTAATATAACAAAATAAAAATTTCGAAAATCGGTTCACAAACGGCGGAGTAATCGTTGAACATACAAAAAAAAAACCACAGCAGAACATATAACCTCCTCGTTTTTTGGAAGTCGGTTAAAAAATGTTTTACATTCTTTAAAGTAATTACCTGGAAAAAAGACACTATTGCGTCTGTGGCCGTTTTCCACGGAATCGTCTCTTAGTACTAGTACTAAGGAATCGTTTGCCCTAATGGCTTTTGTGGCCTTTTTCTATGTACGAAATTTATTTCTTTAATTTTTCTTTAGTTAAACAGTTATTATTGGCAAAATTATTACATGAATTTGCCTTTTATTTACTAATCGAAAAGTATATAATTGAAAGTTTATAATGTTTTGTTTTAATTTTGTTAAAAAGCCGCAGTGGACTTTGTGGTTTTTTCCGTTGTATATAAAAATAGTTAAATGTAGTGTGCTAAAAGAATATTTAAATATAAAATAATATTCCACAATACAATTTGAGTTCTTTTTTTGTATTTTTAGGTTCTAAAAACGAAAACAGTCCCCGGTGCCTGACGGAATTGAAAAAAAGTTTCGTTTTTATTAAAACATTTAGGAAAAAGCTTTTGTTGTATTGAGAGTGAGTGTAACGAAACATTTTTTTGTTACTATTAATTTTTTTAGTTTATTGTACGAACTGTTGGTAACTGAACGTACCCAAAATTTTGAGTATATCTCTTGAGCCGTGCTGATGATGTATCATCGGTCATCACACTCTTGCATAAGGAGACGAGGGATGTCGTATATCGTCTAATTTTAAAAGAATTTGATTTAAAATACAAAATATTGGCGTTATCATGATAAGCTGATGTTGAAGTAGAATAGCCACCACTCCGTCATAATATTGTAATTAGTCATAAGCTAAACCAAGAGCCAGCGACAGCCAGACTTTGTCATTTTATAAAAGCTGAAAGTTTTTCTTTAACTTAATTATGCTATACTCGTATTATAGCCTATACTTATAAATAAACTACGATAACATGGCGCGCCCCTCCAAATTTCTGTTTCAATGTGTGTAGTCACATCCTTATGAAAGAGTTTGTATGTAGTAAGTATTCAACCAATCAACCAGTACTCGTAATATTTCACTGTTTCTTATGTCATTGTCAACTAATCATAACTAGCCGACAACGCACTTCAAACGTTTTGACAACGCACTTCAATCGTTTTGAATTTTGGAGGGGCGCACCATGTTATCGTAGTTAATCTCTACCTAGATTATAAATGGGAAAGTATGTTTGTTTATCCTTTCTTCACGCCCTAGCGAAGCAACTAATCGACATGATTTTTAGCAACGACTAAGTCGAAAGAATGAAGAGTAACAGGCTACTTTTGGTTTTGGAAAAACATCATGTTCCTAAAATACTCGTGTTTTTACGCGATTTTCAAATTCCACGCGACCGAAGCCGGGGGAAAAAGCTAGTAACTCTATAGGATATTATAGAATATGACCTCTATAGGACATATAGATGACATACCTCTATAGGTAATAACGGCAAGCAACTATTATAGAGCTTCGGTCCCGGATACTTAAGGAGGTATCCAGTTTTGAAAGTCTACCGCACCTTCGATAAAATTTAAGGCAATTTTTTTCCTGGGGATAGCTGTGTGAATCTCGTCTCCCACTGACGGAACCTTATGACAGTTACTCCAGACAACTTATGCCAGTTACTTTCCGCTGCCATACCACCTTAAAGTGTAATACTTTTGGCATTTTAGGAAATAATTAAGAGTGTCTGAGATGAGATTCCTACATTTCCGTAAGAAGTAGAAAAGAAAAGCGCTTTACATTATTTCGAAGACTAGGTAGACCTTCAAAACTGGATACCTCCTAAACGCGATCGAAATTCTATAGTTGCTGTTCGTTCATACAGGAAAACTTTAAGCTATTATAAAATTACAAAAATCTGGCTATCGCTGGCCAAGAGCCTTTAATCTAATTGTCATAAAAGTTAACCAATATTATAATAGTCAGAGTAACTAGTCGTTAGTTATAATGTTAATTTGGTAATCTATACATATAATAAAACTGTAGAACTGTAGAAAATTCTGTACATTAAAGATAGGTATTCAAAAAATAATAAGCAGGGGGTGTCACTACATCGTTATAGAAGCCAAAAATGTTGTTAGTTTTTTGTTTGTCTGTCTGTCTGTCTGTCTGTATGTTTGTTCCACTATCACACGAAAACTACTGATCCGATTTGAATGCGGTTTTCGCAGATATATTTGTCTTCTTTCAACTTAACATCTGGTATATAAAAAAATTCCCCCCACCCCTCCAAAGGGACGAAAGAGGGGGTCATATTTTGTATGCTTTAACACGAAAACTACTGATCCGATTTGCATACGGTTTTCGCAGATATATTTGTCTTCTTCCAACTCAACGTCTGGTGTTTAAAAATTACCCCCCCCAACCCCTCTAAGGGGACCAAATAGGGGGTCAGATTTTGTATCAAACTTTTTTCTTTAATGGACTTATTTCTGTTTTTTCTAACTTAACATCTGGTGTATACAAATTTTCCCCTCCAAGTCTTATCACGTTATATATTTTAATTTTAATTTTTACAAGTTGAAGGAAACCAATAGTTATTCAGATTGCTTTCAGGGTCGAGAATTAAAATAAAACGTTCCATATTACTAACTTTTATATATGTTTTTTTCCATATGCCTATTTATATTGTTTTTTTGGTTTACGTACCCAAAGGGTAAAGACGGGACCCTATTAATAAGACTTCGATGTCTGTCTGTCCGATTTGTTGTTATACGGTTTTCAGTATTTGTTGTTATAGTGGCAGCAGATATACTCACAGATTGAGTATATCTGCTGCCACTATAACAACAAACACTGAAAACAAAATAAATTAAATATTTAAGGGACAACAAACGTGATTTTTTGATAATTTTTGCTTTGTCAATAATAGCAACAGGTGAGCTTTTGAAAAAAAATACTCCTTTGTATTTATACTTTAATAATAATAATTGACGACAAAATTAAAATAAACTAAAAAATTAAAGGGGGCTCTCATACAAAAACACAAATTTTTGGCTATTTTTACTCTATAATAGTACGGAACCCTTCGTGCGCCAATACAACTCGCACTTGGCCGATTTTTCAATGTAGTTTTAAAAAGGAAATTCTTTGATAATGATCAGTAAAAAGACATAAATGCTCTTAAGACCCCGTTGAATCCGTACAAAAAAGGCATAATGTTGCTTGTGTCTAATGAGACTTATTTTACCCCGCGGAAAAAAGAAATAAGGGACAAATCTACCCGAAATATCAAATTAAACGTCTCGTTTAAAATTTCATAGCAACCGCTACGTAGTTATGCGATAATTTCGTAATTAATTTCTAAAAGTTGTTTAACAATATTTTTAAATAAACACAAAAAAACCTTCTCCTGTAAAGTAGGGTTTTTGCAATTGCGCCCTTATTCCTAGGATACGACGATATAACCTCATCCTTTTTGGAAGTCGGTTAAAAATAGCGTATTACAGATAACAGATCCTTCTACGACAACTCTTGTGTAGCCAGAATCGAGCATAGAAACCCCTGAAGAACTAAAAAGGAGAGTTGCTTAAAACTGTAAAAAATTTGACCAAGGGCGAGACCGACTTGCATGAACATTTCATGATGAACAGTTAACAAAGCCATTACTTTTCCTATTTCACCCTTACCTAGGTACAGACCCTGGATAATAATGAAGTAGAAATTTATCTTTCGACAGATCCTAATTTACTTTCCATTCCTACGAGTATATTTCTTTCCAAATTCCAAGACAATATGTTACATGGACATAATATCCCTCTCTGAAATAAAAACAAAGGGTTTTCGGGGTTGGTTCTAAAGACACAGGAGTGCTGGGAGTGCGTGGTCACCACTCTGTGGTGGGCCAGAGTATACTGTATAGACCCTCAAACACCACGTCGTAGATCTCGCGACTCTCGCCCCGCCCCATTCACATCAACAATTTATTCACTGATGCCAGCCCTAGCCGATTAGCTAATTAATCGAACAACGTCGGCTCCCAACAACAGGGCGATAGCGCCTAGCCGCCTAGTTTAGCCGGATTATTGTTTTATTATGGTAATCGGCCTCCAGCCTGTAATCGTACAGAGCGGACAGATCCTGTGTTCGAGCTTTGAATCTAATGACAGGGTTGGCACTGAATGATTTGTTTTGGTTGTGTAGGTGCTTTCTGATATAATTATGCAGAGCCTTTAAGAATGGACGATGATTTGTGGAGGAAAAATAATTATAATAGAGTACTGATGACACTCTCTTATATATAATGTTGAACTACAATGCTCCATGAGTGGTGAAATAGAAGGAAGGTCATGGAAGGCTTATATTATTATTATTAGAATCTTTAGAGATATAGAACAAAATTTGAGAAGGAAAAGGATATTATCTTCCTATTATTTAAACCATTGCTAATGGCATAAAATCTTCGGTTTTCTCTGGTTTATCAGTTCGCTTATCAAAATTACTTACAAAATGCTTACAAAGGTTCACCATCTTGCCTATCAATCAATTTCTTGATACTACCAAAATAGCTGATCAAAACATTTTTCGTATAACATGCTCTATATGTCTGTCAAGATACATTAGAAACCGATCATTCGAAAATGGATCTATTGGCGATGCCAGAGTGGAACTTCGGACGAGATACTTTCGCAACCCCGTGTTTGTACTCTGTATTATGTATATAAATTCAAATGATATTCAGCACAATCGAATTATCGCGTACAGCGTAGTGCAGTGATCGATGTGCGAGCGGCCGCCCGTCGCCATACATCATGCGCCGGCGCCGCTCAGCATTACATAAACTTGGGACTACGACAAATCATTGAATTGCCGGACGACACTGCTAATTTTCGAGCTGTCTTTTGCGCGTACCCTCGATAGCTGTACCATTATTACTAGCTGCTAGCGGCTACCGGTGTATCGCCCCACCCGACTTTGACGTGTTTTTGTTTTTCAGTTGTTCTAATAGTTTAAATATTTTGCAAGCGTCTACCGGCGCGGGCGCATCTAGACACCTGGCTTTACACATATACAATGCTTCAATTACTGTTTCTCTATTAAAGTATGCTTGACTGCTTATGTTTAATATTTCATTAAACCTCCCTATAGATAAATTCAATTTAATAGAAAGCATCAAAATCTGATAGTTGAAAATATCTCAGTATCGCGTAGCGCGTAGAGCAGACAGTGGGAAACGACTTTGCTGTTGCTCTACACTCTGTTGTAAATCCACACAATCCTGTAACAATTATTATTTTAATGTGTTAACTAAACAATTAATCTTACATAATTGATGACCTATCAAAATATTTACACCTCAAGGGATATATTTTGTAAGACAGTTATTATACGATTTTTATTATACAGATGAATTTTGAAATTTTTGACCTATTTGGAAAATTTCTTATGTTCCTGAGTATAAACTATGTAGTTAGCTGCTGTTGCAGATTTCTTTTAAAGCAAATCATTAACAATTATGACCCCATATATTTAGGTTAAAAACTTTTAATTTACACACTGTCAAATGAATATAGACAAATGTTCTTAAGTTTACTTAGTTAAAGTCATACCTGTTTCTTTCTAGATTTTAACTGTACTATTGTTGAATGAAGCTGACCCTCTGAAGTCCGTAGTTTATGGGGTGACTCAGCATTGTTTGTATGCGCAGTTTTATATATTAAATTATAAGTGAAGCAAGTCGCATAATGTTATCGACAAGGTTCCGATAACGATCAGCCTAGTTTACACGACTCCAGATGTCGGGATATAGATCTAGATCCTAGTGACATAGTGTCAAATTATCAACACAGTCCTTCCAATTTGCTCGACAGTGAACAGCAAATTAGCCGCCTTCCAAAAAGTAAAGGTTCTATGTGAGTGTCCTATATAAAGGACCAGGAGTTTGGCAATATTGCACAATATCTGCTTTCTTGGGCTTAACTTGAACGATCTATATTTGGGCTGCAGATGCTTTAGGTAGAGAATATAAAGGTCTTGAGCCAAACTGTTATAACTTTTTTCGTTATATACCTACCTGTTATATACCTGTTATATCTTTTCCTTTAATACAAACTTCGAATATAATTGTACCCGAAATGTTGATGTCTGATATTTTATCAATCTAACTCTTGTTTACGTCGCGTCGTATGCAATTAAAAATCATTCGAAATTAAATTTTTATGTCATCTAAACTGTAAATTACAATTAAAGTCAAATATAATATGTTATCAAATCCAAACAGATATAATAAAATTTCTTCGACATTTCAGATTGTAGGTCACTTCGAAACCGCCAGAAAATTGTGGTAATAGAAGATTAATCGGCGTCAACTAAAATCGATCTTCATTTGCACTACTTATTATGAAATTGTGTAGTTTGGTCAGAAAGAATGTGACAGTTGACGTCACAACCCCCACGGGTCATCAGCCGGGTCACGGTAGCGGGTCACGGGTGGGTCATGTGACTGACCTCGTGACCCACACCTGACCAACTCACAATGACTGACAACGTAACGCTTCCGTAGAGAGCAGACATACGAAGATGTAGACACGGCACATAGAAATAAGATGGCTTTTCGATCTTTGCCGTAAGCGAGCGCAACAAACAAAAATTCAAATAAATCGCCACACAGTGGGAGGCATTGTTATTGAAATATGTACTGGATATTATAGGTATTTATTGCTTAATTTATTCTTACAAGTACAGACTAACAATATCCTTTTATGTTTAGGTATATTACTTTATGAGCAATTTACTACAAGTTACGATAAGAAAACCTTATTGGTGCGAACAAAGCATATTTATGTTGATTAATTTACAACAATTTACAACACGAGTGTTATGTAGGCGTTAATTGTCGTGTACTTAAATGTTATTACAGAACTCCTTACTTGGGACTAGTTAAATAGTTTATAATAACAACGAGAGTGCTTTACCTGAGTGACGCGGGCGGCCACACTAACTGCCGCACAGAGACAATTAATATAAGTATCACTCAGAGACAAAAATATATAGAACTTGAACTTGGCTTAGCACGCTACCGCGTGCCTAGATAAGCAGTAATAAAATGAAGATTTTGACGTAAGTCCCGTAAACTGCCAAAAATTTAATTAAATTAAAGTTTAATCATCATTAAATATCTCTAAACACGGCCGTAAGATATTTTATTATTACTTGAAACTTGTACAAGAAAAAACAACACGAAAGAAATTTTCACTTCATTGCTATAATTTCTTTCTGTCAATATTCAATTAATATTCACAAGCGGCCACATCTTAACTTGTTAACTCTATAACAATTGGTATACCGGCTGAGTCTGGAAACATCGAGTTTCCTTACTGCAGTCCACCTGAACAGCCACGTGTACCAGATACTACCAGGAAATATACAGTCATGTTAGAGAGTTCTAGAATGCCTGGGACTATCAAATAAGAACCGAGAGACCGAGTTTAGCTCTGAGACTTCCAAAAAGGGGGAAGTTATTAGGTACTTTATTACTGCGAATCCAAAAGGAAGGGTAATGATTTTGGAGGTTTTGTATTATGTAGGTAGGTATGTATGTGCCAGCCGCTAAACTAATGGTCCGATTTTAACAAATGAAAAATGGTTAGTAACTGTAATCATAACACAAAATGATTTTTTCAAAATATGTTGTATTTTACGCAGTCGATTTGTACTTTTTAAACCTATATTCCATTTATTTCAAGCTGGATTGTTTTTTTTCGCCTTAAAAGACCGAGATCCAAAATTTCACGGAAATCGTTTGAAAAACCGACTCTAATTAAAACAACATAAAAACATGTTTTTCTTTTCTCCTTAATTAAAATAAAAATAGGCGTGAAGAAAATGCAGCTTGAACTATTTTAAGGCGACTTATAATTTATAGCTTTCAGCAAACTATTAATATGTATAACATTTAATTTTATTGATAGCTTTGATAGCTTCTAACTTACAAGCTATCATCCACCACCTGCGGATTACGAGAACCCATAAACTACAGCTGATTGAATCCCAACACTATTATTATGTGCTAATCCACTAAACGCCTGAATAGGGAGGGAAGTATCTTATCGATAGTTTAAAATTATTTTATTATTTCTTGATCCTTCTCTTCTTAAAATAATCTGTTAACTGATAGAGAAGCTCTAGTTTAAAATTATTATATTATTCCTTCTCTTCTTAAAGTTGCAGAAGCTTAACCTAGCTTTCAATGTAGAATTTTGCAAATTGTATCTACATTAGAACAACAGCTATTTATTAACACTAGCCAAGACAGATTTTAAATTGAACTCAACTATTAGTTTAATATTCATAGTATTTATAATTATATCTATATTCTATATTATCTGTATTCAAATTTTATGAAACCTAGTTTGTGCCCGATTTCTAAGTTTTTCTCAACTGATTATTCAATGACGCTTTTGATTGCCTGAAGTCAAACAGCAAACCAATAAAAAACGCGCTATTCAAAAGATCATCATAATTAGCCTAGTACCACAGAATATATATTAGTTGTAGTACCGCCGTTCTTCAGTATCGAAAAAAATATTTTGTCAATAACGTCAGAATCTAGGTAAAGCTTGTCTAATTTGAAATGACGCGCCCCACCACCTCAATCATAGTTGATATCTAAGAATAATAAAAACTAGTTGATATCTATGATATTAACATCATTAGTTGATATAAATAAATAAAAAATGTACTGTGAATACAAGGGAGGGGCGCGACATTTTAAGCTAGACAAGCTCTATCAGACGTGTGTTTATAAAGTATGTAATAGAAAATTATCCACAAATACAGTCGATAATATCGACGAAACTACCCCCCTCCCTAAACAGTATCTAAGTATCTAAGTATCGATAAAACAACCTCCCGTAAAAGTATGATGAAGTGCAAATGGCGCCATTTTATTTCAAGATGGCGTCGATTGATTGTTTACGAGGTGTCGCCTGTCATCTGTCAGCTGTCATTTGTCAAATGATCGCGTTTGGACCGCTAATAATTATTACTTTAGTTGTAATCGACTTAAATATTGCAGGACGGATATTACACAGGCGCTTGCAATTTCCTGATCATAATATTAATTACAAGTTACTACAAGGTCGTGCAATTAGTAAACGATAACTAGGTAAGGTGCAAAACCCAATTCTTGACTCAGTTTGAGGCTTTCCAGTTCACAGGCTTCTGAACTTAGACGATTAAAAAAACTAGATCAAAATCGGCCGTTTGGATGCTACGATGTCACGGACAGACATACACGCCAACAGGCAAACAGACAGACAGGCAAACAGACACGTCGAACTTATAACACCCCTCTTTTTTGTCGGGGGTTAAAAATATGCAATCGTAGAGATCAACTACGATAACATGGCGCGCCCCTCCAGAATTCAAAACGTTTTGAAGTGCGTTGTCAAAACGTTTGAAGTGCGTTGTCTTGCGCGGTAGGCTAGTTAACTAATCATAGTTGACCAACAAATCTTGGTAATAAGTGACATCAACTGAAATATTACGTGTACTGTGATTGGTTGAATACTTACTACATACAAACTCTTTCATTAGTATGTGACTACATACATTGAAACAGGCATTTGGAGGGGCGCGCCATGTTATCGTAGTTGATCTCTAAGTAGTCTTGACATGCCACTCAAAAGGTCTCCCTTTATAACTTGATGTTAAAATGCGAAAGTGTGTTTGTCTGTTTGTCTGTCTAACTTCTTCACGCCCAAACCACTGAACTGATTTCGTTGGGTTTGAAGATGCGACGAAGTTGCGAGCGTCCTAGTATCTAATATGTATAATGTATATTAAATAATCCATAATGAATGACATCCAAAAAGAAGGAACGTCTTCTTCCATTCTCTTTGTCGCAAAAAAGAATTATTAAACATTGCGCTACAGCCTACACCATATACAAAGAAAGCTTCAAAAATTGGCTATAACAACTTTTAAAATTGTGTTTAAACAATGTTTATAAAAGTGAGCAAAAGGTGCGCCTACGCCGGCGGCGGCGCGCGGTGTATTCAATCTTCGCGTCAGGCAGGCGATAGTTTTATTAAATACTGTAATAATGTCTTGGGATGCCTTCACAGCAAGATTTTGAGCTTGTGTATTATTTTCGAAAGAGTAAAAGTTTGTTTGCATTGAGTGGCCTCCGAATCAACCAAGCTGAACTTGATGGTCATAGGTATAAAGTAGACCATAGATGAATTTTATTATTTCTAAATTAAGTACTGTTTTTAATGGGGCGAACTACGAATAATAAAAACTAAGGAAACGTAACTCACATACTATTACCGTTTTAAATTTGGTTCCATTCGAACTGTCATGTAACGTCAGCCTTTATACCGCTCAAGGTCACCTAAATATTGCAAATGTATTGAGATGTGTACCTAAGGTACACTTTTTTGACAAGTATTTTGGAGCATGTTTTTTGATGGAGTTACTCTTCCTTAGTTTTTATTATTCGTAGGGGGCGAAACACCATCAAGTGTTGTTATGAAGAGTTAACCTATTTCGAGTGCAGTAAAGCCTAGGCCGTGTAGAGCAAGCTTAGCTCCACACGAAATGACTTTAAAGAAACAAAGTCGGATAGACTGAAGTCTGGAAAGAGAATCTATTCATGAATTCTATTGATTTTTACGACGCCTATGATTGATACTAATAAAAAATTAAGTTCACATTATGCACGGTACCTTACCTCTCTTCTCGGAACAAAATCAGCGACGGGTGGTGCGGGGGGTGGGGCGACCAATTATCGACACTGCGTCAATATTTTACTGCATATTTTTACCTTTTTGAGGAAAAACACCAATTTAGGGCACTGTCGATCAAACTCGTACGTGATTTTGATGAATTTCTTACACGTCGTAAGCTCGAAATAATATGAGTTAACACTCTATTATTTTTGAGTAGTCAAGAACTGCGAAGAAGTTACTTAGATTAGAATATCTCTGACGAAAATAAAAGTAGTATAATTTAGTTCTACGAGTAGGTAAATAAATTAGGGCTGGATTTCTTTCATATTATGTGAATCAAACTACGCCATCCGTTGCATGGTAATTGGTAAGTCGATCAATCACGAAAGACAATGCGAAGTAGCGTAGTTTTTATGCATGTGTCTGCAGTTATGATGGAATCTGAGCCTTTTTTGGGTCTAAAATTAAGATTGACAGATATCTTATGTATGAGATTTCTTATTACTAGGAAAGCCAGCTAAAAATCTATCATAATCATAGAATAGAGAGCAACGACTAGACCAATTTGTTAGGTAGATTGCTCTGACAGACGCACATACAAGTTGAAACATCGCGATAATAATTTAGGACTGAATTAGTTTTAATTAATGCATGCATGTTGGCTTGGCAGGTTTGGGATGAAGTATGCATTAGTATTGGATATTTTGGTACGCAAGAGATGCATTTTGCGTGCGCATGCGTGCGTACTTGCGTACGCGATGCAAGGTACGTTCTTCCTTTGGTGGAAAATTACTGCCCCGGCAAACGTTATTTCGGGCATGATAAAATTAATGTTAGCTGATTCTCAGATCTGCCCGATAAGCACACATGACACGTATCAAAATTGGTTCAGCTTAGCAACAAATAGGTACCGATACGTCGAGAATTTTATATATTACTAGCTGTCCCGGCAAACGTTGCTTTACCATAATATAAAGTATTTCGCCCATATAATTTTATTGAAGTGACTAAATAAGTATGTCGCCATGGCAACGTCGATCGCTATCCCGTCGCACAAACAGTGGTCGCCGTCAGTCTCAGGTTGTAATAATTTACTATTATTTATTCAACAAATGCACTTATCAATATATAAAGTACCCAGTAGCCGATTCTCAGACCTACTGAATATGCATATAAAATTTGGAAAAATCAGTTAGGCCGTTTCGGAGGAGTTCGTGGACTAACATTGTGACACAAGAATTTTATATATAAGATTATTATGATATGAAAATATATGATATCAATAAATTAATAGCCTATTTAAAATTAATAAACGTTTTTCACCGTTACCATTAAAAAATTGTGTAACATATTTTAAATTTTGAACTGTGTGTGGTAAATTATTCAAGAACAGACAGTGCTATTTTGAACTTTATGTCAAAGAGAATAAGCAACATAACACAGGTAAAATAACTCTGAATGGGCTGTAGGCTGTAGGAATTCTTCTCAGTAGAGACTAGAGACAGTAGAGATAAGCCTCTATTGAACATTTCTGTCGCTTTCGATGAACCAAATATTCTAATACTTCTTAGAATCTCTACAGTACAGTTGCCAATGTAAAATATTTTATAACCTGAACTAATTTTATTTCTGTTTAAACAACATCATTTATAATTAATGTCTTGAGTGTAAATATATAAGAAAACTGATTTTACGTTATAGTGTTTACTAACTTGCGACATTTACAGACCAAAAAGAGGACAAACAGAAAATTCTAATATCCTTTCTAATTGAATAATTTATCTTTCTTTGAGCCGATGTAAAGCTACTATTGTCGTTACGCCTACGTAAAATTAAAAGCTTTTAAAACATGCCCCTGAAAAATCGGCTAAGTGCGAGTTGGACTCGCGCACGAAGGGTTCCGTACCACTATATAGGATAAATTTGTGTTTTTTTATATGGGAGCCCCCCTTGATGATTTAATTTATTTTAATTTTTTATTTATTAATAAAGTATAATTACGATTCTGAGTATTTTGTGATAATAACATTTCAAGTGCCTATCTGTTGCTGTTGGTCAACAACAGCAACAGATAGGCACTTGAAATGTTACTAAAAAACTCGAGAAAAAATAGCAAAAAAATCACGTTTGTTGTATGGGACTATTTTGTTTTTAGTATTTGTTGTTATAGCGGCAACAGATATACACAGTCTGTGAAAATTTCAGAAGTATAGCTATACCGGTTCTTAGGTTGTAACCATCTGTCTGTCTCCAGGATGTATCCTGGAGACAGACAGATGGACAGACATCGAAGTATTAGTAATAGGGTCCCGTTTTTATCCTTTGGGTACGGAACCCTAAAGACGGCTATTTGCCACACATTTTGTAGCTGACTGTACTGTCGATGTCGGCGCCTAAGCGACAACTTATTAAAATGAATCATTTGACTCTTCGACAGTGAACACTTGACTTCGCAATAGTACTCATAACGCTTATAACATAATAACTCTTACAGATCCGACAATATGAGCGATATTTGTATGCGTGACTAAATGTTAAAACTCAAAATACGGGAAGACCGCCAATTAGATTGTATTCCAGAAGATGAAATGCAAATACACTGACAAAGCTATCAGGTCTTGATCATGCATTATTTTAATACTTAGGCGTCGTTCAGAAAGCTAATTGGCTAGGCGCTCCGCGCTAGCAGGCTAGTCAAATAATTATAGACGAGGGGTCAAAAGATCGTCAGCGTCGATCGATCGAATTCTCATGCAGTTTGTGGCTTACAATTTTTCATCTTTTAATTTTTTCAGACGTTCCGCGTAAATTTCGCGCTCAAACGCAAAGTATTTGTTTGTCTCTATGTAATTCTGTTTGTTTGAAACTATGTAACTCTGGGCTCTAATAAATAACTAGAGTCCAAAAAAGCACTAGTAGGTACATTTTTTTAGACTCTTAAAGATAGTATAATCACAGGTATAATTGTATAATGGGTCCGATTGCGTTTCTCCCCGTATCTAAATAAGGACAGACTAAAACTTTACTAAATTAGTCCATGTACTTATCCAAAAGCTATTACGTTCCTGTTAAAATAAGTTCACGTCACTAAATATGAACTTAATTCTGCGTCTATGGAAATGGACATAATAACGTTCGTTTGATAGATGTCAATGTCATCCAACTGCCAAACCAAATGTCATTGAGCAGGCGGGAACGCGATACGGTACCGTTGGGTGAATTATTATTCCTAAAAAGTCGTGTTCTTCGCAAAGAAAAATAAATAAATATGGACACAAAGAAGCCCAGAATTGAATTATTATTTTAAACAAAAAATTATTGTTTTTACCTTGGAAGTCGGTTTTAATTTTTTGTTAAAAATAATAATTTCACTCTTTTTAGTTACCTAGTAAGCCACCGCGTATATTATTCTACGTTACATCTTTATTACAATTTGTTTAGAGTCACGCTCACAAAATATATCAGGTAGATAATTTAAAACAATACATTTAAAAAAATCGAAGTGAACAGTTAACACGTGCTTAACAGGCACGTCGAAAGGGTCGGAATGGTCTCGAATACGTCGATTCGCTATTCGCTAACCTTCTCGCAGTCATAAAACGAAAAAAGTTTGGTTAAGTCATGCTTATGATTAAACAAGAAATATCTAAATTTTATTCATATTTCATAAGCATACCGTTGCCGTTCCTCATTGTATCTTCTTTGAATGATAGCCCAGCCATAAGGTACCTAACATTTCACAATTTTCTAAAGTAACTTCGCTTACGTACGGACTTAACAAGTGTGAACTTATAAAACAATCTTTTAGTTCATTTTATCGCCGACGAACTGTCAAACTGACAGAATCAAAATAGCTAAAATATGCTTTTGAACTTATTTATGTCCGAGTTGGACATAAATAGTGTCGTGGACATAATCAATCCACAAACGCAATAGCTTAAATATTAGTACGAATTTTAGACTAATTTAAGTCTATTAATCGGCCTTATTTAAGTGCACCGAAGAAACGCAATCGGACCCAATATATAAATCCTATAGGATAACTACTGCTGCAGACGCCTTCACAACTGACAAGTTGTATTTCAAACAAGGGAAATTCGGAAAAATTATTGGGAAAATTTGCTCATGACTAGTCATATAACATATTTGATGTCTTTTTGTTAACAATGAATTAGTTACAACTGCTAATTATACAACAAACAATTAGCAATAAGTGAGACAGCTTAATAACACACAACAGAAGATATAATTTAGCAAAATAGCCACTTTCGCTTAAACAAGATGGTCATAAAGTGGTAAATGGCCGGCAAATTGCCATAAAATGGCAACAAAAGGGCGTGAGGAATATGCGCTAATTGCCACAATACAAATTGGCGAATGTGCAGCTTAATTGAGACATCGGGTAAGATCTGTTAGCACTGCGTACACTCGCGTCTGAAAAGTGTAAATATATTAATACAAAAAAAAAAAGATTTTTAACTTAACGGTAAATAGTTTCATAACGGTAATTATGCAAATGAAATTTTTGTCTGTCAATTAATATCTACGTCACTACGTATCTACTATCTATTGTATATCTTGGGTTCTAAAAATTTTAAGTAGGTATATCTCCAATTTCCAAACAACACTACTGGTACTACATATATTCAGGTGACACTGCTTTTTGCTGAATGCTAAAGAATTATATTTCTGCTGAAAATGTTTTATTACAGAACTGTATTCCTCTAATGTTATTAGAGGAATACAGTTCTGTAATTTGGACATTTGGTAGGTAAATTAACCGAAGCTAATTATTCGGAATTCACAATGAATTTTCAGAGGTCTGGATTTGATTCGTTCAGTAAGGTTTTGAATAATAAAAGCACTAGCTGGGTAGCTTGCCTAAATCTACAGCCCAAGATATAATTTCTTGGTAGAAAAGTAATAGAGCCGAAACTACTTAAAGTGGGATGTAGAGCTAAGAAGAAGACGAGGTTTTGAAAAATTTCCCCAGACTTAAGCTCTTTTGTGTGGAACTATACCCGGTGTAGATATGGAACATGGGCCACTCCCTGATGCGTATCAGAGTAATACTACAGGTACGGCCACAGGCGAGCCGACATAATCTGTTATGCGATTTACGCACGTGACTGTACTCAGTCTTATACGAAACGATCAATCTACACTAATATTAAAACCGCCAGCTATGTCCACACTATGCGCTTTCGTTTTCAATTTTCGTCATCTTCTTTCATTCAACTTTCGTTTTGGCGCATTCAATAATTGGATGCGTCAAAGAACGCATCGCTAACTGTCATTTTTAATAACAAAGCGAAAGATTTAGATGGTCAGAGGCGTTCGCTGCCGCCTCACGTTCGCTGTTGACTGCGCTATAACGCATGCCCTTGATGAACAGAAAAAGACACAGTGTGGACAAAGCTGTGTGTCTGTCTATTTGTGTTTTTTATCTACTGTCTGTTTGCGGCTTGTAAACGCTTTACGATTAAGCTGGTGAAGTAACTTAGATGAAATTTGGGATGCTCGAAAATTTTGAAAATACAAGCTAATGATCACTTCATAGTTAGCTTCGGATTATTTTACACAGTCATTTTAACCGAAAATAGTAGTGTCCCATAGATATATCCTGTATACAACTGTATTAGTAAATAGCAAATTGAATGCTATGCTTCTTTAACTTTTAGCAGGCAAAGGTAATTATTTTGAAGTACTATAGTTTGCCACTGGCTAATTAATTCAGTTCATAATTTACCGCGCGTCAAGTTAACAATTCCGACAACATTTAAAGCTAGATAAACTGTTAAGTGTTAACCGTTTAGCGCGATGTGGGTTATAATCGACTAGGCAAGGTGAAAAAACTTTGTCAAAGAAAAAGTTGACAATAATTTCTATCGCTCGCGAACCTTTAAATTTTTATAACAGCGCCATTTGTATAAGTTTTACAACAACATAACGTAGAAAGTTGTAAGTTATAACTTATTGTTCTTTTTAATAGGGAAGCCTCTTATATATTAGGTAATAGGTATAGATTTGGAGGACCATCACCAAAATGTAGGCAAGGAAAGATCTAAGTCTTTGCAACACAGTTTTAAGCAATAAATATTTCTTTGTCTTTGTCTTTGTCTAAGGTATAATAATAATTAATAATTAACGAGGCCCAGACTTTTATAATATTTTTTTAATTATGAAGTTTTGTGCCTAAATCGTCGTTTGATTATAGAACGATACTATATAAAATATCTTAATGGTCACACCAATACACTATCAAGTTAGTAAATTAACCATTCTACTTACTAACTAGTTAGGTTAGCCAGATCGTTTCCCATGTATTTAAGTCTTTATTTAGTACAAAAAAGATTTATAGCATTGAATTTCAAACATTAGCAACCACATATGACATAAGTGACATAACACTGCAAAGTACCCAGCGATTATTTTAGGGTTACCCACAAAAATATCTGAGCTTGTCATAATATAATCGAGGTTGCTCGCAACCTGCTCGATGTAGCAACCATAAATAACTAGCCTTCTATCAGATCGCGATACAGCCTTTATAATTGTTCGTGCTCTGTCAATTACGTTTTCGGTTTTGATACTTTGTGAATACACTCCCAGGAATTTGATTAAATGTATTCGTGATTTTGTATTTGTTAAGTAGTTATAATCAGCATGGCCTATGCGGTATGCCGAGGACTAACAGTTGTGCTAATCAGGGACTGAAAGCGGTACCGTTATAAAGGGTATATACCGGTATAAAATTACGGCATTGCTTTGATTTAATGGTTGAGTCAAAACGGTTGAACTTCACCATTGCGGTACCGCAAAATAACGAAATATACCTTTATTTTTACGGTACCGATATATCTCTTTATTTTATCGGTTGCAGACCAGCGGCATTCATTGCTATGCGGATGATAGTACAGGTGATGCTGTATATACCGGCTCCCCCAATATTTCTCGGCAAAATGTCACTGAGAGTCGAAACGAACTTGTGTCTAAGGTGGAGAATTCATTGGAGAAGGTATCTGAATGGGGTAGACGTAACTTGGTCCAATTCAACCCGGCCAAGACACAAGTCTGCGCGTTCACCACTAAAAAGTCACCAATGGTCGTATATCCTCGTTTCGAAGGTATCTTTAACCATCTCCCCTAGCATTGAGATACTTGGCTTCAAAATATCGAGCGAAGTCCAGTTCCGATATCATCTAGAGGGTAAGGCCAAATTAGCCTCGAAGAAGCTTGGTGTTCTTAACAGAGCGAGACAGTACTTCAGTCCGGACCAACGCCTACAACTCTACAAGGCGCAGGTTCGGCCTCATATCACTAAAGTGACTAGGTACACTTTGGGCATTTATGTGACAGATGTTAAGAACGCTATTATTTTGTGTATTGAAATTCTGGTGTAAGATTTCATCTAGTGCGTAACTAGTACTTTCATAGTTTAGAGTTTTATTCATTTCAATATCTTCTTAACATCTTTGAAACTCGACCCAGCTTGATTGACCCTCTCCACCAAGCCTATGCCCAACATCTAAAGGAAAAGGATAGAGCATCATACCCGAATAAACCGGAAGATGTCGCATCTACTGGCTACCATGCTGTTACCATACACGCCTCTTCAGGGTATCTATCAAACATTTCAAAATAGTGATAAATATAGTGACAAAAAAAAATTAAATACCACCTATAGGTGACTCAAATTATTATTATTACTTTTGATAAAAAAATACGGATGTCTTTGATTACTATTGTTTTATCAGTACTAGCTGTCCTGGCAAACGTTGCTTTGCCATAATATAAAGTACCGTATTTCGCCCATATCATTTTATTGAAGTGACAAAATAAATATGTCGCCATGGCAACGTCGATCGCTATCCCGTCGCACAAACAATGGTCGCCGTCAGTCTCAGGTTGTAATAATTTACTATTATTTATTCAACAAATGCACTTACCAATATATAAAGTACCCAGTAGCCGATTCTCAGACCTACTGAATATGCATATAAAATTTGGTAAAAATCAGTAAAGCCGTTTCGGAGGAGTTCGCGGACTAACATTGTGACACGAGAATTTTATATATAAGATAATTTGAACTTATTCTTACGACCAACAATGTTGAAATATCATGATATGGGATCCATGAGATATCAAAGGAACACTTTATTGGGAAACATGTAGTGACAATGGTGTTGTTTTGGGGTTGGTTTGTTGACACACACACACACACACGATTTTCGATGTTTCTCTGTCTGTCTGTCTGTCTCCAGGCTTAAACGGTACGGAGCACTTGGTAAGCGAGTCTGACTCGCACTTGGCCGATTATTTTTATTTAGTAATAAATGTTATTATATTTTTTGTGGTTCCTAGTTTAACAATATTAGATTATCGTCTATATATTTAGTAGTTTGTGTAGCTCAATGTAGTCGCTTCGTCGGCGTAGGTCTCCCTATACACAATTTTTCCATGACTTCCTTCACTTGCCGTGTTGGGTCACAATATTGTTTGAATATGTCATCTCCATCTTACTCTTGAACGTCTTTTTCTCATTGTTCATTCTATTTTTCTTTGTGTATATAATATATATTCTATTGTCTTTTCGTCTGCAAATATGACCAGTCCAATTCCATTTTATCATACGAATTCTTTATGTTACATATTTTAGTCTTCTCTCCAATTTTATTATTGTATTGGGTATCTAGTGTCTTAGTTTTATCCCTAACATGAAGTATGATTTCCAGTTTTCTTTGTTGTATGACTCGGTGCTTTGGTGCTTTTCATCTTTTTTAAGCGCCTAGGTAACCGTACATTAAGCATGACAGTAAATTAGATTCGTAAAGTTTCCTTTTGACATTTAGTTTTCATTATTTATGTTAAGTTTCAGTATTTTTTCCAGCACTACTCTCAGCTTTATCGCTTTTTCAGTTTGATTTTGGAAGTATATTAATTCTTTCTTATATTCCAATATTCCACATCTTCTCCGTCTATTTCAATTTCATTATCCATTAGTTATGACTTATGACCTATGATTTTTGTCTTTGTAGCGTTAAGCAGTAGTCCTACTTTGTGGCTCCTGTAACATATGGTTTAGTTCCTTTGAGTTTTCATCAAAAACCGCAACGTCGTTTGCAAACCTCAAATGATTTAGGCGCTCTCAGTCTATATTAAGGACCTTTTCTTCCCAATATAAAAATAAATATATTTCTTCCTGCACCGAAAATCGTCTGTCTGACTCCTCTCTTAACATGAAATTCGGGATCTTTTCGTTCTAATTAACTTTGACCTTCTAAATTTTGACCTTTGCTAAGCATTCAGAGTATATCATGCTGTGTAATATTTTGATATACGGTATTCTTATGCCCTTCAATCAACGGTCTCCAACATTGGTCTGTGGATGATAAAATCAAAGGCTTTTGTAAAATCTATAAAGCCAATGTACGAATTTAGAAATACAAAGTTTCCTATTGCTTTAAGCATTAGGTATTTATTCCTACACAAAATATTGCTCCCCTTACTATTAAAAATATTTACATAATTTTACCTAGAGCTCAGATCTAGTCTTTGTTTATCGAGTGACTTTAGCAATATATCATATCAAGCAATCTCGAAAATCAACGGTGTGTCTGGACACATTGTATAATATAGTCTATATACAACGTGTCCAAACACACCGGTGTTCCGATCCATTAAAAAAATTAATAATAAATACATACATACATACAGGACTATGTGGAAACATGTTTGGTACAAACTGCTATAACACTTATGTAATGATAAATAGTATTTTCTTACTTTTTCCATTTATTATTTTAAACGAAGCTTACACGCGCTAATTATTATTGGCTACCTACGCGGCGCATCGTTACAGGCAGGACACGAGTGTCAGTAAAATCCAATCAAGATTCAACCGACTTAAGTAATTTAGGCTTGATATTCCGGCGGACAGCGAGGTGCAAACAAAACCTTTTTTTTTTTTTTTTTTTTTTTTTTTTTTTTTTTTTTTTTTTTTTTTTTTTTTTTATAAAGATACCTAAAAAAAATATCGATACCGTAATTTTTCAAAACCTGTATATAACGGTACCGTTATTTAAAGGTTACCGTAATTTAAAGGTATGACGTCATACCGCTAAATTTCTCTACCGATATTTTCCGGTTATTCAGTCCCTGGTGCTAATATGGAAGCGACATTCGAAGTCAGTTTGGTACTCAGTCAATCGCGACCCTGAACTAGCGTCCACCAGGCTAGTTAGTATATTCTCTATACTAATAATAATTCATTAAAAATAGAAAAACATCTAGGGCTCCGAAGCTACAGCGCCAATTTTGATGACGTAGATATAGAGTGAGCAGGACCTTCCCTGTATGTTACGAGTAGTATGATACTTTTTGTCGCAGGAAAATGTTTTGTCCCCGCAAGCTTACACCTTTATCCATCAGTATATACCAACCAGTGCCGTAAATAAAATTTTTGCGCCCTGAACGAGCTTCTATAACTGCGCCCTTGTTTTTTTAACCAACTTCCAAAAAGGAGGAGATTAAATACGTTTGGCTGTATATCTTATATCTTTAAACGAGCAATTCTTGTATATATATATATATATATATATATATATATATATATATATATATATATATATATATATATATATATATATATATATATATATATATATATATATATATATATATTATATATATAATTGGAATCTCGGAATCGGCTTCAACGATTTTCCTGAAATTTAGTATTTAAGGGGTTTCGGGGGCGATAAATCGATCTAGCTAGGAATCATTTTTAGAAAATGTCATTTTATTCGTGTTTTATCGAATACCGAGCAAAGCTCGGTCAAATAGCTAGTATACCCAAAAACTCAAAAAATTGCCAAAATCCTTGGCATAGAATATTTACTTACTCATATTTAAATTGACTGGTACGGCCTTCCAAAAGTGTGAAGATTGATTATTATTTTTAACAAAAAATTAAAACCGACTTCCAAGGTAAAAACAATAATAACATCCTTATAATATGAACTAAAAAGTATTAAATAATTATTCCTATCTAATAGTGCCTTTTTCCGAATTCGGCTAAAACTCAACTATTTCTGTACTCAATCTTCATAATATTGAAGTCGGTGCCAGTTACAAAAGTTTCAAATATTTTGGCAGACTGAATATTCAGCTATATCTGGTACCGACTTCAAAATGATGAAGATTGAGTACAGAAATAGTTCAGTTTCAGCCGAATTCGGAAAAAGGCACTATTAGATAGGAATAATTATTTAATACTTTTTAGTTCATATTATAAGGATGTTATTATTGTTTTTACCTTGGAAGTCGGTTTTAATTTTTTGTTAAAAATAATAATCTCTACAGAAATCGTTGAATTTTAGGGGGCGTCCACAAATTACGTGAGGTGTTTAGGGTCGAGTCAAATCTCACCTAATCTCACGTTGGGGAGAGGGGGAGTCTCGGCAAATCTCACGTAATTTAAAAAATACGATTTTTCTCAACAAAATGATACTATTTTAGTCCATTTCATCCAGATACTTATATCTACGTATGCTTAAGATTTATACAATTTATACGATTAAGATCATTCACAAATTCGTTGGAAAGAATATCTACTGACTGTCAAACCAAACGTTTACGTAAGAAACTCACATTTTGAAAATCTCACGTGAGATTTGTGGGGGAAGGGGGGGTTGAATAAAATCTCACGACATCTCACCAGGGGGAGGGGGGGTCAAAAAATTCAAAAGAACACCTCACGTAATTTGTGGACGCCCCCTTAGGCATTTTTAGGACAATTCTGAATAAAATAAATTAATTAAAAATCAAAAAACCCGACTGCAAAAATGTTAACTAAAAAGAACGAAACAAGACCTAATTCTGCCGGAGGCATCGAATCCATGTTTTAATTGATACGACTCTTGCTTGCGAGTTTCATGCCAGGATAAATAGAAGGTTACATAGAAAAATGTAGAAGAAGAAAGTGGATAATAAAATGCAGTCGGAGGCATGTCGCACTGTTGGGGTCCAAGGGGAAGTTTATAGAGATCTCTTTGAAATTTATGAATTCCTGACGTAGCACCTTTGCAGCGCCGATGAAGTTAGTTCCACAATCTGAGTACATATGTTTAGGGGTGCCACGCCTTGAACATAGTCGTTGAAAAGCTGCTATGAATGTTTCAGTGCCGAGATCGGAAACAAGTTCAATATGTACGGCTTTGGTAGCCATACATATGAATATTGCAATATACCCCTTAGAAGTTTTAACGCCTCTGCCTTTGTTCATTTTCAGTTCGATGTAACCAGAGTAGTCAACCCCTGTAAATGTAAAGGGTCGACATGGAGTTACTCTCTGTTGCGGAAGATTACTCATCAGTTGATGGTTGTCGGTTTGTGTAAAACGGTGGCAGCGCACACATGTTCGAAGTTGAGTTTTGACAGCCCTGTTGCCGCCGACGATCCAATATCGCTGTCGTATGTGACTCAGGGTCAGCCGAGCTCCACCATGCAGTGTAATTAAATGGGAATATTTAATCAACAGTTGCGTTAATCGACTTTTATGCGGTATGATAATTGGGTTTTTCATTTCCACAGGTAAGTTCGAGTTTTGGAGGCGGCCGCCCACACGAATTATCTTATCTTCGTCTAGGTATGGGTTCAGCTTCATAGTTGCGCTCCTTTTCGACACATTTTCGTTTTTCAAAAGTTGTTTATATTCTTGATTGAAGTTTATCTGTTGTATGTGTTTCATAATAATTTTTCTTGCTGCAGTTAGTTCAGTAGTATTCAGGTACTACTGAACTAACTGCAGATGATGAATGCTGAACTCAGATTTCTTTTTAGCGCTCATATTTGTTATGCAACGTAATATCCAAGCAGTAACTCGGAAAAGTTTTGTTAATGAGCTGCATTTATTTATCAAGGTTGTTATCCAATTATCATCATCCTGATTTGACGAAGTCTCTTGATGTTCCTTTTCTTTGCAGCCGATGTTTGTATAGTATGTTTTGTAGTTTGCAGTCTCATCTGTTTCAATTTTTTTCAAAAATGCAGGTCCATTAAACCATAGGTCAAAGGTCATTAATTTGGTAGGTAACATGCCTCTGCTTGCACTGTCAGCTGGGTTAATCTCTAACTTAATGTAACGCCATTGAGTGGTAGGTATAATGCGTTTTATTTTTGTAACTCGATTAGATATGTAGGCCTCTCTTTTAATAGTGTCTCCTTGGAGCCACGCAAGAACTACTTGCGAGTCACGCCATGCTTGAATTTTCAGGTTGTATTCCGATAAAGCTTTCTGAGTTTTTTCCATAAGTTTAGCCAACAGTAAGGCACCACACAGTTCAAGTCTCGGCAGGGTGGTTTTTTGTGCTATAGGAGCCACCCGTGTACGAGATACAAGTAGCGTAATTACCGGAACTCCGTCGGGATTTTTCACGCGACTGTATATAACACAAGCGTAAGCTTTCTCGCTTGCATCACAGAAACCTAGTAATTCTATATCTTGTTTTGTTTCGCCAATCCATCTTTTCAGAGTTATGTTATGAATTAATGGCAGTTCTATTTTTAGTTTCTGCCATTCTTTCTCAATACTTTGGGGAATTTCATCGTCCCAATTAATGTTCAGAGTCCAAACCCTTTGAAATAGTAGTTTTGCAGTAATAGTCACCGGAGACAGCCATCCCAACGGATCATAAAACTTCGAAATTTCGGACAGTAATAGTCGTTTTGTTAATTGTGTTGTACTTTGTTTTACAGGCCATTTGAGGTGAAAGGTGTCGCTGCTGGTGTTCCAGGTAAGTCCCAACGTTTTTGATGTTTCATCAGTTTTGAAGTCGAAGCTGTTTGTTGTTGAAATCTGCTCTTCAGGTAAGTCTTCTAATAAAGTTGGATAGTTGCTGGACCATTTTCGTAAATTCATCCCCGCTCCTTTTAGCAAATCGATTAAGGACCGCTGTAACTCCTTGGCGGTTTCAAAAGACCGTTCACCACTCACAAGGTCATCTACGAAGAAGTGGTTTTCCAGGACCTCTGCAGCTGCAGCGGGGAACCTATGACCATCATCCATGGCGAGTTGTTTGAGTGTACGTAAGGCTAGCCAAGGAGCGGGTTTGGTACCGTAAGTTACCGTGCAAAGTTGATATTCTTGGAGAGGCTGTTCTGGTGAATCTCGCCAGATAATTTTTTGCAGGTGTTGCTGATCTTCATTTATCCACACACATCGATACATTTTTTCGATGTCAGCAGTGAAGGCATATTTGTATGTTCTCCACTTCAAAATAAGCGACTGAATATCTTTTTGAAGGTTTGGGCCCTTTTCCAAAAGGTTGTTCAAACTGTGACTACTCGTTGTTTTTTGAGATGCATTAAAGACTACTCTCAATTTGGTCGTTGTAGAGCTCTCTTTCAGAACGCCGTGATGTGGTAAGTAACAGTCGGCGGGTGTTATATGAGACGAAAGTTTCATATGTCCCAGGTCCGCGTATTCTCTGATAAATTCTTTGTACATAGTTGAAAGTTTTTTATTTTTAGCGAGCCGTTTTTCCAGTTGTAAAAATTGTGAGACTGCGATGGGTCTCGACGAACCTAATTTTTCTTCAAGGTCAGGGCGGAGTGGCATCTTAACAATATATTTTCCGTCGGGAGCACGTTCTACTGTTTTCGAATAAAATTGTTCACATTGATCGTCCTTGGAAATATCTTCTGAATTATGTATCTCTTCGCTTTCCCAGTATTTTGTTAATTCGTCAAAATTCACCAAGGTCACGTGGCAATTAAAAGTTTTCATTTTCCCACATAGGATCCATCCTAGATGTGTCTGTTGTGCCACAGGGGATTGACAGTTTCCTTTTAAAACTCCATCCAGTATAATGTTAGAGTAAACATCGGCACCCAAAAGTAAGTCGATGGGGCGCGAAATATTGAAGTCCGGATCAGCCAGCTTTAAGTTTTCCAGGTGAGGCCAGTTCGATTTTTCGAAGGTAACATTCGGTAAGTTATTTGTAAGTTTTCTCATTATGAGTGCTTGTACTTCGAAATCGTATTCAGAGTGTATTGATTTACAGGATAAGTTTAGTTGACCCCTGCAATCACCAGATACTGAGCCAACTCCCGAGATGGTAGCGGCGAACCTCTTCCTCGGCAGGCGTAATATCTGAGCAGCATTTTCTGTTATTAAGTTTACTTGCGAGCCCTGATCCAAGAGGGCCCTAAGTTTTACATAAGTACCATCATAGGCCTTTATTTTCAGTAGAGTTGTAGTTAGTAAAATTTCCGTTTTATCCGATGATAAGTGATTCGAAGCTTGTTGCTGAGAGGAGGACGCTTGTTGTCCAAGGTTATTTTTACCATTCGCTGGAATTACCCAGTTCGCGTTGTGTAACATGGTATGATGTTTCATGTTACAATCCTTACATGTTTTCGCTGATTTACATTCTTCGTTATTGTGGCTATAAAGACAATTTTTGCAGAGTTTCAACTTTGCGACGGTGTGGTTCCGTTGGGCAATATCCATGTTAATAAATTTAGCACATTGCATTAAAACATGATTTCCATTACAGTTCGGGCATTTTCCATAAGTAGCGTGATAGTTATAAGTTTTCTTGAAATCATATGTAAATTTTTTTACAGGTTGTTTGTTGTTAGCTGCAGGTTTCCAATGAGATGTTTTTTCGGAAGTGGTATTTTTTGCAGATTTTGTCGACTTTGCAGTTTCATATGCCATAAACTTGCACTCCAAAAAATATAAAAAATCTTGCAAATTTTGTAATTCTCTATGATCCCGGATTTCGTTCATATAATCATTTAAAGTCGTTGAATCTAATTTTGGTAACATTAGATGCACGATCATTGGATCCCACGTTGCCGTATCCAGCCCGATGTTAGCTATGCCATTCATGCATTCCTTAATAGCGTCATGCATTTTCTTAAGATTGTTGGCGTCAGGTTGCTGTATAACTGGAAGACTCATCATTGTGTTGAAAAACGATGAAAATTGCAGGCGGCGATTATCATACCGTTGCACTAAAATATCCCAGCAGGAATTGTAGTTTTCAGCACAGACAGATAAATGCTGTACCAGACTTTCTGCTTCCCCCTTCAATTTAGTTTTCAGGTGTTTCATTTTCTGTGCCTTATTAATTGTTGGGTTGTTATGAATCGTTTCGAGAAACAGATCCTTAAAAGATATCCACTTACTGTAGTTTCCGTAAAAATCAGGTATTTCCATTTTCGGTGCCGACTGCTGATAGTGAGAATTCGACCAAATTTTAGATTGAAGTTGTTTTTGCAAGTCATCATATCTTTCTTCAATATCTGAGTACACCTGGTAGTAGTGATCGTTAGACCCCTTCAGCTGAAAGTCAATTTCCCAGTGCAGTTTGTCGATAGACTCCCACTTTGATTTTAAAATGTTCAAATTATCTTCCAGCTCCCACTTTTCACTAACTCTAGTGATGTCGATTTTAGCCATTGCACGATAAATCGCATTAAAATTGCATTCTTGTCTATTTAAAAGTTGTTGCAATTCTTCAGATTTTCCGTCCTCGCAGCCTTGGGCGTAGTCAACAGAAATATCACTTAAATCAAAATTCACATTATGTTTCTGCTGTTGCAAATATTTAAGTCTGTTATTTATGTCGTTTTTTGTAGCTAGATACATTTCTTTAGTTTTGTTGTAGACGTCTTCAGAGAAATAATTTATATTTTTGTCTTCCAGTTCACGTATTAATAAGGCATTTCTCGCCTCGAAGTCTTTCCACTGTTCTTCCAGAGATGACAAACGTATGTTGAGGTACTCTTCAGTTTTTCGAGACGAAGAATCTTTGCGGTAGTTTGCACACAAAGACTTGATATTCTCGAAACAAGTTGATTGAAGTTCAAGTTTATCCATGTTGGTGTTAAGAAATAATGTTATAGCTCACCAAACTTGGCACGTAGTTGACGGTGACAAGTACAGCTAGGCGTAGTTCACGACACGAAGATCCAATTTCAATGAATTGGTCGTATCCAAATCTCGCTATGAATATGCACTCTTACCCAGTGTGTGCGTCCTTGTCTCAATGCAGCTGGGGATTCTCGCTTGTGAGAGGCCAGCCACACCGATTCGCCACTGTCGTAAGAAATACACAAAAACACGCGAGAATAATCTCGAAGGACCAAAAAAGATGTTGGGGTCCAAGGGGAAGTTTATAGAGTTCCAAAGAGTATGATAGTAGAGCACCTTTATTATGTTTATTATGGTAGCGTGTTAACAAGTTGGGGTTGCTAAGTGCACTGTTAATTGTTATACAGGAATATAATAAAATAATATGACACCACAATGACGACACGGCGCGTCAACGTATTAAGTCAGGTATGTACAAACCGTACACGCACCAAGTTTAACATTAATTCATAAATCATAAAATATTATGCCTCCGACTGCATTTTACTATTTTTTTCCAAAATAAAATTCAGCCTATATTCAGCGAAAATAATGTAGAATTCCAATAGTAAAAGAATTTTTTAAATCGGTCCAGTAGTTTCGGAGCCAAAGAAACAAAAAATCAAATATTTCCTCTTTATAATATTATTGTAGATTTATTGTTCTATTTAATATTAAAACTGCAAGTTATATACATATTTAGAATCAGTGTTTAAAATCCTTTATTTTGATACCCACTCGATATGCTTGGTAGAATTTTTATTTTTTTTACCTCACAATATGGCGTCAAACATCTGCCATTTTGGTTTTTTTTTAATGTCACCTATCTAAGAACACTTGGGTCATTAAGACAAATCTAACGATACCTCAAATGTGAAAATCCGTTCAGCGGTTCTGAAGATACAAGGTAAGGAAGAATATTACAAACATACAAGATACGCGATAAACACATAACCCTCCCGGCAGTCGGGTAAAAAGCTACCAAGGGACCGTGTAGCAGGCCGGTTGCTTGACTCCGATGTACACTAAACACAAATACGCTCGTGCGCTGCCAAAAATATGAGGGCGATGTTTTTTTCTAATTTAATAGACGTTTTTGATGTTACTGGCATGTTGGTACGTACTTATTATTGGAATCGAGCACTAGGGGCGCAGCGGGACCTTATCGGGAGCAAACCGAAAAAATAATAGTCCTGCTTGGTCTGGTCATTCTTGCGCCCCCCGAAGAGTCTACGTGATGTGCCGGTGGCACCGCCCTATTTACGGCACTGCGTGCAACATCTAGAAAATATAAAAAAATCATAACATGTTATTGTAACGTAAGTACTTGCAATACTTCAGTCGGCCATTTTAAGTCTCCGCCACTAGACTTTCATCGCGCAATCGAGTGCGTGATGTATGGTGAGGTGTCCGAATATAGCCGGCGCCGCGGCCGGTGTGAATATGACATTACAGCGAGTGCCGACCACCGGCCTCGATGATGTACCTTCACACTGGCGGCGTGCGGTGTGCGGTATCTATATGAATAGAAAATAATTTGAAATTTTGTTAATCTCGCTAAAACTCGTCAACCAAGGGCTAAACCGATTTGAAAAATTTTAGTCGTGAATTATCCTGAAAGTCAAGTCCAGTTATGAAAATAATATTATTAAATTTTTGTTACATTTGCATTAAGGGTCCACACAGACGGACTGCATTTCAACTGTAATCCAACTGCAAATTGCAGTTCAAGTGCAGTTTGAATGCAGTTGACACGACTGTAATACGACTGCAATAGAACTGCAAACCAAACAGTTCACACGACTGCACGCCGATTGCAACTGAACTGCAATCCAACTGCGCGTTTGGTTTGCAGTTCTATTGCAGTCGTATTGCAGTCGTGTCAACTGCATTCAAACTGCACTTGAACTGCAATTTGCAGTTGAATTGCAGTTGAAATGCAGTCCGTCTGTTTAGACCCTAAAGCTTAAAACAAACCTAAGCGTCAGTGACAGGGGACGCGGTACGCGATACGGGAGCGTCTGCAACGCGAAACTGGCCCTGCACACCAGCGCGACTACGGTGCGAACCGTCAAACGTTAATATCATGACACAAGCTATCAAAACGTTTACAAATCAAAAAATCATAAACTAAAGAGTTGTAGAAAATAATATAGAAAAAGGTTTTAAAAAGAATTCTAGTTATGTACACTTCAAAACACGCGTCTGACAACTTGACGCGCACGTTCCGCTTGCCGACGCGAGCATTCCGCGTCGCGGTCGTGCAGGTGTGCACAGCGCCATAAGATTACATGGGCAGCGTCCGCCGCGCGGTAGACGCTACCGCTTCGCAGTCGCTTTGGTCGCGTAGGTTTGTGCAATCCTTAAGACTCTCGCCATATTTTGTCAGTTAAGTTAATTTGAAAATATCTTGAAAAAAGAGTAAGACGTGAATTAGGTACAAATTTTTGAGCCCTTGTTGTGACTTGTGTTACAAAATGTTATATTTGAGAACTACTTAATTCAGAAGCTGTAAAATTTCTAACAGGTATTTTTTTAAATATTATTGTTATTTATATTGTATAATATAAGTAATATTATTATTTTTATTAATATTATTTATAAAAGACTACTAAAACTATAACTATATTATTTGATTTGATTTATGAACAATAAAGTTTAAATATTATAAAAAACAAAATACATGTGACGTTGCTGATCAACGCAAACGCTGCGTTCTCAACCGCAGTCAATATGAAACACGTTACATTAAAGCTATGGATAAAAATAAAACCATTTCTAATTCATCATAAATTCTGTTTTCAGTTGAGTGAATCCTGCTGAAAACAATAACCATTTAGATATTATTTCTTTGTTCTTAGTTATGGAATCCATCAGTGTTACCTATTCTATAAAGTGGTGCAGCTGATAAGCCTAGGCATTCTCAGTGTTTTTATTATGACACACATGTATTATGAGATAATGTTTTTGAGAAGTTTAGTATATATTTCCATTTATATTTAGTATCAGTTTGTGCGTAGTTTTGATCAGATTTTCTCATGACGTTCATTAGAAAGGTTGAGTTTTTAATGCGATTCTAGCGTGAAAATAGACAAGATGCGTCGTTTAAATTTAAGAGCCCGGGTAACCCTGGAAATTCTCATACATACGTAATACCAAAATCATTTTGTCATACGAAAATATTTAACATGTTTGAGTTATTTTTCAGCATAAAATAGTAATTACCTAGGTTCCTGAACAAAAATTAACTTCAAAATATTTAAACACTAAAAAAAATTTTTTTGTGTATAAATTTTTTTTACTAAATTTAGTACTAAATATTTAAACACTAAAAAATAGACTAAAACACTCAAAAATTTATAAATAATTAGTAAATTTACTACAAAATATTTTAATACTAAAAAATATTTTTTAGAGTTGAAATATTTTGTAGTAAATTTACTAATAATTTATATATTTTTTAGTGTTTTACTCTATTTTTTAGTGTTTAAATATTTAGTAGTAAATTTAGTAAAAAAAAAATTTACACAAAAAAAAATTTTTTAGTGTTTAAATATTTTGAAGTTAATTTTTGTTCAGGAACCTAGGTAATTACTATTTTAAGCTGAAAAATAACTCAAATATGTTAAATATTTTCGTATGACAAAATGATTTTGGTATTACGTATGTATGAGAATTTCGAGGGTTACCCGGGCTCTTAACCTTTCTTAGCAACCTCATTATTACCATATAGACATAGACATACAGTTTAATTTACACCGTTATTTGGGGCCATAGAAAACGCTCATACCATTAATAATAAACACTTTATTTCAAGTACCTAGTCTGTAGTTCTAATCAAGAAATTAGGTCAAAAAACAATAAATCGAAAATGACCTATCAATTCTCCATTGGTGGCAGCGGTGGGATATCAAAAACTGTTACCCCGGGGTCAATGGCACCCGTGACAGCCGTCACGTCACCAGGGTCAATCGTATTAACTGGATTTAAATGTTGTACAGTCAGACAAGTATTATTATCATAGATAGTTCTTTTTTATATAAAATAAGGGGGCAAACGAGCAAACGGGTCACCTGATGGAAAGCAACTACCGTCGCCCATGGACATTCGCAACATCAGAAGAGCTGCAGGCGCGTTGCCGGCCTTTTAAGAGGGAATACGCTCTCTAGTCTGTTCTTGAAGGTTTGCAGGTCGTATAGGTCCGGAAATACTGCTGGTGACAGTTCGTTCCAGAGTTTTACAGTGCGCGGCAGAAAGTTACGCGAAAAGTGCACGGTGGAGACTGCCACTCATCGAGGTGATGAGGATGGAATATTTTTGGCGTGGGACGATGGCGAAAAGTTGCAGGTGGTATGATTCCGAACAATTCCTCAGCGCACTCCCCGTGATACAACCGATAGAAGATGCAGAGTGAAGCTACATCTCAGCGTAATTCCAAGGGGTCCAAGCTGTTTGAAACACTATGGCAGTCAACAATTCGAGCGGCCCTTCGTTGGATACGATCCAGAGGGAAGAGAGTTTTGGGATCAGATTGGATTTTTAAATTGGGAAAATAATTATTAATTTTGAGCATTTAATGATGACTTCAATTAGACTATAGTAAGGGCAATTAATATTCTAAAATAAACCTTTTTAATAGTTCTGAATACCTACTTTACTTTATGTATACCCACGTGAGCAATTTTTTAAATTGTTGCAATAAATTGTTCAAAACATAAAATAAGCATTAATCTACTTCAACGTAACAACTAAAGTCAAAATGGCCTCAAAGAGCTTTTCTAGGCATTGGCCTAAGCAGGGCCAACAATTTGACCATGCTTTTTGGCTTCGTATACATCTACGATAATAATTCATGTTAGTTATCATTTCCATAGCCTATTAGTTATACTCCATATCTACTTGTGCGGTAACTTTCATTACCGGTGACCTAGAACTTCAACTACATGGGTGGTTTATTAGAATACTAGAATATATTGTCCGCATCGTCGTTGGAATTTGTTTATCGCACGATAACTGTACATTTTGCCGCAAAAACTAACGTACTTTCTTTGGACTCATTTTCATACCAATTTTTTATAGCCAGCATTTATATTACTTATGTGTGTGTCCGATGTCTTGTAGTGATTTTTAAAGCATACAATAATCCATACTTCCATCTAATACCTATTATAAATGCGAAAGTGTGTCTGTATGTCTGTCCGTCTGTCTGTCTGCCTGTCTGTTACCTCCTTAGTCCTTACGCTTAAAGCGCTGAACCGATTTTGCTAAAATTTAGCATGGAGATATTTTGAGTCCCGAGAAAGGACATAGGATAGTTTTTATCCCGAAAAAATATAAGTACGGTCGCAGCGCGATAAACGAATTTTGGTGCAACGGAGTTGCGGGCGTCATCTAGTATTATAATAATGTTGAGGAACGAATTAGATGTAATGTTTTCGTTCATTTATATCAATCTAGTGAGAAGTGACAACAATATCAAACAATATCCAGACGACTGTACTAAAAGAAATGAAGATACTACCTCATACCAATTTATCATACACTTCCATCTATTTTCAACGCCCTTATCACATTGCCATAAAGCTCATAATCACTTGCCATTGATTGAACAAGCAGTAAAATCGGTAGTAAGTGACGAGCGACATGACAACCAATTTGCCCCAATGAAAAGGCGTCACTCGAACTTGACCTGATGGCTTTCGTGGGGAATGCGGTTGTAAACACAGTGCGGTTGAGTGGTTTTACTGTCATTACTATCGAAGACTACTCTCTTTTGCTCTCATAAGCTGCTTTCAGACTCCGCTATAATATAATAAGAATAATAATAAAGACGTGAGTGGAAGAATCGAACAAGTAACATTTCGTAACATACGGACAATAACTCATTTTTTCCCTAATCTAAGTATATAAAACTCAAAGGTGACTGACTGACATGGTGATCTATCAACGCACAGCCCAAACCACTGAACGGATTGGGCTGAAATTTGGCGTGCAGGTAGATTTTATGACGTAGGCATTTGCTAAGAAAGGATTTTGATAAATTCCAAACCCAAGGGGTTAAAATAGGGGATGAAAGTTTGTATATAATAATACTTCTTAACACGTGCGAATCCGCGGGCAAAAGCTTGTTTTTTTAATAAAACTTGTAACTTATCTACTTCATAAACTAGTTAATATATCTGGCTACACATATAATCCATAGTTTTTCTATTTTAAATAATTTTTCCGGCCCTAAAGCCTCCATTTAAGCAAAAAAACGGGAAGTTTTTTCATGTTACTTACCTTATTCTTCCACTCACGTCTTGATTATTATTATAGCTTACTAGATGACGCCTGAAACTCCGTTGCGTAGAAATGTACTATCCCGGGACTCAAAGTATCTCCATACCACATTTCAGTGAAATACGTTCAGCGGTTTGGGCGTGACGTAACAGACAGACAGTCATACTTTCGTATTTATAATATTAGTATAGGATAGCACAACAATATCGCGCTTATATTCAATTCTATTGCCACTTGTAAACAAATGTCAAAGTTACTGAATAAAGATTTTTACTTTTATTGGCTTGATGTACACTTTAATAAACTACTATACTGTACTCGGCTAAACATGGCGGTAGCGGTCATTGACTCCCTGTGAAAAACTTGTCATTTTCTATATAAATCGCGATAGACAATGAAGTGTCAGATGTCGTCAATCGCGGCTTTGCATAGAAAATACAGTAAATTAATAGATAAAGATCAACTACGATTACATGGCGCGCCCCTCCAAGTGACTGTTTCAATGTGTGTAGTCACATGACACATCCATATGAAAGAGTTTGTATGTAGTAAGTATTCAACCAATCACAGTACACGTAATATTTCAGTTCATGTCACTAATTACCAAGATTTGTTGGTCAACTAATCATAACTAGCCGACCGCGCAAGACAACGCATATCAAACGTTTTGACAAACTCACTTCAAACGTTTTGAATTTTGGAGGGGCGTGCCATGTTATCGTAGTTGATCTCTACAAGTATTAAGTGAGAATTTGAGTAAATCTTTACAGGCTGAGCTCTTTGGTCATTGATATTAAAATGCAGGTCTCTAAATGCATTATAAATCTTCGTTTCTGTCTTCATCAGCGCATGTCATTGGCAATACTTTTTACGACCCGCGACCCGCGGAGCAACACTTGACATCATCATCGGGGCCCCACTAATTAAAATATGGTTAAACTTTTACGAGCACAATTTGCAAATAAATGCCTGTCATTATCAGGAGAGCAGTGACTCCAGCAGATTGCTGAGTAAGCAATTTAATGGGATGAAGAAAATTATTACAGCAGATGTTAGTAAATTTTTAGTGACAGTTGCTCAGAATTTTTTTCGCAATAATTCGATTATCGATTATAAAACAATAACTTTTTGTACGATGAAAACTATGATGACTTCTTTTGAGTTACAATGTAAGTACTTACATATTTACATGAGCGTAAAAGTTAACAGAATTTTTCATTTAAAATATTAAAATGTAAGTTTATAAGTTGAAATTTTTGCAGCAATGAGGTATTTTTTGATGAGATATTACAGAGCTTCCTTCAAACATCAGCATGATGATTCTGCTGCTAGCAGTTCTAGAGCTAGAACCAGGTTTGTAAGCTAGTAGCGATGACCACTTGGCGTATCATCAGCACTAATTAAAGAACAGTTTAAAGTATTGATTTCAGAGAATCCTAATTGTCGCTAACGACCTTCTGTGAAACCGAAGATGGACAGGTACAATGCGGTTTAATTGTTCCGTTTGCAACCGAAAATCAACAAGTATAAATCATACTTGCAGCCAATGAAACGGGAATAAATCGTCAATAAACGAGGCAGAGGCGTGTGAAGCTACTGACAGCTTGCGATTCAGCCCTGGATATTCCATATTTCTTTTAAACTGGAAACATTTATAAATAAAGTGAGTGTAAAATAGATTAACGCAACTACGTTTCGGTGACGGTGGCTGGTTTCATTGAAACTAGCCCTGTTACGTAGGAGTTATTTGTATCTTCAGTACACAAAGCACACTCTGGTCTTTTACTCTCATAGACCAGTCCAGTGGGAGTTGGGACGAATAACTAACATAACTGGCGAGCGGACCGGCTTTTCCAACGCATGGATCATTTTTGCAGCATGCCACTGTCAGACAATCAAATAGGTTGCACTCTGCAGAGGCTAGGGTGTAAGAACTACGAACAAAAGATTCGTGAGGGATGTATCATTCTTAGACCTGGTTAGCTCACAGTGACGAATACAGGTGCAATTCCTGCTGACATCATCGTGGCCGCTAATCAGCGATCTCGTTAAAACCTCATTTGCGGTCGATTACGTATCTCGCAGATAGCGCGCCATTTCATTAAACTGGTTACACACCTTACACATTTTAGCTGTAGTTAATATCTCTGAATGGAATTCCGAATACCCTAATATAATGTCTCAATTTACTTATTATTTGTCATCCACAAGGTAAAAGAAATAAGTTCTTGTATTAAACGAAAAATTAATTCGCCCAAATTTGGGCGAATTAAGATTAAAAAAAAGACATTTACATTTTACAACGTCAGCAATATTAACAAAACGCCCAAAAAACCTATATCATAATTATTATAATTTACAAAACATAATTATTATAGTATTATGGCCCATGCCTATCTTTTTCCTATTTTAACACCATTTTGATCTAAGATTAACCTTTAAACCATAACTCATATCGTTTCGGGAGTGAGCTGTTAAGAGTCAGAAATAAATCATCACAGGCGGAGACACAAATACTTTGGCAGCGATCACCGTAAATTAATGACGCCATGACACCTGTCACTGTCAAACTCGGAAACAAAAGAGTCTCGGTACCGGCGAACAAAGATGTTGTGACGGCTTTGATCATTTGTCAACATTAACTGGTTAACCGTGACTTAACGACGATTAGCGCTAACTGACAGCTTTCTATGATTTATTGTCGTTTATCAAATTAAGAAATCTCAATAAATTTGTCACTTTATATAGCGACGCAAATTGATACATCAAGATTTCACTTCTATATTTTTAGGGTTTCGTACCAAAGAGTAAAAACGGGACCCTATTATTAAGACTTCGTTGTCTGTCCGTCTGTCCGTCTGTATGTCTCCAGGCTGTAGTGTAGTGTAGTAGTAATGTAGTGGCAAAAACGGTAATAGCCAGAGAGTTGAAATTTTCAAACATTGTGTATATCTGTTGCCGCTATAACAACAAATACTAAAAACAAAATAAAATAAATATTTAAGGGGGCTCCCATACAACAAACGTGATTTTTTGGCCTTTTTTGCTCTATATCAATAATAGCAACAGGTAGGTTGACTTGAATTTTTCGCACAATCCTTAGTTTTATAATATGTAAATTTAATAATAATATTAATATAAAATAAAATATTAAGAGGGGCTCCCATACAAAAACACAAATTTTGGCCTAACTTTGCTCTGTAATGGTACGGAACCCTTCGTGCGCGAATCCGACTCGCACTTGCCCGATTATTTATCTATGGACGCTCCACGCCACGTCAGCCTGGCCCCGTGGTAAGTATCCGAAGGACTTGTGTTACGGGTACCAGACTTCTGATATAATATTATGTAAGTAAATTAAAGTTTTGTAATATACAATATAGGTACATATTATGATATTAATTATAATTTTAATTAATACTCTTATTTTATACACATCCATTTCCAGGAACACTGAAAACTTTTTGTTCCGTTTGCGGGATTCGACCCGCGACCCCCCCGGCCTGAGCAACCGCTCAACCACTGAGCAACAAGTTCGTCTGACAGTTTCCTATGATTAATCGTAGTTTATTAAATTTAAAAATCTCAAAAAAATTCGTCACTTTATAGCGACGCAAATTGAAACATCAATATTTATCTTCTATATTGGCTGTAGGTATATTTCGATTATTTACGTCTTTTGAATAATTTATATTGCGATATACATGCTCAGACCTCCGTGAATTTCTATTTCACATTTGCGATCTGCCCACACGAACATTCATACATCACTCATATCACTTTATTCCTTTTGCAGAGCAATAATTACTGTGGCTATTATGAAATTGTAATGGATTACAGTCGAATTGAATATTTTCCATGTTATTTTGTTCATATTATGTACCTTGTTAATTTCGCTCGCCTCGTCAGCTCCAGAAGAGTGTGTGATATATCTGAAACAAAATTTACCTAGTTAAAGAATTACAATAATTACAAAATTTACCTAGTTAAAAAATTAAAGAATTAAATTAATTTCGCTCGCCTCGTCATTTCCAGAAGAGTGTGTGATATATCTGAAACAAATTTTACCTAGTTAAAGAATTACAATACGTTTATTTTAAGAAGTATAAGGAAATTAGTCGCTTACAATACAACAGCCAATAAACCATAATATTATCAACATGTCTTTCCATTTAAAATATGGCAGTAGACGATGGATGACTTAGAAAAGATAATAATATGTTTTAGGCAACAAGCGCTGAATAGAATTTTTAAGTTTAGAATGTAGATAAATACCCAAAAGGCTGAAATTATAACACCTGTACCAATTTTCTGAAATAAATGATTCTGATTCTGAAACAGATTATAATGTTACTTCGCATCTCGACAAATACGCAAATCCCGAAACATATTTTCATATATTTTTGTACATGGGGTTAGTATTATTAGCAGTCTATACTGTAAGTACGACAATGTTGTTTCAACAATAAGTCATTCATAATTTTATATGTAGCGGATCGATCCGTCATAGCGGTCATTAAATGATAAGAGTGCCAGTGGAACTGGGTTCACTACCTTTGCTACTAAGAGTCAAGCCACATTACTCTGTTGCGGTGCGTTGTATAAGGGTCAGTTTACGTAGTCTGGTCCTTCCACGATCGGCCGGCCGTGGAGGGAGTCTGTGTTGTCAGATTCAGGACATCTCTCCATATACGGCTAATACTCTCGAGGTGCTTTAACGTGACAGGGGGATGCGATGCACTTTTTGGATTTGAGCCATTTAAGGTAGGAATATTATGCTGCCCAACATCTCTTGAAGTCTACCAATTTAAAGTAAATTTACTAAAACTGAACAATGTTCACTTCATAAGAATGTAGTAAACACTCAGTTTTGAGTAAATTATTTAAAATTGCATTGAATCGCATTGCCTCGTACTAATGTGCAATGCAATTTGCGCGATCCTAATGGTGGGTCACAAACTTTTTAAAGTTGTTAAAATTTCCATAAAATCTTATAACTAGCCAATAGCCTTATAGCCTAGAGTCTAGACTATAGTCAATAGTCAATAGTCAAAAAGCATTTATTCAATTATTTGCATAAACAAAAATGTGTCAAGTCATATATTTAAGTGAGGTTAAACTTATTACTTGTTTCTGTTAAAATAAGTTTCTTAGTTACAATAATAATTAAAAGTGAATTCAAAACGTCATTGGGACTAGGCTGCTGGGATTTTGGGACCTCACAGCCGGCTTGAGAGTATATTCTGTAATAAATCAGTGCGATAACTCGCAGACATGATTCATATCGTTAATGGAATTGGGGTACCAGTTATTGGGCGCCGGGCTGACACTCGCTTGTTTCTGTTTGTCAGTTCTAATTAGCGCCCTGGATAGACATATTTCGGTCTAGAGTCTAGACCGAAATATGCCTGTCTCTAGACTTTAAAGCCCGCTGTACACATTGAACCAACATTGGGCCAACGCGGCAACGCATTAGGCCAACATGTAGAGTATGCAATGTGGTTCCCAACTTATAGCCAAGTAGGTCTCTACACTTTGGCTATATGTGTTAGCTCAATGAGTTGACCTAATGTGTAATTCGGGCTTTAAGGACATAATATACACTACATACTCGTAGGTTTTAAAATAGAGGTTCATTTTAAAAGTTCATGGATGTAATATCTATTATCTTATGTCAAGATGGTTTTAGGTATAAACTGTTTCAGATAAAAAAAAATATGATACCGTAATTTACTTTGTTTCAGTGTATGAATTTTTTTCTGGTGTATCAAGAATATAATGAAAAAGATTAAATATTCAGATGGCGCCATGCAAAGTAATAAATAAGTCACAGTAAAACCTCATCTCAAATACAAAAAGCTTTCGTAGAGCCTTCGCGTAAAGTGACTGACAGCACGAGTCGTGATAGATGTACAAATTACCTGCAAATAGGTACAAGTGTGACCACCTACATCAAAATAGGCTTTATTACCATTAAGATAGAGGTCAGCAAAAATCACAATATGTACAAATAAATTTAAACTCTAGTCTTCCTAGATATAAGTGCAAAAATCAATTGAAGATGATCTATCTCATAGATCTACATAATATGGCAAAGGCAAACATTATGATTTGTTGTAATTATGTTCAGACATTGAAATAATGTGTCCGCTTACGATACTGCACTTTATGAAACTTATATTTATAGCCTATTGAATATGTTATATAAATAGAGCCTAAGGACTATTGAAGCTTATAAGGTAGAATGTCGTGTAGATAGAAAATTTTGATCGTTTTCTAAGTTGACTTTAAACTTTTGGAGTCCGTTGATATGGTAGGCAAATAGTAATTTAGAAGTTAAACTACCACATCTTCACGTCCAAAAGAATATTATAATATTTTAAAATGCGTGTTCACAAACATAAATCTAGCTGAATATCCTGAATAATAACTTTACAGTAGTCCGACAACCGATTGTCTTTTAAATGATTTTTTCTCTCTCCTTGTGGGTACCGACACAAACAAAGAAATAATAAATTGTAAGATAAAAAATATCCAGATTAAAACTAACATTATTGTGCTGTTATTCTAGAGACGAGATCTACATTTGTAACTTGATTTTGATACTATTTCAGGATTAAAGTTCTTAAGTCGCGCATTATGTATCTAGTAGTAACAAGTTTTTTAGACACTGGTGTAAATATGTATTATAATGATCTTCCTAAGTGGTACAACCAATTTCAACAACTAGACACGCTGCCGCGTGTAAATTCCAAACTAAGTTCACTTCACAATATCATTGAAAAAAGCTCAGTAATACGGAAGCCATAACATAAGTCAACCTGTCAATGTTCCATCGCGCGCAATTAAAATGTTAATGCAGCACTCGGAGGTGAACAAAAAACTTGAAAACGTGCACAGAAAACTTAGAACTTAAGTCCTTAAGAAGTTTAAGGCCGACTTAAATACAACAGCAAAGCGGTTGCGCGGCACCTATACATCTAATGATTGCCTCGAATTTATGACAAATCGTCCGCAAATCACCAGTGTGATAAGGCTCATAGGCTCAGTTATATCAGTAAGACAAGGTGCAACTTGGCGATGCAGAAAAGTAAAAAAGTGTCATATAATATAGCGGGTACCATGAAACCCAACGCAAAAGGCAATCCTAATAAAATCTTATACAGTTGGCCTACTGGCGTCAAAGAATCTCCCACGGTGGGATCATTTGAATAGCCATTTGTCCAACTTGTCCGGGAGGTATACAACATTATGCTACACACAAATTCGCGGTGAAATCGCGGTAAATCGTGACATCTACAGCTGGTTACCATAATTAGTCAAAACGCCCTCAATCGCCGGATTATGCACAGGAGTTACACGTTTATTCAAATATCTGACATTTAGTTGGGGGATTTCATCTTTATTGTATATCTCTAGGGTTACCACCGAAAAGCCGGACGCTTCAGGCAGTTTGGCTGGAAAGAGTAAAAAGCCAGTAAAAAGCCTCTTTTTCATCTCTACGTTATCAGCTTTACCCAACTAGCAAAATGGCCTTAGGAATAGCAGCTTATAATGCAAGAAGTCCGCCAAAAGCCACAGAATAGTTTTGATTGATGTATGTTGGCTTATTATTGCACTTTGAAATGCTAATCTAAGCATAGTCCTAAAGTAGGACGATATGAGACTCTAGCTCTATGTCAAGTACATAAGTATAAATAAAATCATAACCAAGACTAACACATCTCTACAAAAATGCGTTGTGAGGATGCGTACAAGCCTTGTAGTCTTGGGTACGCTACTTATTGTACAAGCGATGCTAGAATTACTGAAGTAGCAAGTATCGTGGCTGTTACAGCATTAAAAACATTGAATTGGTGCCATGCTCTCATAAATGATAATTAATCCTAATAAAGTCTTGTATGTTGCGTTTTTAAAATCTTGAATAAACGCATTATGGATTTAAAAAAATGGACACAACTAAAGCGATGCGGTGGATTCAGAAAAAAAGTTACGGCTAAATATAAAAATTTGCACAAAACGACAAGTACAAACATTATAAACCAAGAAAAGTGCAGTGAACAATCTAGTGGTTACGTACATTTTCTAGAACAGATAGGTATGTCCCTCATACTGTTTTTAAAACTGTAGATAGAAGTAATGCTGCAATGTTACTTAAGGTTTATTAATAAAATATTAATAAAATATTTATTGTATATTATTTTGATAGTTTTATTTATAATATGGCAACAACAATAATTTTAAGCATAAGTAGTGTTCGCAAGGTCTTCATTGTCTAACTGAAACAAATAATCCAATAAAATTATGAACTTATGACAAAGTCAGACTAGTAACCTAAGCTAATATTTACTTTAATCTTAAACGGTTTTTTGATAACATTTGCAAGGAACCCCAATTTAACATGGTTTCAAACTGTCACACTCTAAATCGGAGCATAAGTCCTACAATATCATAATGTCGGACTTTACATCTTATAATAGTTTTGTATCAGTTTGTATATAAAAAATATATATTTAATTAAAATTAAAAGTAAAAATAACAAGGGGGCATTGAAAATACACCATATAAACACATATATATCAACGAAAAACTTACCTTCGCACTTAAAGCTGGGCGCATGAGGTCGCAGTCAGGCTAAATCACTATTATTTTAATGGCGTTATATATAGCTTATAATATAATTTGTTATAAATTGACAAACACGCGTGACGCACACACGGAGTTTTGTGCAAATCTATTAGTCTCATAACGATTCTAGTTTAGCAGCACTGAAGGTATGTAGCACGATGTAGTGCGTTTTGAAGATCAAATTAAGAGTAATTAGCATTTTTCCTGATCTGTACAAAACAAATTCAAAACCAAAGATCCTGAATTTGTGCCCAAACGCGGTTTTAAAGTAGTCTATACTTCAATACACCATAAGTCATCACGAAAACGCCAATCTGACTTAATCAGAACCAAATTTTGCTAGTTGGGTAGGTAATGATAAATGGAGCAAACTAGGTAAGCATTAGAATTTTAAATAAAACAAATAGTTTATATTATCTAGTTTATAACATCTCGTTTTTATTATATAAATATTAAAGTTTCTAACAGGTAAAAGCGTTATTCGCACTATTTCTTACTTTGAAGGAAGAAACACTCGGTTCTCTGACTGCGAAAAGCCGAATAGGCCGAACTTAATATATTTTGACCGGAAACGCAACTTATCCGGCTTTATCGACAACCCTATTCCCGGTGCTAAATTGAATGGGTAAGGTGTGCATATCTTAACAAATCCGCCCATTAATCATTGTTACCTAAACTGTTCGTGTGTGAATTTTCGTGCGAATCGAGTCATTAGATTATGTCTGGCCTATAAGGGCTTTGGAGCTTAAATTGACTGTAAGGTCTCCTATAATTACGAGGCTTATATTGACAATATTCTGTTTCAATTCTTAAGGTAGCCTTCCAATCTTTGCAGCACGCGACCGCGACCGACAAAAACTAATTTACTCACTATTACTACTAGAAAAGGAAACCTATAGCACCTATGGCCTACTACTCACTTGGCTAAAGGATTTCTACCGACATTGGTCTAGCGACCGAGACCTGGCGGTCTGTGTGGCCACTGCTTTGTAGTGGCCTAGACCAAAATGAAAGCAGCCTAGTTAAGTGTCCGCGAGGATCACAAAGCCACCTTTAATTTAAAACGCCGTTTATGCCCAAAAAGAAAAATATTGGCTACAAAATACTGCTTTTTTGCCAAAACACAAGTGGCTATGTGACTGTGATTGAAAAAAATGAGAATAAGGTTTTTTCTGTCCCAAAGGAAATATGCAAGACACGAGTATTGAGAAGTCATTAAATTAATACTACACATTAATTATTATTCCAATTTCCTTTACCTCTAAACCTTTTAATATTCCGTTCACCTAATATTCCATTACGTTTTTGTAATAAAAGTTGGTTAGGACGAGGATATAATAATTTGCCGTTCAATAGGTACTATTTCACATTATTTATGCTTCGCTATCACATTTTTACGAAATCTTTATACCTAAAGGCTCGTCCACATTTGTGTCATTTGCGCGATCAGATCTCCGTCGCGATCATCGCGCCGTATCAAGTATACATATCATAGTGTGGACGCCTATTTTTGTCATCGCGTCGTATCTTGATCGCGTATCATCTCGCCGATCCTCGTATCGATGTATTTATTTTGATGATCAGGGAAAAACCGGCTCGATCATGTGACATAGCCGTATCATGACACCGTATCAAAATGCGTCCACACTAGACCAATCTGCCGATCATGCGTGTATTTGATACGACACGTTTCTTAACCGATCGGGGCGTACTAGCGATCATGATCGCTTCGATGCTACGCGACGGAGATCTGATCGCGAAAATGATATAGATGTGGACAAAGCCTTATAATTTATGTAATATATAATATGGTAAATACAACCCTCAGCAATGTAGGTAATGAGACTAATGAGTATGTTGGTGACTGGTCTTCACGAATCTAATATCACTGGTAGAGTTGCGGTAAGTTCTATCGTACCCGCAACTCTGTCATAAGCGGGGAGTGGAGTACCATAGAGTTTTAGTGGGTAGACCGTACCGAAGACGAGAGTCCCACATACCTCGGCCGATTGTCACACTCCAATCTGCGCGGGCAACGTAAATAATTTTTCCATCTAAGAAAGCAGGATAATGAGGCAACTCAAAGAAGAAGATCAAAATAACAGAACTATATTGCCCATAGCAATAAATAGCTCTGCCATTTTGATTTTAGCATACGTAGCGTTTATACCTACTTTATTCTGTCCATCGCCAAAATGTAAGGCAGTTGCGCCTGCTCTTTAAATAATAAAATAAGTATAGTAAAAATATTTAAAAAAAGAAAAAACTTAAGGAAGCCTCATCATATTCTCTACCTTATAGACCAAGAGCCCGCGAGGGCCAGACCTTCCTTCGTTTCGTAAATCTAAAAGTTTACCTATTTGTGACCTTTATAGAGATGAGAACGACCAACAACCATGGAGTTTCAGTTGCGGTTACTTTAGGAGGTATTCACTTCTGTGTGAGTGTGAAGTGGGAAGCAACTGTCAAAAATGTCCGGCACTGGACGACGAGATTCCCCCACTTACCGCGAAGAACTATGAAATTGAGCTTTACTCTTTCTCGATGTTCAGGTAGACCTTCAGAATCGGATACCTCTTAAAGTAACCGCGACCGAAACTCCATAGTTACTGGTCGTTCTTACCTCTGTAAAGGTCACAAACAGGTAAGCTTTCAGCTCTACGAAACGAAGGAAGGTCTGTCCCTCGCAGGCTCCTACTCTATTACAAACTAGAAAGCATCGCAAGCGCATATCTTTACTTTTATAGCCCACAAATGTATATGCTAAACGAGATCTCACTTACAGAAAGGGCGGGCAATTACCACGTCCTTTATGGCGTAAAAGCCGCCATTGGAGGCCTATAATATTTGGGAGTTTGGACGCGATTTGTGTAACTAATTACTGGAGGGCGCCTGCCCCGCCGCGGGAACGCAGGACAGCGTGGGAACCGTACATCGTCAATATTGGTAGAGTCCATTCATCGCCGACGAAATTTAGAAGCTAGTTCTATTGTGACGTAAAGTGAGTACAGGGTGCTTGAAAACTTTGTCACTGTTTTTTAATAATATTGATTTGTGCATTTATTCGATATCTACAGTTTTATTTATCGATTTTTAGGATTAATTCATTGTTGACGTTAAATATAACGAAATCCATGAAAATTTTAATTGACTCCAAAATGTAACGCAAATAGTTGTTATTATTCGTAGAACGCAAAGAATTCTTAAAGAATAACAAAAATCGAATGGACAATAAGTTTAAGGAATGCATATCAATAAAACAAAAGTATAATTTAATTTCTTTTTTAAAAAAGTAAAGGGCCATAAATTGTCACTATAAGATGTTGGCTTGCTTTACGTCACATTATAGGCTGACCTTACATACCGGAGCACCCTGTATCCCTCCACCCACGTGGTGTTTAGGTTTGTGATTATGTCGCCGACCGCGCCGTGCCGATGCATTATGGTAAATAATGTGTGTTTGTGGGGCATTTATAGCTAGGCTCGTCCTGGGTGGCAGTCCCGTTTTTATGGCACCTCCGCCCTTTGTTGGGCTAAACTGTTTGAGTTTGGGAGGGACATCCGAACTCGATATATAGTAATTCAAAACATGAGTGAATGAATGTGGTAACTAATATTTTACAACATAATAGAATTACTCAATCAAACTCTGGCTTTCGGAATTGAAAATCGGAAATCACCGCAACTGGGAGAGGCTCGCGGAAAACAGAACAGATTGGCGCAAACGGATAATGGAGGGTAGCAGGCTTTGCGATGATGCCTAGTCCCAAGCTCTCAAAGATAAAAAACACAAAAGTCAAAGTCTATGTTCTGTACCATCACCTCTTATTTCTCCTGTCGTTACTGTGGCCGTCTATGTCGCTCACGTATCGGCTTGCACAGCCATGAAAAGAGCTGTATCACTGCCCAATACGCCGTAAATTGTCTGACACAGACGTAAAGGCCAATAGGTACCCACTTTATCTACTCATGCCTTTAATAGTGTGGGTTCTTGTGACAACTGACAAGGCGGTGGATCTGAAATCTGATTTATCCACTTAAATGTAGATCTAACGGATAAAGCTCTATTTTTAACCGATTATGTCAAGTGTATTAAATGGATTTGTTTATGTTTATATTTGTGACACTTATCACATATTATACAGGTTGTAACAAAACTTTTGGGTGTGTATGTGTCCTTTATATAGAGTTCACTGTGAAACTAGCTGCAATGAAAGATTTTTTTTAATGATTTGTATAGGCAAACGCCCGCGTGTCGTGAATTTTTCCACACAAATATGAAAGTTACTCTTTTAGAGTTGCTACTTTCACAGTGAACTCTATAATACACCCTAAAGTATTATCACTTAGTTCTAGCCCTCATATTATGAGCTTGACAAATCAGTGGATTTGAATTACAGTTTAGAGATTTATAGAAGCTTACAGACATTTTTTTTATAAATTAACATGTTTCATTATTTTGAATTATATCAATAACGTACAATTTTACAGAATAATATGAGTGTGGCGCCTACAATATTGCACGAATCATTATACCTCGTATCCGCGATGCGACGCAACGATGAAATATAATTACAATATAATTGTCGCATAAATTAATATCGGTGGTCGTTATGATTAATAACCATTTAAGGATGTTTGATTATGTTGTTTAGAGGACAGTCATAATTTAATATTTTATGATAATTATTAAATTGAGTTTCGCGGTTGGCTTTAACAATATTGTTTGCAAGTGTATAATAAAAATAGTTTTCATACATATTCCAAAAGTTTCCTCTTTAATAACATTAGTGTGAAAGTACCGGCGACTTCACAATGTCATCGTCGTCTTCGTAAGTCCATGTCAAACCTCAAAATCGGTCGAATAACTTAAAAGCATAGTAATTGTATTTAATATACTTCATCATAATTCATAACCTATATCTCCTGGTGATAGACTCTACAATGAGTCAAATTTCAATACTGGTTTTAAAGGAATATATTATTATATACTTAAATACTATTAAAAAGTATATTAGGTGGGTTTCTTTAAAACTAACAATATATTCCCCTTTCCATTGAAGTGGCAAATATTTCCTTATTTTCCTTGTAGTTTGGTAACAGATCCTTTGCACAGTTAAGTGCCTCTTAAGCGACGTTCTTGAGACATCAACACAAATCTGTTTATGGAAATAAGTCGTGAAAGGAAAAGTCAATTTTGCTTTAGTGTTAAAGTATACAGCATATTAAGACCAAAGATTTCACAACTTAAAATATACTACGTATATTTGACAGAAACACCTGAAATTCATACAAAAAGCGAGTATATTTACTTAAGTATTATAATATCTTATACTTAGTACTCACATACGGTTTTGCTCGATCGAGCAATAACGTCGAGCAAAACCCGCGGCTCGGGCTTTCGTCCACACATTCAGCACTGCTCGATAGTTTTATTCTAAATCGATATAATATTTCATTCCATCGAGCCGGGTCGATGCAAGCCTTCGAGCTGTGAGTTTTGCGGTCCACACAGTAATTATTACTCGATTTGGACTCGATTTAAAACTATCGAGCAAAACCGTATGTGAGTACTTAACATTAAACGTTAAAAAAGCCCAAAAAAGAAATGGGTCATTTCAGGGATCCCCGAGTTCACACTTTTTACCCTAATGTTAACTTATCTAAATATGCGTTTTTAATTCCTACTTGTGCTATTGCTTATTTAACCGGAGAAGAAACCTTTCTTTATAATTTTTTCAAGTTGACAACAAGACATAAAAAAAACTTTATTTCGAATTCATTTTAGCAATCAATAAAATATATCACACATGTCTATTATATAGTTGGGATGCGCCTGCGCACAAAGAGGTCTCGAGGTGGTCATAATCAAATTAAACCCCTCATATACAGGGTGTCGTAAAACCTTCACGCCTCATTACAAACGAAATTCTGTAATTACTTGAGTTCTCATAGGAAGGATAATATTTGAGAATGTTGTGATGTCAGCCTCCTTTTTTGAAGTCGGTAAAATTTAGTACATACAAAATGTAGATAAATAAATAGGTAAAAAATATCACTTAGCAAATCATTATTCACGCCTTAATTTTTCCTGCAATTTTATTAATTAAATGTTATAGAACGATACATACGGTCTTACTACAAAATATTTAAACACCTGTTGAACAGTTGATTTGAGAAAAATTCATTACAAAATAGTCTCAAAACAACTATTCAACAGATGTTTAGTTTTTTTGTCGTAAGACAGTAAGATAATATTTTTGCCGCAATTAAGTTGTGGCGGTACCCACAATTCGCCTAACATTCCTGCATCGCGCTATCGAAGTTTTCTAAGCGCGGCGGTATATATACGACAGCTGAAATGTATCACGTGGGCTTCGGCCTGACCGAGCATACCACCTCGCTCGGTCGGAAGATCTTCCTTTGGCCTCCACACATTATTCCCACATTGGTGACTCTCGACAGAACACGCCTCCTTCATCATCATCACTCCCCGCCCCTCCGCACCGCGCCAGCCAGCATCGCCTCATCGGGTACCTCGTCCACTAGCCGCAATGTACCGCGGCCTGGGCGACTCCGCATCGGCATCATCGGGCTTTCTCACTACACCGACCGGTCAGCAAGCAGAGCACATCTCTCCTGGTCAGCACGTAGCATCGGCCCCGCACGGCAGCTTATCCGACTCACTGGATCCCGTGCAAGCAGCTTATAGTTCCGACTCACTGGGACTCACTGCAACAGTTCCGACTCACTGGAACTCTCTGGCACTGGTGACTCAAGCGACAAGACTTCAAGATTCGACCTCCGGTCTTCGGGGGGGAGTGATGTGGCGGTACCCACAATTCGCCTAACATTCCTGCATCGCGCTATCGAAGTTTTCTAAGCGCGGCGGTATATATACGACAGCTGAAATGTATCACGTGGGCTTCGGCCTGACCGAGCATACCACCTCGCTCGGTCGGAAGATCTTCCTTTGGCCTTCACGCATTATATCCCACAAAGTTTTCCGTCCTGAGATTCGATGTTTCATTTAATCAGTTCAGTGGTCAGTACAAGCAGAAAATAAACAATAATTGTATTATTATAGATTGTAATGCGATCAAAATAAAAAATTCAACCCCAAAGGGGCGAAACTTTGCGCCTAGTGTAAAAGATTTCAACGCGAGCGAAGCTGTGACTGTGAGCACAAGCTTTAATAAATAATAACAATAATATTATAAATGTGAAAGTGTGTCTGTTTGTCTGTTTCCTCTACACACTTAAACCGATTTTGATGAAATTTGGAATGGAGATACGTTAAGTCCCGGGAAAGGACATAGGATATTTTTATCCCAGAAAATTCGGTTCCCGCGCTATATGCGAATTTTGGCACAGAGTTGCAGGCGTCATCTAGTATATAATACAATAACTGGTTAAAATTATCTATCAACAGTGCTTAAACCAGTTAATTTAAGTAGTTAAGATAGCTGAAGTGTCAGATATCAATTTCATTCAAGATACTTGGATAGGAATGAAAAATTACTTTTCGCTGTCGTAGAAGTGCCAATACTCTAAATGTAGACGCTTGTTTTACAGTATGGAGGCGTCCCACAAGACCAGCGCACCGGCCAGCGAGCGCTACACTGAGCGCCCTACGCGCGCTATATTCTTATAAGAGCGCAGAGCCGCGCATAGCGCTATCTCGCTCCCGCATGGCGAAGCGACGCGCCGCATGTCCACTCCGCTACCCAGCGAGCGCCGCACTGAGGTCCTGCGCGACGCGCGTACGTCGCCGCGTATTAGTATGTGGGGATCGCGCATGTGCTGTCCTACTCTACAGTGCAGCAGTGACGTAGGTCTCGTCCGTTCACCAGCGGGCATCGAACTGAGGCGCAGCGCGCGCCGGGAATATTTATATCCTCGGTCAGCGCATGCGCAAATCGGACGAAGACTGCAGCGCTCCCTGACGATCGCCATTGGAATTAATTTTTACAATTTTGTATATAAGGCATGAGAATCGTGAATAAATTGTTCATTGTTATTACCACCTTCACCGTGCGTTTTACTCTGAGCTCTACCCTAGTCCGCCACATCTGGTGACCCCGACGCTGAAGAAATCGCTGCAGGAGAAAACTATGGCCGAACAAGGAGCAATCACTCAGCCACAAATGAAGACACCTTCTGAAGTCCCTGAGGGTCTCGTCAGTGACATAAGCGCTGTCTCTGTACAATCCAGAATGCTGCCATTTTGGAGACAACATCCGCGCGCCTGGTTCATACATTTTGAAGCTGTCGTCGACCCCCTGAAGACATCCGACGACCAGAAATATAGATACCTGCTCCAACAACTGCAGCAAGCCGATCTAGAGCACATCACGGACATTCTCTACGATCCGACAGCAAGCAGAAAATACGAGAAGGTGAAGCAGCGTCTACTAGAGACGTACGACACATCGGACGTCAAGAATTTCCAGAAGCTCGTCAGCGGCCTAGAATTGGGAGACCTGAAGCCGTCACAACTCATGCGGAAGATGAAAGAGCTCGCTAGCGGCATGATAACAGACGAGGGACTCCGGATCGAGTGGATGAATCGCCTTCCTGCGCAAGTCCGAGTTATACTCTCCATTAATAAAGAGTCGTCGCTAGAAACTCTAGCGGCGATGGCGGACAAAATGGTGGAGTACGCAGAAGCTCCCAGCGTTGCTGCCGTCACAGCAACGTGCCCCACACCAGCGCCGTCGACCTCGTCAGCTTCAGAACCTTCCCACATGGAAATTCTGGCGAGACAAATTGAAAAACTCACGCTGGAAGTCGCCGAGTTACGTCGCGGACGGTCACACTATCGCAACCGTCGCCGCTCATTTTCAAGACCGCGATCACGCTCGCATTCGAAGCGACGTGGTCCAAGGCCGGGACAAGAAGACTCGTGGGAATGCTATTACCACTACACATTCGGAGATAGAGCGAAGAACTGTATATCGCCGTGTCGCCGCAGAAACAAGAAGAATTCGGGAAACTAAACCGGACACCGACCGTGGCGGACGTCGGTGTCTCCCGCACTAGTCATCGCCTCTGTGTCTTCGATCGCGACACCCGAGAACGTTTTCTCGTTGACACAGGCGCCGACATCTCCGTACTCGCCGCCACTCAACTAAGAAAAAACAAGCGCACCGAGGAGACATACAAATTGTACGCAGCAAACAACACGCCGATAAAAACTTACGGAGAAGAAACGATCAAGCTCAACCTGGGACTCCGTCGAAGCTTTCGATGGACGTTTGTAGTGGCTGACATCAAAACATCGATTCTGGGCGCCGATTTTCTACACTACTACAAACTACTCGTCGATCTTCACACGAAGAGACTCGTCGACAAAGTAACCGACTTATCCGTCAACGCCGTGAAAGTCGTTACCGATATCGAATCCGTGCATGTCGTGAGCAACGACCAAGCTTACCACGACATCCTCAAGTTGTTCCCGAACGTCCTCCGGCCGATGTCACTGAAGCAGCCGAGCAAACACGATGTCGTTCATCATATCGAAACGACTGGGCCACCGCTTTTCGCTCGTGCACGTCCTCTACCACCGGACAAATACAAGACCGCGCAGCTAGAGTTCGAGCGCATGATGGAGATGGGAATCTGCAAGCCGTCTAAGAGTCCGTGGGCAAGCCCTCTACACGTCGTGAAGAAAAAGGATGGAAAATTACGCGTATGTGGAGACTACAGGCGACTTAATGCGGTCACTCTACCGGATCGCTATCCCATACCGCGTATACAAGACTTCACGTACAAGCTGCACGGCAAGAAGATATTCTCAAAGCTCGACTTAAAGATGGCGTACTATTGGATACCTATTTCTAAAGAGGACGCAGAGAAAACAGCCATCATTACTCCCTTTGGCTTGTTCGAATTTAACTGCATGACGTTTGGACTTCGAAACGCAAGTCAAACCTTCCAGCGTTTCATGCATCAAGTCATGAGAGGCATCGACGGATGCTTTTCCTTCGTTGACGATCTCTTGATCTACGCAGAAGATGAACACAGCCACAAGAAGCTTCTCCGCCAAGTTCTGGAGCGCCTGGATCAAAACGGTGTCACTCTAAACATCGAGAAGTGCGAGTTCGGGAAAAACAAAATAAATTTCCTGGGCTACGAAGTTTCCGCAGACGGTATTAAACCCAGCGAAGATCGCATCAAGGCAATAGCTTCCTATCCGAAGCCGAAGACCATTATCGAGCTACGTCGTTTCCTCGGCATGATAAACTTTTATCGCAGCTGCTTACCTCTACAAGCCGAGTTGCAAGTAGAATTAAATAAATACTTGCACAACAAGAAGCGAAACGACAAAACACCAATCAACTGGACTCCGCAAGCAGAAGAGGCCTTTGAAAAATGCCGACAAAGCGTTTCAGAAGCCGCCGTCCTCAGTCATCCAGTTGCCGACAGTCCTCTCGCTATCATGACCGACGCTTCAGATTACAGCCTTGGCGCTGTTTTACAACAGAAAGTCGACGGCGTATGGAAGCCGCTTTCCTTCTTCTCGAAGTCGATGAGTGAAACGCAGAGACGATACAGCGTGTACGACCGCGAGTTACTCGCTATCTACGCCGCTGTAAAACACTTTCGTAGTTTAATAGAAGGTTGCGAAGTCGTTGTGTACACCGACCACAAACCGCTCGCCTACGCCTTAACAAAATCTCCGAGCAACAGCGACACACCGAAACGCGAAAGACAGCTGCACTTTATCAGTCAGTTTTGCTCGAAGATTATTTACGTCAAGGGAGCAGAAAACACTGTCGCCGACGCACTCTCTCGCATTGAGGAGATAGAGTGTCCTTCCTCCATAGACTTTACACAACTGAGCAACGACCAGAATAAGGACGAGGAGTTAAAAAAGCTGCAGGCGCAAAATAATCTAAAGTTCAGCGAAATAACTTTGCCTGGCTTGACTCGCTCAATAACTTGCGAGTTATCGACATCGACGCCGCGACCCTATCTACCGAAGACATATCGTTATGCAGCCTTCAAAGCGCAACACGAGCTGTGTCACCCAGGCGTCAGGGCGACAAGAAAACTAGTGTCGAGCAAGTTCTTCTGGCCGTCGATGAACAAAGAAGTCGGACAGTGGGCCAGAGCGTGTTTAAGCTGTCAGCGCGCCAAAGTACATCGACACGTCGCGACGCCATTAGAAATGTTCCCGCCTTCTCATCGCTTCGACCATATACACACGGACATAGTCGGCCCTCTCCGACTGTCTAACGACTGTCGCTACTGTGTCACAATCATCGATCGCTGCACTAAGTGGCCAGAAGCGATTCCAGTACGCGACATAACAGCCGAAATCGTCGCTAAAGCGCTGTATGATAATTGGATTGTGCGATTCGGCTGTCCACTGCGCATCACGACGGACCAAGGACGACAGTTTGAGTCCTCTCTGTTTAATGCGTTAATGAAGAGGTTCGGCATCACAAGACTGCGCACTACAGCCTACCATCCGCAGTCGAATGGCCAAGTGGAAAGATGGCACCGCACCATGAAAGCCGCGCTCATGGCCAGAGGCGCAACGACAAGCTGGACTGAAGAGCTGCCGACAGTGCTGCTGGGCCTCCGTACAGCAATACGGCAAGACAATAACCTGAGCCCGGCACTCATGACATACGGGTCAACTCTCCGTGTGCCCGCAGACTTCGTCGTGCCAAACAAAGACACAACAATCAGCGACGCAGAGTTGGTGCGCCGTCTCACTCGCACCATGGCCTCTCTTTCGCCGGCAACGCAGCGCACGCCCGCAACTAACCTGCGGCCGTTCGTCTACGAGGACCTGGCCACCTGCACACACGTCTTCGTGCGCAACGACACAGTGAGGGCACCGTTATCTCCGCCTTATGACGGGCCGTTTGAGGTACTTAAGCGCTACGACAAGTACTTCAAAATTCAACTGCCCCTACGTACAACTGTCGTGTCCTTAGACCGACTCAAGCCGGCCTACATAGTTAGCGAAGAAGTCAGTGGAACCAGCAGCGGCGATCAGACGACGACAACGGCAACACCTGCACCTGCGCATCAGCCCTATATAACGAGAAGCGGTCGTGTCGTCAAACGAAACGTACGCTTCTCTTGAGGGGGAGTGATATGGAGGCGTCCCACAAGACCAGCGCACCGGCCAGCGAGCGCTACACTGAGCGCCCTACGCGCGCTATATTCTTATAAGAGCGCAGAGCCGCGCATAGCGCTATCTCGCTCCCGCATGGCGAAGCGACGCGCCGCATGTCCACTCCGCTACCCAGCGAGCGCCGCACTGAGGTCCTGCGCGACGCGCGTACGTCGCCGCGTATTAGTATGTGGGGATCGCGCATGTGCTGTCCTACTCTACAGTGCAGCAGTGACGTAGGTCTCGTCCGTTCACCAGCGGGCATCGAACTGAGGCGCAGCGCGCGCCGGGAATATTTATATCCTCGGTCAGCGCATGCGCAAATCGGACGAAGACTGCAGCGCTCCCTGACGATCGCCATTGGAATTAATTTTTACAATTTTGTATATAAGGCATGAGAATCGTGAATAAATTGTTCATTGTTATTACCACCTTCACCGTGCGTTTTACTCTGAGCTCTACCCTAGTCCGCCACAACAGGATAAGGAAAAAAAGATTAACTTTTTGGTTTTATTTACAATATTTTCCTATTATTTCTAATGAAATTTTCACAAAAATACTCATAACTTGATATATTGCGAATTAAATAATATGATCTAGGTATTCTTGTGAAACCGTCAATTAGGAGATATTGGTCTTGAAGTCGTTTTCTTTAAAATATTAGAGTAAGTACCTCCTGTAGCGGAAGAAACAACTATCTACTAACCTAGTGATTTTGCGTAACCTTAATGAACATGTTACGTTACGTCAAAGCTGTAACTTACATTTCGAATGAAGACACAAATTAAGAAACCAATGACATTCCTAATAACTTCATTACAATAAATATTATTTCAATCAATAAATTTGACGTTTACTGCCACCAATCAAAAGTAAACTTTGTGCACTTAAAATTAGAGTATATTTTCGAGTGTACGTCTATTTTACGATCAGCAATCGTAGGGATGGGTTAAGTTTAATCGGCGATTACGCATCAATTACTCATTTATGGCGGCGCTCGGGGGTACAGACGGACAAACAAACCGAACCTCATAAAACCACATAATGATCGCTTGTAGTGATCAATAGAGGGCTTGAGGAGTTCCGCTTTTGCTCCTTACAGGGTTCACAGGGACGAAATATAAAGAAGTTATATCCTCAGACCAATAAAAAAAGATCTCTTTTTTATTAGTCTGAGGTTGTAAGTTTGTAAGTGTGCATGTTTGATACTTCGTCACGCTTAAACGGCTAGAGCGATTTTGTTAAAATTTGGCATGAAGTTAGCTGATATCGTGGATTAACAAGTAGGCCACATACCATTCTACTTCGGAAAAATGTCTTATTCCTATGGAAAAATCAATTAAAATGAATTCGGGAAAAATCATTCACTGATTACTGTTAATACGCAATTTACTTTCACTAAAAACCGCAAGGCATAGGGGCTAGTTAATCCATACTAAATACTAATAACTAATTAACTAATATTATTATAAATGCAAAGTGTGTCTGTCTGTCTGTCTGTCCGTCCGTCCGTCGGAAAAAATGTACGGTTCCCGCGCGATAAACAAGTTTTGGCGCAACGGAGTTGCGGGCATCATCTAGTTTTCTAGTTTTTAATATTGTAATCCATCTGTGCTAATAATGCGAATGTGTGTCTGGTTTTGTCTGTCTCTCTGTGTGTCTAGATCTCTTTGTATAGAGATAGTTTCAGTCCTGAGGACGGGCAAGGTTGGTTTCTGCTTTGTTGGGGGTTGTTCCCCAACAAACAAAGACAGACAGACAAATACAATAAATATTATACAGTACGATCGAGTTTTTATCAAGTTTATGTTATGTAAAATACATTTGAATGAATAACCGATAACATAATAATATTACGTTACCATAATATTATGGTAACGTAAGCATGTAGTTTTAAATTTTAATTTTCTTGTTTAGAATATAAAAAAGGAATTCGCAGATAGTTTTTAACTGGCCTTGATATATAATTTCATTACGTTGCTTGGCGTTCCTTTGGCACCATGTCCGCTTACCCAACTTCCATGTAATGACCAGTCATTATTATTATTTAATAGATTCTCGTGATATATCGTTAATTAATAATTAATAATCATAAAGCGCACCTCTGTGCATAAATAATTGGCCGTACTCACTAATTACAATCACCTTTGGCATTTATTAGAGTTATGGACCCAAGACTTGGGCTGCAGTGATTTAAAATAAATCAAAGAATATTCTCCATTAATTTCCAAATTCAATTTAAACATGAACGAAGACATTGTTCAACTAGAGATTTTGTAAGTGTCGAATAGCTAATAACTAATAAGTATGTTTTGTTTCTGTCGCAAAGCAGAAAACTTCAATCCACGTTATGTGCCTTTGAATCAATGTTTCCTATAGGGATAATAAGTGCATAATACATTCATAGTATTGTTACGTGCTAGGGTTCGAGGATTCGGAGAGTAAGACCGGGTGACTCTCTTGAAGACTTTATTCACAAACACTAGCTCACACAAATCACTAAGTCCAAACACTAAGCACTAGATCCAAATCACTGCGCACTATCACTGTCACTCACTATCGATCACTTGTTCTCACTTCGAAGTCGCCTTGATGATCGCTTGTATCAAACTGAAACTGATTGCCGGCTTGTTTACCTTTTATATGGCCCGCCACATTTTCTGGAACGTTCCATTCTGGATTGTTTACGTAAACACGCAATTCACATAAACAAGGGCTGGACTTTTCTAGAAAGTACGCGCAACTGTCGCGCGCAGGTAAAATTTGACTTAAAGAGTCTGTCTCGGAAAGATGACAGGAATTTAACGAGGGGCCGAAAAACTGTATATTTCACACGAAATATAAAATTTGCAATACCTTAATTCAATCTGAATCTAGGATTAAAACATCATTGAAAATCTAAATTTCAATTTAGAATTTAATTTAGGTTTTGATTGGTACCTAAACAGTTATTACGTCTAGGTATTCAGTATTTATCTTGTCTCAGCGCTTGAATGGTTTCTGTCAGAACGATTATTGAGATTATGAAGTTGTAATTAATTTTATTCAACTTATTCGCAGGTTTTAGCTGGTTCTTGCAAGGTATAGGAAGTAATTCTTGATAAAATAAAGTGTTTTTACCTCAAATTATTTCTTTTATTTTGTAAAATAAAAATAAATGTGGAAATTTGTTTTCTGCTACCTTTTTAAATATCGCTCAGAAACAGCATTTTTTTGCCATCATAAAGACTAGGTCCCAGACCCTAGTATAAGACTATCATTTTCTGTCTCTTTCGTGTCCATAGAAAGTATTAACAAGGGTTGTTTCACTAGTCCGACTCGTTCTATACATAATTCATGGCGCTTATGAATGGAGCTATAATGAATGGAAAGTAAAAAACTGTAGCACGCTCCACAGCAAGACGGATATACACGCTTGGTATGTATGAAAAGGGGTTTTGCTTTTGCAATTTTAATTTTAGAATTCCAGAATAGGCGTACGCGCCGTTTCCATTCAGTTACAATATAATAAAACTTACAAAATGTTATGTTTCAGTTTATAATATCAGTAATGGGTACCAAAAAGTTAGTGAAATACAAAGAAAAACAGCTAGACACATTTCAAGGCGGTTGGTGAAAATAGGCATAATAATATTTAATCTTATCTTATATCTTTAAACGAGCAATTTTTGTATATATGTTACGCTCAAAGACCGAAATCGCTCAATGAGCGAAAAAATGGCTCACAAGCGTTGTGGTCACAGTGAAACAGCCACGACGCGAAATTCGCGTCGTGGCTCTAATGAAAACGGCCACTTCGCGTTCTGGCAATGCATCGTGGCTGATATGCTATTCGTTTTCTTGATTGAGTTAATTATCCATAGGTATGGAACATGTTATTTGAATTACCACGCGTACTACAAAATATTATTTCTTTTACAAAATCACTGCTTATCAAGTTTTTCATTATTATTTGTAAAATATCCATAGTTCCATAATATCCATACTAATATTATTACTGTCTGTCTGTCTGGCGCAACGTGCTATTGTTTGATATTGTTTTTTTTTTAATATAAGGTAATCTGATCTTAATAAATAATAAGTATTTAGTTTTATTTTTATTTATATATAATTTAAATATGATACTACTAGCTGATGCCCGCAACTATGTTGTGCCAGACAGACAGACAGTAATAATAATAGTACGGATAGTATGGAAGTATGGATATTTTATAAATAATAATGATAAACACGTTATGCAGTGATTTAGTAAAAGAAAAAATATTTTGTACCTAGTACACGTGGTAATTCAAATATAATCTTCCATACCTATGGACAATTAATCAATCAAGAACAGATCAAGAAAAATGAATAGCATATATCAGCCACGACACGAATTTCGCGTCATGGACTTTTTGCGATTGCCAGAACGCGTCGTGGCCGTTTTCATTAGAGCCATGACGCGAAATTCACTGTGACCACAACACGTTGTGAGCCTTTTTTTCGCTCATTGAGCGATTTCGGTCTTTGAGCGTAACATATATATAAATATGTAATTGGAATCTCGGAATCGGCTCCAACGATTTTCATGAAATTTAGTATATAGGGGCTTGGGTTGCGGTAAATCGATCTAGCTAGGAATCGTTTTTAGAAAATGTCATTTTATTCGTATTTTATCGAATACCGAGCAAAGCTCGGTCAAATAGCTAGTGTTAAATAATTTGAGTTTCTGAAAAATAGGTATAGCACTAAAATTATGAAATATTCATAGTGAGCTTTATTGTAATTGGTGGAAACCCCTCAAAAAACAACAAAAGTCACTAAAGCGCGTTCGAAAGACGTCACCATTTAGTACTTAACATGTGCTTAAGACTAGTGCTTAGAGCACATGGATCTATCTTCCTAGGTCATTATTGTCGGTCAACGGCCTTCTGTTTACGATTATCGCAGATATGACGTCACTCCTCTCGTCAGGCTGTTTAGCCGGCAATGAAAGGTAATTAAATGACTATAAAGACGAATGGCTAATTTTATGACGAGCGACGCCAACATCAGGAAGTGTCTGAAGAGGAAAGAGAAACAAAGAGCTATCAGGCCCTTTAGCCAAGATGTTCTCTTTTTCGATTCTTATCGAATTGCCGATCAAAATGCATGGAATTGACATAATGATTGACATGATAATTTTATCGAACGCTTATAACAATTTCATAGATTTTGAACGGCGATTCTATAAAGAAGCAATAAATAAAACGTCTTGGTTAAAAAGCCTGGTCACTAAACAGTTATAAGCGCTTTTCGCTAAAATTCATAAATAAATAAAATTGACTGTAGAGCCACAAACAAAAGAATAGATTATAAAGCTATCTCAACATTTACAGAGGTCTGTAAAACAAATATAAACGGTACCACACACAAATGGTACCATTGCACACATAGACGGTACCAGCTTGTGTGGTCAATAGCTCGTGCAGCACCGCGGGCAAGACCTAGTATTGATTTACGCCTACTGCCCGCTATAAAGATATCATCTGACTCCGTAAATAATGTCGTGCTGGACGCTGCAGCTACTGTTCGACAATAAATAAGAATAGGAATACTTTTGTCGTGTTTATTTTTATACATAATTTATTGGATTTGTGTTTCTAGATAACAAATTAAGGGAAAACATAGAAGTGATAGAGTGATTTGATGGCAAAACTCTGTATCCACTATTATATAAGTACAAGAAGTTTTCATTACTTTTACAATAATGATCTCTCGTACTTAACTGTCCCGGCAAATGTTGTTTTCCCTATAAAACAAGGCATTTTGCATAGTTTTAAAGGTCTTAGCAGAATATATATAGATAGCGAGAAGTGACTTCATTTTATTTGAATGTTTTCCTCCTTTTTAACCGACTTCCAAAAAACGAGGAGGTTATGTTCGGCTGTGGATATATTTTTTTTGTATGTTCAACGATTACTTCGCCGTTTGTGAACCGATTTTCGAAATTTTTATTTTGTTGTATTAGGTTTCACTCCAATTTGGTACCATGTTCACAAAAGTGGTGACCTGATGATGGGATCCAGGAGTAATCGAGGGAACTCCTCGAAATTTATATGGAAACATATGGTGATTTTGGTTTTATGTGAAGTTTACTAAGAATATGCTACCAAAAAGTCAAATATTGGGTCAACGTATACCATGGTTTCGAAGATGCTGAGAGAACTCCTGACTCTTTAAAGATACACGTTTGGGAGTTTCGGCGTTGTTTTAAGAACAGAAAGCATATGCTACCATGCAATTCGAATTCATCATCATCATCATCGTCATCATCATCGTTAAGGTCACCAATGTCTCATGGCACAAAATAGTACAAAGCATAGGTATGGATACAATAATAATAATTATGTACATATCAACACCAATTATTATAGGCTGTTTAATATACACGGCGGTCGGCGCCGCAGAGGCAACGGCGTCGCCGCGCGCAGCCGCGCGCCGCGCGGCGCGTGCGTAAACATCGTATTCAAGTTCCAACTGGAATGTCAGGGCATGCGGCATGCCGCGCTGCGAGCTTTTTGCACTGCAAAATTTGCAGCACGTGTTCACTTAGATTTTTTTAAATGTATTGTTTAAATTTATCTATCTGCCTGATATTTGGGCCTTGGGGTATGCCGTATGACTCTTAACAGTCTTAACAGTCTTAACAGTCTTAACAAATTGTAATAAGATACGTAGAATATACGCAGTACCACCGACGACCACTTATAAATTCGCGGACTATGACGGAGGTCAACTTAATAACAATTATACGAGATCAATTACCACTCAATATTATGATTTATGTTGTCAATTCAATGCTCACTGCTCACACCAAGCTCACTGTTGAGTTGTCAGTTGCTTACAAACTTTATTAGATACATATTAGATAGGAAAAATTATTTAATACTTTTTAATACTTTTTAGTTCATATTATAAGGATGCTATTAATATTGTTTTTACCTTGGAAGTCGGTTTTAATTCAATGGAAAATAGGACCCAAGAACCGCTTATTCTTTGACGTAGCTAAAACGTAAGCTTACGTATTGAGCATCCGTATTAAATCCGTATAGTAATTACTAATTAGCATGTCTTGTTTGTCTACACACTGAATCATGCTGATGACGGGCACACTCAATATTTTTTCTACGTGTTTATAAGGTTAGTTTACGTATGTTGCGGTTTATATTGTGATTTTTTGCCTGTTTGTTAATAATTGTAGGATCTAGAATAGAACTGTTTGATGACAAATTAATCCTTTACTTAAGTTTAGCTTTGACAAGATTGCCACAAAGGTACATTTTGCCAATAAAAGTACTATCGAAGAAACTGTTTCATAGCCAGAAAGTGAACCTACGTAACTTGACCGGGTTATGTCAAGCTAAGCCGATAGATTACGAGTAACAGTCACGAGAAATAATAATAATAATACTCTATTATTATTTGTGTAGTAAAGTCGGCACCTTTCTTAAAAAATATATTTTTGGAAATCCTATAAAGGAACCTAAAGAAATCTTTTAGAAAAATATTCCAAAGCACAATATTGAAGACATGTCAGACAATATATCATTGATATGGTAATCGTTAGAACAGTGAACAGGACAGGCCATAAACTGCGAAGGACAATTTGCATCGCCACTGTCTACCACTCACGCGTCGACCGTCAGGGTTGTCGCTTACCATTTTTTATATTGTTTTTGTAAATTAACGAAAAACTATTACAGTTATTGAGACGGAAATAAAAAGAATGTTCTCAGACCTTAACAATAATTGGCCCACGAAATATTATGATACAACAACAACTACTAGTACTACTGCAGCAGCTGTCTACCACTACTTGATATCATTTTATCTTTTAAATACTCAAATAATTATAACACTTTATTACAAGAATTTCTCAATCAGTAGATTGTGAGTAAAAAATGAATTAATACCATTACAATGTGTAGTAATGGAAATGATATTATGCTATAGCATTAAGATTTGAATTGCCAGCCCATTAACATAATAATTAATAACAATAAAAACAATGCGAGATCGTAAATTATTCTCAAATTGTTACAACTATTAAGGAACGAGTCCTTTTTCAGGTCACGAATACATAAATTCAAGATTATTTACCAATGCATTGCACAATCACAGGCTCAAATATAATTTAAATATTATGTGTAATAAATTAATACGGGCTGAGAATCAATTTTATTCGATTGCCACATTATAATTACCGCTTCCGGCGCTAGGCGGCGCCACGCAACAGCTGTTAGTTATTTTTAATTTAAATAAATAGTTTAAGATTATATTCATTAAGGTTTCGATATTAATGTTTTATTTAATACTAGATGACGCCCGCAATTCCGTTGCGCCAAAACTCGTTGATCGCGCGGAAACCGTACATTTTTCGGGACAAAATTAGTATCCTATGTCTTTCCCGGGACTCAAAGTATCTCCATAGCAAATTTCAGCAAAATCGGTTCAGGGTTTGGGCATAAAGAGGTGACAGACAGACAGACATACGCACTTTCACATTTATAATATTAGTATGGATACTGGATAGTATCGTGAATTGCTTACTATACCAGTAATGAGCCTAACTTATTTTAAGGTTGTAGGGCTGGATCAAATGGACTAGTTATATTTTCGATTAATTAAAATTGAGCGTTAAACTACAGTTAATAGCGTGAAATTAATGAAAAAAAAAAACCTTTTTTAATTTGACAAACGATTTTTTTTTAATTGACAACCCTAGCATAACAATATTTTTAACGCATTTACCGGAATTGGGCCCGTAACTTAAGGGCATAAAGTTGACAATAGTGTGACAGAGAGAGGAGTGACAAAGTGACACCTCGCGGGTTGTACAAACACCGTTCAGGATATTGTCGTGGGAACAATTTACGATTAGTATCAATATTAGTTAATACTTCTACGACCTTTCCTATTAGATCTTTAGTTTGCTCCTAAGGAGCAAGTAAATCTAGGAAATCCGAATCTGAATAGGTAAAGTCAAAATAATATCAAAAAGTGTTTTACGGCCCCACTCAAAGAAGTGCAATGATTACGTAACCTTATTTATATTTTATCTGTAAAGCTCATTATTAAATTAATCATTAAATGTCTCGATAAAAGATGTCTCTGTGTGTGGTCGTCACATATTTTTGAAGCTTTGCGTATCGAGAATATTGTGGCCGTTTGGTCCAATTTGATTGGGTAATGTTTATAGAGCATCAACGCAAAATTTGACTTGATCTTTATGTCCATATGATTTTCTACCTTCTCAGCGTCAATAAACTATACAGGGGTGTGAGTCAAGATCTTTTCTTTGTCGCTTCTTTACAGAATCGCCCATCGAAATGTATGGAATTGAATGACTTGGCTAAATGGCCCGTTTCGTATGAAAAAATCCCAGTTTCAGTCACAACTACGAACGCATGAAAGTTGGTCAACCGGTGTCAGATACACAACTCCTCAATTAAATTGCGACGATCGCAATCTCGATCCCATGAACTCCGCCCTCAATACAATTAACCTCCAGCTTCCTGCTCCCTACACATCTAAATTATCGGCTTAGATCGCGGATAAGATTTGAATATGTTATAGGTTATGGGAAAGGAGAAATGACTGCCTGGATTTGCTAGTCTTACTTAATACTACACCGTCTAGCTGATAAGTCAAAGTCTATGAAACCTCTTGCAAATTATTTCAGTAACTGGTGCTTGAATATTCAAACAAGAAGCTGAAGTACATAAACGTTAAAAAAAGCATACGCATTATTATTTTCTTTTATGTTTTTTAGGGTTCCGTAGCCAAAATGGCAAAAAACGGAACCCTTATAGATTCGTCATGTCTGTCTGTCTGTCTGTCTGTCTGTCTGTCTGTCTGTCTGTCTGTCTATCTGTCTGTCTGTCTGTTCGTCCGTATGTCACAGCCACTTTTCTCCGAAACTATAAGAGCTATACTATTGAAACTTGGTAAGTATATGTAGTCTGTGAACCGCATTAAGATTTTGATACAAAAATGGAAAAATATTAAAAAATTTAGGGGTCCCCCCCCATAGGTGCAATTGAAACAAAAATTTTTTTTTCGTCTAACCTATGCGTATAGGGTTGAGGTTTCTAATATCATTTTTTTCTAATCTGAACAGTTTGCGAGAGAGACTTTTCTAAAGTGATAAAATGTATGTCCCCCCCCTCTAACTTCTAAAGTAAGGGCATGATAGTTCTAAAAAAATATATGATGTACATTCAATGAAATTATATTAAAAAACTCAAAGCAGATATGTTACTACCGCGCGCTTTGTGAAGCCATAAATACGGGCCAATTGGCCCGCCTTTTATTTAGTCTGTTTCTTTTATGTAAATGGCATTTCTTATCTTTTGTTTTACTTATCTGTCAAATTTGACAATTGAATTTGAAAATTGTTCGAAAGCAATTTAAGCCGGAAAATAATATGAACGTGACAGATCTGTATTTAGTAGAATATCATTGTGTACATTATTATAAAAACTACCAACGAAAATTAGTTTGAACGATATAAATGGTAAACCTTAAATTTTATAGAAATAAACCTTATTGCTGCTGCGGAACCCTTCATGGGCGAGTCCAACTCGCACTTGGCCGGTTTTTTTATATTCTAAATCAACTACTGCGGTAAGATCATTTAGGGCGTGATCTCGCATTATCATTAATTTTTTTTATGTTTTTTTTTATTCTAAATCTACTACTGCAGTAAGATAATTTAGGGCGTAATCTAAATCTAAGGATTTACACTCACAGCCTCCTGGCAAGATTGATTTCTTAGCACCAAAGCCTCTTTGGCAAAGTCAACCAAGTGCCACAAAATCCTTGTAGGTACTAGAAGAAGAAGAAGGTAGGAGAAGTGAATTCATAGGCAGGTGGTGGTATTATGTCAAACCCAGGCCATATCCAATGAGCCTAATGACTAATAAGACGTATTAAATTGACATAATCCGAACAAATAATGTAGGTCCGTCAACTGCCTATAAATCAATTTCTTCTATGGTACATCATGGGTTCTTTATTTTTAATTTTACTGTAGGTATTGTAACACAAGTGGACGAAGTTTTTCTCCGAAATAGTGTTTCTCTAACCGTTGTGATAAAGTTCCATCACTTTAATCCAAATCGTGGCTATCTCTGTTATCGGCGTTATAAAATTTGTCGAATAGTCAAAAACTAATGAGTGTCAATAAACCCCATAACACGTTAGCTGCGATAACGTTATCACGATTATGCAACACACATCGAGGCCACATCACTCACACGCCCGCGTTGCGGTGCGATAGACCGCGCAGTTGTGCCGCTCCGACAGTACATACGTGGTACATACCCATAGTCTAATGCGAAATAATTATGTTAGTCAATTTTCTGTTACAACTAATCAAATTGCTGAAACGGTTCGAATAAAACTTTGATTAATATGGTGAATACTTTGGAGTCCCAGTAAAGAACTTGGGACAGTTTTATCCTGAAAAAATGTTTGAATCATGTTTGAATCTCTATCGATTCGTGGTTGATAAACTAATAAAAATTCGGGCGATATATTCTTGTTTCATGATATTTATTATTCCACAATTATTGCATTGCATCGTCAGACGTGTTATTTTGACGCAACAACGGATAGAAGTTGGAATAGAGGGGTGATTGACGCATTTGGATCATTACCGTCTTGCATTGTATTACTTCGTTTTAAGGAGGGCATAAACCCCAATTTGTTATTCCGTGACTCCCGGTTTACCTAGTTCCAATATAATAACGAAATGTAAAAAATATGAGATATAAAGCATAATATTTAAATAGGATAATTATAAATTTTATTTGAATAAATTGTTAGTAAATCTATATTAAAATATCCTGAACCTAACAATTTTGTTTCTTAATATTTATTTCCAAAGATATTTAAAAAAACATAAAAAATAGAGAAGATCCGCCCCTAGTAACTACAGTTTTATGCTAAGCTAAAATGAATCTTATTGCGATGCGTATACGCTTGGTCTTTGGTTGTGGCAAGGTTATCGTTTTGGATTGAGATTGATCCCTGCCTTAACATGGCGTCAACGCAATTATTATGCAGACAGTGCGTTATTCCGTCCCAGCGCGACGCACTGCAACGAAGCACTGTGGCCTCGCTCGTAGGCGTACATGTCGTGTTTTCTTTGAGTTTTCGTCTGTCGAGTGTTTGTATACAAGCAATGGACACTTCACGTTGCCCAATGCTTATGGGAAAAATTATCGGAATGTACACACTTTCCATTGCATCGCTTCAATAGCTCCAGTGTAAAATATACTCTGTTTGCTCTTTGTAGAGTTTTAAATCGATTAGCAAGTGTTGCTACTCGATGACTTCTATAAGATTGTTTTGCTAATCAATTTTATGTTATGACCGGCATAAGAATGGTTCTATAGTTCAGGAATTTGGGATATTAAAATGCTTTCTATGTTTGCCCTTTTATTAGGTAGCTATAAAGTCAGTAATTGCCTTGGTTTGTTGAAGATATTGTTTTTGTTTGAAGATTTTCGGTTGGTAAATTAATTTTGGTTTTCTTCTGTAATTAAGTATTTATACTACTATCTCTATAATAAAATAAATAAAAAGTTAAATTTCTACCCCCTTCCACTTCATGAGTGCAAATCAATTCTAAGAACTTGGCTTTAAACTTATCTTTAAACTATAAGGAAACAGAAGATTTACTGAAACAACAGTTGATAAAAGTTTAGAATCAATGAAACTACATACCTACCTGCTCTGATTGTCAAAATCACAAAACATAAATTTGTAGTATAATATTATTGCATGTGCGTACAGTTTAGAGCTTGTAATGAAAAATGTTAGCTTAAACTTTTTCTTAATAGGATTTTAGTAATTTGTATTAGTCTATTATCTAGTATAGATATTTTAGTCTTATTCTAGTAGTAATTTTAAAACAAGACCTAAACAACTAAACTTTGTTTTACCGTATTTAACAACTTTATAATTTATCCATTTAAAACATATTAATACACCTATTTACATTAAGAAATAATAGTGCACTGTACAATAAAACTATTTTTTCCGTTTGTTATTCACAAAATATTGGGAGAGGCCACTGACTCCTAAGATACAGGCATTGCCTAGTTTGGGAGTCAGAGTCTTCATAGGATCTTGTAAAAATGTTTGAGCTAATAAAGATTATTATTATTATTATTATTATTTTTAAAATTTATTTTCTCCCTTGCGGGGTGACTACTGCAGTTGCGGGCTTGTGGCCAAACAACTGCATGTAATTGTGAAATTAGGTGATTGACAGAAATTTTCGGACTATTCGGCATGTATTTAGGATGACTGCCTTCTGTAAAGTTATGAATGTGAGTGGATGTATGTTAAGTGTTTTGAGTGATGTGTGTAGTGTTTTAGGTATGATGCCTGTGGTTGAGATGATGATTGGTATGGTTTTGACGGTGTTCACTTTCCACTGCGCTTTGAGCTCTATCGCCAGGTCTGTATATTTTGTGAGTTTGTTTGTGTGTGTGCTAGTGAGATTGTGTGAGTTAGGTATGGCTATATCTATGAGGTAAACTATTTTATTCTGTTTGTCATGGAGAGTAATGTCAGGTCTATTGTGATGTACGGTCTTGTCTGTCAGTATTGTCCTGTCCCAGTAAAGTTTATAGTCGGGTGATTCTAGTATTATTTGTGGTGTGTATTTGTAATATGATAATTTTTCTGTGATGAGGTTATGTTTGTGTGCTAGAATCTGATGTATGATTGCTGCTACTTGGTCGTGTCTGTGTTTGTAGTCTGTTTGTGTGATGGATGAGCAGGCGCCTGTGATATGTTGTATTGTTTCTGGTTGCTTATGGCAATGCCGGCAGTGGTCGCTACTCAAGTTACGGTCTCTAATAATATGCTTTCTGTAGTTCTTTGTATCTATTACCTGATCCTGTATTGCCAGCATAAAACCTTCCGTCTCAGAGAACAGCTCCCCCTGCTTTAACCATGCGTTTGACGCGATTTTGTCAACGGCGTTATTGGTAAGATCAAGACGGTGCCGGCCATGTAGTGATTTTTGTGTCCATGCTTCGATTTTTTGCTGGTTTGTGTAAGTTTTTATATTTTTTGTTTTATCGGCCAGCGCCAGCGGTGTATAATTGGTGTCAGCATGACAAATAGCAAGGTGGAGTGTTTTTGTGTGTGCGTGGTTGTAAAAGAATGTTCTGAGTACTGTTAATTGTCTATTGTGTAAATTTAAAATGTCGATGAGACCTCTACCGCCTTCTATTTTTGGTAAACTTAATCGTTGAAAGCAGGCTCTTGGGTGGTGCTTTCTATGTTTTGTCATTGTTGTATTTATTAATCTTTGTAAAGTTTTTAATTCTGTTAGGTTCCAACGTATTACACCAAAGGAGTATGTAAGTATAGGTATGGCATATGTATTGATTGCTTTAATTGTGTTTTTTGCGTTTAGATGTGTGTGTAATATTTTATGTAGCCTTGCTTTGAATTTCTGTTTGAGTAGTTTTTTACTTTCTTTATGATGTATTTGTTGTGATTGGTAGAAGCCTAGGTATTTGTATCCCTCTAATGGGTCAACTGGATCAATTATTTCGTCATTGTTAAGTTTGTATTGTATATTATGTTCTATTTTGCCTTTATTTGTTGATTGTATTTTACATTTGTCTATCCCGAACTCCATTTTTATGTCGTTCGAGAAAGTTTGTGTACGGTCAGCGAGAGCATGTAAGTGGTTTAGTGTGTTTGCAAACAATTTGATGTCGTCCATATAGAGAAGGTGTGAGAGTGATGTATGATGCGAATTATATTTGATCTTAAATCCGTAGTCGTTTTGGTTGAGTATGACAGAAAGTGGATTGAGGGCAAGGCAAAACCAGAGAGGGCTTAAAGAGTCTCCTTGGAATATACCTCTCCTTATGCAAATGAAATCAGTTTCAATGGATTTAGTGGAGTCAAAAATTTTCAGTTTGGTTTGCCAATTTGGCATAATATTTTCTAACCAATTTATTATAACAGGACTAATTTTATAATGCTTTAAAATATAAATAAGCCAGGAGTGTGGTACAGAATCGAAAGCTTTCTTATAATCTATATACATGGTATTTATATTACGTTTCTGTTTAAGTGCCTGTTGTGAAATAACAGAGTCTATTATGAGTTGTTCTTTGCACCCTTGGCTGAACTTACGGCATCCTTTCTGTTCTTCAGCTAAAATGTTATTTTCCTGTATATATGTATATATTAAATTGCTTATGCATGCTGTTATAATCTTGTATATATTTTGCAGACAGGTTATAGGTCTATATTTTGCTGGGTTTGTAGTGTCCGAATTGTCTTTTGCTATCATGTAAGTTATACCCTGTGTGATGAAGGATGGTATTGTGTCCGGCGATTGGATGAATGAATTTATGTGTTTGAGTAGTAATGTATGTGTGGATGTAAATTTTTTATACCAGTAATTATGTATATGATCAGATCCGGTTGCTTTCCAATTATGCGTTTTACTTATAACTGCTTTCATTTGCTCGAGCTGTATTTCTCCAAATTCCATGACAGGGATGTCTTTGACTCTATTTTTATCTTCATCAATCCACTGACTGTTTTCGTGTTGAACTGAATGTGACCATATATTAGACCAGTAGGTATGCATGGATTCTGGCGAAGGTGCAGGACTGCAATTAGGATTATTATGTTGGTTATTATTATTTTGAGTTAATTTTCTGTAAAATAACTTTTCGTTATTTGTAAATTCCTTATTTTGAGTTTTTCTAATTGTACATTCGGTATATCTCTTTAATCTGTTGGATAGTATATTTAGTTTCTGTTTTAAGGTATCTAAAAAATGTGTTATATCAGAATTTTGGGCCTCGTGTTGTGAATGAATTTTATACTGTTGCTTAATTTTTTCTATGTGTTTTTCTAGGTGGGATGATCGAGTACCTTTTGCATATGCGGTTAATCGGCCTATACTTGTTCTAAGATCATTGATTCTACGTTCCAGGCGCCTATGCCACCATGGTTTCGTTTGTGCTTTGTTAGACTTAGGTATGTTGTTATTATTAATTCTCACTCCAGAAAATTTGGTCGCTGTATATGCTGCAGTATAAATGTAAGTATGTAGCGTGCTAAAATCAATGTCGTCTGTCAGTATATTCGGAAGTGTTTCAGTATTAAGGTGATAAATTATCTGTTTTAATTTTTTGGAGGGTTTTAATTTAGGTAACGACGGCCGTGTTGTTGGATCGGTATCTTTAAATATGTTATAGGTATATGTGAACATTTCTTTCAGTTCTGCTTCTAATTCTGATGTCAATTTTAAAGGTACTGGTAAGATATTAGGGCAGTCTTCAGTTGGTAAGTGAATGCTCTCATTTAACAAGTTTTGTGTAGAATTAAGGTCAGGTAGCCTAGTGATATCGTCTGTCTGTTCCCCGTTCGAAGTCTCCAGCTGCTGTTGCACTTCATCACGTATTCTTTTAAGGTGGTCTTTAGATAAAAGGTGATTATTGAGAATCGATCTTCTTTGGTCGGCTATTCTTTGTATTGACAGGTGAGCTATTGCAGGGCATATGGTTGTAATTTCTTTATGTAATAATGGTCGGTATGTGGTAAGGTCAGTCTCTAGTTTAGTAATCCTGTAATAGGTCCGCATTATCATTTCATTTATTTCAGTCGTCCATCTCATTTTCTGACTTCTACTGTTAGTGGCAAGAGTTTCTAATTGCGTCATATTCTGTCCTTGAGTCAATTGTTGATTTTGATTTTGTAGTAAAGTTTTTACATCATTTTTAATACTTATTATTTCTTGATGGCTTAAAAGATTTCTTTTGACTATTGCTCGTCGTTGGTCACCTACTCTTTGCTTCGATGCTTCCATTTCTGGGTATTGTGATGAGAATAATGAGTGTAAGTGTGTTAAGTAAGATTTAGTATCGGATTCTAATCTTGTGAGTATGAAATAGTGGTGCATTATGAAAATGTTCATTTGCTTAGACCATTTTTTACGCTTGCACCCCACACTGTGGGCGGGTGCAGTAACTCTGGCTGGTATAGCCTCCTGCACAACATCCACAGTAGATTTGATTGACATAGGTGACGATGAATTTGATGAACTAGATTGAGTAGCTATGTTATATGAAGCTGGGGATGACGATGGCGATGAAAAGAGTGATGATATTGATGAGAAACTAGTTGGTGAGTTGTCTCGACTATGATAAATGATAACATTATTATTGTGCGATTCGGTGCCCTCCCCAGAATACGCAGGGCAGCCCAGACCCGAGGGTCCGGGGCGGGATTCTCCGTCGCGTAACGCTTCGGTACCCGCCTGGGGTATATTTCTATTCCTGAGTCGCATCACATAATCTGGTTTTATTCTAAGGGAAGAGGTAACTAAACAGGAAGTATACTAAAAGAGGAAACAAAGTTGATGAAAGATAGATAAAAATAAAAACAAAAACGATTCCAAACCAAGGATTAATACTTTGCTAGTATAGGAGTTAAGCTTGCAGAGAAAGCACTAACACAGTTAAATAAGACAGAGACAGAGCTTGTTAACCTAGCTCCTCCCTTTGACAGCATACAAACCTCTGAAATAGATTCCTTTTTCTTTCACCCTACTGATGAATCTGAAATCAGCAATATAATTGATGCATTAAAATGTGATTCTGCTGCGGGCTGGGATAAAATTACTAACCGTGTACTAAAAGAAGCTAAACACTGTCTCCTTGCTCCAATCACTCACTTATGTAATTTAATGTCAACAGGAACCGTTCCTAAGCAACTTAAAATAGCAAATATCTGCCCCATCTATAATGGCTTATATGGCGGCCTTATTTTCATGTTCTGAGAGTCAGGCAATGTAACTGAGATTTCAAATTATAGGCCCATCTCACTTCTTACATCTATGTCAAAGATTTTAGAAAAGCTAGTTAATAAAAGGCTTTTAAAATACTTGGAAAAGAGGCAACTGCTATCTCCTAACCAGTATGGTTTTCGTAATGAAAAGTCAACTGAGGATGCAGTCAATAACTTTGTCACGTATGTTGTTGCTGTGTCAAGGCCAACTCTTCTTAAAAAAATGGAGTTGGCTGGTATTCGGGGAACGGCCTTACAGTGGTTTACCTCGTATCTCACTGATCGCGAACAGCGAATATGTCTCGCCGATTATCAAAGAAATTTTGCTGCTGCAGTAACATATGGGGTTCCACAAGGCAGTATCCTAGGCCCCACTCTGTTTCTCCTGTACGTTAATGGACTATACTCTCTTAACTTAGATAATGCTAGAATGTTTGCCTATGCTGACGATACAGCTATAATTTTTAGTGGTGACACATGGCAAAAAACATATAAAGCAGCAGAATCGGGGATGTCAATTGTATCCAACTGGCTAAAGCACAATCTTCTTACCCTAAATGTTGATAAAACTAAAATAATTAACTTTTCCATAAACACTAAATCAACAGCCCCGGTGCAGTGTACATTACAATTCCATCAATGTGACCGCAAACAACGTGTGGCTGTCCCATTTTTGAACAAGTCGATTGTATTAAATATTTAGGTGTCTACATCGACAAACACATATCGTGGCAACCACAAATAAATTATGTGTGTGGTAGAATCAGGAAACTTTTATACATCTTCAAATCGCTAAGATCTGTCGCTGACAATAATACTATTCGGATGGTATACTATGCGCTTTGTCAGTCTGTACTGAACTATTGTATAGTGTCATGGGGTAATGCTGGTAAAATATATCTTTTAGCTCTAGAACGTGCTCAGAGAGCCGTGTTAAAAGTTGCATATGGACTGGGAATTCGTTATTCTACTGCTCAACTATATCGTGATACAAAATTGCTATCACTACGCCAACTATATATTCTTTCGGTTATCTTAAAGTTCCACAAAACGTCAATTGATCAGATAGAAGAAAATGAGCGAACACGAAGGACACTCAAATGGAACATAAAGCGTTGTAAACTAAAGTTTGGTAATAAATCCTTTGCTTATATGGGACCATCACTTTACTGTAAAATAAACAAATCCCTAAATATAGTCTATACTCTATAAGACAAAGTATTCTTGTAAAAAATATGTTCATGACTGGCTATTGAGTAAAGACTATTATGACACTGAAAACATTATTAACTCGTACACAATTGCTCCTTAGCAGTACCTTACTACTGAACCCAAGACACCGACGTCGTAGGGCTAAGGTGCAAAAGTGCGAATCACACAAACACACACACACATACACACATCACACAAACAAGCATCCTAGCAGTCACTGCACTGAACCCAAGACGCTATGGTCGTCGTAGGGCTAGGATGCCCGGCCACACCACAAATTCCTACACAGTATGTGCAGGATCACACACACACACATACACACACACACACACACACACACACACACACACACAAGCATCCTAGCAGTCACTGACACTGAACCCAAGATGTATTGCCGTCGTAGGGCTACGATGCTCTGACATGACCACAAACAGATTCACTACTCACTATCATCATACACTTACACAATGTAATAAATAATTAATATATAATATTATATATTAATTACTTAATATATATTAATTATTTAATATTTTAATCTATACTTATAAAATTACATGTCCTGACTGACTGATTGATTCATCATCGCTGAGCAAAAACTGTTAAAGTTACAGCCACGAAATTTAGTGAGTAGGGTTGTGTTTATTAAGTAGACACCCACTAAGGAAGGAATTTTGAAAATTTTACCCTGAAGGGGGTGAAAAAGGGGTTGAAAGTCTGAATGAAAGTCCGTCATTTCTTAAGTTAGGAACATGAAATTATATTTTTGGGTTACTGATTAAAAATGAATAGATACGTATTTAAGCGTTTTTGGAAATTCCACCCCCAAGGAGGTGAAATTGGGGTTGAAAGTTTTAATGGAAGTCCGTTATTTCTTGAGTTAGAAACATGAAATTTTATGTTTGGGCTACTGATTAAAAATGATTGGATACGTGTTTAAGCGTTTTTGATACTTCTACCCCCAAGGGGGTGAAATAGGGGTAGGGGGTGAAATAGGGGTTGAAAGTTTAAATTAAAGTCTATATAGGTATACAATGTTAACGCGGACGAAGTCGCGGGCAATAGCTAGTAATAAAATATAGTTAATAAAAATTGAAATATAGGTCAGGTCTCTGTGGAAGTAACTCACCTCATAACTAACAAGTACTGTAGCTGGCTTCGGTGGCTCTGGTAATGATCTTGTAATGCTATTATGGGTATATTGTATAGGTAAAATTTTTAGCCACCTACTTTAAATAATATAATATATAGTCTGTTTACTTACATACACTATGTCATTAGGCGGTTGTAATAGATGTATTTTGTGGTTATAATGTGCATGATGGAAGAGACTGCTCTCCACGACAGGGAATCCTAGTGTGGGGAGCAGTGTTTTGTTTATTTAAGATAACGTGTACTACTTGAGGGAAATAAAGATTTGTTTGTTTGTTTGTTTGTCAGTCTGTCTGTCTGTTACCTCTTCACGCCCAAACCGCCTAACCGATTTTGCTAAAATTTGGCATGGAGATACTTTGAGTCCCGGAAAAGGACATAGGATAATTTTTGTCCCGGGAAAATATACGGTTCCCGCGCGATAAACGAGTTTTGGCGCAACGGAGTTGCGGGCGTCAACGTCATCTAGTAATATATTATATTTTACTATCGCGAACTGCGAACAGCATCTTAAAGACGTATTATCATCTACTATCATTGGTAGCAATTTCCTAATATGTGGCGACTGGCGATTGACAGATGGGAAGCACTAAGACGCGCCCATACATGTTTCAACGAAGGATTCTGTATGTTTCGCATTTACACCGAAATAAACGCGTTTGTCGCCCAAAATAACTAACCGTATGCAAAAGATTTATTCGTGAGAACATGGTCATATGGGAGACATAACACATTGTGGCACTCAATAACAATTAACAGAGATGGGGGACAGATGGGGGCCTGGTAGTTTGTGATCTAGACTCTAGGCCACCTAGATTGGGAACCTAAGCTTTTAGTATAATGGAATGGCGTATAGTGGTAGGAAGACCTTCGAAATGAGAGAGGTGGTGTGGTGACTTACAATTTAAAAATTATAAATTGTCGCGAATCTTCAATACCGCGATTCAGGATTTTGCGCTGTATACAGTTTAGCTCGCTATCCGTTTTTTCCAAAATTATTTTCAGTGTCATATGATTTTAAACTTTATATTTATTATTGTAATGCATAGTATCGCTTGAGGAATCGCGGCCGCGAGACTTTCCAAGTTTCTCAAGCATTCTATGTATGTATTACAATAATGAAGATAAAGAAAATCATATGACACTGAAAATGGTCGCCGCTGCGCTGCCATTCCGGTATGAATCGGCCCTTATGGTATAAATAAGTGGGTAAGTGAGTAGTGATAGAGCATAGCTCCTTCAGGGCTTAGATCCCGCGCAATCTTCTTCTCATTTTCCATTTAACATAGCTAGTTTGTTATCTTTATAACCGCCTATAAATTAAATCTGTAATTTAAAAATTATACTTAAATATTTAAATCCATTAAAACACTTGTCTCCATATTAATTCTCTCTACTCTGTCCATATGGTGATACATTAGTTTGACACTTGATGACAAATTGGGCGGCGAAGTCATGATACATCACGTTTGACAAATCGGTCGGCTAGTCTTGATACTTTACGATTGATAAATTAAAGATAACACTCAAGTCGTTTGTCCACGGGACGTCATCGGAACGTCACCGACAAAAATTCAAATAAAATACCACTTTATGACATAAGCTATAGGTTTCATTTTGCTATACGCCACTACAAAGCAGCGGCGGCGAGGGTCGCTACTCGCTAGGCTAATGTCGGTAGAAAATGAAACTATAGCTTAGGACTTAAGTTATAAAGTAGAATTTTATTTAAATTTTTGACGTCCCGTTGACGGCGGCTGTGGAAAAACGGTATCACAAGTCTGAACTCAATTTAACAGACCATTAATCATTGAGGAGTTGGTTAATTTATATTTTTATACACCAATATAATCTTTATTGGTTAAATGAATATAATATTTCCATATTCAAATCAGAAAATATTAATCTGTTTTAGTGTGAAACGGAATTTTTAAGAGATAAAATAACTGTATCAAAATACTATATTTTATTAACGCTTATAAATCATTATGTATGTTATGTTTGTGTATATACCTTTACTTCTACAATCTATTAATTTATTTGATACCAACTTTTAAAGTCGCGGTCGCGTTAAGAAGTAGGTACTATTATACATATATAAATTTTCATCCCCTATTTTAACCCCTTGGGGGTAGAATTGATCAAAATTCTTTCTTAACGGATGCCTACGTCATAATATCATCTACCTGCATGGTAAATTTCAGCCCGATCCGTCCAGTAGTTTGGGCTGTGCGCATCACTATGTCAGTTAGTCACCTTTGAGTTGTATAAATATTATTTATTTGATTTGATACTAGATGACCGGAGAACTTCGAATCACTTCCCTCCTGCAACAAACCTTCCCCGAATAGAGATTTAAAGACGAAAGACTTCCCCGAAAGACTTCCCCGAATACTTCAAGTCTAAAGTTAGCCAAATTGGTTAAGCGGAGCCCTTCTTGAGTTTTAGCGAGACTACCAAATAGGAAATTAATTTTTATTTAAATAAATAAATTTATGTTTTCATTCCATAATCTTGCCTTATACTTAGGTATTAACTTGACTTTGTATCCCTTAACCCTTTACGTATAAAAAGGTACCATCGAGGAAATTGATTCCTATGCAGTTGACAGACCAACGTTATTTGGTCGAATATGTCAATTCAATGTTAATTGTGATCTGTCGGCTGGGTTTGACGTAATGCGACCGAACTACGTAGGTCCCCCATCTGCATAGGAATCAACTTCTCTGATAATACATCATTACAAAGGTCGAAATGGTTTTGTTTGATTGAATTTGTGAAAAATGACAATTCCCAAGATATAAAATTTTACGGTACAAAACCCCCCCAGTCCAGCCAGCTCGCGCTTGGCCGGTTTGTGATGTATCGAGGCCGCAAATGGAATGCAAGTGGTAAATACAGTTGAGACACTCGAGTCGCGAGATAAACACAAACAAACACACACCAGCCTCGCGTTACTCACTAATTGACAGTGAAAAAAAAGAAAAAAGTAGGTATGCCTCCCCTTGGTGTTTTCCTTGGATTGGAAAACTATTCTAATGTAAGCTTCGGAAAAACAAGGTCTTCACATCCATTGTCGATGATTTATAGTGTCTAAGCACACTATGCCGAATTTCCGCAGCGGAACTTCGGCATAGTGTGTTTAGACTCATACAGTACTAGATGACGCCCGCAACTCCGTTGCGCAAAATTCGTTTATCGCGCGGGAACCGTACTTACATTTTTCCGGGATAGAAGTATCCTATGTTCTTTCCCGGGACTCAAAGTATCTCCATACAGAGCCATGCTTCGGCACGAATGGGCCGGCTCGACCGGAGAAATACCACAGGCTCACAGAAAACCGGCGTGAAACAGCGCTTGCGCTGTGTTTCGCCGAGTGAGTGTCAAGTTTACCAGAGGCCCAATCCCCTACACTTTTCCCTTCCCTAACCTCTCCTATTCCTTCCCTACCCTCCCCTATTCCCTTCCCTACCCTCCCCTATTACCCTATTCCGTCTTAAAAGGCCGACAACGCACCTGCAGCTCTTTTGATGCTGCGAGTGTCTATGGGCGACGGAAGTTGCTTTTCATCAGGTGACCCATTTGCTCGTTTGCCCCATTATTTCATAAACATAACCCTCCCGGCAGTCGGGTAAAAAAAGGTAACCAACAGAAAGACACATTTCCACATTTATAATCTTCTTATATATAAAATTCTCGTGTCACAATGTTAGTCCGCGAACTCCTCCGAAACGGCTTTACTGATTTTTACCAAATTTTATATGCATATTCAGTAGGTCTGAGAATCGGCTACTGGGTACTTTATAATATATTGGTAAGTGCATTTGTTGAATAAATAATAGTAAATTATTGCAACGAGACTGACGGCGACCATTGTTTGTGCGACAGGATAGCGATCGACGTTGCCATGGCGACATACTTATTTAGTCACTTCAATAAAATAATATGGGCGAAATACTTTAAAATTATTATGGCAAAGCAACGTTTGCCGGGACAGCTAGTATTAGTATATTATATGGATGATACAGACCTGTCCCTGACTAAGCGTCCTCTTAATTATATCACAAGCTAATTAATAGCTAACCTTTTCGCTGCTACACTCCTTATAGCTTAATCGTTGCCATTACTTATCTCCCCCGTGTTCGATGGTCATACCAAACAAAAAGTAACCGTATCCCAAACATATAAAATACATTATCGTCAACACCTTTCCAGCTGGCGAAACTATACACAGATGTACTAATAAACTAGACCTAACCTTAAATTGGACGCATTTGCATACGGACAGACAAACATGCATAGATATGGTAATATGTAGCTTAAATACATTCAGAACTGTGTTAACGCAAGTGCATGATATTATTGATAATTTATTTTATTATTATTTATCGTGCGCATAAAATAAATTTATTTTATTAATTTTATGTAAATACTAGAATATGTTATGTAAATACGTATCTTACATAGTTATGCATACAGTATGTATATTTTACTGAAACTAAGAATATCTTATATATAAAATTCTCGTGTCACAATGTTAGTCCACGAACTCCTCCGAAACGGCTTTACTGATTTTTAACAAATTTTATATGCATATTCAGTAGGTCTGAGAATCGGCTACTCGGTACTTTATATATTGATAAGTGCATTTATTGAATAAATAATAGTAAATTATTACAACCTGAGACTGACGGCGACCATTGTTTGTGCGACGGGATAGCGATCGACGTTGCCATGGTGACATACTTATTTAGTCACTTCAATAAAATAATATGGCAAATATATTATGGCAAAGCAACGTTTGCCGGGACAGCTAGTAATATTATATTAGTAACAAGAATGCTTATGTTTATAAGTCATAAATATCACGAACCGAATAAAATATTATAATACTAGATGACGCAGGCAACTTGTTGAGCCAAAATTCATTTATCGCGCGAGAACTGTATTATATTTTCCCAGGATAAAAAGTACCCTATGTCCTTTCCCGGGACATAAAGTACCTCAAGACGATCATCTCACGATCTCAAGAAGACTTAAAATTTCAGCAAAATCAGCTCAGGGGTTTGGATGTGAAGAGGTAACAGATAGACAGAAACAATTTCGCATTTATAAATGCGAAATGTAACAGACATTAGTACGGATAGAGTTTTACGAATAATAAGGGCGTTTTGTTTTTAATTTTTTATTGAAACTACGATACTGCTCGCAACAAAACGCAAAGTAGCGTGGTTCAGAGCATATGTAAATATATTGTGTGTCTGTGTATTATGATTTGCTTCTGATAACAACTACATTATATAACAATTTTGCTTAAAAAAAGCATTTTACAAAAAAAAATAAAAAATCTAATAAGATTTTTAGCAGAGAAAAACAAATTTTTCGTTTAACTTTTCATCATGCCAACAAAAAGTTTTTGTTTGATAATGTACCCAGCACCCACTTAAACTTTTAATTTATTTTGTGGTTTTGGGGACACAAAATTTAGTTATTTTGGTAATTTTCCGCATTTTTCGTCACAACACAACAAAGGAAGTGATGTTTGTTACTCAACGTCAATCATTGAAACACTTTAAAAGTATTTGCTGCACCAACGTTTACAGATATAGAAATGAACAGATATGGAGAAAATATAATAAACATTCCTACAGTAGCTGGCTGTCTAATATCATTAATTAATGAATAGTAATTTAATATACTGAACACGGAACCAAACTGACGTGGTGTAACTGTTAAGTTTAGCTATCTACAGAAATATTATTTAAAAAAATAATATAATAGTAAGTAGTGACGAACTAATCATTAAAAAACTATAAAAACATCTCTAACAAATTTTGAAAGGTTTGTTTTTAATTCCTATACCTAGAAACTTTATTTTTTCAATTTTCGGTTTTTTTTCATATCATTATTAACCTAACACATATTTGTTTACTATTACTGTTCTCCTACTATATAAGTATTTTTATCCAATTCGATAAAATATGAGAAAATAGATGCATATAGTTGTATCCCAGCCAAAGGTCGTCGTTCTATAATGACGACCTTTGGCTATATTATAGTAACTAGCTATTTGACCGAGCTTTGCTCGGTATTCGATAAAACACGAATAAAATCACATTTTCTAAAAATGATTCCTAGCTAGATCGATTTATTGCCTCCGAAACCCCCTACATACTAAATTTCATGAAAAGCCGATTCCGAGATTCCAATTATATTTATTATACATATATGTAAATATTTTTTTATTTATTTTTTATTAAATAAGGGGGCAAACGAACAAACGGGTCACCTGATGGTAAGCAACTACCGTCGCCCATGGACACTCGCAACATCAGAAGAGCTGCAGGTGCGTTGCCGGCCTTTTAAGAGGGAATACGCTCTTTTCTTGAAGGCCTGTAGGTCGTATAGGTCCGGAAATACTGCTGGTGACAGTTCGTTCCAGAGTTTTACAATGCGCGGCAGAATATTAAAATATATAAGAATTCCTCGTTTAAAGATATAATACAGGCACTTCACATGGCTATTTGTATTTGCGTATTTGATGTATTTGCCTAACAATCACCATGTGTAGACGGTATGTTTGACAAATATTGGCCTTATTTGCCTATTTGACAAATATGACCAATAGCAAATACACGCATCCGTACCTTTGTCGGTTTTTGACGCACATCAAAGGAGTCAAATAGGCAAATAAAGAAAATCAAGTAAAAGTTTGGTATTTGACGTCCATGTGTGGAAGGTCGTATTTGCCTTTATTTGCTTGTTTGTGTATATGTCAATAATTTTGCCAAATGCAACAAATAGCCAATAGCAAATACAAATAGCCATGTGAAGTGCCTCCATAAGATTATATTAGTGCCGCGATAGTAGCTAAACAATCTGCAATTTACATCCAGTAGCCACTTCTCACAATCCCAACTCTACATACATTGTCTCCGACAGAGTCGTTAGCGCTACAAAAAGCGGATCGCACTCGCCTCTCGAGTTTTTTCCACTTTTCCCATTTACACGGAATCTTATCAAATGTCATGTTACTGTCAACAGACTTCAAACAGACGCAGGGCTGTCACAACACAGAAACTTGACGCTTGTTTTAACGCCTTTTTTCACGATGTCGTCGTCGTCGGCGGTTTAAAAGAAAAATTTAAGAGTTCACCCCAATTTCGTTAAGTGAAGTGAGATTTGATTACGACTGTAATGCAATGAAAATGTCTTTAGATCTCTGAAAGTGCGTGTGCCGTGTGCTGGGTGAGAATTCTCAATCCTCAATTCTCACCCACCCTGAAGCAAGAACGAGAAAATAAAAATAAATTATTAGATATTATTATCTTAGAATACCTGGTTCTTCTATTTTATTAAAGTCTCTCTCTCGCAGTTTCTTTTCAAAACCCTTGTCTTATCTAATAAATAAAAAATAGCAAAGAGGCAACCCTAGATCCAATTAGTTACACTACAAATTACGACAATTAATTTTCAATTCTACGCCTCACATCACAAGATTTACATTCCAATACTCTTGTATGTTTTGTAGTCATAAATTGACCCGCTTTTTATCACCATTCTGGCTAGGTGCAAAAACCACGTGTTTGCACTCGACGTTTCTCGGGAACAACGGCTCAATGGAGGCGCCAATGAGTTGGTAAATATCTCGGCTGGGGTCCGACATTTGGGCAACTGTCGCTGAATGGTCATTGTCTGGTTGAAATTGAATAACAGCCGAATGTGTGGCCAAAAGTGCCGTTTTTACTGGTTTTAAATTACCCACAAATAAATAAGTTGCGACGATACGCGCAGGCGCCATGAGCCATCCATGTGTCCAATTTGCATCTAGTTGGCAGTGAGCAATAGCAAATCTCATAATTGATGTGTGATTGCCGTGATTGACCAATTAAAGGATGCCATTTTCGCATCTAATAAGTGCCTCTAAACTTAACATAAATTACACTACAAACCACGAATAAAAAAAATGTAAATTTTGCTGCCATATGTATAATGTTTCGTCGAGCGAAGTTTTAGTTGGAGATAAAAAAGTTCCTGAATTTTTTTATATTATATATGTATTTAATACAAATAATTATTTATTAGTCGTAACTATAATCTAAATTCTTTGACGTTGACACTTGCTAATATATTATCTTATATATAAAATTCTCGTGTCATTATGTTAGTCCACGAACTCCTCCGAAATCATTAGGTCGAGAATCGGTTACTGGGTACTTTATATATTGATAAGTGCATTTGTTGAATAAATAATAGTAAATTATCACAACCTGAGACTGACGGCGACCATTGTTTGTGCGACGAGACAGAGATAGACGTTGTCATGGCGACATACTAATATTTAGCCACTTCAATAAAATAATATGGGCGAAATACTCTATATAGCAAAGCAACGTTTGCCGGGACAGCTAGTATTGACTATATTCTGCAATGACCGAGTTGTCATGCGGGTATATTATGTCGGCATTATACAGTGAGCCCATTAAGACCACACAAGTCGTAACAGCATTGGAAATAAGTATCAGTTTCAAAAATACACCACCAATGCCTTAACGACTATTTAATTAAACGGGAATCTCTTGTCTAAAAGCAGCCTACCAATCCTACCGTATATAGCTATGACAACAGCATCAAAATCGTATCAGTATAGAATTACAGAAGTAATCGCATGCGTTTGCTCTTCATTAAAAGAGACAACATAATCGTAATTAAAAAACCCGACTACGGTGTAGGCACCCAACGTTACGAGTCACGACCAAGACGAAAATAATGACCCAATATGCCATTGAGATATAAGTACTACCACAGAATATAATTTATATTAGTAGGTACTACGTAACGTAATAGGTAAGTACTTTATCTCAATGACCCATGCTAATAAGTAATATAATATTATAAATGCGAAAGTGTGTCTGTCTGTCTGTACTCTGTTAGCTCTTCACGCTAGAACGATTTTGCTGATATCTGACATGGGGATACTTTTAGTCCCGGGAAAGGACAAAGGATACATTTATCCCGGAAAAAGGTACGGTTTACGCGCCATAAACGAATTTTTGCGCAAATTGTGGGCGTTATATCTAGCAACTCATAAATTGTAAAATATAAAACCTCCGTCTGGCGCTCGGATAAAATATTATGTTAACAAATTCGACCCCAAATAGCAAATAATTTACCCCTAGGCATTACATTATATTTACAATTTAGTAAGTGTAAATAACTCGCATCCATTCGCGTGACCGCGGTTAAAGTTACGGTTTAACTCGACGACAGCCAATTAAAATATTAGCGACACTATACATAAAGCTTACATAATTTGCCTTACTTTTGCAAATGTGTTTCGTTATCAAAGTAAAACCCAAAAGGCCGGCAACGCACCTGCAGCTCTTCAAATGTTGCGAGTGTCCATGGGCAATGATAGTTGCTTTCCATCAGGTGACCCGTTTGTTCGTTTGCCCCCTTATTTTGTAAAAAAAACATGTTTGATACCCATTCCTGGCAGACCAGTACCCTCTAGAGGAGGAACAGCCATACTGCTATCGAGGCATATACTGACTGCCCATGTAGACTTTTCCAGGGCTAGTTTACACTACATGCAGACGCGTCGATGCGAAATTTTACATATTGAGCCATTCAAAATTTTAAAAGGCAGCCTGTTAATTCCATACATTTTAATTGTTATGTCAATTCCATAGATTTTGTTCGGTGATTCATTAAAAAAATCGGTAAAGAAAACGTCTTGGCTAAGGTCTCTGAACTGAGCCTAAGTTCATCGATGACTAGACAAAGCGTAAAATCGCTAGACACGACATGACATATTATTAGGTATTTGCCCACATATAATTAACTCTAATAATGTTTATTATTACTTCCTTGAACTTCACAGGTATTTTAGATCTCCTATGATGTACCATGTAGAACAAAGACTACAATTATAGCGATAGATATGCCATCGATGTAACAGAACGTCTTATAAACAAAAGCAAATATAATCATAAAATTATTAATTTGAGATGGATGATAGTTTGGTATAACATCGTATTGTGCAAGTAATTGTGCAATTTTCTTAATTTTTAGCACCGAAACTTAAAATTTACACTTAGCTGATGCCATTTCTCTATGTTTTTACGTGAAATATAAATTGGCATAATAACCATCTATCAGCATTTTAGATGTAATGAATTAACACGGATCGTTTTAGTATTTACTGCCGTGCTACGAATAATAAATACTAGTGCCGTGTCTATCACTCACATATCTTTGCCCACCGTCGACAATGAGTGATCAACTTCACCATTATTTATTCATTTTACACTTCTGAGAACCGAACGTCATGAACAGTGTTGTTTACGGCTCCCATGTCGGCCGTCGGACCTCAGGAGTTGTGATAATTAGCCTTAAACACTTCAAAACGGTCAGGAAGACGTAAAAAGCTATTCTGGGTCCGGATTCTCATACTTCGAATGTGCTTGAATATCTGTTTGTCTCACTCGAGTGAGAAATCTGATGTTTGTGTGAGATAGCCTGTAATACAAGCTACATAATATATTAAAAGTTACATAACTGAGAATCGGACTCCAAGTAACGTGCTCACCAATAAAAAACGTGATTATTTTTCCTGAAAGTTCCTGTTGATGCTTTCGTTAATTTTACTATCAAGAAACTGTCTAAAAATAGCATTTCATTTTCATCTAAATAAGTGGAACGACTGCGATCTAGTTATATTTTGTTTTAACGCTTTAATTCCCAAGCGACCGCGAGAACAAAAGATTTCCAAGAATCCGCGATCGAGGTATAAGCTAACACGATCGAGGTTGTTCTATTAACAATAGTTCATCATTTTTGTATTACACGTAGCATAATAATCACAGTTAATCGAACCGTACCCAAACTGAACACCTAAAACAACACAAGTTAGTTAATCACGAGCAAATAGTTGTTCATCTTAATTATTGTCAGTCAACGCCACGATCGGCGGCGCATAACTTGGCTTATCAATTACAGCGCCCCAGGCGATAGCTCAGATTTATTACCCAACTTGATCCAGCTTTCTAGCCTAATGGCGTGACTAGATCGATATTTCCATGTGAACTTTGGGTGACAATTGCTGATCTGATTGATTGGAGTGATAGGAGTTAGGACTCGCAGTTAAGCGCTCAAAGGCTCATAAAGTATAATATATTGCTGAAGCAGTAATCTATAGAAGTACCCTTTTCAAATTATTTATATTAGCTGTTTGACCGAGCTTCGCTAGCTAGATGTGCTAAAATGCAAATAGGTTACAAACTTACACTTTTGGAATTGTCCTACCGCCTACGTGATGCCTCATGCATGCTTCCTTGTTTGGGAACAAATCCGGCAAGAAGGAACTAACCGGGCGTAAGAAATTCGGACGGAGCACTTTAAGCCACAGACTTCAAAAATATTAGCTCCTTCTGTAATCCTCAAATTTTTCAGAAAATTTCGTTTAATAAGCAACTTTAAGTCCTTACGAATGAATCAGCGTGTTAAAGACCGAGAGAAAGAGTTTTTCTAAGTCAGAGAATTGGGCACTATAGCACAGAATACATTTAGTTCAACTATAGTCACTCCATTTTACATTTTGTGTCGCCGTCTCCCGACTAATCGCATTTGAAGTTTCTTTGTGCACAACGGGATTTGCTTCTGATTGATTTCTTTTTTTATTGACTTATATTTTAACTTTCTCAAGTATTAAGCCTTGGGATGGCGGGCGAGGCACGTTTTATGTTGCGGTCCTTTGTACACCACCCCTATCGCTACACTTGCGGTCGGCACAACCGCGCTATACCACGTACCACGCCAAGCGAAGATGTTTTTACATAAACAATACATCTATTTTCCACTTGCGACAAATCCGTTGCGCCAAAATTCGTTTATCGCACGAAAACCGTCATTTTCTACTAAATTACAGCAAATCCGTTGCGCCAAAGTTCGTTGCCGGGAATCGTACATTTTTTCTGGGATGAAAAGTATCCTGTGTCCTTTCCCGGGACTCAAAGTATCCCCATACCAAATTTCAGCAAAAGCGGTTCAGCGGTTTGAACGTGAAGAGTTAACCGACAGACGCACTTTTACAGTTTATATTTGCAGCTAGTATTTATAAAATGCATGAATTCCTGATAGTCCATTGAAATGTTATATTTGCTTTGCATTTATTAGAGGACGCAATTTTATTTTTGGAATATGTTGGGAGGCTCAATAGAAGCTTAACCTCAAGTTTGTGGGGTTGCCACTCTTGTCCCCCGGCCGCCATCTTGTAAAAAGGGGTGACAACAGTATTTTCGTGATATCTCAGAATCTATACGTCTTACAAAAAATTTGTAAGAACATAATTTGTTTCAAATTATTTTGCCTACAAATATGTTTCTATAACTTTTTACCCTAAATTTAAAATTTAAAAAGTTATAAGCAAAAAAGTGATTTTTTTTTAGAAGGTTTATTATCACTTTTTAACTTTGATTAACACATTTTACAAAAAAAATACCTTAGACCAACCTTGTAGATGATCTTTTGAGAAAAAGATCCCCCGGTCCCATGAAATTAATTTTCTGCAGAAACAAAGGAAACTGTGGAACCATGTGTGGCTGCAGAAAAGCAGGCCTGAAATGCTTTATAGTATAGTAGGCATGTGCAGACTAGTATAGTAGGCATACTATAATATAGTTTGCAATTTGCATATATTTATGTAGTGTAGTAGGCATACTGCAGACTGTGGCTGCTGATAAGCAGGTCTGAAAAGCTTTACAGAATAGTAGGCATACTGTAGAGCATTTTAGGTCTGCTTTTCTGCAGGCACGCATGCCTTCACAGTTTCCTTTGCATCTGCAGAAAATTAGGCCCGTATAAATAGTTGGCTCTCGAAATTCATCTCAAGACGCTATTTGGATGATATCCTCTCAAGCTCTGATCAGCAACTTACGATGATAGCTAATTATTAGTTTAGTATCACGAGCCTTTCAGTTGATATTGATATCTCAATCACCCCAAATCAGCAACTAACAAGTGTGTAGTTAGTTAGGTATACTGTTTTGTATAATGTATATACTTAACTATTTTGTAGTTCTAAAATATTATGATTTAATATATTATGCTAGTTAAAAATAAAGATAATGAAAAATATTATTTTGTTTCTTATAATCCCTAACTTATTCTTAACCTGGGGTGTTTGAAAAGATTAAAGAACCTATTTACCAATTAAAATCCATCCCAATTGTGTCTTTTGGACTTTAATAGTTAGAAACGGACTTTTCAGCACAGAGCAAGTCAATCTTACTAATTCATCTACTGATGACGAAGGCATTAGGCAATATAATATGAATATAACCTTACTAGTTGGCATTAAACCAGTAATTTCTTAACTTAAATATTTTATTGTAGGTATGTAGGTATTGTATTTATTAGTGTATGGAATAGAATAGAATAATGTAAAGTGATGACTACCCTTACCCCGATTTAAGGTCAAAATATATTAAACACTCTAAATCCGTTTTAAATAGATTTACGCACTTAACAGCTTGGTATATTAATTTTATGTTTAAAAGTAAGCATTCAATATCCCAGAAAACACTCTTAAAATAAGTTTTTTTTATCTTCTAACTGTGGGAAAAATCCCTACGATGGTATCCCTAACATTGTATTTTTCTCCTAATTGTGGGAAAAATTAAAATTAAAGAAATTGGTATCCCTGAGCGCGCTTAAGTCAAGGTCTGCCCATACTTAAGAATTAGCCACTCAAGCAACAGTTTTACAGTACACTTGAGTGCAAGATTTCGTTTATTTAGGGCCAACTCACACGTACCACAACCACACGACATCGCAACGACAAAATGTCGTCGAGCTGTGGTTACGTGTGAATGGTGTCGCTGCAGCATTTTGTGGTTGCGTGAAAATGAAAATGACGACGGTCGTGTGCAGGTCGAAATATTGTATTTCGACTCCGGCTTTTATAGCGGAATATAAAAGATATTTTGTTTCCAACACTTCATTTTACGCAGAGTGGATAACACGTTTTGAATTCCCACTTTTCAGGAATATTGACGTTTATTTTACCTTCCAGTACCAACTTTTGCTACAGCTCTAATGAATTATGAAAACACAATATCTACATAATATAATTCATATCTACATAATATAATATTTCGCAAATAAAAATGTTGTTCGTTAAATTATCAAAATGAAGCTAGTCACAAAAAATTAGCTTGATGGTAATCAAATAAAAAATTTCTAGGGCTCCCGGACTATATTATTTCCACGCCTCATGAGGGGGGGGAGAGTGCGGGTGGCGTGTCGTTGCATCGACGCAAAGTTGTGGTTGCGATGTGGTTGCGACGTGGTTGCGACGTGGTTGCGATGTGGTCGGTATTTTACAAGTGGTCGACAACAACTGCAAAATGTGGTACGTTTGAATGGTCCAGTTCATTTACAATACGAAATATACGCCCGACCACGTCGTGTGTTTGTCATGTGGTTGCGGTTGTCGTGTGGTTGTGGTACGTGTGGGTTGGCCCTAATACGTCGCCCGCTCAAGCGACAGTTTGACAGCACAGTTGAGTGCAAGATTTTGGTTTATTAATACGTGCTCACTCACTTGATCAAAGGCACTCAAAAGCTGTACCCAAGTGAGGTTTATTAATAAGGATAGCAGCTTAAAACACATTTTAAGCGCGCTCTCAGTGATAAGAGCCAACTATTTATACGGCCCTGAATTTCATGAGATCGGGGGGATTGGGGGATATTTTTCTCAAAAGATCATTAACAAGGTTGTTCTAAGGTAATTTTTTTGTAAAATGTATTAAACAAAGTTAAAGAGCGATAATTTTTAATTTAGGGTAAAAAATTATATAAACATATTTGTAGGCAAAATAATTTGCAACAAATTATGTTCTTAAAATTTTCTGTAAGACTTATAGTTTCCGAAATATCACGAAAATAGTGTTGTCACCCCTTTTTTCAAGATGGCGGCCGGGGGACAAAGGCGGCGACCCCACAAACTTGAGGTTAAGCTTCTATTGAGCCCCCCAACATATTCCGGAAAAATAAAGTTGCGTCCTCTAATAAATGCAATATTCGGTCCTAAAATTGTAACATTTCAATGGACTATGAAGATTTTGAAAGGAGTTAGATCATTACAATGCCTGAATTGACAACTTTCTGATCGGTCGGTAGATCTTCCTTTGATTCTCAAGCATTTCCCATAACATACAAAACAACATTTGTCAGGTCTCTGCGGTGGTCCTTGTAATTTCTTTGACACTGAAGTGTTTCTATTAAATAATTCATTAATAATTATGTACAGTCGCGAAAATAAGTTTCAATTAATTGTAAAAATTTAAACGTATAGTACATTTTTTTTTCTCATAAGTAAAAATAAAAGTGTAAGTACTATGAATATAATATTATGTACATTAAAATTGCTTGGTGGTAGGTAAATCAAAAACTTCTACTGACTAACTCCTACTTGTTAAAGCATATAATAATATTATATTTCTAATGTGTTAATGAAGCTAGTTTATAAAAGGCATATCGTACAATTTTTTCTTGCCTAAAACAATACGAATGGCTTCTTTTTATTCGCTCGCAAGTGTACCATACTCACAATAATCTAAAACGCTAATTTTTTAAATGTTCGTGAACATTAACGTGAATGTAATCATAATTTGAAATTAGGCTTTTAAGTTTGAAGGCAATTTGAATGGCATATTAATACTTCATTAAAGCCCACTCAAACTGACTCAAATATGATAATCTAATATACGCCGTCACTAAACTTTCATTGATACACCGCGTACCTTGAATTAAATAAGTTACCAATATTATTATAAATAAATAAAAGTACGTCTGGCACTTGGGACTGCCGCAGTAAAGCTATTGTATACAGTGTACAGTCTGCCAAATTGAAAAGCCTTGTCCACACTTTGCCTTTTTCTGTTAGTCAAGGGCATGTGTTATAGCGCAGTCAACAGCGAACGTGAGGCATTCCCGCGACGCATGCCCTCTGACCGTATCCAAAACTTAAAAAATGACAATGTTAGAGTTGCGTTCGTTGACGCATCCAATTATTGAATGCTCCAAAATGAAAATTGAATGACAGAAGATCACGAAAATTGAAGACGAAAGCGCATAGTGCGGACATAGCTAAACGACGTTAGGGTACTGCGTCCACATTTGTATCATTTGCGCGATCAGATCTCCATCGCGTATCATCGAAGCGTGTCAAAATGATACGCGTATCATGATACGCCCCGATCGCTATTAACCGCGTATCTGATACGTGTCGTATCAAATACGCGCATGATCGCCAGAATAATCTAATAGGCGTCCACACTATAATATGCATACTTGATACGGCGCGATGATCGCGACGGAGATCTGATCGGAGATCGCGCAAATGATACAAATGTGGACGCACCGTTAGGGTGCAACAGTCAACAATATAAGAAAATGCGATAAAATAACGAGAACATAAAAAGTGCAATGCACTACGAAATCTGAATTCAGAACAAAATGTGATGGTAGAGTCGACTCTACGATTTTTTGCATATAATCTACTTTTACCTAATAATTGCAAGTTGCATTGCGCTATTGCAATAAAACTTTTGAAATACTTTCGCGTATAGCAAACGGTCAATCTGGAATAGCTGTGGTCGTTTCATCTCTATGTGAGCTGACCCTGAAATAAATAATCTAAAAGCCAAAGGATCATCTCAAACATATAACTGTCATGTAATTTACGAATATAAAATTCAAATGAGAACTATCGACCTACTGCGGCCCACATCCTAGATGCTCCTGCCATGTCCTTTTACCACAATGTCCACCTGATAGATATAAATATCAACTGTTTTATTGCTAATAACTATGCCCACGCTAATTTGCCGTGCATAGAAAAAACTAATGGACCCTACACACTGTACATTGTACAACGAAACAAAAATGTTTGATTTCAGTATTTTCCTATCATTTTTAATTTTTATGGTTGTAGAAAGCGTTAATTATGTATTTTGTTTGCAACAAAAGAATTAATAAATACCTAAATAAAATGCAAAAAATTGAGAGCCACAGTTAAAAGTAATAGTAGGTATGTAACGACAAAGTGGGAAAATTCAAAATGTTCTGAACATTAATATTTTTCGATACTTACCACAAAATACATTTGTGCGAGAATTATTAACCTAATTCCCAAGTACATAACAAGTTGAATTTTATTTACATAGCCTCAATCGCGTCTATTTATCAACTGCGCTTGCGCAATGCAAAATTGTATAGAAATCAAAACGGCGATAATGATCGCAATACTCGCTTCTCCTTACACGTATTCAAATGGGCAATATAAATATTGTCAACATTAATCCCGGTGTAAACAGTGATTGGCAATGCCCTGAGGCTGAATTACGATCATTATGAGCCACGTAAGTAATGGGCGTATAGTTAGCACCAGCTAACAGCTATTATGTTAAAAGTGTTATTTACATTTTCTCTGTTCGAATTATTTAAGTGTTAAATAAATATGTCATTTGTTATCTCTCAATGGACAACATCACGATAATTATAATAGTTCCTGAGTTTGAAATTTTCTGCGCATAAGTTACATCCATATTATTTGTCGCTTATAGTTCAGTGACAGACTTTCAATTTATTCAAATAAGTGTCGATATCAATCGTTAATCAAATATGTTCTCCGTCTCTTTCATCATAAAGAAGGATGATATTTTGTAAAATTAACAGGAGATATTGGGGTTTCATATCTATTTTTTTCAAATATTTTTTTTTCTGCTCTTCTTTTCTGATTAAAATATATCCCACCAAACAACATTTTCATGTAAAAATGCTGCCAAGATGAGAACATAATAGTTCGTGGTGTCAAAAAGTAGTGAGATCTCATGTAGAGCCAAGTTTCAAATCTTACACACTCAGCCCTAAATCTAAAAACCTTAATTTTACACAACTCGCGGCAAAATATTTGATATAATGTGTCAGCCGCACGAGAAGAATCTAAAAACTCTACACATTAGTCAAAATCGGTGGCCTGGCCATTTTCTTGCGGTTAATATTTAAAAAGTTATTAAGTATAACAGAAGAGTAGTTCAAAGCTCATAGCATGACCAATAACAAAATGGCTCAACAAAACAAAACTCACTAGACGAAACACAGCGCAAGCGCTGTTTCACGCCGGTTTTCTGTGAGTCTGTGGTCTCTCAAGTATAACACGTATTTTTTAGGGTTCCGTAACCATAGGGTAAAAACGGGAACCTGTTACTGAGACTTTGTTGTCTTTTGTCTGTCCGTCTGTCTGTCTGTCTGTCTCTCTCCAGTCTGTAACTCAAGAATAATAGCTAGAAAGTTGAAATTTTCACAGATTATGTATATTTCTTGCCGCTATAACAAAAAATACTAAAAACAAAATAAAATTAATATTTAAAGGGGGCTCCCATACAACAAACGTGATTTTTTTGGCCTCTTTTGCTCTATATCAATAATGGCAACAGGTACTTCAGGTAGGTACTTGATTTTTCCTCAAAGTCCTTAATAATATGTCTACTTTAATATTTAATAATAATATTAAAATAAAATAAAAAAAATAACCATACAAAAAACACAATTTTGGCCTAATTTTGTTCTATAAGTGTACGGATATAGGTTAGGTTGGATTTGATAATTTTTTTGTTGTTTCTAGACTAATAGTATGTTACATACCAAATTTCAGCTTTCTCAGACTTTAGGAAGTACCCTAACCGTTTTGATGATAGGTGAGTCAGTGTCCAAAATTGTGGGTTTTTGGACACCTATAAAATCTAAAGTATAATAGCTACGATATTCAAACTTTGCACATTTTATAGTTTCACTCATGTCATTATATCCTAAAAATTTCAAGTATCTGGCATTATCCAAACCAAAGTTACGAGGGTTCAAAAATACGACGAAACGTTTCGAGAAAAGGTAGGTAGTGCCCTTGCGCGCTTCGCTTGGCTCATATTGGCGGGGGCACTCCTGTGCCCCCAGATTTACGCATAGTCGTATTAAGGTGACGCTGCGTTAAAGTAAGAAACCGTGTTGGATATGTTTTAGATTGCTTGTTTTGCTTGTTAAAACAAGCAATGTAACAGCAAAAAATGGAAAGGGCGTAAGCAACAAAATGGTTTTTGTCGCGTAATTTAAAAACCATAAATACATTTCATTTAAGCTATACACATATTAAAGTGTATGCTTCAACCAATTTATGTACAAATTTTGGAACCTTAAATCACTCTCCTCTGTTGAAAAAATAGGAATCCCTTTTTTTACAGAGGTCTTTTCGATTGATAATTCTGTGTTATAAAAGTTGTCCAATCGTGTTATGCTATGGGCAATTCAAAGACAAAGACATGATGAATACTGACAATGAACTTTAGTTTCTTAGCTTTAGTCATTGCTGAGAAAAATCGGCATCGCTACAGCCAAATTATCAAGGCGTCGCCTTAAACGCTTGTATATCTAGTAATCACTTGTTAATGAAATGATATATATTCTAACGCGTTACCGGTAATTATATGTCATTATGTATATGATATAATTATATTATGTTAGGTGCAGAGGCGATAATCGGTCTGTCATTAACCAGTGTGCATATGCCCTTATTCTACATGTTATAAATTATTATCAGTAAGTTAAATTAAATGTATTTTAACTAGCAGGTAACACCCGCACTCAGAAACGAATATTAATTACTTAACTGTAATTACATTAAGATAATATTGACTTAAGATACATTGTCTATCAAATTGAAATTAATAATCATCATTCCTCAGTAAATGTCTCTCAGTGCGACTGTAAGTAGTTACTGAAAAATTTAATATAATATCATTAAATCACATTTTATTTAAGACCTGTTTTACTGTACCTCCTGATAAGTGCCGGATAGGCTATTCACCACTTAACTTGACAGATGAAGTATGGAGAATCTGTCAAAAAAGTTGTGGATGCCTATTCGGCACTTTATCAGGAAGTGGTGAAACAGGCCTTTATAATTTTATTCAGTCTTTACTGGTATTTTTAACGTCATCAAAATATTCAATACTATTTAGTTTTATTGACAATGAAAATTAAATAATTTTACACCTATTTAGCGGTAAAATGTCGCGACTACGTGCATTTAATTTACGGACCAAACATGGAAATAAATATTTTATGACGTCATAAAATCAGCTATGCAGTGTAAAGTCCCTCTTATAAAGTGGCACAAGCATTTTGTTTGAGTGGCTATAACCGATCGAATTTATACCGAAGCTATTACAATAAATTTCCGAATACTGTTTTGATAATATTGTGAATAATTGACTGGTCGTGGTACCGGGTGTAACCTTAGAGCAGGGGTTCGCAAATTGGGTTGCGCAGAAACTATTTGGGTTGTATTCACAGGGTCCCAACCAAAGTTCTCATCAGATTTCTTATATTAGTCAGCAACAATTTTGCCCTGACTAGAGCAGTCGAAGTTTTCCCGTACTCCCAAACAAACAAATCAAAATCTACATTGCGTTTACCATAATGTCAAACTCCTTGGTCCCGAATTTGACCTGCAAACAAAATTTAGACTTCGCTATATAAGTACAGAATGCAATTTTAAAATTAGCATCGTTTATTCTTTAGACATTATGGCCGGTTTAGAATATTTCAGTAATCCAATCCAGCGCGGGATTGGATTGCTGCATTGGAATAATGTAAACCCCGCTATAGGCCAATCAAAATGGATACGTGCGCGTGAAAAGATAACAATCAAAAATTAAAAAACTGGGTATACATACCCTGGAGTCAAAACTGGGCATTTATTACCCTGGGTAGAAATATTTAGAACCACCGTACGATAGTAGGAAAGCGATGTTGCGACTTGCGAGTAACAAAAATGAAGTCGATTCGATTCTCGCTTATGTAAGGGAGTTCTAACGCATGAAACCTAATATTTTTAACCACAACTTTATATGGAAATTTTTCGAGAAAATATCTAAATCGATTTTCTAGCGGAAATCATAAATAAGGCAACACAACACCACCGAGTGTTGATAGATCTAATATGAATCGATTAAGCGATTCCGATGCGGAGATTAGCCGAGCCGTTATTATAACTGATGGAGGCTATACCGTGATCGATAATGTTACTTATAAAATAAGTAATTGGGTATTTGATACTTTACTAATCGTATATTTTCGTAAAGCCGGCTTTAGCATACTTTCCGGATATTTTGACGTAGCTTAGTATGTTTTGATCCAAGAACTACTTCATTAGTAGAGAATTGGCTATGTTTTAATCAAAAGTCTTGCTCCACCAAGGAATTATATTGATACTTGGAATACTTCACGACTCGATCGTTTTGCTATACCAGAAAAGTCCCCTGTAGAGCATTTTGGTATGATACCTACAGTAAGATTTTTCTCAAGCAGGGAAATATTTACAAGTGAAGCATTTTGGCATGTTATCAAAAGTTTTACTTAACCAGGTAAAATTTCTTTGATAGATTTAAAAATCCCAAGGAGGCATATAGGTACAGGCTGTAACAAAAAGTGAAATCCCTACAAAAAAACTCTCTAAAGTTTTTATCACTTAGTTTTGTTACACAGGATAACTTAAATGCTCTAATCCTGACAGCTATGGTCTATCTGAATCTACTTGTGGAAGCACACTAAGCTTATAAGCAAGCTTCTTTCTAGCAAGTTTCTAGCCACAAATTAAATAATTCACCTTAATTTCTTTCTTTCATCAAAATCCTAAACAAACCACCCTGTAATAAATATTTTTTTTTATCGAGCGAAGGGTCGCCGTATATCATTCGACGTGTACCCTCGCCACTTCACCAGGCGGCATAAATCGTGCGCAGGCGCACCGACGATGAGTTGATGGCCCCACAACGTAACAAACATCCAAACACACGTAAATTGTGTTGTATAAATAATCCTGGCTCATTGTTTACCTTGTGCACTATAATCGTAAAATTTAAAAACTATAAAGTGGATTTATTATGATTATGTTCGTGGTAGTACATTAGTGACTTAATAGTAATAAAATGAAGGAAACTAAAGGATCCTTTAAGAAAATAGATAAAGAATTGTATAAAAATTGATGTGAAGATTAATAGATATAACTTTGCGCAACTTAAGAATAGTTCTTACTCCTCCCTCTGTTTTTAGTTAAAAGTTCCTGATGGACGACGTAAGCTCAAAATTCCTCATCCCTCGGAACTGTATATTTTTCAGCGATATTAAATAGTCATATCCACTGGATGTCCGTCGTCAAGTGTCTGGTACAATGTATACCGTACAAGGCAAGCAGATTCGCTGCGTAATTCGCTGTGTAAAATTAACTAAGGGGCTAGTTCTGTGACAAACTGCATCAGAATCGATTCAGCAGTTCGAACGATAAAAAACCACTTCTTATAACTTGTAGCAATAATGAGAACAAATCAATCGTGATCGGAGTTCGAACCCGCGCTCAGTCACTAGCCCCATAAAACTGAATTGAGCTATTGTGCTATTGTTGCCCCGTACTTTTCCTTTCAAGTAATTAGTAATGCTATGTTTCTTTTCAGTTTTATTGGGCTACGAAGGTTTCTTGAGCCTAGGTTTTTATCGTGTTTGTGCTGATTCGGAAGTTCAAAAAGGGTTCACTTTTAAACTTCTGTATCAAGAAAGTTCTAGTGATTTAATATGCATGAGATGATGAAGAATAAGAGATGCTTGAGTCTAATAAGAGTCGACGCAACATTCAAATGAGAATTGGATCCTTGTCTACCTTTTATAATAACTCTATACTGTACCATACTCGGCGAAACATGGCGGTAGCGGCCATTGACTCTCTGTCAAAAACTTGTCATTTTCTATAAAAGCCGCGATTGACAATGAAGTGTCAGATGCTTTGTATAGAAAATGACAAGTTTTTGAGAAGGAGTCAATGACGGCTTCCGGCATGTTTCGCCGAGTACAGTACAGTGATTTTAAGATGCATGAGATGAAAGAAGAATAAGAGTTGCTCGAGTCTAATAAGAGTCGACGAAACATTCGAATAATGAGAATTGAATCCTTGTCTAACTTTTAAAACAACACTAATATAATGTTATTTAAAATTCCGCGCCAAAATCTGAGCTATTATTATGTATGTACGATTTTGATAATAACATTTATCAAACAGTCTATTGTTTAAGCGCCATTTCATTTATACTGTAGTCTAAACAGAGTCTTAAGCCATTGTTTAAAATGTGTATGATCCTCTGAAAGTACTACTTTCAGCATATTTTTATTATTTCACAATAGACGAGTCTTATTAGAGTGGATATCTCCAGCTAACTGACATCTTCAGGCTTGACGACCATACTACATTTGCACTCTGGCAGTGCCGGCAAAAAAGAGAACAAAACAGACAGACCTAATGTGACATTCAAGGGGTAAAGCAACTTATCCTGCGCTGTGCCGGCGATCTACTCATCATCAATGTCTTACTAATATCCGATCGAGAGTATACATTTTTTTACCCATCCCAAAAAAGTGTGTACATTGCCGTTAGTGGGCCCATATATACGATCTTTATTGTGCAATATCACGTATTCTACAATATTATTGGCCGACCACTTAAAGAAGTTTTCACTTCAAAAATAATTATTATTTATGAAAGAAGTCTCGTTAGTATTTACATTTCGTACAAAGATAGGAGTTAGGACAACTTTAGAAAGTAACTCTCACCATGTTGCCAGGATGTAAGTATGTATGTTCGATATTTCCCCAAAACGTGGGAATCGTGACAGTATCGGTACCGAACTTGATTACACAAAGGTCGCGGGACTTTCTCCGTATCTTATCTACGAGGTGGCCAAATAACGACCATAGACACGGCCAGGAGCGAGTCTGGGTCGCGCCATAGACAATACGATCAGGAGTGAGTCTGGGTCGCGCCATAGACAATACGATCAGGAGTGAGTCTGGGCCACGCCATAGACAATAAGATCAGAAGTGAGTCTGGGCCACGCCATAGACAATACGATCAGGAGTGAGTCTGGGCCATGCCATAGACGATACGATCAGGAGTGAGTCTGGGCCACGCCATAGACAATACGATCAGGAGTGAGTCTGGGCCACGCCACAGACAATACGATCAGGAGTGAATCTGGGCCACGCCATAGACAATACGATCAGGAGTGAGTCTGGGCCACGCCATAGACAATACGATCAGTAGTGAGTCTGAGCCACGCCATAGAAAACTCGGTCAAGAGGGAGTTGGATGAGATTACGATCGAGACTATGAAGAGAGGGTATTTTGTAAAATTAGCGCGGTCAAATAAACAAACTTTTTATATGATTGCGCTATGACCCGTGACGTCGTACACTGTAGTCCTAATATAAACCTTCCTTGGACTTCCACGAATATTTCAAGATTAAAATTAGCCAAATCGGTGCAGTCTTTCTCGTGCTTTAGCAAGACTAATAAATAAAATTCATTTTATTTATATAGATAGATTGGTTTGAAAAGTAATGGTCCACTCGTTTAGATACTACGATGCCACGGACGGACGTAAAGACAGACAAACTATACTGTACTCGGCGAATCATGGCGGTAGCGGTCATTGACTCCCTGTCAAAAACTTGTCATACAAAGCCGCGATTGACTGAACAAAGGTTGCCTGGAAGAGATTGCTATTTAGTAATAAGGCCGCCTTTGTGCACTCTCATCATTTTATTGCGTTTTTAATTTATGTGTGTGTTTGTAATTACTGCGATGTCCACAATAAAATATATTCATTCATTCATTCATTCATTGACCACACTTCACTGTCAATCGCGGTTTATATTATAGAAAATGACAAGTTTTTCAGGGAGTCAATGACCGCTGCCGCTATGTTTCGCCGAGTACAGTACATGGGGCACACTAAAAGTTTTGCACTTCTAGCTAATTGGAACTATTTGAGTTTTGAATGTTATATTTTTTTAAGCCTTGCAGCCTTCTTAGCAACATAGAAAAAAATTGGCGGAAAATCATTTGTCAATAATTTTTTATCACACATCAAAGTTCTACGTACGCAACGAAATTGGAAGCGAAGGTTTTTTATGATTTTAAAAGTTCTCTCTCTCTCCGCAAGACTGTGCTGCTCGTCTTCAAAATGCTTTTGGGAGAGAAGCACCTTGTTTGAGCACGGTGAGGAGATGGTATGCTGAATTTGAAGGAGGTTGAGTTTCTTTACATGACGAATTTCGTGAAGGGCGGCCTTTAACTGCCGTTAACGAAAATAATGTGGCTACTGTTACCTACGAGACGATTAGAGTCCGAAATATTGGGGATTGGTATGAATCAAATAAAAAAAAAATACACGAAAAATTGCGAGTTCGGAGACTTTGTTGTCGTTGGATCCCTCATGAACTGACAGCGGAGCAGAAGCAGGCTCGCATTGAATGGTGCTCACATATGCTACTGAAGCACGACCACGGACATTCTAATGCTGTTTATGACATTATCACAGGAGACGAAACGTGGATTTGTTGTTTTGAACCTGATAAAAAACAGCAATCTTGTGAGTGGGTGTTTGAAAATGAGAACAGGCCAACAAAAGTGTGGCAGGCGTGAAAACGTTGATAAGAAAATGATCGCGTTTTTTTTCTGAGCTACGGATCCCATCTGTACAATTCCACTTGGAGAGCAAAAGAGTGTTAATGCTGAGTGGTATTACACCATTGTTTATCCGGGATATTAGAAAAGGTTCGCGAAAGACGACCAAGAAGCCGCATTCTCCTACATCATGACAACGCCATTTCACACACGGTCAACGAAACAAAATCATGCTTAGCTTCCGAAAAAGCACAATTCGTCACCCATCCTGCGTTTAGCCCTGACCTAGCACCTTGTGATTTCTGTATTTTCCCCAAAATTAAAGATTTAATGAGAGGTTTCACTTTTACCACCTCCGAAGAGGCAGTGATAGCATTCAATCAGCGCGTAGAAAACATGCCTTCAGATCTGTGATCCTCCTGTTTAAAAAATGGTTCGATAACATAAAAGAATATTTAGAATGTAAAAGATACTCTCCTTTACATTATTTTTGGAAAAGCAATAAACATAATATTTTGGTTATAACACGTCGGTTTTTTAAGTTACGCAAAACTTATATTGTGACCTACGTATAACACCCCTCTATTTTCATCGAGGGTTAAGATGTAGGAAAATATCGATTAGCTAACACAAATTGGTATAAAAGAAACAAAGTAACTCAAGTATTACGGCGACAATGAACTTTACGAGTAACTGAGGCTGTTTCAGTTTATTGCTCCGGTCATACCAATAACGATTTATAGATATTAGATACTGAATATACAATATACGCATAGAAGAACAGATAGACAGAATTGAAGATATGAGTGAATAAAGTGGATAACTATACTATACTCGGCGAAACATGGCGGTAGCGGTCATTGACTCCCTGTCAATAAATTGTCATTTTCTATACAAATAACAAAGCCGCGATTGACAACATCTGACACTTCATTGTCAATCGCGGTTTATATAGAAAATGACAAGTTTTTGACGGGGAGTCAATGACCGCTAACGCCATGTTTCACCGAGTATAGTATAACCTTTTACAACATTAAGGGCAATTGCTTATTTTTTCCTTTATTACTAATTTGAACAAACCTTATAACTTGCCTACTTAACCATATAGATTATAGCTAATATTGTGTCTATACATAGAATCAACATTTTTTTTATTTGAAATCATTTTCCCGGTTCTAAAGCCTCCATTTATGAAAAAAAACGTCAGTTTTCAAATTGTTAGTTACCAACTTCATCCACTCGTGACATAAATAATGAATTTAATGATTCTAGTAGTAGAGTTAATTCACAATGTACACTTGCACAAAATATTATGAATTGCATATGATGCATATTCTACCGTGATAACGACAGCTAGAAAGAAGTCTAACGTCGGGAAATTCAGAAATTACAAAAATGCTCTTCAAAATTTGTAAGTGCTTAAAACTACTGCATGGATTCATTTGAATATCCTAAAAAATACTTTATGTTCTATTGATATAATTATCTATATCCTATGATTTCTTCAGTGACTATCAATCAGCAAAGCTACTTGAAGATTTAGAATATTGTACAGTTCGTAAAGAGCTCGAATTAATGTTAATAAGTAATTAATATACAAACTAGGATCGATACAATGTGCTCAAAAATTGATACATTTAGAATATTCCTCCCTCAATCCTTAAAACTAGGGGATGAATGTTTGTAATGTTAAATAATTGGTACAAAGGAACTGCTGAAAATCGACGAATATTGTTTGCAATTCATCCAAATGCCAAAAAATACATTTCCATGGAAAATTAATCCAAAGCAAGCACAGTCAAGATTTCATAAAAGCTAAGTCTCAAACGCTTCATCTAAGCCTTAAAATGTGGCTTGGATTACCTTTCAAGGAGTGAAAATATTATAATATTATTTCTCATTAATGTAGAGCAAATTTCTACTGCTCTTAAATATATAAATGTAACAAAATGCCTTAGCCCCATAACTGCGAATAAATTATTTAAGAGTTTCTGCCAATGTTATAGGTTTGAGAATAATTTATTTATTTCCTAATCCCCATAAAAACAATAACCGTATACTATCGTATACTCAAACACTGGAAAAGTCACACGGCAAAAGCTTTTACAGCGTGATCAAAATAGCGTTAATACAACGATAAAGTTTATAGGTCTGTAAATTTTAATTCGATTAAGATTATAGTAGTTTTATTTAATTTTATAGAATTTTACTACTCACCGTGTAAAGTCAAGTCCATAACGATAAAACACTTTCACTCAAACACAACAATTTTCCCACCAAAAAATCACTAAACACCATTAACGATGAAACATTCGAAGGGTCAATTAAAATTTTCACTTTTATAATTTTCGAAAATCCTGAAAAAGCAGCCAGCACTTTTGAAACGTTCGATTTTTAAATACGACGAAACATTTAAAGGGTCAATTTAAAATTTTACTTTTTTAATTTTCGAAAATCCTGAAAAACACCAGCCAACACTTCAAAAGGTTTTTTTTTTAATCCATGGTCCGGCACTGAAATACTTTTTAGCGGCCAGTATTTAATTTTATTTTTGGAAGCTAAATATTTTTATGCGTCTTTTTTTAACTTTTTAAAATTGGCATACGCGTTCCATTTCTTGGCGTGCTGACAGGCTGCGCGTGCGCCGGGCACTGCGCCGGTATTGAACTTGCGCGGCTTTCGCTACTGATTGTTTAACGATCCCGATAAAAGTCCACACTAAAAGTACCGCTAACATTATTGATAATATTTATATCGGGACATTATGCGACGATTTACAGCACACCCACGATCTTGGAAGGAAAGCGAGGAGTATGCCGGGAAAATTGCAGGAGAATTTTCTTTTATAGTTTATGAGTTTAACTAATATAATTTTAGACGTAGCATTATATTTGGGTATATTTATAATATTATGGGGTATTTTTAATGTTACAAGACCCATCAAGTCCCGTAAGGCCCATATGGGCCGCGATAACAAAAGATTTCCAGGAATTGGTGATCGACGGATTAAACGAGATAATCTTTCAGTTCTTTATACATAACTAGCGACCCTCCCCGGCATCGCGCGGGTATAAAATATATAGCCACTGATAAAAAATATGCCTATAGCCTCCCTCAATAAATGGGCTATCTAACACTGAAAGAATTTTTCAAATCGGACCCGTAGTTCCTGAGATTAGCGCATTCAAGTTAGCCCTTTCAAATAATTTTCCCCGTTTTTTCCACATTTTCCTCTATTTCTTCGCTCTTATTAGTCTTAGCGTGATAAAATATAGCCTATAACCTTCCTCGATAAATTGGCTGTCTAACACTGAAAGAATCATCAAAATCCGTTGCGTAGTTTTAAAGATTAAAGGGAACAAAGGGACATGAGGGAAAAAAAGCGACACATTTTCCTCTATTTCTTCGCTCCTATTAGTCTTAGCGTGATAAAATATAGCCTATAACCTTCCTCGATAAATGGGCTATCTAACACTGAAAGAATCATCAAAATCCGTTGCGTAGTTTTAAAGATTAAAGGGAACAAAGGGACATGAGGGAAAAAAAAGCGACTTTGTTTTATAATAAGTATATAGATGATTTTCGGCAACGGCTGCCAATCTCCTAGAATTTCTAAAAGCGTACGAATTACATGAGCTTTATTGCAAAAGCATTTGAAAATCTCTTTTCCATAAGCCGTAATAAAAGTTCTAAAAGATTGCAAAGTATTTCAAAGAACACGATTTTTAATCTCAATTATCCTGAAAATTAAAATAAGGAAATCATAGTTTCATTACATTGAAATATCTAGAAATTACTCTTTGATATTTTAATATTTCAAAGATATTTTCAAAACATCTCAGTAATCACTAATCATAGTCATAACGGGTAAACTAAACAAAGTTAACTGTGGTTTAAACAGCACTTATTAGTGGGCTAAGTTAAGTAGCTTTAAACTTAGTTCCATGAATTGTCTTATTTCCTACCGAACCTGAATACTTAATTTGCAAACCAAAAGGTGTCCTGTTTTTAACATATTGTCTATCGTGTGCGTATTGAAAATTATCCATTGTTTATTTGCTACATGATTTTAAACTCTAACACCGGGATTAAGGGTATGTTTTTGAGTGTATCGACCTACAATAGAGCAATGTTTTCCAATTGTTATAGGTAGTACTGAAGCTATCACTCAAAGCTCCAGGTTACAGTGGTGTAAGTCATTAGCTTCAATGAGCTTAATGAGCTTCGTGTAGTAGTCATTTGCGAATTGTTATTACGTGTGAGCTTAATAAGTATATAAACTCCGTTTATACAGAACACTAATTATAAATTTTTTCGATTTTTTTTATATATGTTCAAAGTGCACTCTATAAAAGCTTTCAATGTTCCTACATTTCTATTTCACGTCTTACTATCCTTTACAGCTTAAGAGTTGTTTTTGTTAGTCCTTATACACGTAACGGATTGCACTATGGACTGATTGCCATAAAAAAAATTCGGGAGTACTTACAGAGTCCGTCCTACGAATTTTGAATCACTTGTTCTGATGAGAGATTAACATTTTTTACTCACCCCAAAAAAGTGCAAAATACCGCCAAAGAAGGTTTCACTTTTAAAAAATGTTTTATTCCATTTCCAAAGTTCCATTTATAAATACGTGTTGTCTTTAATTTCGATCGTGTATTTGATCGTATATCTTTAAATCTAACGCACAGATATGAATTATTGATTCCAATTAGCCGAGAGGAAGCTGTCAGTGGGATTTCGTAATCAGCTCGAAAAGGCGTGCACACGTTCTTGTTAAAATATTATTGTTAAAGTTCAAAATACAATTTGGGTTGGGTTGGCACAGTATCTATACCAATATTATAAAGCTGAAAAGTTTGTTTGTTTGAACATGCTAACTTCAAGAACTATACTGGTTCGAATTGCAAAAATATTTTGTGTTGGATAGTCCCTTACGCCCTCAGGGTCTGTTTCACCACTTACCAATAAGTGGCGGATAGGCTTTTCAGGTAGTAGGGTGGTGAAAAAGGCCCTTGGTGTTTCTATTTATTCGTATTTCTATTATAGCCAGGCCATGCCAAGAGCCACTCATCTAAGACATTTTATAAATTACCCAACTTAACTTTAGTTTATTGTACAGTTAAGCAAAAAAATATTTTCAGTTTTGAGTCAAAACCATTGATTGAAATTATTGATACATTGAAATAAAGTTAAGTTATCATTCAACGTCTCCAAGTGCTGCTGTTAGTCGTGCTCTATATTGTTAGGAAGTTGTATGCGCCGCCCCTAACACGGTCTCGTCAGATTTTCACGTACGAATTCCCAGTTCCCAGCAAAACGCAGCGATCGGCGATACTGTCGAAAAACCTGCCCATTACAGCTACGTGTCGAAATAACGGTGTAGGTCGGGACTAAGTTACGGGCTGTAGCGTTTAGCAGGGGACCTATTCTGGTAGCTCGAACTTCGATCGCAGGCTGGCCGAGAGTGAGCGTTTGTAATCGAGTGACATCGAGCTACATTCGAAGTACAACATTTAGGCCGAAGGGATATCCAGAATTTTATATAATTTTAGAAAAGTTTAGAAACTTTTATTTTCTTACTAGATGACGCCCGTACCTACGCGTTGCGCTAAATTTGTTTATTTGAACTGTATATTTTCTGGCTTAAAAATTATTCTCTATGTCCTTTCCCGGGACACAAAGTATCACCATACCAAACAGCAAAATCGGTTTAGCGGCTTGAACGTGCAGAGGTAACAGACCAAAAGACAAAAAAACTTACGCATTAATTTATAATATTAGAATGGATATTATAACTTTACCTATTCGATAACCTCTTGTAACATAGAGGACATAACCTAGGTATTAAATCTAGGAATTCATTTTATGTAAGTATTTTATTCGGTCTTAGGCTCTAAACACACTAGGCTGAATTACGCCGGCGTAAATTCCGCCGCGTTTACGCCGCGTTTAAATTGCATACAAAATACGGGCCGAATACGAAGGGTGGCCCACTATTACGTCGCGTTTTGTATACGTTTGACATTTGCGGCGGAAATTACGCCGGCGTAATTCAGCCTAGTGTGTTTAGACACATAGGTATTATGGTTGTTATCGTTGCCTCCCCAAAGGCCAAATCTCACGACACCTTCAAAATCACAGACTGCGACAGCAACTGCTTCCAACCGCCGCTGCCTATGCCTCAGGCCACAGCACACACCCTGCGCGTAGTTTTGATACCGGCGCGATGAATCTGACAGCCTCTCGTGTTGTCGACGCTCATTACTATTCATAACACATATTGCCACACGCATTCCCCGGTAATGGGAAAATTTGTTTAAAGCATTGAGTGTCCATTTGGGATGGCTGTACTCCACAAAATAATCAGCCTGTATATAAATATCCGTTTTCACTATTCAACGATTTTGGACTGCAAACACGCTATTTGGATTGGTCATCTTTTGTATGAGCTTCCTCTTCTTACTCATTATTTTCCAATGGAAATATAGAAACAGGTTAAGTGCGAGCTGGTGCATGAATTGATTCACACAAAGTTGCAAAGTTGGTTTAGCAAGAGTATGTTTATATTGAAACGATGCGATGCGATGCACTTTTAAATAACCCATTCAAAAGTTAATTTCATTAACTACAAAAGAAGATGCACATTGTATTGACAGATTAATTGCCTCCGGCCATAGACGACCTTTTCCAATTTTGGATACGTCGCTTAGCCTCGTCTGATGTGAACAGACCCTAACTAGTAAATACCATGTTACTAACTTAATACTTGTTCCGTTTTCGTCTTCCGTAGATCAGTTACAACTAATAGATAAGCTATGATAAAGTGATAAGTGATAACAAATAATTTGTTATCAGTCACTCATCGGAGAAAGTTTGTTTTGATTCAGCAATCTACCAGCGTAGATATACTTTGAATATCAGCTCCGTTACAAATCATGCGGGCTAGTAAAAGTTCAGTTTGAGGGTTAGGTAAGTAATTATTAATAAGTTATCTAAATTAATTATTAAGTATGTAATAAAGTTTTATCAGATAACATTTGTCGCTTTTGAACTACATAATTTGAGTAGATGCGGCTTTTCATTCGCGAATATGAAACAAATTAGAAACTAAAGCAATGCGCGCAGGATGGACCAGAAAAGGATAAAAGAAGGAAATATAATTATGTATAGGTACAAAACCATATTTTGAATTGTTGCAACATTTTAAGAATGTTATTTGGAAACGCGATGACTTTTGTCGTTGTTGTGCTTTACGCGAGATTAAAATTCTAAGTCAGCATTCATACTTATGTCGTCTACCTCTTCACGTCCAAACCGCTGAACCGGTTTTGCTGAAATTTGGCATTGAGATACTCCCGGAAAAATTTTCATTTCCCGGGCGATAATTGGCGCAACGGAGTTGCGGGCGTCATCTAGTAATAGTATACGTTGAATGATACATCCATCCATCCATCGAGAGTCTGGACTCCGTAAGCTAAGCGCGTAACTCGCCAGACGTTAGTCATTCAAGTTTTGACTTGATCTAAATTACTATGTGTCGTAGAGAGTTGGTCAATAGCCATGTACACTTTGTACAGTAGCTAATTCACAATACAACTGTGAAATCTGACTCGGAAACTTTTAGAGGTGTGAAACTGTGAACGCTTTTATGGCATTTCATAACTGACACATTTTAACATCAATCAACGAAAGTTGATTTATCACGGGGTCACGAAGAGATGCCTGCAGCCAATTTGTCAGATATAAAATGACGCTTGGACTACGTTCTCAAAAGGCTGCAAAAGGCATATCAATGGCTTCTTTCTTTGTGTGTAGAGGTATAATATCATGTCAGTCTCGTAATAACTGCAGAACAATACAGACTAATAGAAATTGCGCAAAAAATATGATCAAATAGTTTCAATGCTGCCTGCTTCTGTTACGTCCGTTATTTTGTGATCTTAGTTCTAACAAAAGGCTGATCTTCAGGTACAAACACACAATAATTAAATAATACCCTATTATTTTTTGTTAAGTACATTCTTAATTTAAATATAAACTCAATTGAACTATAGTTTCAAAGTTCAATTTTAACTACGGTCTACGATAAGTTACCATCAAAGCTTTATAGACAATTTATAATAGATTGGCCTCGCGAGCTAGATCTCATCGAAAATTCTGCCTGGCCTCAATACCGGCCGAAGTTCTGGACTCATATCGAACCGTCACTTATCAGTCCCATGTGTGGCCTGGTGCTATCTGACGGCGCCGGCGCTCTGTCGCAACCGTGATAATGAATGGTGCCAGGTACAACGCATGACCAACGAGCTTGACGGACGAGCGAACTAATCCGGTCGGCACTTACACCTTATTGTCAAGGAATAAGGCTCAAAGATGGTAAACTGGAACTGTTTTTGATGGTACACCGACGACAGAGGGCCGCTCCAGGGTTAGCCCCGATAGGGTTGCCTGGTGAACCAAAAAGTCGGACTAACCAGCTTTTATATGAAAAGATCAGGCATCCGCAAATACTATATTTAATCTATCTTGCGACAGCACAAGCAAGTATTTGACAGGAATTGCACAATATCTGCTCTGTCTAAAAATTTGAAAATATCTAATTTTGCAAAGTTTTCCTGTTTCATTGCTAGAGCGAGATACATATTACCCGTGATTTCGCTTTATCTGAGCGCTCGGCAACCCTAGCACTGAAGACATGCGCTTTGATGCATGTCACGACTCACGCTTCTATGCAGCATTTTGCACACTTCGCACCCAATTTGTAGTAACGTATAGTATGCCAATGGTCGTTCACTCAAACAATGTACCTATCGAAAACGATGACCTTAGTTTCTTGACGACTAAGAACCTGTTTCACCACTTCCTGATAAGGTACCTACCGGATAGGCTATCCACAACCTTTTTCACAGATTTATCCCTGGAAAATGCGCATTATTTAGCAATAATGGTTTTTCCTTGTTTGCACCCGAGCCCGATCTCACAGATACCATCTTACCTTTCCGGTACCAATTCGCCCCACTCTGTCAGCACGTCAATTATATTCCAATAACTTACACTTTCCGTTAAGCAAACGTTTGCGCGGCGTTTTTCTGCGCTCCGCCGCCTCGAGGGTACTCGATATAACATTGACGCAACGCAAACACCGCAACGTTCAATCATAATATTGACAGACCTCCCTGCACGGGACATTTGCGAAGTAATTCCAATCGGCGCGCGCGCAGTTTTAAAAGGGAACTGGTTGTGAGTTATGTTATGGCGATAGCAAAGGTAGAGTCAACGGTGGAATTATTTATAGCCTTCTTCGTCATCAGAAGCAAAGGTTTATCCGTTTCATTCGTAGATCTGAGCTTGAAAGGAATAACACGAGGGTGCGTGCTGACCCTGGATGGGAGTTTTGAAGGAGGTTCTATAGAAAATTATATCTGGAACTCCAAAGTTTGAAACAGATTTGAAATGGATACAGATAACACAAAAAGAGAGTACATCTAGGGATAAGGAATTTCTCGTTGGTTATAATCGGAAGATCTCGTTGAGAAGCATTGGTCTGGGGATGGTACATGAAGAACTAATAATCGATCCATGTGGATTGCACGTCGCATTGGCACTCTACAATTTCTCCTTCTTATGATTCTCCGATTGTTTATGGCCTGGTGTGATTTTTTACTATTCTAACGACATTAAAGAAGTTTTTAATTCAAAAATTGTGATCGGAAGGTCCTCAATCGTGACCATCGGTGCAGGTGCAGGTTTCGTGTAGTTCATTACTCCAAATACAGTCTGCGCAAATCGCACGCCATGTTTTACTTCTGAAATAACTTTGTTCAAACTACATACATGTTCAACATTTTGTCTATAAAAATAAGCGATTTTATAACTGCGCTTTCTTTATTTACAATTTTACGTTAATAAGTAACATAGTCTTATAGATTATTTAGAATTCATTATAATAGTATAGGTACTGAATTCTGGATATTCAACTATAACATAATATTCTGCATCTAACGATGTGATAATGTTTTTACCTTCAATTTTATTAAGGTCTCTGAAATATTTAATATCAGTTTAATATTTTTAGGCCAATGAGATGGAAGAAATCCTAAGCATCTGCAGAGTTAAATTAACAAACCAAAAAAATTTAATTAGCAGAAAAATACAATTAAAACTAAGCAACATAGGTACTCAATAAAAAGGTTGTGGGGCCCTGCACATAATTATAATAAGTAACAAACTACCGGAAGGTTGGTGAACTTTAATTTTCAATGTTATGGCAACAGTTTCAGCTTAACACAAATAGCAGAACATTCATTTTTAAACTTTTTCAATGGGGATTTTTTAATTTGTGAAATATGACAGCTGTTTAAGACCACAATATTACGCAAAGGTCGGAGCAGAGGGCGCCTCTAGCACTTACAGTAAACAATCCGACTAAAATCCGACATGATGCATACAGCATAAGTCATATCAGAATATTTATAGAAACGTAGTTAAGCGTCGAACAAAACTTGCTACAAAACAAGTATGCTGGTGCTGCCTCTAGCATAAAAACACTTTTTTTTTTTTTTTTTTTTTTTTCGAAAGGGTCTAAGCTACTGGTCTGGTTAAGACCATGGTAGTTTAATCGTGGCTATAACTAGTCTGTTGCTAGTTGGTTTGGAGATAAACAATGAGGGGGCCTGGCCCCCTCCCCTAAAGTCACACGTGTGACATTCTAATCGGGCAATATTGGGGAGAGCTACGAAAATAAGCTATTTTCATCTGACGTGGGGACACGGATCCCCCCTGCTCTTAAGGGGTCCGACCCCTTACTCACTCTCTGACGGGTGAGGCTGCTCGCACGCGATAGCACAAACTAGCTGCGTACGAGTTATCGCGGTAGATGAGCTCAAGTTATTAATGTTATTGCATAAAAGAGGGCCGTCCCTCTCCCCTTCCGAGTCCGGTTGGGGTGACATACGCGTGTATGTTCTAATGTCAAAGTAATTGGTAGAGCTCTCTACGACAATGTCGCGATCGCGGTCATGATTTAGGTGTGTTCCTATGCTATCCGCATGCGAACTCGAACCCGGGATCGAGCTCGGCACCGGATTTCGGTCGGTCTGTCTGTTTGTCGTTCGGGTCGTGTTAACTCCTCGGGGAAGGCGGGTGAGTGTGATTTGTGTTTGCGTAACTGTACACAGTACGTTACGTATTCCGTGATGGGATCTACAGGGTCGGCTAAGATATGCTTAGGCCGCCTGAAGGGGTATCGGAATGTCCGTGCGTCATGTTCGTAGTCCACAGCCTTACGAATGAGCGGATTGGGATGTACTTTTCCTTTCTCAAAGAATCTCTCCGAGAGTTCTTTGATATAGGCTTGGATAGTGATAAGCTCGCAGTCTCTATGCAAGTCGATGTTTCGCATGTAACGGGGGGCACCTGTTGCCATGCGCAAAAAACGGTTTTGAACTCGTTGCAATTGGTTCATCTGATTGTCACTTATGTGTGCGAAAGAGACGCACGCATAAGTGAGTATCGTTCTTATACATGTTTTGTATAAGGTGAGCTTATGTCTTAAGGACATTTTGCTACTCGCGTTGAGTAAAGGATATAATTTGTATAATACAAATTTCGCTTTACGTATAAAAACACGAAAAACCCTGTTGCTACATAGCTTCGCCTGGTGGCAGGTGGCAGGTAATAGTGTCAGAAAATTCTTGTCAACAGTATTTTAAACGAGTCGACCAGACGAGTCTTCTTGTAAGTTGGGTCTACCCTTGCGGAAAAAGAAATATCGAAAACCCTCAAAAACCGCTTGATCTACCCTGAGAGATTTATAGGTCTACCCTGAGAGACTAGGAGAATATCTAGCGTAACTATACTATACTTTTTCTAGAAGTAACAAAACATACATAATAAATATTTTATTTTATTCTCTATCAGTCGATATCTTGAAAAATAGCAGACTTTCAAACTATTCATAAGCTGGTCCCTTCCTAGAACAGATCGTAGTGAGTTATGTGTGAGCAGAGCCAGCTTCCCAGCTTATTGCCCTGGCCCTTATGAGATTAGCATTAAGGTCAGATTAGAGGTAGATAAAGAGTGAATGGAATGTGATGTGTGAGCAGTAGCAGGCGATTTGTCGGCCACGGCGGCTAGCGGTGGATCAAAGGCGATTGACGAATGCCGCCCACCTAAAAAAGTAAGGGAGAGCGTAAGCTTGCGATTTCGATCGAGTTTCGATGTGGAGATAAGAGGCTGTCCAGAACTTAAAGATTTAAATAACAATGCTAATTATAAATATGTAAATTATTTTGTTGTGAAAATGTTGGTGGAAGTGGAAAATTGGAGAATATGGGATACTTTTACTGATGAGCTTTTGTTGTTTACGGTAGTACAATTCAAGACTTGAGTGGAAGAATAAGGTAAGTAACATGAAAAAACTTCCCGTTTTTTTGCTTAAATGGAGGCTTTAGGGCCTGAAAAATTATTTGAAATAGAAAAACTATGGATTATATGTGTAAACAGGTAAACTAACTAGGTTATGAAGTAGATAAGTTACAAGACGTTTCATGAAAATAATTAGGGAAAAAATGAGTTATCTTTTAACGTATAAGGTTCTATTATTGTTTGCACCAACCACTTCTAGTGGTTAAAAATATTTTATAATATTTTTGTGTTTGTAATACTATGTTTAAATGTGAGTTTTGTTTGATTCTATATTCGTATATCATACATAATACAATGCATAATATCACATGTGTACATGTCACAAAACTTTCTCTTCCTAAAAGTTCGTCCGACTTAAAATTGCAAGTCTGTGTTGGTCCTTATAGGATTTTGAACGTGTCGTGAACGTGTGCGGTCAGCTTTTGCTTGTTGTCAGATTAACATTTTTTAATTGTTCACTGGAATTTTATTAATAAGTAGACTGTTTCTATAAATAAAAGAACGTGGAATTTATTGTTTTGAAATATTTTGCCGCCTTATATACCCATTATTGGAATGTTTTCTTATGGAATATTAGTAACTAGCGACCCGCCCCGCCGTCGCATGGGTATATAAAATATATAGCCACTGAATAAATTATTAAAATCGATAGCCTATGATCCTTCACGAGGTCTACTTCTTATCTGTGCCAAATAACATAAAAATTGCATCAGTAGTTCGCGAGCTTAATATAGCTATAAGCCCTTTCAAATAATTTCCCCCGTTTTTCCACATTCTCCTATTAGTCTTAGCGTGATAAAATATAGCTTATAGCGTGATCTAATTCGTATGAAGTTTGCGCCTTTTGATTTTATTTTTAAACATAAATAGCGAACTTGGCTGGTATGAATTTTAAGTTTTTTTATTAGGTATTTAATATGCTATGACGATTAGATAACAAACAAACAAACAAATCTTTATTTACCTCAAATAGAATTTTACACGTTATCTTAAACAAAACACTGCTCCCCCCACTAGGTTTCCCTGTGTATGTCGTGGAGACCAGCTCCTCTCTCTTCTATAGGTAAATAGAATATGACCTAAACAAAATAGTTTAACTGCACCGAGTTATTTTTGTCAATAAAGGACCACCCTGTATAATTGCAAAATGTATGGTCAGACAAAAAAGTGAAAGCGGTATTGTTGATCTCCATAATTTGTAGCACGCGATCTGCCGACTATAATTACAGACAGACGGACAGGAATTAAGATATAACTTATTAGTTTATCACACCTTGCGTTTTTGCTACATTTGCCGTTTTAAGACTTCGTCAGATGTTTTCCTGTTTAGGCAAATTAAAAGTAATTTTTTAACAAATTGTGATACGAGAATACAAATTAAAAACTTTTCTCAATCTAATGCCAGCTACATCGGTTTCGGTGACGGTGGTAACTGGTAAGCAGTGCCGTAAATAGGGCGGTGCCACCGGTGCCCAGGCACAGGGCGTAGACTCTGGGGGGCGCAAGAATGTGCAGACCAGAAAAGCCTATACATACCATTGCTCTGGGTACCTATCTATACTTATTATAAAACAAAGTCGCTTTTTTTCCCTCACGTCCCTTTGTTCCCTTTAATCTTTAAAACTACGCAACGGATTTTGATGATTATTTCAGTGTTAGGTAGCCCATTTATCGAGGAAGGTTATAGGCTATATTTTATCACGCTAAGACTAATAGGAGCGAAGTAATAGAGGAAAATGAAGAAAAAACGGGGGAAATTATTTGAAAGGGCTTATCTCGCGAACTACTGGAGCATTTTTTATGTTATTTGGCACAGATAAGGAGTAGACCACGTGAAGGATCATAGGCTATCGATTTTAATCATTTTTTCAGTGGCTATTTATTATATTATATACCCGTGCGACGCCGGGGCGGGTCGCTAGTATTATCTAAAAAAAACACACAGGGCGCAAAAAAGGCTATTTACGGCACTGCTGGTAAGTTTCATTGAAACCAGGCCAGATATGCAGGAGTGACTTCATAGTGCTCCAGTCAGTATTTCTATCCTCTCTTCGCTTACTCTCATAGGGTATAACCCACTGAAACGGATGACCGACACGACTGGTGAGAAATCAGGCATAGGGCCGTAGCATAAGATCGCCTTTCGTACTACGTGCCTATTCAACGCTTGGATCATCGTTCTTGTAAGACAGCATGTAATAACCTTTGACTGAACTTTTTTCCAATGCGTGAATCGAACGAATGTACCTCCAAATCAAGAGCTACACTCTAAGCTACTGCTCCACGGAGGCGTTGTAACTAACATTGGCTTCAACGACACACATTCAGAGCAGAAACGTGTCGATGTGTATGCTCTATCAATACTTTGTAAGACACTAAGGGCCGTGTTTGATCACTAGTAAAAAATAACTAATAGTCTCCGTAATAATTAGTTAGTTGACTGTAGTTAAGCCTTGACCAGTTGTTAAAATAGAAATGCGTTGTTTCAACTGATTTTTGACTATAGTTAAAAGTAACAATCGTCAATTGTGTTGCTATTTGAAGGAACATGGGGAACCCAAAATTCTGCCGGGAGAATTTTTTTACTACTGGTAATATTGTTTATGAAGCGTCGGCTGTACAGAACCTTTTGCGCTCACGCACAACCAATGTTCAAAGAACAATAGCTCTTAAAGTACTTGATATACGGACGTAATTAAAACTTAACTCAAATTCTTTGGATATAATAATCAATAAAGCTGGGTCATGGGAGCTCTTTCTGTAAAAAATACAATTGTTTTTAATTTTTGCACGTGTTTTCTCTATTTATTAGAAACTTTATGACTTACTAGCGACCCGCCCCGGCTTCGCACGGGTATAAAATATATAGCCTATGTCACTCACTGAAAAAATATTAAAATCGATTCAGTAGTTTTGATTTATATTTATTACGATTCAGCAGTTTTGATTTATATTCATTATTACTACCCGTGGCCCGCATTGGTCTGTACCGCCACAAAAGCTACGTCTCACCACAGGTCTCACAGGAAATTGGAGCCTTTTGCAGGGTATAGGCAAATCAGTAGGGATCATTGGTATTCTTGGTATATGAGCTAATTCACCAGCTGCAGGGCTGGTCATAATCTTCGTTACTGCGCACCCGTGTGAGTTGGTAGCGCCCACTTCGAAACGGGCGTAAATCGCAATTTTTAATTTCACCATAACTTCTAAACCAAACGTCCAATTTTAATCACTCAAGCACCAAATATTATCTACACAAACTGTACTTAGTGATAAAGTAATTAATTTTGATAAGAATTATCAGCATAACTAAAATAAATGCGTTTAAATGTAGTCCAAAAAAAATCAAGATTTTTAAATAAAAATATGGTTGTTGTGCCTCACTTGACATAGATAGGTATAGTGTGTCGCGAACATTTTTGTAGATATTAATAAGATCTACATTTACTTAGAACATTGTATGGTTCTATCTTTTATAGTTTAGGCAGCGTATGCAAAATAAGTAACTTTTCTGGTTGATTTTTTTCACCTTGTGTCAGAAAAACCCAAATATCTTACGGAACCCTATATTTTCCAAAATAAAAAGTAGTCTATGTTACTCGTAAATAATGTAGCTTTTGAATGGTGAAATAATTTTTAAAATCGGTCCAGTAGTTTTTGAGCCTATTCATTACAATTAAACAAACAAACAAACAAACAAAGTTTACCTCTTTATAATATTATTATGATTATGACTTATTGAAACTTTTTACATAAAAAAACCCCTTTTTTGTGTTGTTTATGGTAGGCAGCTCTTTGATAATATTATGATGAATATAGGTTTCAATATTTATGTCATAGAGCACTGCAATACCTATTTAGTAAATAGTAGACAATGTAGACTTAATCACTTCAGCAACTATCCAAAGTACTGTTTCTTTGGACATTCTAAACCTTTCGAAAAATTCGACTTCATCCCAATAGTCTAGCAGCTAGCTGCACAATAATAATTATTTTAGAGCGAAATGTTTTCGGGCGGTGCGGCGTGTTAAAAAGCATTCTAGAATGATTTCTTCATCAGAAGAACTTTCCGAGTCATCGAAATGTATAAGTACATTTAAATCGATTATTTTTTTATAAAAGCACTCTTTTTGGGCAGTAAAATATCTTAACTCGAATAGATATTCCGCAACAACAAACGAATTAAACTAATGGTCAATGTTAACTACGCAGTCCGAGCGTAGTCATTTTATTTAACAATTTGTCAAAAAATTTTACTACAGTTAGGGCCGGTTGTTTGATCACTAGTCAAAAATGACAAATAGTCTCCGTAACCATTAGTTAGTTAACTATAGTTAAGCCTTGACCAGTTGTTAAAATAGAAATACGTTGTTTCAACTGATTTTTGACTATAGTTAAAAGTAACAATCGTCGATTGTGTTGCTATTTGAAGGAACATGGGAAACCCAAAATTCTGCCGGGAGAATTTTTTTACTACTGGTAATATTGTTTATGAAACGTCGGCTGTACAGAACCTTTTGAGCTCACGCACAACCAATGTTCAAAGAATAATAGTTCTTAAAGTATTTGACATACGGACGTAATTAAAATTCTTTGGATATAATAATCAATAAAGATGGGTCATGGGGGCTCTTTCTGTAAAAAAGTACAATTGTTTTGAATTTTTGAACGTGTTTTCTCTATTTATTAGAAACTTTATTGAAACTTTTTGCATAAAAAAACCCTTTTTTGTGTTGTTTATGGTAGACAGTTTATTGATATGATGAATATAGGTTTCAATATTTATGTAATACAGCACTGTTGTTGTTGGTACCTACTTACCTATTTAGTAAATAGTACACAATGTAGACTTAAATCACTTCAGCAACTATCCAAAGTTTCTTTGGACATTCTAAACCTTTCGAAAAATTCGACTTCATCCGAATAGTCTAGCAGCTAGCTGCACAATTATTCTACAGCGAAATGTTTTCGGGCGGCGTGTTAAAACGTATTCAAGAATGATTTCTTCATCAGAAGAACTTTCCGAGTCATCGAAATGTATAAGTACATTTAAATCCTTTTTTTTAAAAAAGCACTCTTTTTGGGCAGTAAAATATCTCAACTCGACTAGATATTATCCGCAACAACAAACGAATCTAACTAATGGTCAATGTTAACTACGCAGTCCGAGTGTAGTCATTTTATTTAACAATTTGTCAAAAAAAAATTACTACAGTTAGCTTAACTATCGATTGAAAAACAACATTTTGTAATTTTTAACAAATAGCTAGTTTAACTAACAGTTTTTAACTATTTGTAACCTTAACTAGCGATCAAACAACGGGCCCTTAGCTTAACTATTGATTGAAAAAGAACATTTTGTAATTTTTAACCAATAGTTAGTTTAACTAACAGTTTTTAACTATTAGTAATCTTAACTAGCGATCAAACAACGGGCCCTTAGAGTTGGTCTCGCGAGCATAAATCTGCTCTAATAGAGCATAAGTCTGGAGTTATCTGAACATTCTCATCACGGCACCGGGTACGAATGTTGCTAAATTGTTCAAGGACGCTGGCGAAGGTATTTCGGAGTAGGGTTGGCTAGTAAAAACTGGATCGATTCGATAATAGCTTCCACAATCCATCAAGCCCCATAAGCTCACTGGTGAGCGAGACACAATAGAATAACAATAGATTTCCAAGAATCCACAATCGAAGGATTAATCTAACAATTATTTGTTTCCATATTTTGTTCACAAAAACTTCACAGCCTTTTTCAAAACACTTGGCAACTAATTCATCGCTGGAGGCGATTATAACTCCAAGCATACCGATTGGGGTTCCAGAACTGTCAACCCAACTGCACACAAAAAAGACTGACTGGAACCAATTCAGAAAGCACATAAATGATAATATGGATGCTCAAATACCGCTTAAAACTGAAAGCGACATATCAAATGCTGTCGAAAACTTTAATAAATGCGTCCAAACGGCAGCTTGGGCAGCAACTCCAACGACGACAAAAGCTCAATACATACCTACTTACCCCCAAGTAATAAAAGACCTAGTACAAGAAAAGAGGCAAGCTAGAAAAACGTGGCAGCAATCTAGACACCCGGCTCACAAAAGTACCTACAATAAATTGGTAAAGAAATTAAAGCACATATTAAAAACAATCAAAGACGAAAAAATGGAAAATTACTTAAGAAAACTAGACGCCACTCCAGCCACGGATTATTCTCTCTGGAAAGCCATTAAAGCCCTAAAAAAGCTAATAACATTCCAATCACCATTGCGTAAAGAAAACGGGGAATGGGCAAAAACTGACGCTGAAAAAGCAAAATTATTTGCTGAACACCTATCTAGCATTTTTACTCCTAATGCTGATCTTGGTTCATCAAAAAAAAGGAAGTTATGGAGACACGGTCACAGACAAACCATCATACAGACCCACTTCAGCCATTCTCTAAAAGTGAAGTTCGCCAAGCTATACGTAAGCTCAAAGTAAACAAACCTTATAACAGCAAAAGTAATGAAAGAGCTTCCTGAGATTGGTATAACTTTTCTCACACAACTGTTTAATGCTATCTTGAGACTTGAGTTCATTCCAGAGCAGTGGAAAACAGCCGAAATAATTCTAATTCTTAAACCTGGAAAGGAACCAGAAAATGTGACATCCTACCGTCCTATTAGTCTGCTACCAATACCATCTAAGGTTCTAGAAGTTCTGCTATTAAAAAGGCTACTATCTGAAATAGAGCACTTACAAATAATACCACTACATCAATTTGGATTTAGAGAAGCCCACGGAACTACAGAACAAGTACACAGGATTGTAAATGGCATAAATACCGCTTTTGAACATAAAAAGTACTGCTCTGCAGCCTTCTTGGATATATCCCAAGCCTTTGATAGGGCACGAAGGCCTGTTATATAAAATACGGAAAACCCTTCCTCTAAACTATTATAACTTAATAAAATCCTATTTAATACATCGACACTTATATGTCAAATGTGGAAATGAAAGGTCAGAGATTATACGATATAGAGGCAGGTGTTCCACAGGGCAGCGACTTGGGGCCCGTCCTATACCTAATCTCTACGTACGACCTCCCAGTAAATGAAAACGTCATAGTAGGCACATTCGCTGATGACACTGCAATCCTGGCAATACACGAAAACCCAGAGCAAGCATCCACTATACTGCAAAGTAGTCTCAACGACATATCACTATGGCTGCGTGCGTATGGCCAAATCAACTCATGTGACGTTCACACTTAGACGTGGTACATGTCCTCCGGTCAAACTCAATGACGTTGAAATCCCACAAAGCGACGAAGTACGCTACTTAGGCTTATACCTGGACAAAAGGCTTACTTGGAAAAAACATATCTTCACCAAGAGATTGGCACTCAGCTTACAACTAAGAAACTTACACTGGCTAATGTCCTGAAAATCTCAAGTATCGCTAGAAAACAAACTCTTGCTTTACAAAAGTATTCTAAAGCCAATATGGTCATATGGTGTTGAACTATGGGGAACTGCAGCCAAATCTAATATTGAAATCCTCCAACGTTTTCAATCAAAAGTTCTTCGTATGAACACGTACAGATGCACCTTGGTATATAACCAACAAGCAACTACACAGCGACCTCAACATGCCTCTGGTTCAGCAGGAGATCTCAGAAAGACTAAAATCTTACGCCAAGCGCATTGAAAATCACCCAAGCCCACTAGCAAACCATCTAATGCAAAATCAGATAAAAACTTTTAATAAAATAAAGAGGAAAGCACCCCAAGATCTAATATAGAAAATATAAAATATATTGAACTAGTCAAAGGGCTAGATTCATTCAAGATAAATTAAAATTTCATAACCTCTAGCTAAATGCCCTGAACCTCTGCCTGATTGCAAGAAAATGAAAAAGACTTAAAAAAAATTTTGTTCGTTCCAGAGGCGGCACAGGGAACATGACCATTGACCATCTTCCCCAGAATCCATACTAATATTAAAAATTCAAAAGTTAACTCTTTACTCTCAAACCACAGAATAGATTTTGCTGAAATTTGGTATACTTTGAGTCCCGGGAAATTTATTTATTTTATTTATTTATATCAGGCTACATAGGCCCATACAATATATACCTTATTGACTAACATACATATAAATTATATACACTTAATAACTACACTTTGTCACTTAGTTGTCGGCGACGTGACGCGCGATTCATTCCGGAGTCTCCCCGGAACCTTCGGTAGACCACATCAGTCGGCCAGAATTCCTCCGCTTCAAAGGTCGACAGAAGATGCGTCGGTACTCTCACCACAAAGGAACTGAAGTTGACCTTGTGGCGAGAATGCAGACGTTCGACCCTCAAGTGGAGGGATGTCTTCTTACTGATGTAGTCCACGACGTCTTCGACCTCCATGGACCAGTGCAGGCGAGATATATACAGGGGCGTCGCGGGGACCTCGCTCCGCGCAGACGCAGCTCAGGTACATAGGGTGCGGTGCCGCGATGGTTGCGGGCGGCGGGCTTCTTCTTCCTCCTCTCCAACACTGTGAAGCCCTCCTCATCGCACCCCCTGCTCTCGTCCTTACCAGGTCGAGAAGACTAAAGGGAAAGGACATAGGATACTTTTTACCCAGGAATTTACCATCCATCCATCGCGATGAACAATTTTGGCGAGACGGGTTTGCGGGCATCTAGTAACATAATAGTAAAATACACTTTCCTCTATGAAGCGGCAGCCCTAAAATGACATTCCCGTGATGTTTGATGATTTCACAACTAACAAATTCAACGACATGCCATGAAATTCGACAGTTACATTAAATACTGCCCAGGATTGTAAAAATATATTATAACTAGATGACGCCCGCAACTCCGTTGCGCCAAATTATTTGATCGCGTGGGAACCGTACATTTTTCCGGGATAAAAACTATCCTATGTCCTTTCTCGGGACTCAAAGAATCTCCATGCCGAATTTTAGCAAAAACGGTTCAGCGGTTCGAGCGTGAAGAGGTAACAGACAGATAGACAGACACACTTTCGAATTTATAATATTAGTATGGATGTTGTGATTGTTCACAATTTTTAAGCAAACGCCTGCACAAGGTACTAAGTCTTTACTTACAATGTTTGTATATTAATTACTTAGTTTGCAAATAAAATCTTTGAATCTTCGATCTATTCTAGATCCTGTGACCTGTAGTATCACTCGAAGGCTATCAAGTCAATGTATAGTTGCTGATGTTGTTAAGTTCTTCCGCAATATTTTGCTTTAGGGTTTTCTGAACTGGAAATCATGCTTTTTGGTAAAATTAAAGCTACTACAGTTTTATTATGCGTGAAGGCTTATTTAAAGCTTACACCTCTGTCATGTGATTAATCTACTACTTGCATATTTGTCTGCTAAGCAGTGATAAATTGGTCTGATAAGCAAATGATTGGTCTTATTATGTGTACATGTATACTAATACAAATAAATTCGAAAGTGTGTCTGTTTGTCTGTCTGTTACCTTTTCACGCCCAAACCTTTGATATTTTGCTGTATTTTAGTATGGAGATACTTTGAGTAGGTACATATTACTTTAAGAGTTGTGGGCGTCATCTTGTTCCTTATATCCATCCTTGTACTGCCTTACCTCATATTTTACTTTATTTTTGACTATAAACTATGACTACTTTCATCGAAATGAAAAATCTCTTTTCAGACAGCCAATAAAATTGACCGAGGCATTAGAAATCCCGCACACTCCTAAATCATATAAAGCTGATGTCGCGACACTCGTAAAGGGTCCACATAAACCTGGTAAGCTGCTTATACACCGTTATCACAATAGACACACATACAGTAGGTCAACTTCATAATAGACCGCCTGTACCTATTGACGCACGCACACGTGTAATCGAGGACCCATATTATTATTGTCTTATTATAACCATCAGTGACTGACTTTTTTATAGAAGAAAATTATAATATAATATTATACTCATTGTATAATTACGCATACGTCAGACAAGAAGTCGAACGGAAATAGTATTATGAAATGTTGGTCGTGAGATATTATTAATATAAATTTGGGAAATATGACACTACAAAATGTATGACGTGCGCAGCTTCAGCAACTCCTTTTTTAACCGACTTCCAAAAAGGGGGAGGTTATATGTTCGTCTGTTTATATATATATATTTTTGTATGTTCAACAATAACTTCGTCGTTTATGGACCAATTTTCATGATTCTTTTGCTGTTGTACAGGGTTAAATCCGAGGTTGGTACCATGTTCACAAAAATGGTGATCTGATGATGGGGTCCATGAGGAATCGAGGGAACTCCTTGAAATTTATATGGGAACATATGGTGATTTTGATTTTTTTTTAGAGTATTTCAGGCATATACTACCAAAAGTAAGATTTTGCACCAGGATGTACCCTAGTTCTGAAGGTACCCAACAGAACTTTTGAATCCTTATAGATACAAGTTTGAGGATTTCGGCTTTATTTAAACTACTCCAAGCAAAAGCCAATGAATCCTACATTATTTCTGCTGAACATAGGCTAAATTTTATTTTATAAAAAATAGGGTTTCGTAATATATTTGGGTTTTTCGGACGCCAGGTGAAAAATTCAACCAGAAAAGTTATTTATTTTGCGTACGCTGCCGAAACTATAAAAGATAGAACCATAAAAATATGTTCTAAGTAATTGTAGATATTATAAATATCTACAAAAAAGTCTGCGACACACTATACTTATCTATGTCGAGTGAGGCATAAAATCTTGAATTTTTTTGGACTACATTTATGATTTAAACGCGTTTATTTTACTCCTAATACAACAAGCTATAATATAGCCTTGTCGTCTCAAGTAACTAAAAAGTAGTGTCCAACCGAAACTGGTTTTTCAGCCGAAACCGAACTTTCGGCCTTACTCTCAGTTTCGGCTGAAACCGAAACCGAAACCGAAACTTGGTAAAACAACTAAAATTACGATTATTTTCTGAAATTTATTGATTTTTAACATATATTACAACTTTTTAAACTAAAGAAAAAGTACCACATTGATTTTTTTAGTTTTTGCGACAATTCTTAAAATAAATATTATTAATCTCAGACTCGAATATGTTTCCTAGAAACTTTTTTGTACTATATTCCGTTTTTTAAATGATTCCAAGTAGGTGCGATTTCACCCAAAAAATTCAACGCGCTTAGCGCACACTAAACCGGTTCTTAATCGTATAAACACGTTTATAACACTAAATTGCATTTTACCAACTCAAACTAAACTCGTTCACAGCAAATCCGATTATTATTTTCTGAACGCCCAATATTTGAGTTTAAGCTTCATAAAATACATTTGGTCCTGTGAGCGTAGTGTCATGACAGATCTAAAAATATAGACGAAAAAAATTGTTAAGATGACAGATTTCACAGATGCGTTGCGTTTCCTGCTATTTTGTTAATAAAACAACGTGACGAGGCTCGAAGATGTTAAAAACATAAAAAACATCGCGTGACGTAACATAAACTTAGATTCATTAATCGCGTTTTTTTTTAATATCCTCCCACGACGGATCCTCCTTCAGCTTGAATCTGTTCAAGTAGAAGGCGAATCCGCCGTGGCCGGTCAGTATCTGCGTGGTGTAAGGTGTAATGTCTATCTTTTTGACTATTTTATATGCAGCAGCAGCGCTTGGGAAAAAGAGCTTCGTGACTCCGGCCGTCCCTCCTACCTCATATCTCCTGTCCCATTCCGCAATCGTATCCTCTCTTAAAATACGCTTGACGAATGAAACAGGACACAGATCGTAGTCGGGTTTCCTTCTCAATTTCAGCGCGGCCTCTTTAGCTAGTTCGTCAACCCTCTCATTCCCCTTCAGTCCTGCGTGCGCCTTAATCCAAAACAAAGAGACCTCCCGCCTCTGCAATGCAGCTTTTCGGAGGGTCGCCCTTGTTTGCACTGCCAGGGGATGAGGAGAACTAAGGGTGACAGCCTGGAGAGCCGATCTGGAATCGCTAAGGATACCGACCTTTGCCATTCCACTCTTGCAGGTTATACTTACTGCTCTTTGGAGCGCTAGAAGTTCGGCCTGGTAGACGGTGCAATACGGCGACAAAGCAAGCTTGACGGCCTTCGTCTCGGCCTCCCCCTTCCATACAGAGAGTGCGGCTCCGATTTGACCCTCAATCTTGCTGCCGTCCGTATAGATCCTATAGATGTGGCTGTTAACCACATCGGCATACGAGTCCTCATCTACCATCCCGAACATTAGCTCTACCTGCTCTGCCGGATGTGGGTCCTCAATCGCGGAAGCCATTCGTTCCACCTCCCTGTCCCTCAATGCTGGGTACGACACTCCCTTCTTGATCTCATAAAGTCTCGATGCTTCGAGTATTCTGAGATCAAGAGGGAGTATCCCAGCCAACAGCAGTGCAGAGTTCAGGGAGACGGTCCGATATGCTTTGCAGATCTTCAGGGCAAAACTTCGTTGGACGGAGTTGAGCCTTTTTTTGACCCCCATCTTTTCCACGGTGGGTGCCCACGCTGCTGATGCATATAAAATAGTCGGTTCTATGACCGCTGTGTATATAATTTTAACTACTTGGGGGCTAAGCCCCGAACCTACTCTTGCAGCTTTTGCGAGCTGCTTATATCTTACTATTGCTTTTTTGCTCACATGGTCATTGAATGTAAGGCCTTTATCTATAACTAAGCCTAGTACTTTGATACTGTCGTGATATTTGAGGTCGACGCCCCCCATAGCGAGCCGCGGTGTATCGTGTTTTAATTTACGCGTTGATAGTAGGGCACATGTTTTATGGGGGGCGAACTTCAGCTTGTTTAGCTCCCCCCACTTCTTGATTCTATCTAGAACTTTATTTGCTTTGAGCTCAATTTCTAGCGCTGTTTCTCCGTCAAAGACTAACACTATGTCATCCGCGAAAGCCTGTTCGAAAACATCCATCTCCTCTAACATTCTTAACAGGGGGTCCAACAAGAGGTTCCACAGGACAGGTCCACCGATGGACCCCTGTACGCACCCCTTGTCGGTCCCCCTGTTGACTTCCACACCAGCATATCTGACATTCACACTCCTTCCGCTCACGTAGCTACTGAACACCCGCCTCAGGTTCCCCGGACACCCAACTTCAGCCAACCGAACCTTTATGGCCGGCCACCAAGCACTGTCGAAGGCCCCCTCTATTTCCAGCGATACCACAACAGAAATTTTCTTCTCCTCCCTCAGCTTTCTGATGTGGTTCACTAACCTATAGAGGGCGTCTTCGGTGCTCCTTTGGGGCATGAAGCCATACTGGTTGGGGCTTATTTTGGGCAACAGGTAGAACCTAAGTCGGCTACCAGCATCTTCTCGAAGATTTTGCCGAGAACAGGAAGGAGGCCGATCGGTCGATAGGCTTTTGGTACCCGGTATGATTCCTTGCCTGGCTTTCTCAGCACCACCACTGTCGCCTGCTTCCACTTTCCGGGAAAGTAGCCGATAGTGAGGAACTTATTCAGCAGGGCAAGGAACCATTTCGGGTTAGAATCTACAGCGTGCTGGCAGATGTCGGACGTGAGACCGTCCGCCCCGGGGGCCTTTTTGGGGTTGAAGGACCTTACGGCTCTCTTCAACTCCTCCATAATGAAAGGAGGGTCGTCCGGGCCCGTCGGCGGTACGGAATCCAAGAACTCCGCATGCCGGCGCGTCCGTCGATGTTCCTCACTTTCATCAGTTTCCAGGTCCGCGGGGTAGAAGGTCTCCGCCAACAGTTCTGCGGAGCTTTAGGCGTCGAGGGTCTCACTGCCCCTTGTTAGGGGCAGATCTTCCTCCCTCCCTCTCACTCTGTTCAGCACTCTGTAGATGCCCTCCCAGACCCCCTCCCTATCCTGTTTTCGGCAAAACTCCTTCCAGCTCGCTACTTGAGCCTCCTTCACTGTCTTTTCATACTTCTCTTTCGCTTCCAGGTAAAGTCCAACTACGCGGTTTCTACGATCAGGCGCTGCATTTCGGATCCTGCGTTTCCTCGTGGCGACCTCCTTCTTCTTCTGCGCGAGCTCATCATTCCACCACGACAAGGTGAATTTCTGTGTGGGTTTTTTGGTCGGCATAGTGTCTCTGCATGTCTGTGTTATGACTTGTGTGTAACTGTCTATTGCTTCATCTATTTGTTGTGTGCTGTGTATTGAGTCAATCGCTTGTACAGTCAATTGTCTGTCTGACATCAGGTGGGTCAGTTTCTCATGAAACTGAGTCCAGCTTGCCTTATGAGTGTTAAAGATGCGTGTGGTACGTATTATGTTTATGCCTGTGGATTTCTGTTGTCTGATGCCGAATGATATGCCGTTGTGGTCCGAGCTCGTCAGACTCTCCTCAACCCTCCAGTCGCCCACTCGGTCCAGCAGATCGTCGGAGCACGCTGTCACATCCACATAGCTGGTGTACCTTTTACCCCCTCTGACGGTATCGAAAGTTGGGGTGTCTCCGGTGTTGAGTATGTGTAAGCTCATTGCTTCCAGTACAGCAGACACTTCCCTTCCTCGCGGGTCTTCCTTATCGCCACCCCACCACGGGCTCTTCGCGTTGGCGTCGCCTCCCAAGACCATCTTATCAGATCCCAACTCTCTTCCTATCCGCATAAGATGGTCCAGGTAGGGCCCCACGGGCTTGTCGGGCTCGAAGTAGAAGGACACTACAACCATCTTCCAGGCTTTGGTTCGGAGGGTGGCCACAACAATGTTGTTGTTGCTGAGGCGTGTGTGCAGTTTGACATCCAACGTGTCGTCGAATACTACAACACACGCCTTGACAACACCGTCCCCTTCCCCATCGCTCTGTAGACCCTCACTCCGTTGTATGTCCTCATACTCCAGGCCCCACCTATCTTGCAGCAGCGCTACGCTAGCCTTACGCTTGGTGGCCTCAAGTAATAACCCCCTTGTGGCGATTTGGCTCCGCTGAAGGTTCGCCTGCAGTATTCGGTACTGGAAGTACTCACCGGGGACAACCTTAGCAGTACGATACCACCGACCGACCTCTTCCTTTCCGTACATCCTCTATCAAAAGCGCTGTGCTCCTCATTGTCTTTCTTAGCCCTCATGCAATTAATGCACTTGGGCTTTTCTCCCCGCAGCCACTTTTCGCATTCAGTCCTCAAATGAGGACCGGCGCAGTGCCTGCATCGTACCTCTCCTTCCTTGCAGTACCTCCTGGTATGCCCGTACACAAGGCAACGGGGGCACTGCACTAATGGACTATGGTCCTCAACTTTCACTCTCAATAGCCCTATTCGGGCGTATCCTTCATCCACACACCTCTTCCATATTTGTGGGCTCGTCCTAACCACTAGGTGGTTCTGTAGGAGGTTCCTCGCACGCATCATGTGTACTACATCTACCTTTTTCTCTTCCCCTTTCAGGCCTTCCAGGATGTCCACGTTCTGGTTAGAGAACGCGGTGACGAAGTCGGGTATGTCACACTTCATCACATCCCTGAAGGCCAGGAGGGGGTTTTTATTCTTCACATCTTCCACTATTAAGTCCTCACTCTTTCTGAGTCTGTCTCTCATCTTGCTTTTTTCTTCTTCATTAATACATCCTATTACAACTCTCCTATTTTTTACCTTTCTGACCCTTTCCACCTTTACCCAGCCGTCCTTTGCATCTACAGCTTTTCTGATTTTTTCCAGCACCTCTTCTCCAGTCTCTTGTCCGTCCTTGAAGGACACCATGACTGAGTTTAATGCCCTTGCCTCAGGAGGTTTCCCTACGAATCCTCTAGAGGCAACGCTCGCATAACTCGCCGGTTTGGCGACAGTCATGTTTCGCTCCAGTAACGAGCTCAATTTTCCCATTTTTTCCTCATTTTCCTTTAAACTTGTCTTAATTTCCTCCATTTTTGTCATCATTTCCTTCATTCCCTGTCTCATATTTTCTCTAACTATTCTAGTTTCTTCTTCAAGGTTTCCCGCCAGTGTACTGTCGTCTGTCATTTTTGTCATCATTTCCTTCATTCCCTGTCTCATATTTTCTCTAACTATTCTAGTTTCTTCTTCAAGGTTTCCCGCCAGTGTACTGTCGTCTGTCATTTTTGTCATCATTTCCTTCATTCCCTGTCTCATATTTTCTCTAACTATTCTAGTTTCTTCTTCAAGGTTTCCCGCCAGTGTACTGTCGTCTATCATTTTTGTCATCATTTCCTTCATTCCCTGTCTCATATTTTCTCTAACTATTCTAGTTTCTTCTTCAAGGTTTCCCGCCAGTGTACTGTCGTCTGTCATTTTTGTCATCATTTCCTTCATTCCCTGTCTCATATTTTCTCTAACTAATCTAGTTTCTTCTTCAAGGTTTCCCGCCAGTGTACTGTGGTCTGCGCCGGCTGATCGGGGGGGGGGGGGGGGGGGGGGGGGGGGTGTAAAGGGTCCTTCCCCGGCCCTCCGTTGCTCCGCTTTCTGACACTGATGAGCTCATCCTCTAATTCTTTTACGATATGGTAAAGCCTCTCTAAAGCGGAAAAAGCTTTTTCTTTGAGCTACTTTTTAAAAGTTTTTGAGCAATTTATACTGCTTTTCGCTTGCATCAGACAGGCCTTACCTTCGTTTGTTTTAGGTTTGTTGGGGTGGTTGGGGCTACAGGGTATTAGTAACATACTAGAATGTTTTTTAACTTTAGGTTTCGTTGTTGGCGGCTCTGGGTTGGGCTTTGGTTTATCTTTTTTGTCGGGGGGTGTTACACTCTTAGTTATTTTTAGTGCTTCATATTGATCTACGTTTTTCCGTACTATGGAGGTTTCTGTAGGCTGTGACTGGACTCTGCCCTCGTCCGCTTCGTTTTTCCTAGCTGGCGATATCGTAAACGTATCACTGGCTCGCCGTAATTGGGGAGTGCGTGGCATCATTTTAATAGGGGGGGATTTGTCAATCTCAATTAAACTTTAAATAAATAAGATTCAAATTATATAATTGTAAATTAAAATTAAATTAAAATGAATTATTAATAAATAATTGTCAAGGTGTAAAATGTCAAAATTACCTACTCTAACAGTTTCCCCAATAGGAGGATAACTGCTATTTTATATATTATATTCTAGCTAACAAAATATTATGTTGCGTTAAGGGTTTCCCTAAGCGCACTTTACAACAATACTTAAAATAGCAACTACCCAAAAATGGTGTAGTTGGTCCTTAAAAACTAAAATACAACTAGTCAGTAGCTCCAACAGGGGCTACTGATCACTTTTACTTATAACGATGTTCAGTACCTTAGTCTTAAGTTCTTTTCAGGTGATGCAGCTATCCAGTTCCCGATGCGGCGGCCTCTTCCAGATAAGTTCTAGTTTTTCTTATTTTCCAGGGGCTGTGGGCGGTCCAGGAGTTCCGGATTTGCAGGTGTGGCGTCTTCAACCTTGTCCAATGCCGGATCCCGAAAACCGCTGCTTTCTGCGTCGTCCCGAAGCTTCCAGGTGAGTTCTTGCCTTTTCCAGGTGTTGACTCCTTTCCAGGTGTTTGGAGTGAGCGTGCCTGGAAAGCTATTTTCCGGTTGGATGCTAAGATGTTCTTGCAATAATTGTTTACTCCCCTTTGCCTTACTCTGCCAATTTCAGCTCGGAATTTATCACCTTGCAACCCTGTGACTATGTCAAATTCAAATTGGACAGCTGTCAGTTGATTTCGACAATTTTAAAAAGATTGGGTTGAGGGTAATCCGCTATACTTCTTGACGTTTGTATGGTTATACATATAGTGAAGGTAGATAATAATTAATAATTATCACTTGTTTCTATTTGATTTTGATACTTCGTGTGAACAATTACACTTGTAATTAATACCACAGACGCTGCGTTCAGCACACTATACTTTGCAACAGATAACTTTCAATATTTTCTCTTTTATTATTTTTAAATTAAACTCAATGCGAAACTGTATGTTCAACGTACCAGGGTTGCCAGCTTAGTTTTCATTAATCGCGATTAAAAGAAGAATGTAAAATCTATTTGAAACAAAACGAGATTTACGTCGCCATATAAATGCGTTCATTGTTCATTGAGAACTTAGTTTAATAAAACGAAGTTTTACGTGTGATTGGTGTAAGGGGTGTGGGCTAGATAAGATTCTAGCAGAGAAGGAACTAGAAACGGTCTAAGTCCTAAGAGATTGCGTGTCCATAGACCATAGGTGAGAGATAATTTTAAATATTTAAATAAAACGCGTGGTAAAAGTAAAAGAATGAAGCGAGATCTTATATAATATAATATATCCTAATATATCCCATAATCTCACAGTTAAACAAAATTCTTCAGTAAATAGTTCATACGCAATATATCTAATGAATTTATCATAGCTTTTACTAAATCGTTTGTTTGGGAAACATTGTTAAAATAGCACGTAATTCGCCAACAGTTACGTACTATTTAAATATATTAAATAAGCTTGCGTGTGTCGTAGAAATAAAATTCAATAATATAATTTCGATAGAAATAAGTTTAGACAATTTAGTTAAAATAAAACGAAGTGCCAATTTTTGATTTGGGACTAATCTGGAAAACATTATCTCAAAACACGATTAAATCATCGCCACCATCTAGGTGGCGAACTGATTCGGAGCCTCGCTGGCAAGCAAGCACGAGTTAATTGCGAAGTTTATCGAATGACGCATGAGTTTCGACCGGGCCGAAAGTTTCGGCTATATTTTGGCCGAAACCGAAACTAAGGCCGAAACTAAAATTTTTGGCCGAAACTGGCCGAAACCGAAACCGAAACCGAAAGTTCGGTCGGTCACTACTAAAAAGGGTAAAATTATTATTTTTTAACAAAAAATTAAAACCAACTTTCAAGGCAAAAACAAATTCAAATTCAAATGTCTTTATTGCATGAATGTTGTACATATACAGGTCTTATAATTAACTACTCATAGTTCTAACATTCTGCCTTAACAATGGCGTGCAAATAAAATTAAATTTATATACGTAAATAAAATTAATAAGTACATCATAATTATCTTACAAAGAATTTTATACATAATTTGTCAATTGAAGAAATAAAAGAAATAAAATTGAATAATTATACAACAATAATAATTAAGTAGATTACATATAAAACACTTAGTCAGTTTTTTTTTTGTTATTATTTATGTCATAAAAGATTTTAATTAATTTTATTACATGTTTATTGAATTATTTGTCTTTAACTGTCCAATTTAATTAATTTTATTACAATACATTGTACATTGCCTTTTTTTTCTTTAAATGTCTTAAAATCGTTTAATGTGTAAAAACAGTTGTAAAAACATTTAGTAATTTGTCTTTTAAAATTACTTGCATTTAATGATTTAAAATTATCTGGTAATTCATTGAAAATATGAATGGCGTTAATGTACACATTTTTCCTATATACATCCATGTGGCACTGTGGCATGTATAGTTTATATTCGTATCTTGGTGTAGCACTTCTATCGTTGACATCAGCATTTTTTGGAAAATAGTGCGAATGTTGCTTAACAAAAACACAAATGTCTCTTATATATAAGCATACCAAAGGGAGAATCTTTAATTTTTGAAAAATTGGTTTGCAACTATCTAATGGGGAAGCTCCACAGATTGCCCTTACACACTAATTCTTCTGAGCTTTAAATGCCTTCTCAACTTCAACAGAGTTTCTCCATAATATTAGCCCATATGAGAGTACAGACGAAACGTATCCGTGGTATGCACAACGTGCTGCTTCGGTCGAGACTTTTAGACGTAATATTTTAATTGCGTATATAAACTTGTCAATTTTATCGCATACATGGTTTATATGATCCTTCCAGTTACAGTGTCTATCTACAACGATTCCTAAAAAATTTGCGGAATTAACTTCTTCTATAGCAGTGCCGTCAATGTTAATATTCAAGTCAATAAGTCGTGTTCTATGATCTCTAAATTGTATTATTTTAGTTTTATTAATATTAATTTTTAAGTTATTATTATTAAGCCATGTCATGATTTTTTAAATTGTATTATAAATGTCATTTTGAAAATAATTTATATTATTACATTTAATTATAGCCGTAATGTCGTCTGCAAACAAAATTGTTTTTTGGTCTGTTACGTTAGGAAGGTCGTTAATGTAAATTAAAAAGAGCAATGGACCCAGTATGCTACCTTGTGGGACCCCGAAATTATTAGGTAAAAAGTCCGACTTGGTACTAGATTCTTTCCCTTTCTGAATTTTCGATATTTGTACACATTTCGCTTTCGTCCCGATAAATAACTTTTTATCCAGTCCAAGGCTTTGCCACGTATTCCGTATTTTTCTAGCTTATATAGTAGCAGCTCATGATCTACGAAGTCAAAAGCTTTAGACATATCTAGGAATATCGCTGCTACTGGTTTTTTATCATTTATAGCTTCTGTTATGTGTTTTATAAGATTAAAACAAGCTAAAGTTCTATTGCTATTTTTACGAAAACCAAATTGTTCTGGAGTGAGTATATTATTTGTAGTGACAAATTCGTAAAGCCTTTTTATCATATTTTTTTCGAATATTTTAGATATGGCTGGAATCAAGGTGACCGGTCTATAATTATTTATGTCAGTGATATCTCCTTTTTTAAATAGAGGTTTGACTATAGACTTTTTTAATATTTCGGGAAATTCACCTTCTTCAAAAGATAGATTTATGATATAGATTAAGGGACGACATATGTGTTTCGCACATCCTTTAATCACTTTGTATTTAAGTTATTAATTCCTACCGAATTAGTGTTATTAAGACTATTTATTGTTTGAAGTACCTCATGTTCATCGGTTGGTCTAAGAAAAATTGTATTTACTATTTGTGTTGTTAAAGTTTTAGCAATGTCATTAATTTTAAATTTAAATTGTTTATTCGTTATTTCTGTATAGTATTTATTAAATGCTTTAGCAATGTTATTAAGAGCCGTAAGAACTTTGTCATTATAAGAAATTGTATTTATGTCATGATTAGATTTTATGTCATTTATGTTATTGTTTATAATGTCCCAAATTGCTTTACATTTATTTTTATTCTTATTTATATATTTTTTATTTTGTAGTTGTCTTGACTCACAAATACATTTTTTAAGAGTTTTATAATAAGTTAAATATTTTTTATAATTGTTAGATTTGTCTTCACCTGTAATTTTATATTTAAGATAAAAGTAATACTTATTCATAATCTAAAAATAATCAAATAATTCTTATTCCTTATTATAGTGGCGTCTTCAGACTTCGCCTAAACCTCAACTATTTCTGTACTCAATCTTCATGCTTTTGAAGTCGGTACCAGCTTACCTTAGCGTAATTGCTATGTCAAGGATCTCAGAACTTTTCTGGGCTGGTACCGACTTCAAAAGCATGAAGATTGAGTACAGAAATAGTTGAGGTTTAGGCGAAGTCTGAAGACGCCACTATAATAAGAAATAAGAATTATTGATTATTTTTAGATTATGAATAAGTATATTTTTGTTTTTACCTTGGAAGTCGGTTTTAATTATTTGTTAAAAAATAATCAAGGACACGATTGAGTTGATCTACTATATGAAGTTGTGCTATGGTACTGTGTGTAGGCAATTACCTAGGTTAAAGGTTAAACAGTCATCTGCTTAAAAAGAACGCTGAAAATAATATCACGTCACTTCCAGACACCCTGTAAGTCAGTAGATGTAATTAAAGGAAACAGCACATTTTCGACACGCTTTATAAAAAGAAGAATCTTTGATTCTCTAAGTGCTGGCGCTTTATCCTTTGATAATATGCACGATAATTTTTTGTTTCAGAAAATATTACTTGATATATTTTAGATACCCGAGCTGTTCAGTGTTTACCACTGCCGCTGTCGCCAGATAGTCACCAAGAACCAGTGGCGTAACTATATTATGGCGGCAGGGTTGGCAAAATGCCACCGACCCAAAAGGGCCCAATAGGCCGTGAGGTCAGATTTTTTAAATACATTGTTTTATTATTAACGTGACGATTTTTACTGATAGGGCCCCATCAATTTGCCACCGGCCCTGGATCACGGATGTTATAGTTACGCTACTGCCAAGAACGAGATTATTTTGGGACAAAATGCTACTTTGTGACACCTTTACAATCTAATATCTATCCATACTAATATTATAAATGCGAAAGTGTGTCTGTCTGTCTGTCTGTCTGTCTGTCTGTCTGTTACCTCTTCACGCCCAAACCGCTGAACCGATTTTGCTGAAATTTGGCATGAGTGCTGCTTTGCACAACAAATGCTTGAGTTTCGGGAAAGGACACAGGAAACTTTTTATCCCGGGAAAATGTACGGTTCCTGCACGATAAACAAATTTTGGCGCAACGGAGTTCGGGCATCATCTAGTATTCTATAAGTTTTATTTTCTACCGCCATTGGTCTAGCGCAGTCTAGCGACCACGCCGCCCGCGCCGCTGCTTTGTAGTGTCGTAGAGCAAAACCTACATGATACCAGATGATACAGTGGCATTTTATCGACCGAAAACAATCTCATTCTCGGTGACGGTCCGGAGGTGGACAAATATCTAATCAAAGTCGCCGGTTAGGGCAGTGGCGGATTTGCAGTCCTGGCCGCTGTAGGCCCCCGGCCATGTGCCGCCCCCTTTCTCAGCACCCGTCCCATTTTTAATTGATTTCGAAAATTATTTAATAAAAAGTATTAGCTTATAAAGCTAGTTTAGAATACAGGGTGCAATTAAACCTTAATTGCACCCTGTATAAACTCTCGTAGGATAATAATTATAATTTTCTATATTTTCTATTCTATTAATTTTAATTAAATTTAATTATGAATTATTAAAGTATTTAAAACACATTTGAGTATTTTGTGAACATTTCAGGTACCTGCAGTTGTTTTGTATTTTGTTTTCAGTATTTGTTGTCATAGTGGCAACAGAAATACATAATCACAGCTCTCTAGCCATTACCGTTCTTGAGTAACAGCCTGGAGAGTGGAGACAGACAGACAGACGGACAGACATCGAAGTCTTAGTGATAGGGTCCTGTTTTTACAGTACGGAACCCTAAAAAACTAACTTTGCAATGATTTTGCGTCGTCCTTTTTCACCCGGCACATGAAAGTCGTGAGTGTGAAGAGAGAAGGGCTATGTTTAATTTTTTGCTTTATTCGCCCTCTTAATCATATTATGAAAGATGAGGGTTGTAAGCTTTAATTAATATCTCACCAAAAACTGGCTGTACAAAAACCCGCGCAAAATTCTAATAACTGACAAGCCACTACGCAACTTTACTGCACACAACTTTAATTCCCAAAATTTCGTTTGTTAAAAAACAACAATATCTTATATATAAAATTCTCGTGTCACAATGTTAGTCCACGAACTCCTCCGAAACGGCTTTACTGATTTTTACCAAATTTTATATGCATATTCAGTAGGTCTGAGAATCGGCTACTGGGTACTTTATATATTGATAAGTGCATCTGTTGAATAAATAATAGTAAATTATTACAACCTGAGACTGACAGCGACCATTGTTTGTGCGACGGGATAGCGATCGACGTTGCCTTGGTGACATACTTATTTAGTCACTTCAATAAAATATGGCAAATATATTATGGCAAAGCAACGTTTGCCGTGACAGCTAGTATAATATAATGAAACTTGATTCCAGTACGTTTTATTTATTTACGTAATATGGAGATTCAGATATTGAGAACTATTATTCACTATCACAATATAGCGTCTGTACAAAGTCGCGCCTATTGCCACTAGCTTCACATGACTGCAGAAGCACCCATTACAATTTTTTTTGCACGATTTTCCGCCCTTTATATCTGGCCGCCCTAGGCCCGGGCCTACTGGGCCTTAGGGTAAATCCGCCACTGGGTTAGGTTAGCAGGCTTAGGACGTATTGCAGTCGTGTCAACTGCATTCAAACTGCACTTGAACTGCAATTTGCAGTTGGATTGCAGTTGAAATGCGGTCCGTCTGTGTAGATTCTACGACGGTCAAATTTTCATCAATCTGATCGATCAATCGATGGTTATAAAAAGTTTATATTAAAAATACGATCAATTCATCAATCCGTGGGTTACACGATCAAATTTCCGTCAATCTTTACCGGATTGATGGATCAGATTGATGAAAATTTGACCGTCTAACCGGTCACTGTCACAACAGACAGTCACTGTCAGTAGCAAATTACAATATTTAGTCTAGAATCGATACACTGTATCGATTATTATGAACACTTCGAGTGTGATGACGGATGCCCCGAGTACTTCTCGGAATCGATATACCATCGATGTGTTTATATCAGCATAAATATTTACTGCAATATTTCATTGCTGTGACGGATTCGCCACTGGATGTTTAATTTATTTACAAGGAAATCCTTTAATAATCTTAGATTTCCATGTAGGATTAGGTTTTGAATTTAAGACTATAAAGCTGCATTAATGTGAAAACAAAAGAAGTATTTTTTCTAAATTTCCAAGCCATATGTAGGTTACACTGTCTATATCTGTCTGTCTATAAGTCTGGCATCAGTTCAGTCCGTCAGACTGAACCGATGTCAGACTGACCGTGTAACCGTAGGTACTCTAAGAAATCCACTTAGGCATCTAGGTGATGGGGGTGGTATATTTTCCGGGTGGAACAGTGGCGAAGCAGAAATTCGTTAATCATGCATTTCCCGATTTAAAAAGCGTCCTACGTGTTCTTTCCTGGAACTCAAACTATGTCCATACCAAATTTCATTAAAATTACTTCTGTGCTTTAAGTGTAAAGAAGTAACAGACAGACAGACAATTTCGCATTTATAATATTAGTATAGATGGCAACATGGCAGCTGATTCACAGTTACATAAGAGAGGACATCCAAGTGCAAGGAGCGGTCTATTTCCGTCAGGGTATTCGCGGTGTCTGCGCCCGCGCACGATTAACGACATTATTGATACTGCTAAATCAGAGCACGTAGCTAAGACGTTTTCTTTATCGCTTCTTTATAGAATCACCGATCATAATGTATGGAATTTACATAAGCGTTCGATAATGTAAGGCGCTAGTTCGGATTTAATTTTTTAAATCACGAATAAGGCCAGATATATTTTCAACATAGAAAGTGCTATCGACAAAAATGTTTTAACAAACATTGGTACTAAACGAATGAAATGACGCTCAAATCTTCATTGAAGATTGCGTGTATAAAACAGTTTATATATATTTTCAGTAGGTATTTAGACAATTTAATGTGACACAAATATAACAGTCGTGAAAAAGCAATGTAATAGACACATCATTCTAATTGGCTTTATTACATTCACTACAATGTTTCAGACTGTAAAATCTAGTCCTAAATTTAATTTCCAGTCATAAATTTTGCATTCATCCTGCTAAATCATAAACGCGATCCTAAATTATCTAGATCGCTATAAAAATGATTGAAACCACTTTTGCAGATTTTTACAGCGACGTGTTTAGTGTTTCATAAAATTTTAGTGTAATTTTACGATCTGTTATGCACATTATCATTGACATGATTTTTTGCAGCTACTGTTTGTAAACAGTGCCTTTTGTAAAAATTATTTAATGTGTAGATTTTTCGTAATGGCTGCTTTAAATTTTTCCAATCCAGTGATTAAATCCAGCGCTGAATTGAAATAATGTAAGCCTGCTATAAAACTAAACGCTTGCTAAAAGATTGTCAAAGCAAATAAGCCAACCAACGAAACTAAGCAAAGTTACTTAGTGAAAGTTTTAACGTAAAGTCCATACATTATCTGTCAAAGTCTTGATTAAATAACTCCCTACTTAAGTAATCATTAAAGTCTCTAAGTGCGGCTGTAATAGACCCAGACGGTAATTATTAGAAAGCGCAATGTAACAATGACTAGCCTAATGTCCAACGTCTAATGTCTAACACGAAACTGGCACTCAGACAATGGTGGTCCAAATTTGATATTGACCTTACACATAAATAAGTTATGAATAGTAAACACGCAGAATTTACGTCCCAGCATATAATAGCCAGACTAAAAGCTAGCATAAATCAGTCCAATTTAAAAGCGATTCGAATTTGCTCGTAAAACTGATATCTTATATCGTAGCAGCGAGAGATCATATGGGACAGTAGTTGTATTAAATGCCGTTTCGAGATGTTTATCTGTGACTGAAATAGATAACCAAACATGATAATTAACTCGTTACAGAGGAAGCATAAATTAGTTTCTTGGAAGGTGGATGAAATTTCATGAACTCTATCATTGTATTTGTATCCTATAATCCTATTTAACAAAGTATCTGAATGGACACTAAATAGAATAATTATTATAATAAATTAATAAAGAATGAATTTCCTTACCACCTACCTACCTTAGTTTCAGAATCCTTTTTTAACTCGCGATAAAAATTGTCAGTAAAACGTTATCATTCTCTGATAAACGTTTTATAAAAATCCGTAAAACTGTATAATTTAGAATACCTTAATTTTGTATACAGATCAAATCTCGTATATTATAAAGTTGCCCAAATGCATTTGCATTCAAACAAAGAAACGCTTTAAAAGCACGCTCGGTAAAGTTTGCTCGTCGTAAAACTATACAACTTGGCAAACAGTGTGTTTGTTTGTTTAATTAATCTTCTTTATTGTATTCGTCACGGTGGGCGCCTCGTCTCCGCGGTAGTTTCATGACTGTGGAGTGAGTCACAAAGGGCGGCGCTGCCGTGTGTGCGGCGTGCCGCAAGGCGATGCTGCGGGCCCACGCTTATTCCCTGTATACAGAGCGGACATAGATCACTGCGCGGGAGGACATCTGCGTGTGGTCTAGAACAGTGTTAATTCAATCATTAACTTGTTTATCTGACATAACGTATAATTGAATAACTTTATAAGCAGTATTAGTTTCACGCCTTGTTCTTGGGCGTGAATTATTGGAAGTTCGCAATTAAAATTATTGCTTAGCGCTTCGTCTTGGACGTTTGATTCAAGAGCGCAGGCGTTTAACATTGTTAACTATGTTTTGAAGTTAAGTATACCATAGCCAATATAAGGCTACGCGTAAATATATTAACAAACTCTGAATTCAACAGCAACTGCGTGATAAGGCACCGCAATTTATTAACATGACTACTTGAATTAAGCCAGCACGTTTGAAATAGTGTTATGGGTGTTATTAATTATAAACACAAACAACTAATAAGATATATCGAACCAGGTAAAATTTAATATTCGATTATAACATTAAATATAATGGATTCAAATGGTAAATCTGGGCACACGGCTCAAAACATAGAATTTATAAGGCCATAATGTACTGACTGTCATATAATGCTGTTGAATTATCTTTCTCAGAAATATGTGACAGCCGCGAATGCTCTCGTAAGTCCATGACGCAAGGCTTTTTCGCTATCTATAAGTTTCACTACCCAAGCCTTCGCACATAAATCAGATACGTTTTTCTCGTCATTCCTCTTATTGAAAGAGATCAGTTGTGCTTAAGCATAAAAAATCAATTGCCGTGATTTGAAAAGCCATTGCTCATGGTGCCATAAATCTGTGTCGCATTTTACATTTTGTTTTTTTCCACCTAAGCTGCTCCTATAATATGCATTGAGCATTAATATATACCTACAGTGCGTCTTGTTAGAAAGTTTCAGTACGTTTAATTTAAAAATATATATAATTTAAATGCTCTTATCTTTTTATGTATCTTTTTTTTATAAATTCATAAATGAAGTCAACTAAAGCGATCCACCACAAGCTTACAGACAACGCGTGGCTTATCATAAATTGTAATTACAATGTTTGTTCTCTCGGCTATGGCACAGAATGCAGCTATGGCGAATCTTGCGCAGGCGTCCCACCCAGGAACGACTTAATGAACTATAAACGTAACCGGTCGCCTCGAGCTTTGACCTATTGTTTACGATGTAACTACGCTATTAATCACACGTTATATAATATGATTTAAGACGTATTAAGTTACCAATGCCATAACCAATATGAACTAGTCGTCTAGTAATATGAGCTGAAGCATCTAGCAACTGCAGGTATCAGGGGTTCGATACTTATATCTTACACTTGACACCCGCAACTGTTTTGCGCCAAAATTCGTTTATCGTGCGGAAATCGCATATTTTTCCGGGATAAAAAATATCCGATGTTCTTTCCCGGGACTCAAAGTATTTCCATGCCTTTCAGCAAAATCGGTTCAGCGGTTTGGGCATGAAGAGCACAGACAGACAGACACACTTTCGCATTTATAATATTATTAATTAAGGATGTTGCTCTGATTACACCTTTTACACGCCAGTGAGACTGCCATTCGAGGTGTAAAAATTGGGCTATAATAATTGTACCCCTGCTCCCCGAAAAATAAAATGTCCGTTTGATTGGTAATTGTTGTCACGCTCAAAATACTTAAAAAGTTCCCGGCGTCATATCAATAAAATAAACATTATTGTCTCCAATTACATGTGCTTCAGTAACTTTTAAATTGGTCACTTTGTTAAACGCCATTCAACCATGTTCGGGAATGGAAGAAAGTATTGGTATTGTTGTTGCTATAATATTATTGTTATGTAGAATACAGACGTAAAATGTAATTTTCGCCCTTGTTCCTTGGAGATAAAGTCTAAATGGTAGTGTCTGTTGGTGATTTTACTTCTGTTATCGCACCATCTCCTCCCACACTGATTATACGGACTTAAATTCGCATACAATCGATCGTTATGCGCTTTTAATTTGGCAATCTGATTGCATTTTTGGCCCACTCCCATGTAAGTATCGTTGTCATACTCCAAATTTGATTGTATCATGCTCGTATGCTTTCTTGCTACACAGTTCTATCAATAATATCTTTTTCATCTATATTATGGATATCTATGCTTATAATAAAATTTTAAATCCGGGTTTTACATTGTTGTTTGTATTTGATATATTGGAGATATTTTCATTTGATATTTTCATTTAGATCAATCAGTGAACTATAATAGTATTTAGGTAGACCATATTGCAGTCGTTTCCAAATGCCTCTGTTTTTAAGTACAATTCCGTGCATAGCGACAGTCGTAAGCCGCGCGCGGCCGACGACTGTCGTCGGCCCCTCGCGACAATAGTCATTGTATGAAAATGTATGGCACCGCTTCCGAGGCCCGTGACAGATGCACGCGGCCGACGACTGTCGTAAGCCGCGCGCGGCCGTGTCTTGACGGCCGCGCGGGGCCTACGACTGTCGTCGTCCGTCGGCCGCGCGCGTCTGTCGTAGGCTCCGCGCGACCGTGTCAATTATATTATGACACGGCCGCACGTGGCTTACGACAGTCGTCGGCCGCGCGCGTCTGTCACGGGCCTCGAAGCGGTGCCATACATTTTCATACAATGACTATTGTCGCGAGCGGCCGACGACTGTCGTCGGCCGCGCGCGGCTTACGACTGTCACGATGCACGGAATTGTACCTTTAAGCCAATTAACATTTTAGTTTTACAATCATATAATCGCTAATCGCGGATAATATTAGCATTGAAAAGCAATAATTATAGTTGTCGTAAATAATTTCTTTGAAATCTCAAATGTGAAGAGAAATCAATTCGCCAATATCTCACAAAGCCTATTTAGTTCGCTCATTGTCTTGAGGTTCATTCTTGGCAGTTTACATTGCATCAATTATCAATGATGGTCGAGCCGCACTTGTCAATGTCAATGTTAAGTATCAATGAAATTCACATTGTTCGTCGCAGTTTATGTAGTGTAGTGGCGGGCCACGTTGCATCATAAATTTTAACATAAACAGTTGTGCCTGCAGTTGATCGCGGTTTGTGATTCATCATTCATGTAAAGGTCCTTCTACATGTAAGGCAATGAATGGATAACCATAACTGCAAAGCTAGCTATCTGTAGCATGTATTGTACAATGTATAGCCGAGGAAATTGATTCCTAGGCAGTTGACAGACCTACGTCCTATGGTCGGCTTATGACAATTCAATGTTAGCTGTAATATGTCGCATAAGTTTGACTTAACGCGACCAAATTACTTAGGTCCGCCGTTTGCCTAAGAATCAACTTTTCTGATAGTACAATCGCCGTTGATCGCGAAACAGTTTGAGGTCTAATGAGTAATAACAGGTAATAACTGATAAGTTTATCAAAACATTTGTGATTCAGGTATATCAGATTTCAATTTTAACTATACTATTTTTATTTAAAATATATAACTATTAAAGCTCTATTACTTTGCTTGGTTTAGTTATGAGTTATGACACGTTTAAACGAACATATAATTTATCATTATTCATATTATATAAGCTAGTTATTGCTTTGGAGTCGGGTTTCACGCGATTTTTACGAGTGCGATAACCACCATCACACGCAATCTCATGTCACAGCGCCAACAAACAGCTGAAACATTATCAAAACTGGTCTAGCCTGGGTGTAAGTTTATGATGTGGCTATCAAATTTCATACATAACGGTTTTAATGAAGTGTAATAGGAATCAATAATATTATATTACTGTTAGCATCTGCGAATATGACCGACTGTTGCCCTTTGTCACAATTTTATATGCGTCCGCGCAAATGAGCGGTTTGGCCGCTACACCGTGAGATCCATTATCCATACTAATATCTATACTTCCATACTAATATTATGCGAAAGTGGTCTGTCTATCTGTCTGTTACCTCTTCACGCCCGATTTTGCTGGGCATGGCACTTTAAGTCGGAAAATGTACGGTTCCCGCGCGAATTTTGGCGCAACGGAGTTGCGGGCGTCATCAAGTTCAAAATAAATCGTTAGATAAGGTAAATTGTTCGCGCGGACGCACATAATATTATACTTACATTGAGCCATTATGAGGTGTTTCTACGGAAGTTAATTCTCATCCATTTGAATTAGCTCAACATTCAAAGTCACGTTATGATCCAATGATCCAATCAATCAAACAAAAACTAAGTCATACAATTGATAGCAATTAATAATGGTAATCGATCGTGTTCGTACTCGATTATGACAATTATCATAATAAGTACTAAGCGGCGCCGACCGAGCGGTTACAATCATGCATTATGCATGCATTGTTATGATTATCATGCATAGCAATACAGGATAGAGGCTGGAATTGATAGCCAAAATAAATAGCGTAGCCGTATGATGAAGCCAAAAGAAAAGATTTTGGTTGTCTACTTATTTGGTGCTATTTGTTATTATTTCATTCCAAACTAGATGAACGCCTACAACTCCGTTGCGCCAAAATTCGTTTATCGCGCGGGAGGCATGCATTTTTCCAGGATAAGGAGTATCGTATGTCCTTTCCCGGGACTCAAAGTATCTCCATACCAAATTTCAGCGAAATCGTTCAGCGGTTTGAGCGTGAAGTGAACAGATAGACGGACGGACGGACAGACACTGTCGCACTTATAATATTAGTATAAGATATGAATATAATTTTTTATGTAGGTAATCTGTTTATTATTTGTCTACTTCATATTGAGATTAATAATATTAATACCGACCCAGTTATAATATTGTTGACTACAAACATTAAAAACTCTACATTTTAAACAGATTAGTCTTAAAATATTCCTCGTGAATAATTTAAACGATCTTGGTGATGGTTACCACCCAGCCACATTAAAAGGCGCTGTAGTCAATAAGATCGGGGATAATTTGTTTTATGACGTAACAACATAATCGCCGTAACAATAAATCGATTTGTTTTAACTCGCAAGTACAGTCGGCATTGGATTTTATACTATCTTCACTAGATAGTACAGTATTCAATAATAAACTTAATTATTAATTAATATAATCAGATAATTAAATAATAGAAAAAACTACATAATTTATAGCAGCAATATATTTTGTTAATCGCCTGTATTTTCCGAGAGTTAAATAAACACTATATCCTAGGACTCTTAGTAAGTCCAAATCAAATAAAACTCTGAGTAAAACTCTGGAACGAACTGTCACCAGCAGTATTTCCGGACCTATACGACCTGCAAACCTTCAAGATAAGAGCGTATTCCCTCTTATAAGGCCGGCAACCTGCAGCTCTTCTGATGTTGCGAGTGTCCATGGGCGACGGTAGTTGCTTACCATCAGGTGACCCGTTTGCTCGTTTACCTCATTATTTAATAAAAAAAATTCTTTAAAATCTGTCGTGCTAGCATGGAGTTAATAGAAACAGAAATCGCGGTCGTCCTCTTCACGTTTAAACTTTAAACCACTAAAGCGATTACGACGACGTAAAGTATGGAGTCACTTTGAGCCCTGCATAGGAATTGCAATCCGGATACTTCGAAATCCAAAATCCGGATTTTCGGTTTTTTCAAATAGTAAATAAAATAATGAAAAATAAGCTTTTACGTAATATAAAATTAATTTAAATGTATCGTGTAATATCCGACATAAAAAATCACATTTGATTAAAGGCACTATCACAACTTTGCGTGGTCTACACGTAACAAAGTCAGAATTTTGCATGTCTAACATTGCATTGTGTAATTATTTGGCGGTTGTAATTACATTTATTTACATTTTATCATTTTATTTAAAAGAAATAATGACATATTTTAATTTCTTAAGCCCTAGCTATCATTTTACTATCTTATTAATTGTTATGTTTTCTAGATACTTATATGAGAATATAAATGCAATGATGATAAATATTTTTACAATTATTTTAGAACATTTTAGTATTGAATACAGTTTTTTCTATAAAATATGTAACGAATGCCGATTTGTGATTTTGTCTTGTTAAATAAAGGCTTAAAGTAAGTTTATAATATAACTAATTAATGTTGATTTAAAGTTTAATATTCTGTGCAATATCCTAAATATAAATAAAGTGATGAGTTGGCTAGTAAGAAAAGAAAATAGGCTCCTTGCCAGAAGCCTAACTGGACATTGTAAACTCAACAAGCATCTTTACAGAATAATAGGTGTTAATAGCATTACGACCTGCAGATTCTGTGATACACCTATTCACATTCTACTGTTCTACTACAGAGCGAAAACTCTCCTAATTTACTAAAGAGGAAATTTGTGGCACCAATGTTGGGTACGGTACTCTAATACGAAGGAGTCACAATAGAACCTCAAAGATCATCTTAACGTCAGGATTACAGTGATCTGCAGGAAAAAATACCTCCAGAGCATAGCGCTATCTTTTCTTAGGCCTAGATACCTACTCAGTCGATGTCGAGCATGTTTGCGGATAGCGTCACCAGCCCAATGCCACTTTAGCTTGGCCGTCTTGATTCCTACGTCTGTGTTTCTAGTTTGGGAGCACATTATGTTTTTTTGATTTGTTGAGATTTGAGCTCTATTGCTCTCTGGCAGACTCTGAGTTGGAACTTTTGTAAATCGTAAATCGGTCAATCAGTTTGCGCATCGTTGGTTATGACGAGCGAAACACATAGTGAGATTGGTAAATCACCATTCTTCATGGACCAGTTTTTCTGCCTTTCTGTCGTCATAAGAAGCTAATTGGTCCAAGTACAGCTACTCGTTGACATAGTGAATTCCTTGCTGGTACACTTCAACCTTACGTCTCGTACTGTTGATAATTCGACTGTTCCTAGGTACATCGTAAGCCACAAAATTGCAAATTTCGTTTTACTGCGAAAATTCATATAATTATGTTAGATCTTTTAGGATCTTCAAGAAAAAATATTAAATTCGAAGTATAAGTGCCTTTTTCGAAACGTAAACTGTAGTATGTTTCAAACGCCTCCGGTGTTATTTATTGTAAGTCCCTTAAAGATAGTCTACGCGGAATAATAGGGGAGCAGATGCCCGAATTCATACATCGTATGTATCAGTTGTAATTGTCTACGCCGCATAAAGATTAACGTAAACTATAGTTTGTACTACTTACAATAGTTTACATTGAAACTTCTATTGAAAAATATATCGCAAGTGTAACTTACGATTTTGTTCGTTGGAATTTAAGTTATGATAAATATTGTATGTTAATTATATGACATTCTACTACGGAAACTATTATTTTTTATTTATTGTATCTATTTCTTACTACGTTCTACGTCGTACTATTCATTAACATACGATACTTTACCGACTTATTTCTTTTATTACAACTATTATTTATGAAATTAGGGGGCAAAAGAGCACCTGATGGGAAGCAGTTGGACAACCCATGGACGCTCGCAACATCAGAAGAGTTGAAATACGTTGCCAGCCTTTTTAAGAAGGTCGCTTTATTCTTCAGGTTTTCAGATCGCATTGGTCCGGAAATACTGCTGGCGGCAGTTTGATTCAGATTTGTTGTGAAAGACTCATCAAGATAGTACATTTTCCCGTGGAATGATGTTGAAATGTTGCAAGAGGTGTGATAACGAAGCACCTCCCCTTGATACAGCAGATAGAAGATGCAGGGCGAAGCCACATCTGAGCATAAATCCAAGGGGTCTGGCTTGTTTGAAACACTATGGCTGGCTACAATCTAAGCGGCCCTTTGTTGGTTACTACTTACTATACAGAGTAATAGTATTTTGTCGCCCTTTCCCAGAGATAGGAACAGTATTCGACGAGAGGCTGAATCTTCGCCTTGTAGAGTTATAGGCGTTGCATCGTACTGAAATACTATCTCGCTCTGTTGAGAATACTAAGCTTATTCAAGGCCAACTTGTCTTTACCCGTTTGTCAACCGGGAACGGAACCTTTTTCCGGGATATGAGTATCCCATGTCTTTTTCCGGGATTCGAAGTATCCCCATGCAGTATATCAGAAAAAACGGTTAAGCGGTTTAGGCGTGAGGAGGCAATATACCCAATGTCCATGGACAAATAAACAAACACATTTTTTATGCAAAAGTATGGATATAATATATTGTACTTAATTTACATTTTATGATCTCTTTTTTTCTTTCTGAAATTTTTCAAGAACCTTCGTCGTGACCTTCCCTTTTAATAACCTTCCCTCTTATAATGTTTACCGCACAATATACTTTTATGATTTGCGCGTAAACTATTTAATCGATTTTGATGAATTTTGGTATGGAGATACTATCCTATATATGAGTCTCGGTATAGAATATATATAAGTACGTCTCGGGAAGGACAGGGGATATATATTTTGTCGCGGAAAAATGTACGGTTCCCACAAAATGTACCTTTATGATTTGCGCGTAAACTATTCAATCGATGTACGGGAACAACTATAAACTGAAGTTCACGCGGACGAAGTCGCGGGCAACAGCTAGTTTTTAAATAGTTTTAAATATGTAGTTGAAAAAATCTGGGTATTTTTTAGTTGTTAATAAAATTGAAAGTTTTTTTTATTAAAGAAGGCAGGTCGCATTACCCTGACGTCACTGCGACCCATGAGGATCTATTGTGACTCCTTCGCACTAAAGAATCATTCCCAACCCAATACTGCTCATAAATTGAACGATATGGTTGGGGTTGGTGCCACGAATTTCCTCTGTGGATGAGTATTCGTGGCGACCAAGGTGTCTGTTCCTGCTCTGTAGTAGAGCAGGACAGTCAAGGAGAAGGTGAATAGGTGTTTCATCCTCCTCCTCACAGAATCTGCAAGTCGTTATGCTACAAATACCCATTCTGTTTAGGTGTTTGTTGAACTTGCAGTAACCAGTTAGGCTTCTGGTAAGGATTGTTAATTGGTTCCTACCCAAGGGGAGCATAATTAATAATTCTGATAATTTCTTAAAATTGAAAGTACTAGATACTGCTATTTTAATCTCTTGCTTTTTTACATCCATCTTAGCGTTTTTTTTTTTAAAGAAAAATGTTAATTTTTCAGACGTTTTATTTTGCACTTTTAAAATTAATGTTAAATAAAAAAATAATAAGAAAATAACTCACATTTAAAGCTGTTTATCAAAAATATTTAAAAAATTACAAAATATCCGGATATTTGAGGATGAAAAAATCCGTAAATCCGGATTTTTCTCAAAAATCCGTTTTTTGCAATCCCTAGCCCTGCATCGTTCAACCCTAATCCTGAGAAAGGATTAAGATAAATGGATTAGGACAGGGCTTCCTAAACTTATTTGTACTGTAACGCCCTAGGGACTTTACCATTTCATTACGACGCCCCTGTACCCGACCCCCCCAAAAATACTTTAAAATATTAGAACCAGTCTACATAGGCTATAACTTATAATAAAAATACTATTTGGACATTTTTATTTTTATGAGGAAATAATGACCAAATCAAAACATAAGCATAAAAATAAAAAATAAAGTTATTTATGAAAGATATTAGAGCCAGCAAGGCTGGCTAATGTGAAGGATGCGCTTGCTTTTGTGAGCATAGCTTCTAAAAGCGGGGATACTGCCGGGATGTATGATCCCTCCTCACTCGATTTGGTTGTGTCGACATGCGACGCCCCTGACAGTTTGGAAGGGCCTGGATTAGGATGTACAGTTTTCGATAAATTAATTTCCGTGTGAGTTTCGGCCAATTGCAACGTCAGACGTCTAGTTTTAACTTCTAAGTTCTTCATAGAAATAAAATAAGCACATCTTGAATACCGTTGCGTTGGCTGACCCTACTTATGTTTAGACACAACCGAAGGCGTTGCCGAGCGATTAACAAACATTGATTCCGAACATAAACTCCACTTAATCGATACCAATTGAGATATCAGAATTAAGGGTGGCAATTACGTCTACGCCGAATTCCACCCTATATCCAATACCATAAACGCCATAATCGTATGCAACCACAGTCGTAAATTGGTCGGTTTATCACATACGATTTCGATTTTGGGTACAATTGATTTTAAACTTTAGCACACTATTATAAAGTTTGTATTACGTTGGAGCGCTATATTCAAATTCGGTCTACTTCGGCGGCGGTCTCACACGTCGTGACCGAAGCTCTGGTCCTCAATTTGAGCCCCAGCGGAGCCCTAAGGCACGGTGAATGAACCTTCAATCATCCTTACATATTCATACATTTGTAACTGAGTGAATGCATTTTTTATCAATGAAAACTTTAATTCTAGGTTAGTTGGTATGGAATTCCATAAATTAAATAAAAAATGTACTGTCAGAGAAGTTGATTCCTATGCAGATGGCGAACCTACATAATTTGGTCGCGTTACGTCAAACCCAGCCATCAGATCACAACTAATATTTAATTGACATATACCTTTCGAAGGACGTGTCGATGAAAGAAGTGATGAAAATGTTTTACAATGAATGTTGACTAAATTGTGTAGGACGTGTCATTAGAGCCTCTAGAGCAAGGCTGCTCAACCCCAGGCCCGCAGCCACAATGTGGCCCGCGAAAGAATTTTAAATGGCCCGCACAAGGAAGTTTTAAATACTTAACTTTTTTTTTACTAAGTTGAACTGCAAAATCATCAATCATTGAAAACCCTTTTTGTCGAAAAAGTGTCGTCGAAACCTCAATTCTTCAGAAGATTTTGCAGATTTCTGGAAGTTGGTACCAAAATAAGACTTTCCTGCAGTAACTGATCTAGCGTTACAGTTTTTATATAGTTTTGAATCAATATATTATGTCTGTGAAAAAGTGTTTTCAGACCTTAATTATGTTAAAAATAAATACCGCATGTCATTAACTGAGCAACATATTTCTAACTTGTTGCTACTGTCAACATCAGATTTATCACCCAACATAAATAAATTGTTAAAAGACATACAACTGCAAAAAGCTCATTAATATCAAAAAAATAAATGTATGCTTATATAACCCATTGAAGTTTGATTGGTAATATATTTAATGGCCCGTTTTAAATGTCGGAATCCACCGTTTGGCCCCACTGTAAAAAAGGTTGAGCAGCCTAGCTCTAGAATCTAGACATTGACCGATGAATGATGATGGACAAATATCTACAGGTGATCGCGAATATGCAGAGCATAATATTATTATGTATATATTTTTTGTTTCGCATAATTTCGTAGATTTTGCATATAGCTGGTGCAATCATGATGGTAATAATTTAATATTGGTTGTCCATGATGGCCAAAAATGAATAAGGCTCCTTACTACAGCATTCAGAGACGACTGTAATTAAATGGATATTTTAATCAGCCCCACACATCTAACAAATTCTTCAATAATTTAAAGTTTAATTTGAGTACTAAATAAGTCAGATTAAAAAATATATCCGTCTTTAATTTCACGTAATTTTAAATATGATTTACTGCGGACAACTCCGAGTGCTCCAATTTCAAACGACCGGATTCGAAATTTAAAACAAGCAAAATGGATTGCAAAGAAGTTGAAATTATTTTTAACTTCATACATTGTTAACCCTTGCTGTTTAATATTATAATTAAAAATACAAATTACAAAGTACCTACAATACGTGGATTGGGAGTTTTTTTCAAAGTTACGACGAAGAAAACTGAAAGTTATGTTCGAAATTATGACTGAAACTGATTTGATTATGTATTATGATACATTTATTAGGCACTAATAAAGTTGTTTATTTATTCGCTTTTTAATGCTTTAATACCAAAACTATTATGAATACCTAATAATACTCGTAGATAAACTCCTAAAAAAGCCTTAAATTGGCAATCCTAAGCGAACCCAAACAGATCTAGCGACCGTACTGAGATAAATATTTTACTGATTACATAACTTTAATTAAGAGTTTGACATAAACGCACAGAAAAGGTATGAATGAAGCTTGTATCAAAATCTTTATTAAAGTTAAGTTTTAAAGAAATTATCAAATATCTCTGAGTACGGCAGAATTCAAAAAGGCACAAAACGGAGCTTCTATTACATCAATAATTAAATATACGTTCAGTAACTTTGTGTCAGAACATTCATGCTTCCTTAGTCCTTACAAGCTTTCAATATAATATTATATTATGTACATAAATTATATTATATTCTTGGGCCCGATTCTATAGCCTCGAATATTCCTTCGATCGCAGACAGTCTCACTCGCACTCGCCAACCCGGCATTCGAGGTATGACAATAGGGCTGATCGTATCAAAATTAAGCAACGAATAATTAAAATAACCATAAATAACATATCAAAAGGCCGCTATTTTTACACGGAACGTATAATAGGTCGCCATCATCATAAATCCCAAGCCCACAAATACCATTAGAACAAAGGGGTAATAATTTACTAGGGAATTTTAACCCGGCGATAGCAGTTGACGAAATGTTGGGGAACTCCTACCGCGGACTAAATATAGAAATGTTCATGTCGAAAAATAATCTACAGGGTGTTACAAAATAAAGTGATAAGTATAACTCTGGAACGAACTGTCACCAGCAGTATTTCCGGACCTATACGACCTGCAAACCTTCAAAATAAGAGCGTATTCCCTCTTAAAAGGCCGGCAACGCATCTGCAGCTCTTCTGATGTTGCGAGGGCGTCCATGCGCGACGGTAGTTGCTTAACATCAGGTGACCCGTTTGCTCGTTTGCCCCCTTATTTAATAAAAAAATATACACTTAAAGGTGTGTATGTGTCGCCTACTTATTATAGTTCGCTATGAAGGTAGCAGCGCTAAAAGAGTAACTTTTTTTACTTTTGTATGGGAAAATTCACTACGCTCGAGCACTTGCCCATACAAATCATAATTTTGCTCTTTCAGCGCTGCTACTTTTACAGTGAACTCTGTAATAGGGACACATACACACCCCATAGTATTATCACTTAGTTTTGTTACACCTTGTATAATATAGCCGAAAAATCTTCTCGAAGTCGGTTCATTATTCATTAAGGTATGGTAGAGTTAAGTTTGAGAGCGAATTTCAAATTCTGGAGTTGGTAACCTAAATGTTGATCCACACCACAAGTCACAACTCAAGCAAATCATAGCAGATTTCATAGAGAGTGATTGGAAAATTTCACAAAGGGAAGGAAATCTATGGTGTCTGAAAACGCTAACCTAATCTATATTCTTACTACAAGGCGTAAGAATGTAGATTAGTTTAGCGTTAAACTAATTTAAACGTGGCTCTCCCACGTTTAAACGTGGGAGAGCCATGCTTCGGCACGAATGGGCAGGCTCGACCGGAAAAATACCACGTTCTCACAGAAAACCGGCGTGAAACAGCGCTTGCGCTGTGTTTCGCCGAGTGAGTGAGTTTACCGGAGGCCCAATCCCCTACCCTATCCTCCTTCCCTTCCCTACCCTCCCCTATTAGCCTATCCCCTCTTAAAAGGCCGGCAACGCACCTGCAGCTCTTCTGATGCTGCGAGTGTCCATGGGCGACGGAAGTTGCTTTCTATCAGGTGACCCGTTTGCTCGTTTGCCCCCTTATTTCATAAAAAAAAGTCATGTAGAGTCTGAAAAATAGCCTCAATATTGCACAACCAATACTAAAATAGACCATAATAACTAACAATGATCCTTAGATACGAAGATGATGACAAAACTAATCATTATTAATAATGTCTGAGTTTTCCTGCGAGAAATTCCCGGAGATAACAATAACAATAATGTTACGGCTCTCAGAAGAATGCTTTCGGGTGTACGGTGACCATTGAATGAGCTGAAACAGGAACTTCAGTAAAAAATAAGTAATGGGAAGAATAACGAGACAAAATGTAATAAAATTTAACATTGATTTTTATTAAAACGACCATTAATTGAATTAGTGCAGAACCTCTTTACATTAAGAGAATGACTAATGCAAAAAATCAAACATCGTCCTTCTCTCTTTACACTCGCGCCCGTCTTTCATATGCTAGGTGAAGAAGGATTCATCGTCAAATTATTTTTTTCTCAATAACGCGATAAATATGCAACATTTTGAAAATCCGCTAGGTCGATCTCTCAATGATAGAATATTATACAATGTGTTAAAAATTTAAAATATTAACTTAGTTCAATGCACGGTTATAGAAATAAATGAAAAATTCGTGAAAATCAGATGCATCTTTGTGATTTTCTTCTATCGAGAAAATTTTAAGATATCATGTTTTTGCTCAGATTGAACTCTTGGAAATATAATGTAGTTTTAATTTTAGAAAACGAAACAGTTTGGGGCTTATTTTCAAGCATAAAAATGAATTATAAAATCGTCAATTTTGGGTTTGTCGCCCACTTACATTTTTAACCTCAATGATGATCCTGTATATACCAATGCAATGTCTGAAATAATTCTAGCATGTAGCTTGATTTAAATTTTGTATCGCTATAAAGAATTCTTGACTTTACATGAGTTTTTTTAATTGTGAATCCTATTGCACGATTATGAAATAAACACAAAGCTTCATGTCTAGAGCAATAGGTAAAAGAATTCATTCAGAGTTCACATTCAGAGGATAAATTACGTTTAGGAAAATACCATTTGATGAACAATAGAATTAAAAAAACAACAATCAAAGCACCGCAGTAATTCTTAATAAAGATTTTCTCCATTATAATAACTGTAAAGGACTGTGACTGTCCCTCATCATGGTCACCGCAGTAACAGTGATAGTAATTAGTTATCAATGGGCCGTGTCCAATATATTGTGGCTTAATGGTCGTCGCTTGGGTCCCGATTCTCTATCCTCGAATCATTGCAAGCGAGACAGCATGAGAATTAAACCAAGATCGGAGATAATACAAAAATTGGCTCCTAAAAGAGTACGTTGACTGTGCTCCAAAAAATACAGTTAATATTCATGTTCAATTTGTGGGAATACTATAAAATAATCATAAGTTCGTTCGGGATCGAGGATCGCGAATCAAAATCGTAATCAAAGGCTTACTCCGAAACGGCGCATTCAAAGTAAACTACGATATACGATATGAGCATAATGTATCCTCGAAATAAGGTCATTTCAAAACTTCTGGCGGCCTGAGCCCCGAACTTTCGAAAGAAGGCCAAGTAGGAAACGGCCCGATCATTCGGCTGAAACAATTGAAATTTGCACTTCGGAGTAGACCCCTAGTTTGGGAAGTGCACCAGGGGCGTTATTTAATTCCTTCGTCAAATAATGTTGTCATTGTTGTCATCTTTGGGTACTAATTGCCCGATTTCATTGTGAACCTGATGAAATCTTTGTTTGTAATACTGCATGCCTAATAGTAGCTTACGTGTACCACTGACAGTGAGACGATTGTAGCATGTTTGACAAGCTATCCATCATGTTGTTTAGTCTGCGGTTTGTATGTCAGGGACAAGGTACCAAGTTAGGAATAAATTCAGCGTCGCTTCATATCACCGTGTGACGTGACCTTAAGGTATTGAGAGATCATCAGCTATATCTAATAGTCCAAACTTTTAAGAAAAGAAAGAAAATAACAAAAGATAAAGAATATAAATTAAGGCAAGAAACAATTCGATGAAGTTACGGGTACGGAAAAAATTGTCCAAACTGAAAGCGTAAGTACGTACTTATGTAAATTCTCGTTTATCCTGTTTGTAACCGATTTTTTACAGTTCGTAGCACCTTCCCATTTTATGTTTGTCGACGATATTAAAGTAAGCAGTATAAAAGTTGAGTATAAAGCACTTACATATAACTCTTTCCCTCATATCACCTGCTCGTCTGAAACAATAATAAAATAGTTAATTTAAGTATCAAATTAAAGGAAAACATTCAAAATTTCATAGTTTAAGGACCATTCGAAATGCTCTAAGTCTTTGAAACCTGCTTGACTATCTCTGAAAAGGACTTTGGGTCGTGTCCCCGAAAGGACGAAGGTTGAAAACAATAATATGAAGGAAATAATAAACAAGTACATCGCATATTAGGCAGTTAGCTCTATTATTTTGTATTTAAATGAATTTTAAATCTGATATAAGGACTATGAACCAAATTAGACATGTGCCCATATCGATTATTTGATATAGATATCGATAAAAATAACTGCACGGGCGCATTCCGCGCGCGTCCGCCACTCTCGTAAAACGGCGGCGCGAGTCTAGACGGTGACTTGTGTCAAATGGGACCACCATGCTTCTTTTAGGGCTTAGGCTGCGTTTCCATCGGAACTAAGCTAAGCTGCCAGAAATTTACTGCCGCACTCAGAGACGAATATTAATTACTTAACTGTAATTAAATTAAGATTTTGACACGAGCCCTATAGCCCCATACATTTAATCTGCCAAACTCTTCATTCCATTGAAGTTTAATCATCATTAAATGCCTCTCAGTGCGGCCATTAGAGACTCAATAGCTTTGTCCACACTGTGCCTTTTTTCATCAAGGGCATGCGTTATAGCGCAGTCAACAGCGAACGTGAGGCATGCCCGCGACGCATGCCCTCTCTCCTTATCCAAAACTTTCGCTTTGTTCTTTAATGACAATGTTGGCGTTACGTTCGTTGACGCATTCAATTATTGAATGCGCCAATACGAAAGTTGAATGAAAGAAGATGATGAAAATTGATGACGAAAGGGCACAGTGTCAGTGTGGACAAAGCTAATAAGTAATAGGTATCACTTTAGTTACCTTGGCTCGCTCAGCGCAGCGATTCTACAACAATAATTATGTACCAAAAACTGTTTGAAAAATTGGTAATAAAGGATCACTTCAACCGTCCTATGAGATGCCACTGGTTCGGGTGCTAATCTGAACTGAAAGACAGAAGAAATAAACTTAGGGACCTTTTGAAAAAGCTTTTAAAGGCCTTAATTTTGTTCGTGTTTTATTAAGGATTTCATACTCCAAAAGATGCTTCGGATTTGTTTACATGTGGGATGTTTTAGCACTTAGATAAGGCATCCCACACTTAGTAGGACATAATATGCATAAGAAACTTGTCCTACAGCCAATACTCATTACAATGTCTTTATCCCGATAGAAACCATGTTTTTGATAACCAAGCGTCAAAGCGATGTAGCTGTCATTATAATCTCAAGTTAAACTTTATATATCTCGGAATTCTGAGATCTCATGACAGTGTAGATCTGGTTTAAGTCCAATTAGGTCTGTCCTTGGATCGACTTAAGCGTCGCCTTGTTCTATAGGCGTGGCGTATCGCTTTTAAAATTTAATTATAAAACTGGGACATTAATTTTATGCATATCTGTAAAGGCATCTAGCATTCCGGCGTCTTATGTTGAAGAAATAGAGTTTGAAGTGGCTTGGCAATATTCTGTCATTTCATGGCGCCATCGTAGTACGCCCAATCTGAGCTAGCAATATTGCGCAGGGCTCAGAATTAAGCACTATTAGTATTTGACAGACAAATACTAAATTGGTCGTACGCGCGTGGATTGCGGCTGTCCCATACGTCACTCATACAAATGACAGTTTAAGGATTGATATCGGCGCAAACCGGCTACAGAGTGACCGCCATAGAAAGGATTCTTTCTACACCTGTAGCCCTAGCACGGCGACCAGTGGAAATTCGAAAGTATAGACAAACTGTGGAGATAAACTTAGGGTGCCGTTCCGATCTTTTTTCGTTCCGAAAAATTCAATTAAAATGCCACTTTATGACAGACGATAGTCCTAAAAATTCAAATAATATCCTACTTTATGACATATTATTATACTATAGTCTGTCATAAAATGGCATTTTAATTGAATTTTTGTCGGTTGCGATTAGCCGCGGTAAAGATCGGAACGGCATTTTAAGTTTATGTCCACGGTTTGTCTATACTTTCGCATTTCTTCTGGTCGCCGTGCTAAGGCTACTGGTGCCAGATTAACAAAGGAAAGAAGGAATTCCGCCGGTTTCTCTTTATTTATATTTTAATGTTACTATGCTCAGCCTGCAGAGCTTCCATGCCAAATGCTTCGACTTTCAAGTCGAGGCAGTTAAATAACTAAACAAATAATCTTGGTATCATGAACTGATTTTCGAAGTTTCGACCAAACCGTCATTTTACGTTTGACATGTTAAAGGAATATTGTTTAGTTTGTTACCAGAAAATAAACTTGCTAAGTGCTACATAAACATTTTTGACCATTCAGCGACAGTTGCGCAGTACCGCGCGGTATAACCATCTTGTGTAAATGCGACTGGTCGATAGCTCGTCTGCGCCAACCCTAATTCCTTTTTCCATACATCACCCGTGTTAACAACAGGATACATTTTGCAAATTAGGGACGTGCCAGACTATCGATATCGATTATAATATCGATTCTAAATATCGATTCCACGTGCGGAGTCGATTACGCGCGCTGTCAATACAAATTAACTTATCGATGTATTATACTTTCCTACCGAGAATATGTGTCTATTTCCTAGTCTAGATATGCAATAATTTATTCTGGGTCATGAGAAAATCTTATGTTACTCTATCTTGAGTCTTGACACAAAATATGAGGCGTACTGCCAAGTGCCACATTCAGAGTTAAATGATTACCAAACTTTAATTTAATTGAGATGACATAAACTTTTTTAAGTTAAAGTTAAGTGTGGCTGTTAATGTTGCAAATAATTATTAAATAAAAAATTTAATCAAGCGATTACGTTTTTGCTTAGCAAACTGCAAGCTGGATGCTGATCCGGTCAAAATATTATTTTGTTACTATTTTTTTTTTGTATTCTAAAAACAGCAAAGTTTGGTTTCCCGCGTTCTAAATTATAAAGCAGTTATCCCATGAAATTGATATTTGCTAACCTCTAACACCTGTACAGTACTCTAGTATCGACTAGACTAATGAAAAAGCAATAAAATAAGGCAATATACAAGTATATTTAGTTTTAATAATTTGCATTCCACACCAGCAGTAAAACAAAATGTTAGCGGTACATTTACAACGTTTATTTTACACCTACACATAGCAGTTGGTGCCCGCAACTCTGTTACACCGAAATTCGTTTATCGCGAGGGAACCGTACGTTTTTCCGGGAAGATAAGTATACCAAAATTCAACCAAATCGATTTAGCGGTTTGGGCGTGAAGAGGTAACAGACGGACAGATAGAAAGACAGACATACTAATACTAAATACATAGTATTAGTATGGACAATTACAAGAACAGTAATAAAACAAAACACTAGCATGTTTATTGTTCTAATGTCGGTATATTTTCTGCCTGTCAGCGAGTAATCGAATAAAGACTTGACGGAATGCAAATTAAATCGTGATAGATAATAAAACATAATGTTTCGTTGCTGACGTTTAGGTATGGCGCCTATTCGCAAAGTGTTTATTAATTTGTGGTAGTGTTGATCCTAAGCAATTTTTCTCCAATGCATTGAGTGACAGAGATAAAGAAAGAGAAATAGTGATAAATGATAATACACAGGAGATTTAAAACAGAAATAAATCATAACAAGAGACCAGGCTTAGATCCTACAATCTAGATAGTACAAGGTTTAAAGAACAGACGTGAGATGACTTATTATTTGGACTTACAATTTGGACTCAGATTAAGCTAAGGCCTTAGAAAATTTGAGAGCTTTGATATACCTTTTTAAATAAATCTTATAATTTCAACAGTTCCTGTTCCATAGGGTCAGCATAATTTTAGAATCCTCTTGCACACACATCCGCGGCTATCTATTTCAGTTATGACGTCATCTAGCTGGTCTCGTTTTGAACCATTGTCCTACGTCAAAATGTAATATAATTGCTACAAATTTAGTCGCCAACAATAATATTTATTCTAATATCTAAATGAATCATGGACTTCGAGACAATCTAAGTGTCGATGTAAGATCTACGATTACATGAAAATCGGATTAGACATGGCACTCTATACTTCAGCGGTGCGACACGACGAATGGCGTAATTACTGCGCAGGATTTTGCTATTAATATCCCGGTAATAGGTGTTATTTTAGAGTGTAACAATTATGTTGTAAACGACAGTAATGTCGTCTAGATTAACGATAATTTGGTAAGGAACATTTGGGTAAGCGAAATAGCCAATGGCTAATATCTGAGTCAGCCGTAGATCACGAATCAGCTCATGACGCAGTTATGATCGGTTACAAAGATCCTGAAGATATCTAACGGCTTCGAGCTTACATTTTACAACGAAATGAAATCGAACACGAAGTAAGAAATGAGCCGATACAAGTGTTAGAAATTGCTGTCAGCCCCAAAAATAGTTAAAGCTAAGTAAAGACAATGCATTAAATGAATTAACCAACTATTTTTAATTCTATTAATAATGACCCGTTGAACTTCGTATCAGTTCTGTCCTAATATAAGCCTTCCCTAGACTGCCTCGAATATTTCAAGACTATTCTTAGCCAAATTGGTTCAGCCGTTCTTAAAGATCTTAAGTAAGAGTTAATCACATAACTGAATGCAAATATTTCTCCATTCCGTTATTAATTTCGAGATCTCCAAAGGTAATCTCGAGGAAGTTAAACTTCACAGACCCACATACGCTAATCGCACCGCACATAAACTACCAGACAAACAAACATACGAATTATATACTTTGATCTGACGTCTGACAGCCATATTTGTTATGAAGTGCATTTTCGAGTTTTACGCAAGTGAAAGCAAATACTTGGGCCCTGTGTGAGGTACAGTCCACTGCAGATATTCCTATAATATACACGGTGTGACGTTAATCCATACTAAGCGAAAGTGTCTGTTACCTCTCACACCCAAACCACCGAACCGATTTATTGAAAGTTATTATGGAGTAATATGGAGATATTTTGAGTCTGCAGAAAGGATATAGGATACTTTTTCGAAAAATGTACGGTTCCTGCACGATAAAAGAATTTTGGCGCAACGGAGTTGCGGGCCCAATCTAGAAATATTGTTCTAGATTGTCCATCTAAAAAAATATTTCTTTTTATATCCCTTATTTGGAGTTTACTGTAAAAGCAGCACTGCAAAGAGTTACTTCAGTCACAGAATATATATTAGTTGTACCAACTTCAGCCTTATTATATCATGGACAAATCTATTACATATTATAAAACAAAGTCGCTTTTTTCCCTCATGTCCCTTTGTTCCCTTTAATCTTTAAAACTACGCAACGGATTGTGATGATTCTTTCAATGTTAGATAGCTCATTTATCGAGGAAGGCTATAGGCTATATTTTATCACGACTAGAGCGAAGAAATAGAGAAAAATGTGGAAAAAGCGGGGAAATTATTTGAAAGGGCTTATCTCGCGAACTGCTGGAGCAATTTTTATGTTATTTGGCACAGATAAGAAGTAAAGCACGTAAAGGATCATAGGCTATCGATTTTAATATTTTTTTCAGTGGCTATATATTTTATACCCGTGCGACGCCGGGGCGGGTCGCTAGTTCATAATATTGGGGATTTCTCCTTTGAGTCCAAATTAACTCTTTCATCACTGTTACTTCCACAGTGAACTTGTGTGTAAGTTCACTGTGGAAGTTAGTTTTACGCTTAGTTTTGTTACAACCTATATACAGTGTGTTTCTTAATTTCTAGTGAAACAAAGGCGGAAGCAACAATTTTTATTATCACACCCCATTATTATACAACATTTGTTGAAGATCAAAGCTCCAGAATTGACGTTACTCTTATAATTCTTTCACACTCAATAACCTACTTTATAAAGTGTTCGGAATGTATGTGAAAATGAGGGTAGTACTTCTACGAAAGGATAAAAATTTTCCAAATCATAATGTTATTATTTCAGAAGATTTTAATTTTTTATACTTATTATACTTTACTTCCAGTATGACGTCAAAAGTAACAAAATAGATAGTGCTAGATAAATCATAACAATAATTGGTAATTAATAAAATAGGTAGTTGATAGTTATATTAAAATTAATTAAATGAATTACCTCTCTACAGCTAATAACTAATAATTATTATATTACGTATTAATATTTGCAGTAAATCACATCCCACGAGTGAACTGCCTCATACCACAGAATACATCTCATACATCATAATATGTTCGCAAAACATGTTAGAATACTATAAAAATCTTCTTCCAATAATAAACTATCTTCTAATTTGAATCAATAAAAGTGACATCAAATCTGGCCATTACTATGTTTACAATCGATGACATGGTTGACTGTAAGCAAATTGTAAACACAAAACCGGACTCGCAGACATACTGTCGAAAATGTTGCGGTTAGAGCTATACCAACAGATTGTTTAAACAATAACTCTTCGGGTCTTAGCACTGATACGAGAAATATTTTAGAGATAATTGTTGCCGTATAGACAACAAAAAATGATCGAGGCATCAGACGCGAAGGTAAACATTTGAAGGATAAAAAATGTTTTCACTGATACATACGAATCATGTACGAATCATAGTATTATCACAGAGTACTATAATACTGGCGTAAGTATTATGCTACTAGGATAGCTTCAACTAATAAACTTACAACTAGCTGTACTGTGCTATCAGAGAAATCGATCCTAATTAGTGGACTTAAATTGAGTAATACCTATATCATTGTTTTGACAGAACTCGGATCATTTTTTTTTTTATGAAATAAGGGGGCAAACGAGCAGAACGGCTGATGGAAAGCAACTTCCGTCGCCCATGGACACTCGCAGCATCAGAAGCAGCTCTTCTGATGCTGCGAGTGCGTTGCCGGCGTTTTAAGTGGGAATAGGGTAATAGGGGAGGGTAGGGATGGGAAGGGAAGGGAATAGGGTAGGGGATTGGGCCTCCGGTAAACTCACTCACTCGGCGAAACACAGCGCAAGCGCTGTTTCACGCCGGTTTTCCGTGAGAACGTGGTATTTCTCCGGTCGAGCCGGCCCATTCGTGCCAAAGCATGGCTCTCCCACGTTTGAATGTAGGTCCGTCATCTGCCTTTGAATCATCATTCAGTTATAACTATATACTGATTAAAATATTTAATAGACCGACTGTACATCAGCAGTAAATAAAAGAAGCATAAAGTAAAAATAATCCTGAATATCCCAATCGGGATTGTCTGGTTGAAACTGACCTCATTGGACCGACGGTATTGCCGTGAAACATGTCAATTGACCTCAGCACGATCCCGAGGTATACAGTGCTGTAAATCCCTCTTATCGCTGTCCGCAATGCCATAGGATACAACGTCTCAACTCCAAAAACATTGGCAACAGATAGAAATAACATTTAAGGGATACGCGTATTTCCAGTTATCACGGGTTAGACGATCATAATATATCTGATAAGCCTCAACAGTGGTACCGAACATTAACCAAGCAACGTAAACACTCCAAATACGGATTTAGTCGATCAGAAATAGACGCGTAAATACTGTCGGCGATCGCTTCTGAGTGATATATGGACGGGTCCGGCGCGTCTGCGGGATTCGGTGAGCGGGCACGTGTAGATGGGATAGACCGTACTAATGCATAAGATCCCTATGGATAAAGTGTCACGGTCGAAAATACATGATTCGAGCCGAAAATTCAATGCACGTGTTGCGTCAATGTCAGTCAGGTAAATCCCATGTTATGAAACTCTGAAATATAAACGTGGTTGTGCCTATTTGATCCTAGATATCTAGCTTCAATAATAAATAATAATAATTAATTCTTTCTCAATAATTAACGTATTACGTATTTAAAATATTTGTTTAGTTCTAACATGAATTTATGTGTAATTTTATTTTTTCTTTTTACTTAAAAAACAACGATAAGAGAAATTAATTGGGTAGTCAGGAGTTTAATAAGATAAATTATTAAACTCCTGACTGGGTAGTCAGGAGTTTGATAATTTATTAAATTAGTGATTTAAAAATTTTTTTTTTTTAAATTTTTCCTCTCTAAGTACCAAATAAAATAGGCATTAAATCGAGGAAACAGGGACTTCTACAACTCTCTATGCTATTTGGAAAAATCAATCGGATACGAAGTTCGAAGAAAGCATGAACAGTATCGTATTTACAGAATTTAGATAATATTGACGTTTCCTACATCATTTCCTTAAATAAATTCCCCAGAGAAAACAACGTTCGCCACAACATTATAGGAATGTACAGTGTACACTCTATCAAGATTAGTAGTTAGGTTTAATAAAATACTTACGTACTTTCTCTATTATTCTATAGTATTTAAAATATTATTCGGTATTGTTTATCCTTATCCAATTATATTGTCTTGTTCTTTTACCAGGCTTCATGTGTGTTACTCATGTTAAATAACCCTTACTTTACTAATTGTATTGCTTTTACAGTATTCTCTATTAAACTTTGAATTATCACCATCTTTTTAATTTATAGTTATAACTTAATATAACATAATTTTTCTCATCCTCCCAAGATTTTTCTAACCCTAACGATACATCGTCATCACACACACCCAAATGATAAACGCCCTGGATTAACCGAGTTGAGATTAATAGCGTTTAAGTCAACAAACCCATCTATTAATTACAAAAAGCCCGGGTGGTCCACAATGCTAAAACTTCGTAGACACATAAAAATCTTCAGGTGACAACACTGAAAATTACAACATTAAAAGTGCTATAAATCAGACGCGGGCTGGAACAATTTATTTCGCGATGACACCTGATGTGACCAGACGGGGGAAAAATACTGAATCACATGTATTTCGGTCGATAGTGACGCTTCATTTGTGGTTAAAAATGAGCTGATAATTGGTAAAAGAGTATTAATAAGCACTGTTTTAGTTTCGGTAAAGTAGATCAAATCGAATGTTAAGTAACGATATGTAATAGTTGATCTTGAATGAAAGAATCTTTCAGGTGATTTTCATTAAATTTCCAATTAATTAATTTATTTATAGTCTCAATTCAAAATAACTTAAACATATTATTAACGAAATAAACACTCAACTACTTTTACGATATGAGGACAAATCTAAAAGATCTTTAATTTTAGATGATTTATAAATCATATTTTAAAAAGAATAATAGGGCAAAATATACAAAAATCTAACAGGTGTGGATTCGCGAAGCTCCTCATCAAATGTACCAATCTGAAACATTTATATACTGTTAATCCTTAACTACAAAGTAATTGGCATCCACCCAAAATGTTTTATCACATTTTGGGTGAATATTGTGTAATAAATAGCGTTATTGTGCCGTAAAGTTTTCAGTGTGAGGGCAATTTTTCACGCCTCTGCTGTCTGGCGTCTAGACTCTGAACGTCTAGAGGACTCGGTTATAGCCGCGCTTCGGGGAATAATGCAACATCACGAGCTGCCGACAGATTTGTACAGATCAAACGATATCAAAGGTCTATGGCACGTATTTTGGGTGCTACTGGTACTGGTATATAAACTAAAAATACGCGTCAAAGATCTTTGGTATCACTAGTCAGTATAGAGACAATAATTCAATATGTAATTGTTTTTACCTTTTTGAGATTGTGTAGAATTGACAGGCATCATTTTGTTTAGTGGTTAGAGAGTGGAATTAGCGGAATGAATTAAAACATTTTACCTTTAATACTTTCGTAAACAGTATGATTAACGTTAGAAAACCGATATTTACTTAAATAAAAGAAAGTCTTACTTTTATTACTTCCTTCTTGTAATCAGTAACCACAAGAAGGAACAATGGCGCCTAAACTTACCCTTGAGGGACACCTGCTATCGTGATAAGAAACATAATATCATCAAAATTATACGTCACCGCGTACATCATAATATCACACATTTAGCGGAACATTTCGAATATTTATTATGCAATAAATAAGCAGCACAAAAAATGGCTACAAAAATACTAGATAGAGAAGGTATGATAAAGAAATAGTACGGAAGCCCTAGAACGATTTGTTTATCACTATCAAGCTAATTGTTTGTGAGTAGCTTCATTTTGATAAGACGAACAACATTTTTATCTGCGAAAAATCTTGAAAGTAGTAGCTAACAGAAATAGAAAGGATTTCATACTTTGATATCCTTTCTATATACTTACATAAAATTTGGAATGAAGATACTCAAAGTATCTTCATGCCAAATTTCATCAAAATCGGTTCAGCGGTTTGAGCGTGAAGAGGTAACAGACAGACAGACAGACAGATAGACAGACAGACACACTTTCACATTTATAATATTAGTATGGATATTTTTAGTAAGTAAGAATATAAATCAGTAGTAACGACATGCATTTTTTAATCCAAATTGTTTTTAATTAAGGTATTATGACTAATAAACTCAATTTACTCGGTCATAAAGTATACAATAAAAATACAACGAGCTTCTTTAATCTGACAACGCAAATAAAAGTATAATTGAAACAATTTGGAATAATTTGGTGTAATAAATTGTCACGTTTTGATCCGGTGGTTGCCAAATAACCGTGCGATTTAAATAAACCGAGACAAACAAACGAACGTATACACATGTATTAAAATTCAGAATCGGTATAATACCGATTCTGAATTTTGACTTGAAAAATTCTTCTTGCGGATTTTGGAATTGCGGAAAGTGCCGGATAAGGGAGGGGTAAAAAATGTTAAACTCATTTTAGGACATGTAACTCTATCGAAAACTCATGAAGCAAATAATCCTAATTCTTAATGTAAACAGAAGCTCAGTATCAATACCAATATTATAATTGCGAAAAACTCTCTCCTCACGCCCAAACCGCTAAGCCGATTTTGCAAGATTTTGGTATGAAGATACTTTGTGTCCCGGAAAAGGACAAAGGATACTTTTAATTCTGGAAAAATGTAGAGTACCCTCGCGATAAGTAATTTCGCGCAACGGAGTTGCGGTCGTCATCAGTCTTTTGGGATATAGTCCTTTCGAGATTCAAAGATAATAATTAATTATTATATTAAACTAGCTGTCCCGGCAAACGTTGCTTTGCCATAATATAAATTACAGGGGTAGGACATTTCCATACAATGGCAAATTTAGGTAGCATAATCTGTGAACTTAGTTTTAATCTGTGGTTTTTAATCGCCACCTGTGATCTTATGCCGAAATTAGTTGACCAACTAGTTGCTTTGTGGTATCAGAGATGGCATCGTAACATCGTAGACCACAGATTAAATATTGTCGTAGACTAGACATGTATACACTTTTTTTTTTAAATTAGATTTTATGGCCTAGTAACAAGAGTATTTATTATGAATATTTAAGTCATTGTTTTGTCATAATATTGTCAGAAATATTTGAGTTTTGACAAATATGGCAAATGTCCTTTACGTTTTTGCTTGTTAGTTGTAGTTTTGTTTCTAAAAACGGATTTTGCAATGGTATTTGTGAAATTAATCCGCAGATCCACGTTGAGTTGAGTGCAGTGTACGAATTTTTCGAAGATATAATATTCTAAATCATTAGGATTTCGGTGTTTTCTATAATTCCATACAATAATGATTGTCAACATTCTGTGTTCATGTAATAAGTAAGTAAGCATATTAATATGTGCCGTTTAATTACTTATGAATAAATAAAATGTAAGCTGAAATTTGTTTTAATTTATGTAGGTATGTTTCATTAAAAAACTTTCTGACTTCATGCTTCCTTACTATTAATTAACAATTATTGTGTTCAAGTTGATAAAGTTATTAATAGAGTTAATAAGTTTCAGCTTCTTACTATTTTACATGTATTCAAGTTGATAAGTCTACGATTTGTAAACTTTATCAACTTGAATACATGTTAAATAGTAAGAAGCTGCAACTGCATATATATATATATATATATATATATATATATATATATATATATATATATATATATATATATATATATATATATATATATACATGCCAAAAGTTTACAGCAGATGATATCAGATGGCGCAATGTAGCCATCAATTTACATCAGACTTTTGACAAAATTCTGCGAGGGGGCTCTCTATGCCCCGTGTATTATATTTCTCTATGATAAATTATAAAGTAGGTATTTCGCCGATATTATTTTATTGAAGTGACTAAATAAGTATATCGCCATGGCAACGTCGATCGCTATCCCGTCGCACAAACAATGGTCGCCGTCAGTCTCAGGTTGTAATAATTTACTATTATTTATTATTATTATTATTATTATTATTATTATTTTATGAAATAAGGGGGCAAACGAGCAAACGGGTCACCTGATGGAAAGCAACTTTCACATTCAACAAATGCACTTATCAATATATAAAGTACCCAGTAGCCGATTCTCAGACCTACTGAATATGCATATAAAATTTGGTAAAAATCAGTAAAGCCGTTTCGGAGGAGTTCGCGGACTAACATTGTGACACGAGAATTTTATATATAAGATTACATTTCAACTATGGGGGTGTGTGCGTGTGTTTTTTTATTACAATAATCGAGTCGTTTATGGGCTTTTCGTCCATATTACATAGGCTGCACTAAAAATATCGGAAATGGAATACTTCCACTATTCCTGTCATATTAAAAATTTTTAATTGAAAACTCCTTGGTTTTAAAAATTGAATACCATTTATTTATTTAAAAAAAGATTCTCGGTCTTGTCAGTTGTTACAAGGTCTTGTCAAACTTGTTTAGTCGTTGAGAAAATGGAATTGACTCAAGAAAATTCTAGAGCGATGATTTATTATGACTTTCGAAGTGGTTTAATACAAAAACAGTGTGTTGATCGGATGATTTCTGCATTTGGTGATGAAGCCCCATCCAAAACCACAATTTATCGCTGGTTTGCTGAATTTCAACGTGGACGTGTCAGGCTCAGTGATGATCCCCGTCAAGGTCGTCCAAAAATTGCAGTCACCCAAGAAAACGTTGATGCTGTGCGTAAGCTGATTGAGGAAGATCGACGTGTGACATGCCGCGAAATTCAAGCAACTTTAGACATTGGCATGAGTCAAATACAAATAATATTGCATGAACAATTAGGTTTAAAAAAGTTGTTTTCCCGATGGATACCGCATTTGCTCTGCGAAGAGCAAAAAGCGGCTCGCGTTACTTGGTGCGTCAGAACTCTCGAAAGATTACACGCAGGATCCTCAAATGCTGTATACAACATCGTATCAGGTGACGAATCCTGGATATACGCGTACGAACCCGAAACTAAAAACCAGTCACGAGTTTGGGTGTTCGAAAATAAGTTAAAGCCAACAAAAATTGTTCATTCACGGAGTGTTGCAAAAAAATGGTGGCCACGTTTGTCTCCAAAACCGGCCATATTGCGACTATTCCTCTTGAGGGACAATGAACGGTTAATGCAGAATGGTATGTTAGCATTTGTTTGCCACAGGTCGTATCTGAACTCCGTAAAGAGAACTGCAACCGCCGCATCATCCTCCATCACGACAATGCGAGTTCTCACACCGCGCACAGAACAAAAGAGTTTTTAGAGCAAGAAAACATAGAATTATTAGACCATCCGCCGTACAGCCCCGACTTAAGCCCTAATGATTTCTATACTTTCCTTAAAATAATTCAAATTCAATAATTCAATAAGTCAAATTTCCATCAATCTGATCCATCAATCTGATTGACGGAATATTGATTGTTATAAAAAGTTCATATTAAAAATATGATCAATCCATCAATCCGTGGGTTACACGATCAAATTTTCGTCAATCTTTACCAGATTGATGAAAATTTGACCGTGTAACCGGCGATTTACGGAATTCCAAATCAAGATTCCACAGAATATAGGAATTCGAATACGAAAAACCTATACGTAGGTACCTATACGGCCAGCCTTAACCATTTTAATTGTCATCATCTACATTCTACAGGTACTGTGTTGTACTGCTGTTACAACAGCACTTTTTTTTTTCACCGTAATGGAAAATTCTTGACGCTGGGGCGCTTGCCCAATGCCCATACAAAACACTAAAAATGTTTGCTCTTTCAGCGCTGCTACTTTCACAGTTAACTCTATATTATATAAGGGAAACATACACATCCTAAAGTATTATCAACTAGATGACGCCCGCAACTCCGTTGCGCCAAAACTCGTTTATCGCGGCAGAACCGTACATTTTTCCGGTTTTAAAAGTATCCTATCTCTTGTCTCTGGACTCAAAGTATCTCCATACGAAATTTCAGCGAAATCGGTTCAGGGGTTTGGGCGTGAAGAGGTAACAGACAGACAGACAGACACACTTTCGCATTTATAATATTAGTATGGATTTATCACTTAGATTTGCTACAGGTTGTATTGTGTGAGCTTCACAAAACCCGACCGACTTAAGTTAGCTCTACCTGTAAAGACAACTGTGTAAAGATGAATCCCACCAAAACATGAAATGTAAAAGAAGCCAAGCAAAATATTGCATAGCTATTCAATTCAATACTTCTATCATAAACATTTTTTAGATCACATTCAAGCCAAGCCTTCAACATATTTTGTAATTTAAATCAACATTCAGTAAATGTATCAATAGATTTCTTTGTTTTATAATTATTATAGTGGCTTGGCAATGAGCACTAGAGAAATAATCAGCTACTAATTGGATTTATTGGATACCATCAGCCACATGCGTCGTTACATATTAAAACACTTTACGCTTGCCGTCTGTATAAGTATGAACTCCTCCCAATATGCAGTTTTATATTTCTTTCTATTGTGTTTTTTTTCTTTTCTTTTCAGGTCACGTTATATAACTTTTCTGTACTTAGCTTAGCGTCCATTCCCTATCTCCTTTATATTTTTTCTTTGAGGCTTCGTTAGTTCTATAGGTCGACAACGTAACGTAAATACTTCTGAGTTCTGAGTTCATAATATGTAATTGACTCTTAAGCTAATACTTGAAGGTGGTCATTTTTAGCATTACCGTTGAATACATAGCAGCACTGTTGTAAGCGTCTCGACGTTCTTCGCAGAAAGGAGCACACCTTATTTCATGCGATAACTTAAAACTCCCATATTATATCGAGCAAGTAAGGAGTGTATACCTCAGTACTGATTAATGATTACATTTATAATATTTAAATCTAATTTAATTATTGTTTCATTATTAACGTTGTTAATATTATTTTTTATTTAATTAATACCATTTCATTAAGTTCATAACTAACATAGAACCTTTTGTACGTCAAACAAATATGCAGTCGAAACTCATACTGTTCTTGCAAAGTTACAAACATAAAAATATTTTATTTTATTTAATACTTAAAGTATAATACTATTATTTTTCAATTTCAGTTTTTAGGTTTCCCTGCCCAAAGGATGAAAACGGGGCCCTATTATTAATAAGTCTTCGCTGTCTGTCCGTCGTACATCCGTATGTCACTGGATCTCGAGAATCGCAATAGCTAGATAGTTGCGATTTTCACAAATTATGTATTTCTGGTGTCGTTATAAAAGCTAATAGTCTAATAAAAATAAAATAAATTATTAAAAGGTATACTCATACAACAATCATGATTTTTCCACTATTTCTGCTCTCTGTCCATAATGGGTTTTTGAAAATTTCAGGAAACCCTCAATTTTATGTTAACTTTAATAATTAATAATAAAAAATAAATAAACTTATTATTAAAGGGGGGTTCGCATACAAATTTACGGTACGGAACCCTATGTACGCCAGTCCGACTCGCACTTGGCCGGTTTCATAATTTTTCCTTTCATTGTGAATAAAGACCTATCCGGGTACCAAATTTCAAAGTTCTAAGTCTGCTAGAAGTACCTTAGAATTTTGATGATCTATATGTCAGTGAGTGACAAAATGTAGTAACTTTGACCATTCGTAACTATAAAACTATTTATCGAAATTTCATGTAATTTGGAGGTTAAGCTAGTTTTAATACTTGCTCCTAGTGACTAAAATTTGGAATTCCCAGCTTTGTTAACATCGAAGATAAAGGGGGTGTGAAATAGCCGCGAACCGCTTCGAGAAAAGTATGGAACAGCTGTGCCTTTGCTAAAAAGCTTGGCTGGGGCACTGCCGTGCCCTCAGATAATTTTTAACAAAAAATTAAAACCGACTTCCAAGGTAAAAACAAAAGGAATACTTATTCATAATTATTCCTTATTATAGTGGCGTCTTCAAACTTCGCCTAAAACCTCAACTATTTCTGTACTCAATCTTCATGCTTTTGAAGTCGGTACCAGCCCGGAAAAGTTCTGAGATCTTTGACATAGCAATTACGCTAAGGTAAGCTGGTGCCGACTTTAAAAGCATGAAGATTGAGTACAGAAATAGTTGAGGTTTAGGCGAAGTCACTATAATATTTAAGGAATAATAATTATTTCTTTTTAGATTATGAATAAGTATTACTTTTGTTTTTTCCTTGGAAGTCGGTTTTAATTTTTTGTTAAAAAATAATAATTTTACTCTTTTTAGTTACATAATATAAGACGACAAGGCTATAATATTATAGCTAGTTGTCTTTGTACATATTACTAGCGGTCGCCCGCGTGGATGTCGGTTACGGCTGCAAAAAGCCTACCCAGGAAAGACTCGGTCAGCAAAATGTTTCCCAGGTCAATTCACAGACTCCGACACTGACATCGACGACGCGGACGCAGTCATTATGCGAAGGTGCAAGGTGAAAGTGCACACTGCACAGTGCCACAGAATATAATATATTAGTTGTACCAAACAGTGCACAGATTGTCTTCCTCCCGCACGCGCATCCCGCTTGGTGACGCCCACTATCGTAATATTTTAAAGTAATTTTGCCATAATTTCAAAACCAAACGTCCAATTTTAATCATCCAAAGACCAAATTTCATCTACATAAACTGTATTAGTGATAAAATAATTTATTTTGATAAGGATTAATAGCATGAGTAAAATAGACGCGTTTAAATGTAGTCCAAAAAAATTCAAGATTTTTAAATAAAAAAATGGTTATTGTGCCTCACTCGACATAGATAAGTATAGTGTGTCGCGGACTTTTTTGTAGATATTTATAAGATCTACAATACTTAGAACATTTTATGGTTCTATCTTCTATGGTTTCGGCAACGTACGCAAAATAAGTAACTTTTCTGGTTGATTTTTTCACCTGGCGTCCGAAAAACCCAAATATCTTGCGAAACCCTATTTTTTCCAAAATATCCTATGTTCAGCACAAATAATGTAGGATTCATTGGCTTTTTCTTGGAGTAGTTTATATAAAGCTAAAATCTTTAAACTTGTATCTATAAGGATTCAAAAGTTCTATTGGGCACTTTCAGAACCGGGGTACATCCTGGTGCCTATATAGTGTAGTATATGACTGAAATACTTCAGAAAAAATTGAAATCACTATATGTTCCCATATAAATTTCAAGGTGTCCCCTCAATTCCTCATGGATCCCATCATCAGATCACCACTTTTGTGAACATGGTACCAACCTCGGATTCAACCCTGTACAACAACAAAAGAATCATGAAAATCGGTCCATAAACAGCGAAGTTATGGTTGAACATACAAAAAAAGTCGGTCGAAGTTTTTGGAAGTCGGTTAAAACTGTGCACGAATTGTGTAGTTACATCGTTGCGTGTAGCAGGGCTATAGCGAGGGCAGTGTGAGCTTGTTGATCACTCTCATTAACTTTAACGATCCCAACAAAGTGTTAAAGTTATTACAATAATGGCGTCTAGTACTCACTAGTACATGGTACTAAAAGTTCACTAATCCTACTTTTACTCTCTACAATCTTAATGATTTGCTTTCACGTGATCAGCTATAAAATTAGTAGCATTTATCAATTTTTAACCGACCTCAAAAAAAGAGGTTATCAATTCGACTCGCATGTATATTATATTTCTAAAACTGTCCAGAACAAAAGTGCCTTTAAAAAGTGTATACTTATGTACTTATTTATGTTTGTGATCGCATATCTCCGGAACTACAAGTCCAATTTAAGTATTTTTTTTGTACTGTGTATTGTTTAAAATAATTAAATACTGTAAGTACTGGTAAGTCTCATACTGTAAGTTTCATCAAAATCGATTCAGTAGTTTGAGATTTAAAATTATTGTAGTCAGTAGGCATACCTAATCCTTTTAAAAAAATCAAATTGTGTTGTGCAGGTATCGACATTTTTGAAATCCCTTCGATAATTATATTATCAAGGCGAGCAAAACATTTATCATTTTCTCATTGACATTTATTTTACTTAATTACATACTATATCGTATGACATAGCTACAACAATTACTTCAAATTATACAAGCGATTATAGCACTTTATGCTATAATAATAGAGATTTGAGTTGCTTGCATTATTTTAATTTAACATGTCATCTGCAGAGTGTACAAGCAAGAGCCAAGACATGCTAATTTTATTATGACAAAGTTGACATTAATTTTGTGATTTACTATACACACGTGTCATAGTTATGACGCCTGAGGTGTCAATGTCAAATTTTACCAATCAATCCCATGAAAAACAAAACGAGATAAAAATACTTTGGAATGTTAAAAACTGTTACAGTGAACTATGTTAGGACGTCGATAACAACAAGAATCACTATTATAATATAACAGATATGAGATTTTTTTTATTTATACTTATACTATTTCTGTGGTAAAGCGAAATTTTCCATGTTTTTGATAAAAGATGGCCCCGTGCGAGTTCCTTACGCCGGTTCTTCTCGCTGGGATAGTTCCGAACCGGTGGTAGGCACCATGTTTGGACGTTCAGAAAATATTTGTACTTATTCTGAATATAAAAGTTTGAGTTTGAATGAATGTTATTTTTATTATAGTCAATAGATTCTGCTGGCAGCTCATATTCAGAATAGTCCTTAGCCTCGATACCTGCTTTCTGAAGTTGAGAAATGTATCTTCTATTACTGAGAAAGTGTGCCAAAGTGTTCCAAAGGAGATATGAAAGTCAGTCAGGATTTGTAGTAATTTATACACACCTTAAACTTGTATCGCAGGGATCACGATTATAATTCGCCAGGTTCAATATCAAACTACGAAGTAAATCCCGATTTCGATTTACGATTGTCACGTAAAAGTCGCGATAAATTCGTGTTTATCCGAATACGAGAAACTACCGAGTAAACTTAAGCCTAATAGATGTTTTGATACTCGAAAGTCAAGATTATGATTATATGCATGCGCTGAAGTCTATTATTTAGTCACCGTAGCCAGCCCTTTAGCCAATACGTTTTCTTTTCACTTATTAGCACAGAATCTATACTTATTATAAAACAAAGTTGCTTTTTCCCCGTTATGTCCCTTTGTTCCCTTTTATCTTTAAAACTACGCAACGGATTTTGATGATTCTTTCAGTGTTAGATAGCCCATTTATCGAGGAAGGCTATAGGCTATATTTTATCACGTTAAGACTAATAGAAGCGAAGAAATAGAGGAAAATGTGGAAAAAACGGGAAATTTATTTGAAAGGGTTAACTTGAACGCACTAATCTCAGGAACTACTGGTCCGATTTGAAAAATTATTTCAGTGTTAGATAGCCCATTTATTAAGGAGGAATATGATATATTTTATGCTAAGACTAATAGGAGAATGTGGAAAAACGGGGGAAATTATTTGAAAGGGCTTATCTCGCGAACTCGAACTACTGGAGCAATTTTTATGTTATTTGGCACAGGGGTAGACGTCAAAATAATCGACCGTAACACATATGAAATCCGGTTGATAACGTTACTCATCTGACAGAAATTGTTTCTCGCAGGAAAATTAGGATGCTTCCACATTGAAACAAAAAATACGTACATATTTTTATTTATTGTTAGACTAACACCGCTATCCCCAACCCGCGGCCCGCCGGGACTTTATTTGTGGCCCGCGTTATGTTAAACCATTTTAAAATTCCAATGAAATTCACATCCACCAGCAAAATAATGTAAAGTCATCGTGATAGTCGTGGAATTATTTCCACTTTTAAATCGTTAATTTTGAAGAATATTATTTTTTAACCCTAAAAATTTTTTGTTGCGGCCCGCGACACCAAGACCAAAACGTGTTTGTGGCCCGCGTGAAAAAAAGATTGGGGACCACTGGACTAACATAACCGGTAAAATCGATAAAATATGATTTTTTAACAAGTCTTAATAACCACAAAGTACGAAGGACAAACACACGGTTTAAAAAACCTTTTTCTCGGTACTTTGTTTGTCGCTTAGTGTTTGGCGCCATCTAAAAGAAAGCATATTTTGAAGCTTTTATTTATGCACAAATATTAAAAATCCCAAAATTACAAAATTTCCATGAATATACAGACAAACACACACACACACACAGACATGACTATCTATCTTACTAGGAAGAAAAATTTCTACATAGGTAACTTCCTCAAAAACAAACAATGTTTTAAACTCGTGAGTTTTCGAGAAAATCGTGAAAAAAATAAACAAATTTAAAAACATGAAACTTTATTGCGAGATCGTCATTCTGGGTGAACAATTTTCAGACCAATACGACCTGCAAACCTTGAAGAAGAGATCGTAATTCCTTTAAAAGGCCTTCTGATGTTGCGAGTGTCCGTGGGCGACGGTAGTTGCTTTCCATCAAGTGACCCGTTTGCCCCATTATTTTATAAAAAAACTAGTTATTAATTGCAGATACATAATTATTTTACTATACAAACTTATTCAATTTACACAATAACAATAATTTCATCAATATGAATTAGCCCTAAGGCGTGTTACGTTATCTACAGGAACAAAAAATATGAATTTTAACATCTAAAATGTATCATCATAATAACAAATATCTTACCTTGAAAACAATTTCTCTGTGCTTATGATCACCAAAACATACTATTTCAGACTGTGTATCCAAACTCGCATAATTAACTTTAGAATTTATCTAGACTTACCGTTATTCACAGGAATATTTTAGGCATTTTCTTTTGTGTTTGCACTTTTTCCACCAAAACTGAATGAAGTGATATGATGGCGTTCTAAAAGTTACGTGATGTGATCCAACAGTTTTATTGAAATAAAACATAATTGCGACATAGTAGAATTCCTTTTCAGGAGCGCCTAAAACACCGTTATCTACCGGAGTTACTCACAGGAACGATATTTGGGATTTTATTATGAACAGTAATTTTATAATAATAGGCATAGTAAATAATGGTTATAATAAATGAAAACAAAGATCTAGATATCGTTTTTTATTTTATAGTCTATAATATTGCAAAATAGTACCTAGTTTTGAATATTTTATAATGTTTAAATTATCAATACGCAAGAGGACACTTTCATTTTGTATGGAACTGAAATTAGTTTGATGATATTTTTTCGGTATGGTTATGTTCTTAGCATTACAAAAATGTCTTGGTTTACTGAAAATTAATTGTTCTTTAAACTTAATAGGTATTATAACTTGTTATTACCCGACATTTTTTAAATAAGCTAAAAACTGCCGAGGACACATATTTTTAGTACACACATAAGTCATGTACGATTATTTCGACATCTACCCACAGATATTAAGAAGTAGACCACGCGGCCACGTGAAGGATCATAGGCTATCGATTTTAATCATTTTTTCAGTGGCTATATACTTTATACCCGTGCGACGCCGGGGCGGGTCGCTAGTACATTATATTAGTAGTAACAATTATTTATTAGTGTGGATGTTTCAGGCATTTTCACGTCAGAGATTCGACTTATCGATGAGAAACTGTAATACCTGTTATTAGTGTGGATGTTTCAGGCATTTTCACGTCAGAGATTCGATTTATCGATGAGAAACTGTAATACCTGTTATTAGTGTGGATGTTTCAGGCATTTTCACGTCAGAGATTCGATTTATCGATGAGAAACTGTAATACCTGTTATTAGTGTGGATGTTTCAGGCATTTTCACGTCAGAGATTCGATTTATCGATGAGAAACTGTAATACCTGTTATTAGTGTGGATGTTTCAGGCATTTTCACGTCAGAGATTCGATTTATCGATGAGAAACTGTAATACCTGTTATTAGTGTGGATGTTTCAGGCATTTTCACGTCAGAGATTCGATTTATCGATGAGAAACTGTAATACCTGTTATTAGTGTGGATGTTTCAGGCATTTTCACGTCAGAGATTCGATTTATCGATGAGAAACTGTAAGACCTGAAGCAGAACCATAAAGTAAATTTGAATTAATGAAATCGAGTTATATAACTAAATAATGTTATAATTATTATCTTGGTACTTAAATAATATAAATTATAATATATCTAGTATATTGGCTCACAACTAAAAGGGATCGTGCAATATCGACACAGTATGAAATGTCGTCTGTGTACTTTCCCACTTTCGCTAACAATAATTTAATAATCTCTAAATGCAATAAATAATAATTGAACACCGATACACCGGTAACCTTTGGTTGGCGTTAAGACTGTACATTGTGAAACGCTTAACGAATCGCCATTTCTAACTTGGCGTTTCGGATTAATTACCTTAGAGGTTAAAACCTGCGTTTCACGTAAGGTACTATTATGTATTCTGTGGTTTCACGGTAAAACTCTGGAACAAACGATTGCCAGCATTAATAAAATAATATTATGTAATAATATCCATGGACGCTTCACACCACGTCAGTCTGGCCTCGTGCTAAGTACCTACCTGAAGGATTTGTGTTACGGGTACCAGACAACGGAAATATATTTAATACCTTTATACTTTACTTAAGTACATATATTTAAGATTTTTATATGATACACTTATTTAATACACATCCATGACCCAGGAACTTTGAAAACTTTTCGTTCCGTCGGCGGGATTCGAACCCGCGACCCCCGGCTTGAGCTACCACCCACCAAACCAACTGAGCCACAGAGGTCGTCTGATTAGCATTGGCAGGAGAACCAGCTCTGGATTTATGTATAGGCAGTATAGGCCATGGCCGATGGGCGGCAGCGTCCTAGTATGGCCGCAGAGTTCGAGGGCTAGCAAAATTAAAGTGGCCTATTATACTCATAACGACATAATATGTATAAGCAGAACACGGCACTTCAGTATTTGTCTGCCTTTAGCAGACCTTTTTAACAAAATTAACGGGCAAACGAGTAGACGTGTCCCCTGATAGAAAGCAACTACCGTTGTCCATGGACTCTCGCAAGTCGCAACATCAGAAGAGCTGCAGGAATACGCTCTCTTCTTGATGGTTCGCAGTTCGTATTAGTCCGGAAATACAGCAGTATTTCCGGACTGAATAAACTGTCGCCAGCAGACAGCAGCAGCAGACATTTTATTTCTGTCTTCTATCAGAAGACTGCCACTCATAATGTCTCGAAAGATATAAAATAATGATAATATCATATTATTACTATTTAATTTCAAAACCATGTCATAAATATGAATCTTAATAATGGTTCTGAGTTTTCCAAAATCGCTCTGCCTCTCTAAGAACGTAGTCTAAACCATTATTGAGATATTCACCATCTTACCACCTAAATACCCTGTATTAGCGATAAATATTGTAAATACTAGAAATCTAGGGCTTAAGTTTATCTGTGGATATAATTGGCCGAAATTAGCATAGAGGCAGGCCCATCATAAATTGATAAGTGTGAAATAAATAATGATAGGCTACTTTTACTTTGTAGTTACTAGTTAGATCCGCATATCTTGCGGTGTAGCGGCTAAATTAGTCAGGGAGTCCGAACCGTAGTCAACCAAGTTTTGTTGATTACAGAACCCTAAAACGGAACCCTAACCAGCAGATTTTTTGTATATTGGTAGGTTAATAGTTATATAATTTAAGAGTAACATTGTCCTACAAAATATAGAACAATCCATATTTTAGGCCCATCAAATCAAAGTATGAAATCCTTTCTATCTCTGTTATCTACCACATTCAAGAATTATCCTCAGAAAAAAATGTTGTTCGTCTTATCAAAATGAAGCTACTCTCAAAAAATTTGTTTGATAGTATTGAAAAAAATTATTTGTTGTAGGGCTACCTGACTAAACCGCTCGCTTGCACGGACGGATATAAGTCAAGCCTTAGAATAATATTATATTTATTATATTTTATAATAATAATATTCTACAATATCTACTGCTTAAAAAAAGACTAAGCCTGAAGTCTATAAAGTCCTATAGAGTTACAAAATGTAGAATCATTGCATGCCGTGATTTTTTAAGTTTTCACGGTGCTAGAATGCTTTTGGAACGTTTAACGTAAACATTGGCTTCAAAAAAAAAACATGCGATGAACTAGATTTCAAATTAGAGCCAGACTGGCCTATGGCTGCGTTGGACCCGGTGGGGGAGGCTTTTGCCAGAGAGTGGCCCAGACATGGGCGTAGCCAGGATTCTATATAGAGGGGGGCCATAGATCCTAAAATCCGAATTCATGACTTTTAACATATTTTGAGTATCTCACAATAGTAATATGAGCGAGCGAACTGCGATTGAAAGCCTCCCCTCTCACCCCGCAACTCTCCGCTCCACGTTTAGGTGTGAAAATAACTGAGCATTTTAGCGACCTTTGGCTCCTGTACCTCGCTACGCCCATGGGCCCAGGGTAGGCTCTAGATAAATATTATGCAGCATTCTTTTTTGTTCTATTATGAATTTAACATAGTCAATGAGGCTAATCACTAGCCGGTAGCAGATATAACCAATAACTAGTACCACGTATGACATGTAAGTATAGTGTGGTATAGTTGTATTGGATCAGTAATTGTAATGAGACCAGTCACTGCGATCCAGTGACAATCATTGTGGTGAATGCAGGACAAGATTTGTGTTTGTTAATAATTTTATTTATTGCGTATGACGTTTGCTGTTTGTTTTCATAATAAAAAATATATAAAATAAAACCGGCCAAGTGCGTGTCGGGCCACGCGCAATATAGGGTTCCGTTGTACCGCTAGTTTTTGAAAATTTTTGTATGGTCAATGAATGTACATTTATAACAATTATCTCAATTACTTTCAAAGGAATTTGAACGAAAAGTTCCTTTATACTTCGCCGAATACATTTATTTAGTTGATAGACTATTATTCAATAACTTATGAAGTCTTCTTAGCCGTGATAGTTTTCTTTTTAAATTCAGCATATTTCCTACTCCCGTGAATTTTTCCACATTTCCAGAAGTAACCGTTTAGCTGGTAGAAGGGGGGGACACTGGACTCTAACGATTTTTTCCACTTTAAAACTTAATATTTCACAAATGGATCCCTAAATTGGAAAATGATCTATGAATACTCATAATATTTTTAAAAAACCTATCCAATGACATCCCACATAATGGGGTGGGCACGAAAAAAAAATCAACTCCGCTTCATGTGTAGGGGACGTAACATATATTTTTTTTATGTTTTATGTACCATTTTGTCCGCATTATTAATATGTGTATTCATGCCAAATTACAGCTTTGTAGGTCCTATAGTCAGCAAGGTGTTTTTGCGCGTGCGACCCCAACAAACAAACTAACCTTATAAAATTAACTCAATACGGTCTAAACTCTTATACTTGTTATAAAAGAGCATTCATTATTACTTTTAATGGCACACTATTAGGAGATTTGGCTAATATTACCTTTATTCTTATAATTTGGTTGGGTAAACGTTAATAACTCTAATTTATACGGCAACTATAAGGCTTCTAAATATGTTCATCTTATAGTGGCTATTTACATTGCTTTTTAGCCTTATAATATTCAAAGACATATAAAAGCTTTTAATATGATCAATTATTCTTATAAAAGTAATGCACAAGGTAACTAATAATGCTTTTAACTTATAGGAGCATTTAATAAGACATCTATCCAACAAACGAATGCTAACATTTTATATGACCTTAACAAGGATAAAAGCAATCCACATTCCCTTAAACAGTGATTATAAAGATATTATTCTCTTTAAGGTTACATTAAAATGATTTACATAACTAAATTCGCCATTTTAAACGTACAACAGATTGTGTGAATTTCTTGCGGAGCGGAATGATCGGCCAAGTGCGAGTCGGACCTGTGCACGAAGGGTTCCGTACTTTCATAGAACAAAAAAAGGCCAAATTTTTTTAAAAGTTTTTAGGCCTTTGTGTAAATTTCAGGTGCCTACCTGTTACCATTATTGACAAGCAATAAAAGCAAAAAAAACATGTTTGCTGTATAGGAGCCCCCTTAGATATCATATGTATTAATTTTATTTTGTTTTATGTATTTGTTGTTATAGTGGCAATAAATGCATACAATCCCGTCAAATTTCAAAATTGTAGCTATTGCGGTTCTTGAAATACAGCTTGGAGACAGACAGATAGACAGACAGGCGGACAGATAACGAAGTCTTAGTAATATGGTCCCGTTTTACCCTTTGTATACGGAACCCTAAAAAGGGATTCAAAACTGTGGAAGAAGTTGAAAAGGAGCGATGGTTACAGAAAGAGAGAGCGATGGTTAAAGAAAAGCAAAAAATAAAACAATTAATTTGATAATCACGTATTTTTAATAATATTTCAGACTTAAAATTAGTGCGCAAAAGTGAGCTAAAATCCTTATAAAGAGGTCTCTTTCGGCCAACCCAACTACAGTGGAAAAAAATAATTTTTATATAATAAACGGGAATAACACTAGCTAGGTGCGATTTTGTTAGTGTGAAAGGAACCCTAACGATATGTAAAATGGCGATATCATAAGAAACAATTGATGCCGTTATAAAGTCTTTACTCTCATAGACTCCTTATAGACGATGTGTGAATCCTGTTGTTCTTTTAAAAGCACTGTATATAACTTGACTAAATAATTAATGACGTTTTTAGCACAAAAACAGCTTAAATTCATTTCTTCTCCAAGTAGTTGCGAAAATGTAAATCACTTATGACGGCAAAAAGGCAAATGGAGTTTAACTCCCTTGTATCGGACAATAATATAACACGTATAAGGGTGATCGCCCGTATTAACGCTTTCTATATGTTTCTTATAAGCTGAAGTACCTTGTTATTGGTCATTATAATATAACACGTATAAGGAAAAAAACGGACAATAAAGCAACTATAAGGAGGGTATAAGGTTATTATCCTTATAAATTGTGCCCAAATGCACCCTTATTAGTGATAATACGACTTCTATAAGAATATTATTTTTGGCTATATAAGCCACTACAAGATCAATTTTTGTTAGTTGGGACTAGACGTATGCGAATTATAATTGCATAAGTAGAAAAAAATGTTATGCAAAAGCTTGACCGTTCCAGTCCCCGTGGTCACACATATTTTTGTTAATTAGGTACTGTCCTCCATAACTAAGTTTCATGGTGATCCTACTTGCGGGGTCTAATTGAGCGACACCGATATCTTGTTTATCGGCGGTGTCGTCTGTTCGTCCGTCTGTGTCGTAACTCGTAACAGTGTTCATCATGTGGGTATTCCACTAACAAAATGACTTATGACTAAGCATGATGGCTTTAATGGAGAATCGCTTCGGCCTTCGCAGCGCAGAGCTCTATTAACCCATCAAGCCTCATAAGCTCACCGGTGATCGAGACACAATAGAGTTACAGTAGATTTCCAAGAATCCACGATCGAAGGATTAAACTGCCACCACGCACAAATACGTATTTCTACTAAACCTTTGATTGTATTTTTATTTTAATGTTTAAATATTTTCATGCTTCTTGATGCTTGCAAATGCAATTTTGATGGGAATAGCATGTTACTAAAATTATTATTCAAGTAAAATTTTCAAGCATACAAGAGAAGGATAGATAATATATTTTTTTATTGCGAGAAAATGTGCGGTTCCCGTTGGAAATTGCTGGTACGGACGGAACCGTGGAAGAAAGCTCGTATAGCTGTAATCTAAAGAGAAGGTCCCAAGTCTAAACTGAATCAAGAGGCGGCTATCTAAGTATGGCTTATCAGCCAACAAGTATAATTGAGTTGCAGACATTACGGAGATAGCGAGCGCAGACGAACATACACCCGGCTCAATTGGCTTGATTATTATTAATGCAATTATATTAGCGGCGACAGATTTATATTAAAATACTTTCTGGAAACCGGGTGAGTCAAACAAAATGCACCCAAGCCAAAATAAATACTTACAAGAAATGTGAAAATTAAAACAGAGTAATCTATACAAATATTATAAATGCAAAAGTGTGTCTGTCTGTCTGTCTGTCTAACCTTTTAGCGCCCAAACCACTAAACCAATTTTGCTGAAATTTAGTCATGGAGACAATTTGAGTCACGGAAAAGGATATAATATGGTACTTTTTATTTCGGAAAAATGTACGTTTTGCGCGATAAACGCAGTTGTAGGCTCCTTGTAGTTGGAAAAAAATAGGTAGGTATAAATACTTGCTTTTACCTCCAAGTATTACTAGTAGCCAAATAAAAGGGAATGATAAGTAGAACAATAACTAGAGTAGATATAACTTAAAGTGGCTATAATATACTGGGAGCAATTTTCCAAAATATCTAGTACAGATACTATAAATAAGACATTTAACAAATGTAAACTGGTTTTCCGACTCGGATTTTATTACTTACTTCTCTATCAGTAATGTACTTCGATTCTAAAAAAAGGCTCCGAGTGTATTAACACATTTTAAAGTAGGTAAAATCAATTTCGTTTTACTCTATACGCGACAAGGCAATAAATATTACAGCTTTATCTCAATGTAATAACGTCGTTTATTTATCATAATACGTGTACACGACACTTATACTTCGTTTATTCATAGTTTTGTGTAATACCTTGTATCTGTAGCATTTCTATATTTATTTCAAAAGATATTTTAGTCTTTAACGTACACAATAAAAAGTAGTAGGCCAAGAACCGACCCTTGAGGAATGCCGAATGAAATTAATATTAAATAGCTTAATAATTCTAATCAAATAATTAAACTATCATATCCATTCGATATCTAGTAATTTATACCCAGATACAATCTAGACCACAATAAAGTGTTAACTGCTTTACTGGACCAGTTAAACAAATGGTATTTAGAATATTAACGGCCAAATTATCAAAAGCTTGTTAATGTTACTTAAATCATAGGCTATCATTGACTGTGCTAGGTAACGTAACAAGGACAGCATGTGCCTTACGAAGCTCTTATTTTAAGTTGTGTTCGGGTAGGTATTCTAAGTAGTGGCTAAAGCTAACATAAATAGCGCCTTTAACCAGAATTATGATTCTGGTAGCACTTTTAAGTAGAACCCTACAATTGATTTGGAATTAAGTCATTAAGTATAATGTAATTTGGTCTACAAATTATGATTTCATAAACCGATCGTTTACCACATTCTGTTTAGCGGTTAAAATATTGTCTAAAGCTCTACTTTATTAACCGTGTCATTGCCCAATAAAATTATGTTCATTTCTAAACTATATTCCAGAATTTATAACCTTTCGTACCGCAGTAGGTTTTTTTAAATTAGAACTTCACATCGACACATCATACATACATCCGTACGCACGTTAAAAACTGGGAATTTTAATCACTTATCGATTCATATTTCAAAAGAATGTAGAGTACATCTCTTAGGTGTAACAGAAAAATCTTAGCAATTATTGTCTTTAATGTTAAGTCAATAAGCGACTATGCTAGCTAGGTATTTCCAGATAAGAGACCTTAAAGACAACAGCGAGACAAGCAACGCGCTTCTCCTGTCGTCAGTGATCGACAGCCATCGCTTACGATCGGACGATCTCCTCCTGTTTTCCTCTAGTTTCATTCGAATTACATTCGCGGATCGATCCTACCAAAGCAAAATTCAATTTATGCCCAGGTTCTGAAGTTTTCGAGCCATAAAAATGGCTCTCTGATGGAAAGATAGAGTTCCATAAAAAAATCTGAAAAACTGAGCATTATATTTTAGCGAGAGCAAAATTTGCTCGATCTACGGATATCCATATTAGTCTATCGGCTTAGGGCCATATGGGCTAGATGTCATCGTGATTTAGGGCTGCGGGCCGCGGCTGTTGGACCGGCTTTGTTCCGCATTGCTCCAGCTTAGATTGTTGGGCTATTGACTGGACATGAGACTAGGCGTAGGTACTAATATTATATTAATTTTATCGTCTACGAGTTTTTTCCCACTCTTTGGACCTAAACTCGCAAACGGTAAAACTGCATTGGGATAACAAAAAACAAATTTTTAAAGCAAAGTGATTATAATAATACTAGATGACGCCCGCAACTTCGTTGCGCCAAAACCCGTTTATCGCGTCGGAACCGTACATTTTTCCGGGACAAAATTATCCTATGTCCTTTCCCGGGACTCCAAGTATCTCCATGCCAAATTTAAGCAAAATCTGTTCAGTGGTTTAGGCGTGAAGAGGTAACAGGCAGACGGACGGACCGATGTACAGACAGACAGAGACACTGTCGCATTTATGTCGATATGGAAGTATGGATTATGACCATTAAAATCTCTTCAGGATACACACTTTATGGACAGAGTATCTACATTAAACATTATTTTCGACATCGGTTGGTGGTTGCAAGCTTAATAATTTTAAGTAGCAGTTCAAAAAGACTTAGGAATCAGGAAGTAAAAATAAGATAGCATGTTTAAAAATATTCACTTATACCTATATAAGCGCTTCATATTACCAGTTCGGTTCATTAGCCTAATCATATACCGCATTGGGAGTCAATTACATTACATGGGTGCTATGTACAATTTAGTTAAGATAGAATTGAGAATTCATTCATTATTATTGAACTTCACACTTGTTGCTACTTGCGGTAGGGTTTGATTGATTTTACTGCTTAAGTTGTTAAGCATTTTGAATAATTTTAATCTTTATGAAAGTAACTTGTCATGAAATGTCTGTATGGAAATAATTTGTAGACAACACACATAACAAGACCAATATTTGTAGATCAAGAAAATGTGCCAAAGCGCAATCAAAAATACAAGTCAAAAGTTTTCATATGACTTTAAATAATACATAATATTATTTCATATATTTTGATATTAAAGGACTCTATTATTGCCATGGTTTAACCTGAGAATTTTATGATAGATTATTTATAATACAAGTTGTATAACAATTTGCATTCTATATAATTATTATGTCAGCGGCGTTTAGATTTATGTTCCAAACTCCGAACACGTCATACGTCGTCAGCATGATGCGTCCTTAATAAGTAACATCCCAATGGGGGACTTTCACCAAAACCATCACCACTCCAGTCCCCATAAACCCGGTGGTTTATTAGTGCTTTTACCCATACACCTAAATCAACGCATCTTATTATGTTTACCTCTTCTCCCGTTCTCTAATTTCCTTAATTATTACTTGTTCTGTTTAGTTAAGTCAAAATTATTTCATCACTAGCTGTTGCCCGCGATTCCGTCCGCGTGGATTTCATTTTACAGTACGCGGTGGTTCCTGTTTCCGTGGGTATGCCGGGATAAATAAAATAAAATATTTTTATTCAAAATAGGTATCATGAATACACTTTTTGAAAATCAGAAGAACGTAGAATCTACGGTGCCTGTCACCGGTTCGGGAACTAACCTGGCGAGAAGAACCGGCGTAAGAAACTCGCTCGGGGCCAATTCTTTCGATACCTATAACTTGATACTCAGTAAGTACTTAATTATCTATGCAGTGACGTAACTCAATGATAAATAGTTTATGGGTAAAAATGTGTAATACATAGTTAAAGTAATAAGCTTTAAAATTTGGCACAAAATATAAAGTTTACTTAATTTAAAAAAAACTTAAATATTATGTGCATACAGCACAGCTGTTTTTGGGTATATTTGAGGGGTCCCACTTACCAGGGTTTTTAAAAGTTTTTAAATTTGACACCAATTATGAATAATAACATAAAGTATGATTATTGATTAGTTCTGATGTTAAGTAAAAAAGTAAACGCCATCTGTTTTTATATATTAGAACTAAAATGTTCATTGCATTGATATAATATTTCTGGATGGAATTTTAGAGCGCCATCTGTTGTGCAGTAGGAATTCAATTTATATAGATAACTTATAAGATAAGATAGATTGATTATGCCAAGTGATAATATTATTAAACAAAATATATCTAACGTATTAAAAATTATAATTAAAAACATAATGAGTATGATTAATTCTATCTATGGTTCTATGTTACAATGAAGTAAAAAATTAAACGCCATCTGTTGTCATGTATTAGAACTAAAATGTTCATTGCCCGCTACAACAGTACTATTCCTTTAAAACACCATCTGTTGTCATATTTTAAAACTGCAGTAGGAATCGTTATTTTCATGGAAATAAGATATTTTCCCTCATCAAAATGTAGGCTATGTCCTTTCTCAGGCTCTACACTATCTGTGTACAAAATTTCATTACAATCGGTTCGGTACTTTTGGTGTGAAAGCGAGACAGACAGACAGACAGAGATACTTTCGCATTTATAATATTAGTATGGATTAGCTCTTTATTTATTGCATAACTCCTATGTTTTAATTGATGTTTATGACACGTCAACATCCTCATGATCATCACCTCATCATCACTACCATACCACATCTTCGAAGTTTAAACCCAAGCATACAGTCCAATACATTTTTTTAAATTAAGTACAACAATATTTTTCTGAGTATGGTTACTGGTTAGAGAAGATGATTTATATTAGGCAGATGGCGGACTTACATAATTTAGTCGTATTATGTCGAATCCAGCCAATAGGTCACAACTATCATTGAATACTTATAACTCGACCAAATGTCGTAGGTTCAGCAACAGCCTACGAAACAATTTCTTCGATGATACTTGCAGTATTATAAGAAAACTTTGTAGTTTGTACATTTTCGTTGCAATTAGAATGGATAAGTAATTACATTGGGTCGATAGCATTACCACGCAAATCCTTATTTATGGCAATTACGCGCACATCGCTTACAAAATAGCAGGATTAGGCCGTATTAGTTCAGTATAAATAACAGGCAGGATACTAAACAACGCTTAGTAAATGTTTATGTACTGTTAATGTTATCATCATCAGGACATAGGTCTATAGGCCGGTCATCGAACATCTACACTTATAAAATTACATGATCCTGACTCAGTCAGTCAGGACCATGTAATTTTATAAGTGTGACTACTGACTGACTGATTCATCATCGCTGAGCAAAAACTGTTGAAGTTACAGCCACGAAGTTTGGTGAATAGGGTTGTTTTATTAAATAGATACCCACTAAGGAAGGAATTTTAAAAATTTTACCCCGGAGGGGGTGAAATAGGGGTTGAAAGTTTGAATGAAAGTCCGTCATTTCTTAAGTTAGGACCATGAAACCCATCTCCGTTATTATAAGCTATGTTAACGCGGACGAAGTCGCGGGCAACAGCTAGTCTAATATATAAAATTCTCCTGTCACAGTGCGAAGTCCTCCAAAACGGCTCAACCGATTTTAATGAAATTTTTGTATGTACAGGCCTGAGAATATGTTTTTATCTGATTTTTATACTAGCAATAATTTATTTGGCAAAACAACATTTGCCGGGTCAGCTATAATGATAAATAGAAGCTTTAGTTATGTACCTACATCTTCTTTGTTACTACGTGGTCCTTCTTTTTGAACAATTACTAGATCAAAGTTTTCTTTTAACTCGCTCATGTTCCATATTGGGTGGTTGTATGGTGTAAAAGTAAAGTAGGTACCTCAGTGTAAAAAGTAATTTAATATGACAATAGTGCTATTTCGTATATTGCAAGTGCTTTGGATGATGAAATTGGGGATCACTGAACTGAAGCGATACCTCCCACCTGGGATTCAACCTTTTGCAGCGGGGAATCCCCTTTGGGACTCCCAAACCTCTGCGGCATTTCTACTAATCTTGGCCACGCGCTGTTACATCTTTGTACCCGTATTTTGATATCAATGAGCAACTTTTAGCATGACCCTACTTTAAGTGATTTATAAACCACTAAAAGAACTTTTCTTTGATGGGCCACATCTCTCATGTTAAATAATCCAAAACGTTTCCTGTCAATCGTCTGTACCGAAAGAGGTGAAACTAGAGTCATAGATTTCTTTTTTTTAGTGACAGGGTGAAATTTACGACGACAGAGAATGCCCCACAATATTTAGACAGGGCTTTATATGGAATTAATAGATTACTTGCGGGACACCTCTGAATTGTTAGCTTGGCTGCGCTCCAAATCACAAAAACAATCGCGAATGTAGAAAAGACCATGAAATTGATTCAAGTTTTGATACTGCCAAGATATTGATTAATCCAAGACTAGAAATTTAGGACAGGCTACGACGCAATGCAGTTTTAAGACTATGACCAAAGAGAATATAATCACTACGACTATGACAAGCTTTTTGCCTCGAATGCTTGTCTTTAATGGTCTATGGGTAAAACAGTATACCCATCCTTATGTCGTTGGTATATAAATATAACGAGACTTACAGCGAAGCTACGTTCCTACTTTGCGTTGCGGTACGTTGTGTCATCGGAACGGAAAAACGCAAAGTATGGCATATCTGCGTTGTGGTAACGAACGACAACGCGGCACAACAAGGAGGTAACGCAACGCGATAGGACGAATATCCTTTCACTTAATTTCCAGTGTCTCCACTCTCCACTTCACCATTCGACAACGTAACGCAACTATGTGCCATAATAAAGAGAAAAAGTTTGCTCGTTTTCATCGAATATGCACCGAAACTACAAGTCCGATTGTGATGAAATTACGCATAAATATAGAATAGACGACAGGTAAGAACATAGGATATTTTTTATTACAAAAAATTTAACGATTACCGCTCTAAACAGTGTAACGCAGTAGCAACGCGCCGCAAAGCAACGAAGCGACGTAGCCTCTAACGAATGACTAATAGCTCCTGTATTCGTCTTGTTACATGACAGACCTGTCAGCCGCCGGTTAACTCCCGAGCTGACAACATACTAACATACTATAACATCATACTAACATAGTCTTGTTGGAAATAACATCATTTAAAACATGTTGTGCTGCTTACAACAACAGTTGGTTATCTACTCTTTATAATATATAAGCTAATCTCTAAGAGCTAGATCAAATTTAATTGAAGGGTCCGCTGCAATAATGATGAACGTCCAAAAAATATATAATAATGCAAACTCTATCAAAACATTTTTTTTTCGTCATAGTCAAGTAAAAAGTGTTTCATCACAGCTTAGACCAAAGCTCCGGAGTCCGGACACTGCCAAAACAGTATTTTTTCATCGTAGTCGAGTAACAATTTCATCATAGCTTTCTAGCCCTATAAACAAGGCGACATAATCATGTCCAGTAATCACGTAGTACACTTTAAACAAACTGGCGAGCCTCTTCAGTCGGCACAATTAACTACTGGTTATCAACACGTTCATACTACGGCCAGGGTTGATACCTCGAGGAAATATTTCTGGCGAGATAATGCTTTTTTTAGAAAAATCGTTGAAATGGGGGATGTTCTCTCTCTTATAATGATCTCATTTTTAAACGACTTCCAAAAAGGAGGTTTCTCAATTCGATCGTATATATGTTCTTTTTTTATGTTTGTTCGCGGATAACTCCGTCGTTTGTGGACCGATTTCCAAAATTCGTTTGCTGTTGTAAAGGATATAGTTGGAATTTGGTACCACGTTCACAAAAGTGGTGATCTGATGATGAAATCCATGAGGATCGAGGGAACTCCTTAAAATTTATATGGAAATATATAGTGATTTTAACTTTTTCTGAAGGATTTCAAGTATAGGCTACCAAAAAGTAAGATTTTGCACCAATGTATACCCTGGTTCCGAAGGTGCTGTACTGAACTCTTGACTCCTTATAGATAGATGTTCGGGGATTTCGGAGTTATTTAAACAACTAAAAGCAAATGCCAATACATCAATTTCATCAATCATCATCATCATCACCATAATTATTATGCCACGCACCATCATATTACGACCCTATTATTGGTACTTACTTCTCATGGTATTTTCTCGCCGTTTCTTGTTTGATTTTGAAAATCATTACAATAATATAACCGTAAAATATATGGAAAATTGTAGTCTTTCTTTTTAAAAGACCTAGATTTGTAACTTTTTGAAATCCACCTAGGTATAGATAACTTTTGTAGTAGTTATATTTTGTAGTAGTTATGTACGAATTTCTTGGAAATAAATAAATAAATAAATCTAAATCTACACAAATTAGAAGAATTATGATATACAACTGACTGCGTATGATATGCGTAATGGACATATTATACATTATACATAACTAAAAAGAGAAAAAGAATTATTTTTAAACAAATATTGAAACCGACTTCCACGCTAAAAACTACGGTGAATAAACTAAAAAGTGTTAAATAATTCTAATTCTATATTAGTGGCTTTTTTAAGATTGGCCTAAGCCTCAACTATGTCTGTACTCAATCTTCATACTTTTGAAGTCGGTACCAGCTCCTAAAATTTCGGAGATTTTTGACATAAAAGTTAGCTGGCTGGTACCGACTTCAAAAGTATGAAGATTGAGTACAGACATAGTTGAGGCTTAGGCCAATCCTAAAAAAGCCACTAATATAGAATTATAATTATTTAACACTTTTTAGTTTATTCACCGTAGTTTTTAGTGTGGAAGTCGGTTTCAATTTTTTGTTTAAAAATAATTATAGCATAAAAGAAAAGCATAAATTTTGGATTAGCTATTTCATCTTTGGATAATCTTAATTGCCTACTAGAATATAATACGAGAAAATAATTGATTGTACTGTCGGTTCTTGGTGGAAATTCATGTTCAACACTAATAAAACTTATTTTAAAAATCTTTCAGGCTTACTCTACTATTACGTTAATATTACGCTACTATTACCCTACTACTATGCTATAGCTGTCTTTATTAGTTTTTTTTTTGGACGTCGCGTCGTTGGAAAATCTACTTGGTAGACAATGACACACACATGGATAAGCATTAGCCTGAAGTTATAATATAATATGTATTTCCATTAGTATTGGGCTCTTACAGATTTTGTGCAGTTATCGCTTCTCGAGTTTATTTTCTAGTGGTCACAGAATGAAGAATCATCATTTAAGTATTTTAGTGAAAAGCTGGGTTAGTCCAGCTTTTCGCCCAGATGATTTTCCTAGTTTCTGGTCTGGTCTTATGTTTAACAGACTGTATGTATTAACAGTCCATATGATGCACTAACGCCCTGAAACGTTTAGCGCGTATTTTTCAGCCAGTAGACAGACGCCTGGTTAACTAACTCTATAATTAACCACCATACATCACCCGCCCATCGCGCGACGGCGTTTCAAGTCGCCGCTAACGCGTGTCACATTAATACCAACTAAATAGGCTAAATCTCCTGACGAATCTATTGGAAGTTCCTCGTACATGTTTGCCAAGTGGCTAATCGCTTGGAAATATGAAGGAAGTCTTCAAAGGTGATTAAACATTTGCTAAATCTCTGGCAAATTGAAATTACGTTGTTCAAGATGAATATATAAGGTAATGTCTGGAAGAAGCAGCTATTAGCGACAGGCGATCTTACAGCTAATAATTATCCGTTTCTTAGGTGGTTTGTACAGTTTCTTTCATTGTGTCTCTATTACTATATGGTTATACATAGTTAAGTTTTAAGTTTAAAGTAGAAATAAAGAATTTTCTATCTATCTATAAAGAAGTTCCATGGGTTAGCACGGAATGTGCAGGAGAAAATTTACTGCAGTCATTAGGGAAGTCTAATCGTCACAGAGTGTAACACCTCATAACGTTTAGATTTGGTATCACTATCGTATTTTGCTTTACAGTGTGACCCGTTTCTACAATCAATAAATAGCTGTAAAATCTATTATTCATAGTTTTATTAGGTGCGACATTTCGTACAATTTCGTAACGGTTGCTACTAGCACTTGTAGCGGAAATTAAACCATCTATCCTTCCTAACGTCGTCTTACATATTATTTACGACTTAATAACCTCTAATAGGTTTAACTTATGTTAAATAGACCTATTTAATAAAAAATCCCGTCGTGGTCTCGTTCCGGTAGTAATGTTTGTTAATATTAATCTTACTATTTGCTGTTCGTTTAAGACTTGATTGTGCTAAATACTTGGATCTGTAATGTTGTACTTAATTCTGTAGTGAACTCATTCGGGTTTGAAATTATGATTAATTTCCGGAAAGTCTTGAAGTTATGACTTATGAATGTCATCAAAGAATTTAGAACGGTAAGTACAATTTGGAAGCCGACTACTTGAAGCGGCAGCAGACGACGTGTCGTCGCGACGCTACTGGTTTCTAGCTATGTATGTATTTCTATGAATAAGTGTCGCTAGCTGCGCAGTCCCACATACCCCGGTGGTCCTTCCCCAACGCTGCCGGGGATGCGTAATAGCATTTGCCGACCCAAAAAAGGGTATTTCATAGAAATACATACAAACCAGTAGTGTCGCGACGACACGTCCTCTGCGGTTGCTTCATGTCGCCCGCTCCCACCCGGCACCTTAATTTAGATTTTTCTTTTCATTTAGTTTTTTTTTTTTTTTTTACTTTCCGTTTAATGTCCAATCAGTATAATCTTCGTTGTATACATGTCGCAGGTGAATTGTATAATGCGCCGTTTTACATTACGGCTAGGTGTTATAAAAAACAGAGCCGTTTTGTAATGCGGTGGTTTAACGATTAGCCGGATTGTCATTGCGATACGTTCTTCAATAAGGCTAGCTAAAAAAGTTAGATGCATTCTAATTGTAATCTTGTTTTATCAGACTACATCTTACGTTTATTCAGAGCAAAACTTTTCAATTTCTATCCACGTTTTAATCTAATCGTCTTCACTTCCTACCGCATCTGTATTCAAGTGTGAGCCCTCTTATCATCCCGATAAGTAATTTGTGCTAGGACTTAGATAAAGCCTAAGTCCGTATCAGCAGACCTAAGCCTTCTAGTATCTGCCAGCCCTGTTATAATCAGGTCTCAACACCATAGATATGCTATGTAGGGATGTCGCACTCAACATATTGTTAAATTTAAAATTCAACTTTAGTTCTTAACATTAACTATTTAAAATACTCTTACTACTAAAAATAGGCGGTTTAGAGAATAACTAAATGACTATTGATAGACAGAGACAGCTATACTGTAAAATTCAAAATGTAGCCCTACATAGAGCCTACTTGTTGTCTTGTAAAGAGTACTTAGACAAACTATTAATTTAAGGTGCTATATCGAAAGTAATGCAAGGTCAATTTTATACTTAATTTGTATGACTATAAAGTCGTGAATACGCTGCGGCCAGAAGCTATCGGCTCGCTCGGAAAACATGCGAAAAAACGTAATTATAATCATTTAAAAAATAACTAGGAGCATTTAAGCAAAATGCTTCTATATGATTTTGTGTGTCTATCAATTAGACAAATTTCCAACAATACATCTATTTTCGTTTAAAAATAATCTTCAAATTTCGTATTTTAAAGAGGTCATTTCGCAAATTAAATGTATCGAGGCAAAATATATTAATCGTGTTTCTAGTTCTTCTCAAACTTAGATAAGGCTATGAAGATATGTATATGTCATTACCAGATTTGTAACATTTCTGAGGGTCCTATAGTATTACGTCAAAAAGGACAGTTTTTTCAATATAGCGCCTTAAGCCGTTGTAGAGGACATGGGCGCTTTTAATATTGAAATTATTTCGAATAATAATTTAAATATAGGTATTAAGAAAAATTTTTTTTTTTTTTCGACGAGAACGGAACAAAATTTTGGTCACAATTTTATAGGGTGCGAACATGCGATGTCTTGATCTATATGATATGTCTACGTTAATGAATATTCGATGTCGTTAAAACCGCGTCAATCATCTCGTCCTGTTGGTTTATCACCCGATGATGATACAGTGCAGACCGGTTTCGATGGTAATCTGCTAACCATCTCATTACCTTTACGCCCTAGGCTAAGTTACAAAGCAAAAAGTGAAGAATATCAAGCGTCGATCTTTCCGAAGATTTACAAAGTGTAGTGAATTGTGATCTTCAAGACTTATCCAGTTGATTTCAATATCTGACTTTTCGAAGTTTTCAGAATGTTCTAGATCAGCTATCCCCAACCCACGGCCCTCAGGCCGCATGCGGCCCGCCGGGATTTTATCTGTGGCCCGCGTGATGAAACTATTTTGAAATTCACGCCCACCGGCAAAATAATGTAAAGTGGTCGTGAAAGACGTGAAATTTTTTCCTCTTTTAAATCGTTTATTTCGAAGAACGTTATTTTTTTACCCAAAAAAATGTTTGTTGCGGCTCGTGACACCAAGACCAAGACATATTTGTGGCCCGCATGAAAAAGGTTGGGGACCACGGTTCTAGATTATCTCAAACTGTGCTCCGCCGATACACAAATTGTTTTTAAAATTGTCATCAGAGACCAGCATGGAGACAATTCATTCGAAGATGAAACATAATATTTGGGGTTTCCTAAAAAATGAAATTTATTAAAAGGGTTCCTCCACCACAAAAGTTTGAGATCTGCTGGTCTAGATTTAGGATAAATAAATACCTTTCACACTAAACCAACTAAGCTGAAGACTTGTATAGTGTCCATACGTGTGCGCACTGCGTAGTACACAGGATCAACCCAGTGGCCTTTTTTGTAAGACAATCAGGTGATCAGCCTGCAGGCTGCATCAAAATGTCCTAACTTAAGAGCCTTGATTTTTTATAAAGGGGGCAAACGAGCAAACGGTCACCTGATGGAAAGCATCTATCATCGCTCATGGAGACTCTCAACATCAGAAGAGTTGCAGGTGCGTTATAAAAAAAAATAAAAAAAATAAAAATAAAAATTGTTTTATTTCCGAATAGATTTGCAACAAATACTTTCAGAACGTTGATACTACTGGTGCCTACCACCGGTTCGGGAACTATCCCGGCGAGAAGAACCGGCGTAAGAAACTCGCACGGGGTCCCACTTTTTACCAAAAAAGTGAGAAAAAAATTAATCTTTTTAAAATAAAATTTACAATTGTAACTTAAAATTATTATACAATGTCAACATCCATACATGATTATTGTAAGTCATATTATAATGATGTAGAAGTAGCCTTGCAAGCAGCCATCCTACTCCCAAGATGTACCATCGTTTATGAAATCATTGACCTTATAATAGGCTTTGGCACACAAACGTTCTTTGACTACTTTTTTAAATTTATTAATCGAAAGATTTTGAACGTTTTCTGGGATTTTATTGTACAGGCGTATACACTGACCTTTAAAAGATTTACTAACTTTACTAAGTCTGATCATCGGCAAATCCAGCTTGTGCTTATTTCTGGTGTTCCTACAGTGAATGTCACTTTTAGCTTTAAATTTACTTATATTTTTTCTAACATATATTACATTATCCAAAATGTATTGAGATGTATCCAAAATGTGTTGTTGGCCTTTTAAGAGGGAATACGCTCTCTTTTCAAAAGTTTGCAATTGCAGGTCGCATTGATTCGAAAATATTGCTGGCGACAGTTCATTCCAGAGTTTTACTTCTTGAAACTTTACCACGAAGGTGCCATGCAAAGATTTAATAAGCCCAGCGAGCTTAATCAATGATTTCACCACAGCCCAGCTCGTAACTAAAACCTCTTCATTATGTAGGCCAGTAATCGCCGGCTACACGACTTATTAAAATCGCATTAATATCGATAGTTAACACATAAATATCTGCTGTTAAATTAAGCCGAATTAATATGCGGCGCAACTGGTTGTAGAGGATGAAAGTATATTAGCGAATGTGGAGCTGGGAATTCGTATTCCATAGGAGTGTCCTGAGATCTGTATTTATGCAATACTAGCTGTTTCCCGCGACTTCGTCCGCGTGGACTTCGCTTTATAGCGCGCGTCTGAGTTATTTAATAACGTAAAAATAACAATCAAAAAATTCGACAGTCCGTTGTGTAAGATGATACCACCTCTTATAGAAGGACGTTTGAGTAAGCGTCACCGCGATGTAGGAGACGGCACGGCGCCATCTATTATGAATTTTTGGAACTTACTTAATTTGAACAAATTTACGCATTTTCACCCCCTTACAACCCTTTCTTCCAGTTAAAAAGTAGCCATAGATGTCCTTTCTCAGGCTTTAGACTATCTGTGTACAAAATTTAATTACAATCGGTTCGATAGTTTTAGCGTGAAAGCGAGACAGATAGACAGACAGACAGACAGACAGACAGACGGACAGACAGACAGAGATACTTTCGCATTTATAATATTAGTATAGATTAAGGTTTACATTGCAACATGTTGAGTCGATGAGAATGCCCAAAAAAAACCATAAACTGTTATATTTTTTGCGTCGGTTTTCTCACACACCGTGAGCTAATTTACAGAGTGGTTAGCAATGAACATATTATGACATCGAATATTCATGGTATTTGTAAAATTATCAAAAAAATATTTCATTAGCTCCCGCACATTATTTTGCAAATTCACAGGAACTCATCTCTCAGTGAAGATTTTGAAACTTGTCCAAGCCCGAGCCTACAGATTCTGAATGACATTCGGCCGATTTCACTAAAGTCGGACCAGCAAATCGAGGCACAAAACTTCATAGGTAAAATCTTAAAATTCATAAGAAATTCTGAGTCGAGTCGTCATTTTGGTTGTAGATAGTTTTATGGTTGTAACTTGTAGCTTTAGATTAGATTCCAATTATTATCTTTTGAAATTTATTTTTCGAATACATGGTACTTAATAACAGTGCTGGATTTTAAATATATTAGTAATAATAACTATGGACGCTTCACACCGCGTCAGTCTGGCCCCGTGGTAAGTACCTGAAGGACTTGTGTTACGGGTACCAGACAACGGAAATATATTTAATACTTTTATACTATACATAAGTATATTTAAGATTTTTACTAAGATAAGTACACATATTTAATACACAATTTCATTTCATTTCATATTTTCATTTCATTTCATTTCATTCATGACCTTAGGAACTTTTTGTTCCGTCGGCGGGATTCGAACCCACAACCCCCATTGAGCTACCAACAGCCCACCAACTGAGTCACAGAGGTTGTCATGAGTCATTTATTAGGTATTATTTATTGTACTTAAAGAGTGTAGGCCACTTTATTTCAGCCGCCCCATGTACGAATACTTCCACCTCCCTAGGACGCTGCCGCCCCTAGACCGCAGCCTATGTCACCGGCTACACGGTCAATTTTTCATCAATCTGATCCATCAATCTGGTACGTATTGATGAAAATTTGATCGTGTACGCCACGGATTGATGGATTGATCGTATTTTTAATATGAACTTTTTATAACCATCAATATTCCGTCAATCAGATTGATACCAGATTGATGGATCAGATTGATGAAAAATTGACCGTGTAGCCGGTGACTATACGGCCTATTAATAATAACAAATCTAGGGCTGGGCAATGTAGACCGCATTGTAATTTCTATTCGTAAAGTAAATTCACGTGTTTACCACGTAATGCCTGCCCCAGTAAACCCACAATATGGAGACAACAAGGTAATAATCATTTATTACCTAGACTTCTGGTGATATTCCAGCAGGTTGGCAGACTTCCACCAAAACTTGATCCCTAATAACTATAATATTATTGTGAGAAAATATTGTTCATTGTCAGTACTGTACTGTAGTAATAGTTACAAATATTCCGATTTATTTGTTAATGTATACCTTGCTGTAGTTTACTAATGCAAAAGTATGTCTAAATCTATATAATCTTCTTATCTTATCTTAGTCCACATGTTAGTCCACGAACTCCTCCGAAACGGCTTTACTGATTTTTACCAAATTTTATATGCATATTCAGTAGATCTGAGAATCGGCTGCTATATTATATTGATAAGTGCATTTGTTGAATAAATAATAGTAAATTATTACAACCTGAGACTGACGGCGACCATTCTTTGTGCGACGGGATAGCGATCGACGTTGCCATGGTGACATACTTATTTAGTCACTTCAATAAAATAATATGGCAAATATACTATGGCAAAGCAACGTTTGCCGGGACAGCTAGTAATATATAAAATTCTCTTGTCACAATGTTAGTCTCCGTACTCCTCCGAAACGGCTTTAATGAGTTTTACCAAATTTTACATGCATGTTCAGTAGGTCTGAGAATCGGCTACTGGGTACTTTATATATTGATAAGTGCATTTGTTGAATAAATAATAGTAAATTATTACAACTCGAGACTGACAGCGACCCTTGTTTACGTGTGCGACGGGATAGCGGTGGACGTTGCCATGGTGACATACTTATTTATTGTTATGAGGTAGGCATCCGCTAAGAAAGGATTTTAATAAACTCCACCCTAAGGGGATAAAATAGGGGGTGAAAGATTGTACAAAATAATAAGTACTTCTTAACGCGAGCGAAGCCGCGGGCAAAAGCTAGTCTTTAATATATCTGTATGTTTGTGTTGGAGGTAATTTAAGATATTTTCGGCCGTACTCAGAGACATTCAATGATGATGAAAGTTAAATTTAATGAAGAGTTTGACAGATATGTAAGTGGTTTATGTCAATGTCTGCATTTAATTACAGTTAGTAGGTAATAACTAGACATCAGATTATATGCATTTTCATACTTGCATATGCAAATGCATATAATGGCACTTTTTAGGCCATAGTGCATATTTTGGCAATTTTTCGTTGATAGTGCATATTTCGGTAGTTTTATGCCCTTGCAGTCTCCAAACTAACTACCATAACACACACCGAGGCCACAGAACAGAGGTACGATAAATCAAAACACTTCAAATATGTGGCACCATCCCCATTTAAAGAATACATCCAATACACCCAATAGGTACAATATATTTACGCAATACACCCAATAGACCGTATTTAAATATCTTTCTACAAACAAAATTTTTCTTTGTAGTTGGAAACATTAGTAAAAAAATTGAATAAAGTAGACTTTAACGATTTAATAAACTTATGGGCATTAAGATAGCAATCGGAAAATGTTGGTAGAAAATTATTATTGGTACTGTATTAAGAAATTATAAATCCTGCATTTGATGAAATTTAAAAAATCAGTGCTTTTATTAACGGCACCACCGGAAAACTCGTAAAAAAATAATAAATTTTAACATTAAGTGACTTTTGATTGTGCATATTTTGTGCATATTTTGGTGATTTTTCGTGCATATTTGCATGCATATTTCGGCACTTTGATATGTTGTGCATATAATCCGATGTCTAGTAATAACTAATAAGTTAATAAGTAGAGGAGGGGAGGTTGCTGTTTATGTTTACGCTCGAGCGTCATGGAGACCTAGTAGGTTTTGTACATATTTAGGTATTTAAGCTCATAAATCATAATAAAAGCGTTTTTTTTATTTTAACTGTGGGTTCAGAAAATGCAGCCATTTTAAAGTTTTGAAAAAGAAAATATATTCAGAAAATTGCTTATTTAAGTAAATTATAAATATATTTTAGACAACAAGGACTAAATCATTTAGTTTAGAGCAAAATAAAATATCTGCGAAGCTTGGTTCAGAAAATATGAAGCTTTATTTTTTTATATTTTTAAATCGCCCTACAGGCTAACCTAACCTTTGAATCGTCTGTGCTTTATATGGAAGCTTCTTTGGGGTATACTAAACATCCCCTATCTTAATCTGACAGATCCGGCGACATTTTAATATTCTTATTAAAAATACGGTCAACATAAAAACATGACAATATAACAATTAACAAAATATTATTTAAAAATGGAATTCGATTAATTTTCAAAATCGTTCCGTCGGGAGAGACTGAAATACTAATGTCACCCATTTACCAGCGAGATTCACCGTCTGGGTGTCAGACGGAATTATTCAAGCTATTTTAAGCCAAATCACTAGGTAATATGTTCCAAAATAGCGTCCTAATATTAGCCGGTGTAAAATATTTTCACCGTTGTTCACTACTAGTGTTGTGCGAAAATTAATTAAGTACACTGTTAATGAATTTATTCTCTTCATTAAAAACGTACAATAAACAAAGCCGGATAATATAATATTTTTTTACGATTTAAGATTTTTTAAATGTTACAATGTTAATTTAAAATTATGCATCATGTAACAATGATTTTGATTAAAAAATATAATGATTATTATTGTCAGTGACATTATTTGATTTAACTCTACAATAATTATTATGTACCTACTTACTCCAAAAAATGCAAATTATGCAAATTGTATGCGATCTGCTGATTTTGTTACAAATTTCAAGCATTTTTTTTATCTTTGTGTAAAGTCACAACTTTTTTTTCGGAATAAATGAGCCTATATTGTGATTAACTACTTTGCCAAAGAATCACGTTCGTGCGTTACTTTTTGCACCAAGAACAATAAACATAATATATATTATATCTATCCACAATATATAAAATAAGTTTTCAATTTTGTTAAGTCTCGCTAAAGCTCTTGAACGACTGAACCGTTTAGCTACTCAAGTTACACGCCAAAATTCCCAACACTAGTAACAAATATCAAACTATTTGTTAACAAACTTGTAACGGGTAAAACTAACTAATACCCGCTAATTACAGTGACTAATTAAGTAACACAATGGAGTTAACTGAATCATTTAATTAATATAACTAAATGTCACGACCTTATGTCATTCTTGTTTCTGTCTTGTCCGAAATTAGAGCTATAATTATGTTAAAGTTACACTATTTGTAAAATATAATTATTATGAAATCTTTATTTGCAGATGAAGTATTTTGTTATAATAAAAAACAAAATGGCGTTACATAAAAAAAAACAATCATTATGAACTTGTAGGCTGTCGCTATTTCTTTCAGTAATTATTTTCTGTTTGTTTCAAAAAAGGGAGTAATTAACGATAAAGTGCGTTCTATTTCGTTAGTAATCCGTAGTAGTAGTAGGTTAATCCTTTGTTGTTTTATTAATAAAACCTTTTTAATTTCAGCATAGCTTTGCTACTGTTTGTTCTTGCAGTTACTACAGTTAAGGCGGTATCGGTCATTGACCCCTATCAAAAACTTTAAGTACCCTACATAAATCATAATCTTATATATGTTACGCTCAAAGACCGAAATCGCTCAGTGAGCGAAAAAATAGCTCACAACGCGTTGAGGTCACAGTGAAACAGCCACGACGCGAATTTCGCGTCGTGGCTCTAATGAAAACGGCCACGACGCGTTCTGGCAATCACAAAAAGGCCATAACGCGAAATTCGTGTCATGGCTGATATGCTATTCGTTTTTCTTGATTTGTTCTTGATTGATTAATCATCCATAGGTATGGAAGATTATATTTGAATTACCACGCGTACTACAAAATATTTTTCTTTTACTAAATCACTGCATAACGTGTTTATCATTATTATTTATAAAATATCCATAGTTTTATACTATCCGTACTAATAATTATTATTAATGTCTGTCTCTCTGTCTGTCTGGCGCAACGTAGTAGCGGATATCAACTAGTAGTATTTATATTGAAATTATATTACTTAAATAAAATAAAACTATATTTTTATTATTTAATGAGACCAGATTACTTTGCTTATACATATATTTAAAAAAAAACAACAACACGTTGCGCTAGACAGACAGATAATATTAGTACGGATAGTATGGAACTACGGATATTTTATAAATAATAATGATAAACACGTTATGCAGTGATTTAGTAAAAGAAAAATATTTTGTAGTACGCGTGGTAATTCAAATATAATCTTCCATACCTATGGATGATTAATCAATCAAGAACAAATCAAGAAAAATATAGCATATCGACACTGGAAATATCACTTAACGTAAGAGACATTTTGGCGAAAATGAGTTATATATATATATATATGTTTTGCGTATGTTTTGCGGTGTTGTCAGCTCTGGAAGTTCCCACAACTTCTCCATAGTTTAGATAACACTCTAAAACATACGCTCTCCACAATTTTAAATATTAATTTTGATGAACGCTCCTGGACCCAAGCTACACTACCCGCAAGGTTCGGTGGCCTGGGAGTACGAAAAATTTCTGACATAGCATTACCGGCGTTCTTGTCCTCATTTCACGCAAATCGCGCAGTTATAGCAAAAATTTTAGAGCCCTCATCGTGCCCATTAGTCATTCCATTTGCGGACGAGGCCAAGGACGCCTGGAATATTGCTAGTGCTGGCAGCAGGGTCCCTGAGAACACGTCTTCGCAAAGGCTCTGGGACGGGCCCGTCTGCGAACTGGTGCGTAATAAACTTTTCAATACGTCTACCAGCGTCGCAGAACGGGCTCGACTTTTAGCTGTGGAGAGGTGGGAGTCGGGAGCTTGGCTGCGGGCACTACCATCTAAAAACATAGGAACATTGCTGGACCGAAATACATTCCGCCTAGCCACTGCTCTGCGTCTTGGTGCTCCCCATGTCGTCCCCCATCAGTGTGTTTGCGGCGCGCACGTAGACAGCTACGGTCACCACGGGTTGTGCTGCTCGCGAAGCGCTGGACGCTTTACGCGGCATCACAACCTGAATGACCTCATTCGTCGGGCTCTTGTCACTGCCGGCGTGCCAGCGATACTGGAGCCCTCTGGTTTGGCGCGCGACGATGGCAAGAGACCCGATGGAATGACCCTGGTCCCCTGGAATATGGGACGGGCCCTTGTTTGGGACGCTACCTGTGTCGACACACTCGCCTCGTCCCATGTTCAGGGCACCTCGAGCTGTGCGGGCGCAGCCGCCAACCAAGCAGAGAACCTCAAGCGGCGCAAATATGAGAACCTCAGCGGAGATCTCATATTTGAACCGTTTGGGGTAGAAACCCTAGGTGCATGGGGTCCGGGGGCACATAAGGTTTTTAGAGAAATATCTAAGAGGCTTATTGAAGCCACCCGAGACCCCAGAGCCGGGAGCTACCTGGCACAGCGGATAGCAATTGCAATCCAACGTGGCAATGCTGTCAGCTTGCTGGGCACTCTGCCAGATGGGGACGACATGGGGAAGTTTTTCTTTTTATAATTTTATATTCTAAGTTTATATTCTAAGTTTGTATATGTTTGTATATTTTATTTTAGTTTGTATTTTTAGTAATTATTTCCCCACCTATTTGATTTTTGTATCATCAAAGTATTTATCGAAATATATATATATATATATATATATATATATATCATTGGATTCAGAATTTCGAGCTCTTACGTTTGGCATACTTGAAATTGTTCTATCGTTAAAAAAATGTCCCTTACAGTACACATTTTTTAAAGTCAAGACAGGTTTTTTCCTTAAAAAATTGATTTAACGGACGTAAATATTTTTAAGTGTTAAAAAAAATAAGGTAAATACTTTTAAAATAAAATTCAGTCCCTTACGTTAACCTTTAGCTCAGTACAATTCTCTTAACATGTCCTTTACGTTAAGAATTGATACATAATAACTGTCAAAGCTTCACCAAACTTTGTCCCTTACCTTAATCTTAAGAGCCCGGGTAACCCTCGAAATTCTCATACATACGTAATACCAAAATCATTTTGTCATACGAAAATATTTAACATGTTTGAGTTATTTTTCAGCTTAAAATAGTAATTACCTAGGTTCCTGAACAAAAATTAACTTCAAAATATTTAAACACAAAAAAAAATTTTTTTGTGTATAAATTTTTTTTACTAAATTTACTACTAAATGTTTAAACACTAAAAAATAGAGTAAAACACTAAAAAATATATAAATAAATATTAAATTTACTACAAAATATTTCAACTCTAAAAAATATTTTTTAGTATTTAAATATTTTGTAGTAAATTTACTATTTATTTATATATTTTTTAGTGTTTTACTCTATTTTTTAGTGTTTAAACATTTAGTAGTAAATTTAGTAAAAAAAAATTATACACAAAAAAATTTTTTTTAGTGTTTAAATATTTTGAAGTTAATTTTTGTTCAGGAACCTAGATAATTACTATTTTAAGCTGAAAAATAACTCAAACATGTTAAATATTTTCGTATGATAAAATGATTTTGGTATTACGTATGTATGAGAATTTCGAGGGTTACCCGGGCTCTTAAATATCATTTTTCAAGTAAGAAGATAATTTTTGGCACCTACTCAAAAAGTATTATCCGTAAAAGTTTAAGGTTTTCTATAAAGTTTTAGTGTTTTAGCTAAACCTTTAGCCTTTAGGTACACACATGTAATGTGATCAATTGTATATAGCTAGCATTAAGGATGACAATACTCTCCTGGCTGCAAATGAAATCGAGATGCAAGAACTGTTTTAGAGAATGAAGCAGATTATCAATAACTTGGGCCTCTCAATTAATAAAGGGGAAACCAAAAACATGGTCATAGACAGAACAGCATCTGTCTTTAAGGATCCGAGACATGGACTCTGAAGTCTGCAGACCGCAGACGTATCGACGCCGTCAAGGGTGCTGGAGCCTGGAGGAAAATGCTCTGAATTTCATAAACTCCTTTCAGAACCAACTCATCCATGCTGGCTAAACTAAACATAAAAACAAGGTTCTCTACCATAATAACGCATTTTAGAATATTTCAGACACATTACCAGAAAAAAGGAGGAAACCTTGAAACCATGGTATGGAAAACTAATGATAATTGGCAAGACTGAGGGGAAAAAGACCGAGGAGGCGCTGTCTCATGCGTTGGTCTGATCAAATCCGTACCACACTTGAGTCGACTGTCTGCGACACTTTTCGAGTGGCCGATAATAGAAATAGCTGGCGTAACACCATAAAAAGGAAGGTCATAGAAGGGGAAGGTCAAGACTGGGCACTGGCGAAGCAGCTCTGACAGGTGCGATAAAAGAGAGCAGTAGCTCCTGATAAGGTGAAATGAGGAGCTTAATGCCAGGTCAAGAACGAACATTTAGACTTGTGGTGTGCGATCGCTAGTTTAGGTTCACAGAAAGAGGCCGCAGAGCGGAATAGGGAGGAAGATCCATCTTCCATTCGGCTCAGGAAAGAGATTTCGGTAAGACAACAGAGCAGAGACGTGCTTTTGAAAAGTTCCACCTTGTCTCTGGGTGTAGATGGGAACAGTCCCGATGCCAAGTGAAATGTTTCAGTCTGCCGAAGTTCCTTATTTTGCTGGAAATCCTATCCATTATGTGGTAGACCAGCCAGTCGTAGTGGGCTTATTGTGTTAGATTTTAATATATTACATCAAACTTCCTTCAAAGCATAGTTTTTTATGCCCTTTACAGTAGATTTGTGTCGCAGTTTCATATTAAACTTGGTGCTTACTTTAATATGGCATAGTTGACATTGAAAAATTCAGTAAGGGACATGCTATTTTCTAAATGCATAAATTCACGAAAATATTTTTTTTACAGTTATATAGCCGACAAAATTCTAAGAAACTTTGCCATAAACACCTTTAAGATCGGACTAAATGATAAAAAGTTACAGACGAATTTGTAAAAAAAAAAGTTATTTTTTCGCTCTCCTGAAAAGTCGTGTTTTGTTCCTTACATTATGTGATATTTCCGGTGTCGATATTAGCCACGACACGAATTTCGCGTTATGGCCTTTTTGTTATTGCCAGGACGCGTCGTGGCGGTTTTCATTAGAGCCACGACGCGAAATTCGCGTCGTGGCTATTTCACTGTGACCACAACGCGTTGTGAGCTATTTTTAACCGACTTCCAAAAAACGAGGAGGTTATATGTTCGGCTGTGGATATATATATATATATATATATATATATATATATATATATATATATATATATATATATATTGTATGTTCAACGATTACTCCGCCGTTTGTGAACCGATTTTCGAAATTTTTGTTTTGTTGTTTTAGGTTTCACTCCAATTTGGTACCATGTTCACAAAAGTGGTGACTTGATGATGGAATCCATGAGTAATCGAGGGAACTCCTCGAAATTTATATGGAAACATATGGTGATTTTGGTTTTATGAGAAGCATTCTAAGCATATGCTACCAAAACGCAAGATTCTGCATTAAGGTATACTATGGTTCCGAAGATACTAAGAGAACTCCGGATTCCTTATAGATACAAGTTTGGGGGTTTAGGCGCTGTTTTAAGAACTGAAAGCATATGCTACTATACAAATTACATTCATCATCATCATCATCATTACCACGTCAGGGTCACCAATGTCACCAAAATTAAACATAACAAAATATTCAACCTTATCTCCAGAGCGTAAGGCACACATTTGAAATTACTTCTGAGAAGTAATTTGCTTCGATAATACAAGTAACATGCTAGAGTGCACAGCTGTCACACTTACCAATCGCGGCCACGGGCGGCCGTAGACTTCACAAGCGATACTATGTATTACAATAATAAAGATAAAGTTTAAAATCATATGACACTGAAAGCCTCACCGCTGCTAAAATTCCGGTTTGGCGCGGCCCTAGCACGTGACCACTTCGATTTTTAAAATGTATTGTTTAAAAATTATCTGCAGCTGATATTATATTTTGTAAGTGTGACTGTTAACAAATTGTAATAAGATACGAAGAATAATATACAGGTGTATTAGGGCCGATTCACACCGAATGGCAGAGGTGAGGCGAGCAGTTTCAGTGTCATATGATTTTAAACTTTATCTTCATTATTGTAATACATAGTATCGCTTGAGAAATCGACGCCGCCGGCGGCCGAAGAGGCCACGAGCGGTCTCGGGCGGCCGTAGATTTCTCAAGCGATACTATCTATTACAACAATGAAGGTAAAGTTTAAAATCATATGACACTGAAACTGCTCACATCGCCTACGCCATTCCGGTGTGAATCGGCCCTAATCTACGTATAGTACGCGATGATTTTACTAGTTAACTAAAAAGAGTGAACTTATTATTTTAACAAAAAATTAAAACCGACTTCCAAGGTAAAAACAATAATAACATCCTTATAATATGAACTAAAAAGTATTAAATAATTTTTCATATCTCATGGTGCCTTTTTCCGAATTCGGCTAAAACTCAACTATTTCTGTACTCAATCTTCATAATTTTGAAGTCGGTGCCAGTTACAAATGTTTCAAATATTCTGGCATCTGGATTCAGCTATATCTGGTACCGACTTCAAAATTATGAAGATTGAGTACAGAAATAGTCGAGTTTTAGCCGAATTCGGAAAAAGGCACCATGAGATAGGAAAAATTATTTAATACTTTTTAGTTCATATTATAAGTATGTTATTATTGTTTTTACCTTGTAAGTCGGTTTTAATTTTTTGTTAAAAATAATTTCGCTCACCGAGTGATTTCGGTCTTTGAGCGTAACATCTTCTTATATATAAAATTCTCGTGTCACAATGTTAGTCCACGATCTCCTCCGAAATGGCTTTACTGATTTTTACCAAATTTTATATGCATATTCAGTAGGTCTGAGAATCGGCTACTGGGTACTTTATATATTGATAAGTGTATTTGTTGAATAAATAATAGTAAATTACTACAACCTGAGACTGACGGCGACCATTGTTTGCGCGACGGGATAGCGATCGACGTTGCCATGGTGACATACTTATTTAGTCACTTAATCAGTAAAATAATATGGGCGAAATAATTTATATTATGGCAAAGCAACGTTTGCCGGGATTGATACAATTTTTTACAATTGATACAAATTGATACAATTGCCGGGTACAAACCGCGATTGATAACGAAGTGACAGATGATTCTTATTAGTAATAACCAAGTAATAACTAATAGCATATTAATTGTATATTTATAAAAGAAAAGGACAAAAGTAATTATAATTTGGAAAACTACTTAACTAGAAAGCTAACTTACAACGCCATCTGTGATTGTTTCACTGTAGTTACTTAGTTTCCCTATTGACCTGTCCCAACACTACACTCAGTAATATTTAACCTCAAAGTCTATATAAAATTGAACCTTTTGTCAGGGACATAGAGATGATGTAAGAGGTAATTTATCTCTGAATATCTCTGGGCTTAATAACTGTACTCGAGTAGGTAATGCCCGTCAAAATCCACCACTTAATATGCGTAAACAACTACCGTTTATAAAGAGGTTTCTGTTTATACATACAACTTTCTTCCCCCGAGTACACTCGACTCGACTAGTGTACACAATTGTTTATACACTGTATACAATAATTGTATACACTGTATACAATCAGTAAATACATTAATTTCATTAATGTCAATATTTAAACTGAGTTTGCAGTTTAAGTTTTAACAAAAACATTTTAAAAAAATATTGCGCACATAAAAATAAATAAATAAAATCCATACTAATGTTTTGAATGGGAAAGCGTGCCTGTCTGTTACCTTATCGCCAAAACCACTGCACCAATTTTGCTGAAATTCGGTATAGTGATACTCTGTGTCCTGGGAAAGGTCCTGAATACCTGATACCTTTCATCCCCGAAAAATATTTGGTACCTGTACAATAAACAAATATTGCCGCAAAAAATATAACAACCAACTAAAACTGCTTCTGCAATCTGCATAAAATAAATTATTTGATTCATACCAAAATAGTATAACTGAAGTCAAAATGAATCAAGGTGGCACCAGCGGTCATTAAGCTTTTTAGTCTAGGAGCTATGTGAAAAATGCTCGGGCTGAATTCAGTTAACATAAGAAATTATTTTTAACAAAAAAATTAAAACCGACTTCCAAGGTAATTATTATTTTTAACAAAAAATTAAAACCGACTTCCAAGGTAAAAACAATAATAACATTAATATGAACTAAAAAGTATTAAATAATGTTTACTATCTAATAGTGCCTTTTTCCGAATTCGGCTAAACCTCAACTATTTCTGTACTCAATCTTCATAATTTTGAAGTCGGTGCCAGTTCCAAAAGTTTCAAATATTCTGTCAGAGGACTGAATATTCAGCTATCTGGTACCGACTTCAAAATTATGAAGATTGAGGACAGAAATAGTTGAGGTTTAGCCGAATTTGGAAAAAGGCACTATTAGATAGTAAAAATTATTTAATACTTTTTAGTTCATATTAATGTTATTATTGTTTTTAAGTACCTTGGAAGTCGGTTTTAATTTTTTGTTAAAAATAATAATTTCACTCTTTTTAGCTATCCTACAAAATAAGGCTTTATGTGTAAATAACCAATACGAATGTTAACTATTCACACTATGTTACTGTAAACGGAATTGTGGTAAATGCTTGCATCTAAGCGATGCTGTAATTTCCAAACTTTTATCCACTTAACAGAACTCCTGAACCTTCAGGAGTTCTGTTCAGTGCCTTTGGACCAACAGACACCTTCATATGAAATTTCTCTTATTCGTAACGTACGTTTAAGTTTCTAGAAACAACATTTTAACCACTATGAGTGTTTTGATAAATTTCAAGGATTTCCCTCGATTGCTCATAGATCCCATCATCAGCTCACCACTTTCGTAATTGTTATACAAAATTACTATCTACCCTACACAAAAACACAATAATTTTGAAAATCGGTCCACAAACAGCGAAATAATCATCAAAAACATCTGCTTCGATGCAAAATATCATGAAAAGTACCAATAATTTGCTCATAATGTACTCTATAAATAAACTCATGGTATAATTATGGTTGTGATGATGATGATCAATCAAATTGATGTGTTGGCTTATGCTTTCAGTTGTATAAACAACGCCGAAATCCCTGAACCTGTACCTATAAGCATTCAAAAGTTCTGTTCGGTACCTTCGGATCCAGGGTATAACCTGGTGCGAAGTCTTACTTTTTGGTAGTATTTACCTCGAATGCTTCAGAAAAAATTGAAATCACTATATGTTTCCATACAAATTTCAAGGAGTCCCCTCGATTCCTCATGGATTCCATCATCAGATCACCACTTTTGTAAACATGGTACCAAATTCGGATTCAACCCTGTACAACAACAAAAAAATCGTGAAAATCGGTCCACAGACGGCGAAGTTATGGTTGAACATACAAAAAAATATATATACAGACGAACATATAACCTCCTCCTTTTTGGAAGTCGGTTAAAAATGAACTCTAAATGACAACGACGATTAAACATTTATCTGAAAACCCTTTTGGTAGCTCTTGGTAGGTTGGAGATATAAATAATCTCCACTTTTCATGAGTTCGAAGTGATATACTTCTTAGTTCTTATCGAGTATGCAAAATACGATATCATAGTTCGGAGCAATGCACAATGTTAGGAAAACTTAACTTTTATTAAATTGTCAATTTTCAGCTATGAAGGATTTCTCCATAAATTTTCTCTACAAACTGTATCTTGTGTACACATCTCAGAAGCAATTAGAAGTGATAAGCTTTACATTAAACAACTATTATAATATTCTCTCATATTTCATTAAATTATAGACTACTATTACACACTATACAGGGTGTCACAAAACTAAGTGATAATACTTTAGGGTGTGTATCAGTCTCGTGTATAGAGTTTACTGTAAAAGTAGCAGCGCTGAAAGCGCAATTTTTTTCACATTTGCATGGTTAAACTCGTGACGCTAGGGTACTTGCCCATACAAATCACAAAAAAATAGTCTCTCAGCGCCGCTACTTTTACAGTGAACTCTCTTCAAGACTTCAACATCAACAACCTGCTATCGTATTCATACGCATACTAATAATATTAATATGGAATTAAGAGGTAAGATTAAAAGGACGTTTAGAATTAGTTTTTCACGAAAAACGTGAAGTACCGTCCTGATAAGCCGATAGCTGATAAAACCGAAAGTTCCGTTACAATAATGCCTGTTTTAAGTTCTACCTAAGTTTTCGATGCCTTTTTTTTTTTTTGGGTCGGGATATGCTATTACGCATCCCCGGCAGCATTGGGGAAGGACCACCGGGGCATGTGGGACTTGCTACGGCCGAAGAGATGGTAAGTGGCCGCAGCTGTACCCACTAAAAAGTTTTCGATGCCTAGGTCATCAATCATCATACCGGTGCAGTGTAGAGCTTGGCTAATTTGAAATGACGCATCACGCGCTCCACCACTTCAAAGTTGATATATAAATGAAAAATTATATACCTACTGTAAACACGAGGGAGGGGCGCGTCATTCTAAGTTAGACAAGCCCTAATCTACTAGTGATTGGGGTGGGAAACTTAGTTTCTGAAAGAAAAGCTAGGACATTTTCGCACCAGTAGACAATTAGCAGCCGGCAGCTGCGTGGGAGTTGTCAACACTCCTCCGCTCCGCCGCGCCGCGCCGCACTGACAAAACGTGTCCACAGTCATATTCGCTAATGTCAGGCGCAAGGTGGGCGCATGTCAGGCGTTACGAATGATAAATACTAGAGTATAGAACAGAAAAGGTGCTCCCAGACAGAAGTTATATATAACGTTATAAAACATTGTGTAACACGGTAACATTTTATAACATCGTGTAACATACGCTACTCATGTCAAAAAATAAACGTGTATTTTGTTATAATTTGTTAAAAAATGTTATACTAAAATGTTATATTATAACGTTATATAACTTCTGTCTGGGAGCACCTTAACTGATCAAAGAATGTATTCAGGAAATCTTGCTGATGCTGATGATGATCTCAGGGGGCCCGGATGCCTGTCTTGAAAACCGCAAAGAAATTACGACGTACTAAATAAATGACACAGTAGCCGCCTACTCCGTTGCGCCAAAATTCGTTTATCGCGCGGGAACCGTACATTTTTGCTTTCGCGGTAGGTACTCCAAGTAATTATCTCTACACAAAATTTAGCCAAACCCGGTTCAGAGGCTTAGGTTAGGTAGAAAAGGTAACAGACTGATAGACAGACAGACAGACAGATCGATGGACACACAGACAGATACACTTTTGCATGTATAATATTAGTAGGGATATGTTCTCTTACTACACAAAATCCGGCGTAGTACTACCAGTACGGTATTTATGTTTGTACACGACAAACATCTATTAGCTGATTGTAAACGAAATGGATGTTTGTTACCTAACTACTAATCAGTAAACGCTTAGACATAACTTTACCATGCTTTGGCATAAACCTGTGGCATAAACTATAAAGTGACATCTAAACTGTAACCGATTAAAAAAAGTTAAATAAATACATTTTTTTGATAATTTTAGCGGTAAGTGAGCTGATGATTAAATTATTATTTAAGGGCCTTCCCCTACGGAGATTCCGTAATTTACCGTATATAGAGTCTTATAAACTCATAATTTGAAAGCTACAAAGTTATAATAAATTATAAAAATACAGCAATAATCTTCAGTATATCAACATTCTTTTCCCCGTTTTTCTATTTTTGTTTATTATACTCGTGATTAGCTTCCAAAGTAATACCAATTTATTAAAATTGAAGCGTACTTTCCGCATCTCCCTAGTATTTACAAAACACGTTTATCTGAAACACACGCCAATAATAGATCGACAATATCACAAACTACATATTCCACGTTTTAATTTTTTTAGATCAATTTTGAACTAAGATAAGTAAAAAAAGGGTTTTTGGGTCATCTCGGCAACCCGTCAAATGTATGGTCAAGGTCGTTTGCTCGGGGGATGGCCTTAAGAACGAGAGTGATAATATGAAAAGTTAGGCAAAGCCAGATTACACCTAATAGTGTAGCGTGGCGAGATACCGAGTGTTCGGCCGATAGCATACTGTCCCACCCCACCACTCTACTCGGTTCGTGTAAGGCCCGTTAAATCCTGGCAGCTGGCAGATCTAAATATCTAGATCTTTCAAGATCCAGTTCAGACCATCAGCTGATAATTCATACTAAGTTGCGTCCTTTCCCGGAACACAAAGTCTGTGCCTTCATCCAAATAATATATTCAGGGCAGCGTTGCAAGACGTCCCGATTTTTTCATCAAAATTAAATGCGCGGGACAGGCTCAGTCCCGCTTTTCGGGGAAAGCCCGAACGTACGTGCAGCGTGCTGAGATAGAAAGGTGCGTAATGAAGATAAAAGTGTGGGAGGAAGAGGGGTGGATTTTCTTTGGCTACTTTTGCTATCTATTGTCACGTAAACGTTATTTTAACGCAAATAAAGAGATAAAAATTAAAAAAAACTTTTGATTTTTTTCCCTTTTTTACTTTGTCGCGCTTTTGACTGAAGAATCCCGCTTTTTCACTCAAAAAGTTCCAAAGCCCCGACTTGGCACAAAAAAATCTGGCAACGCTGATTCAGGGGCCTAAACGTAAAGGTGTAACAAACAGACAGACTTTTCGCATATTTTATAATATTGGTATGGAGTATGGACTATGGACGTCGCTTTATTAGTATGAATATAGTAGAGGTAGAGAATATGTAAAGCAATATAAAGTGAAAATTGCTACAATGTGGAATTTTCACAATTACTTTTACAATGTAGTAATTCCTATCACGACATTTACGACGTCTTAGTTGGCGACCACCAAGAGTCCACACTGGTAAATTAATAGTAATGTATTTTCGTACTTATTTTTAATGGCACATTCGGATTATGATGTTAACAAGCTTGGCGGTTCGCCACATACAGATAAAATAATGCTTTTATTGTTACACGAGGTTTTCTTCACTAACAAATAAGCTTAAACCTAAAATGCTTAAAATCACCGGTCTGAAATACTACTGAACCGACTTTGATGAGACTTGCAGTATTTCCTAAGTTCAACAATATTGCGACTGTCCATTGCACGGTACATGCTTATTATCAGGATATCAATATGATCATTGCTCGTTAAACTCCTGTTTTAAAAGGTACCGGCTCAATGATATTGATGATGATGTTTGTCTGTCTACGATGGCGCCAAATCATCACCGTTCAATTGTCACTATACACTCCAAGGAGGCTTGTCACCTTCTCGACTTTCGCCCACATCAATCGAGTCGATGCCCTAAGGGCTAAGGGAAGTTGCAGGTTTTATAGTTATGCAGTAAAACCAACAGTTGTTTACGCAGATACAGTATCAATCTAATCATGTCATTACTCCACCTGCTGGAGCGAGTTCTATTTGAGGCGAAGAACGAGTTTGCGAGGAAAATTTCTGACACTTCATTAGGACTTAAGGGCTTAATTTCTGCATGATTGAAAAAAAAGTGAACGTCAAAATGACAGGAAATATGTGGAGGATTTTCGTAAATTGAAATTTAAATTTGGAACTCCGATAAAACCCCTCAGATATCTCGTCTACGAATATTGAGCGAATAATAGGTATCGAGTTTTCCTCTACCTGAAAATTCGTGTAGTCCACTTTATTTTTATTGCTCTTCTATTTCAGATGACGACATTTATATCAAACGTTACTCACGTGGGGACGATGCGACCGCATTATACCACAAATATCACAGCACAGCACAACACAGCACAGCACGGGATTCTACTAGGTTCTACTAACTTCTAGAAAGACGTGCGTACGCGCAGCGGCGGTGTCCGGACTGAACACGCGCACCGAGTCTACCCGCTCCTTTTTATTTATTTTCAAACTAAACTAAAAACGAAGTAGAGACAACTGCATTAATTCGCGTTTACCGATAGCACGTCGTTATGGAATTAGCGGTGTTTTGATATATTTTTTATAAATTCCAGTTCCAGTTTTGCATACAGATACGGTCGGCAAACGTACTTGGGAACGGTTAAATAATTAAAAGCCTATAAAAATTTACTAGCAATTAAAAACGCAATGTTTATGTTAGTAAGTATAAATTTTAATTTTACCCTCCTGTTCATTTATTACTAGAATAATTTTTACTTATTTTTTCATGGATGTTTCAGAAGACATCCGTCAGTCTTGCGAGAGAAATTCCAAGGACAACAATTCAATTAATCTTACTTTCAGACTTTATCATATAGGTGTGCTTATGTAACTACAACTAATTTGTTAGTAAAGAAAAGCTCTAGTTACATAACTTTCTAAAAACTAATTTCCTGGAAACTAATATGTGGATTAATCTAAATGAAGCTGGAGAAAATGTTGTGAGATGCCTGCCTTTGCCATTTGCCTAAAATGTTCTCTGTTCTTGCTCTGTTCGCAATTTTTGTTGGGCATCGTTCAATTTTCAGCCCGTGTAACCTTTACCTCGCTTTTTTTTCTTGTTTTTCATCCCTTTTATTGCAGACCATACTTGGTGCGGACGATGGACGCGCGAGGACCACCCTGCTGTTAATTTTCGCTCGTCAGAACTGACAACTTAATCCCCGCCCGCAAATTCGGCCGCTCCTTCTCACCCGCTTATAATTGGAGGTTTCTTTTTTAAATTACGCAACAGCCAAGAACATTGCTATGTTAGGTATGTGTCAAAAGATTTTGGACAGCTGAGCAGTGGATGAGTACGATGACCATAAAAATTGTTTCAATAATATTGTGCATCTTCTTGAGATTATGCTGAGCTTTCTTGGGTAAGTATAAAAGGGATATACTTAATATAAAGATCTACCTGCTAAAACCCCTTGATGATTCCCCCTCTCCTCTTTCCACGTCTTAGAAGACGTGTTGATCACTCTCATTTTGCTGCATTTACCCACTTGCACTCACTCTAAAAACCAAAAAAACAATAACATGCGGTAGACGGTAGTCTTATTTTTCTAGTGGCTTTTCCCATTGTGTGACTGAACTGACGCGCTCAGGCCTCTGCACAATGCATGCGGTTGACCACAGTCCACACGTCGTCATATCATCGCTAATAATTTCATTGGTGCAATTATACGATTTACCTTTTCTTGGCCGCATAACAAAAGTGCATTTTATTAGTGACCGAGCCATTCCAAAAATTGATATCGCGCCTGAGCTATTTTGTCACAAGAAAAACTATCCTTTCTCGGGACAATATGCAATTCACTACCAAATTCCAACCAAATTAGTTCAGTTAAGCCTGAAAAGGTAAAAGACAGACATGCTTTCAAATTTATGATGTATGATTTCAGTTTGATTCGTTAAGTTCCCCTAAGGCTTCGGGTGAGTTACATGAATCACCTTTTTTCTAGTTCGGTCCAATTTAAGAGGGGAATTGACTACCGGGCTGCCCGCGGGCCGCCCGGTCTGGCACAAGTCTGCCGCTTGCCCCTATTGAACACACACAGAACGGGCAAGTCAGTCGAATAGATAGAGGGCTGCAGCTCGCTCGCTCGATATTCTTTTTAACAGATGCTAGATCAGCATCGGTATTGATTTCTTTGGATTTTTCAGTAAATTCGCTGTAAGCGACTTTACGTAGATCGGTGTTCATGTAATCCTTGCTTTTATAACTTTCCACAAACAAGGATGCGACCGGTAAATGGAAATAAACGAATGTCAAAATTGTTTTTGTTGGTTTTTCTTAAGTTTAATGTTTGTAATGTTTACAATACTATGTTTTAAAATAATATTTTAAGTGCACTTCAGTCACTCTCCAAGGCGCAAATAACGACGGGCCGCCCGTCGCGACCATTCATGTACAGACTTGCCCGTGCCCGCGCGGGAAAAATGCGATCTCGCGGGCAGGCTGCGGGCACGGGCCGGCGGGCATGTCTGTGCCCGTACCTAGGAATTGACGAGCAGACATGCGACAGACCTGTCCGTGACGGGCGGCCCGTAGCGGGCGGCCCGGTAGTCAATTCCCCGCTTAACAGCAACAGAGTGTTCTTAAATACGTGAACCAAAGTAAAGTAAGTAATATTATTTTGAAAATTTCACTGGAACAATAAGGAATGAAGTTGACTTGAAACAAGTACGTGGCAATAACCCTACACAACAAAGTATATACAACCATAATTTATAACGTACTCGCTTATAACACAGAGTTTAGAGTTTAGACTGAGGCCAAATATTCAAATTAACATAACTCATTATCAATAACGTATAATTGACTACATTGGACGGGAGCCAGGCGATAAATCGCAAGTTTAAACACCAGATATATTGCTACATAATTGGACGTCAATATTTTGTACATTATTTACGAGGGAGATTAACAATTGATGTGTTTATTAGATGGCTGCTCAATGATTCGCACAGCGCTAATAGAATCGATTAAGACCGTAAAAAATATTGCCAACCATTCAATGGTTAATAAAAGTTTTATTAATATTAGGTCTATCGCTAGGGAGTATTTTTAACCGACTTCTTTAAAGCTTATTTAGCTTACGACCGCCCGCGTTGTATCGTATGGAAGCTCTACATTTTCCCCCCGATATGAATAGATCATGATTTTCTCTGGGGTGTGCAAATTGCATCAAAATCGCCCCCAGAGATGCTCTTGTTAGCTGTTAGGGAACGCTTAAGATTAGGAAGTGGTTGTTGAAAACGGGCATTAGATTTGCAGCTATATTTTAACAGCATACGCCAATTATTACCGGGAAACTAGAAAGCATAACGGATCAAAATTGGCCAACTAGCTATAACAAAGCGTGATAAATTACAAATTATGCTCCTGTGTGCGCTGCTATATCAATTTAGATGCATGTTAGCAGTGTTTAGAGATTAAGTGTGACGCTCGGCTATTTGATTGGAGGCTAAGAGTTTCATACCAGGGGTTCTAGATTTCATTGCATGGACTAATAACTGATTTATGTTGGCAGTGCCAAATTTATATTTTTTATTAGTGCAGGCCATTTTATTTCCGTTACCCCATGTACGAAATCTGTCAGCCCTCTCATGGAGGATCATGGAGGCTGCCGCCGCTCTAAGAAGCTGCCGCCCCTAGGCTGTGGCCTATACGGCCTGTTTATAAATCCGGGGCTGTTTGTTGGGAGTGGTTGAAAACTAAATTTTTGTACCTTAACGAACTTTCATATATTTTGATACTGACTTGTTTTTATTTCTTTCAAACGAATACGGTATACAGAATTGCACAAATAGGTAGCTAGAATAGCTAGCGCTCTGGTCTCTGGAGTATAGATGGAGTATGGACCGAGGATCATGGTAAACCAAAGAAAAGAAAAACTCACAGAGCTACTTATCGAGAAAAATATTATAATTGGTGTTCCTTATTCGTCTTTTACAAAGTAATACGAGTAAAATACGTCTTCTTCAATAGGCCTTTATTTAACTTCTTGAAGGTAAGTCTACCATTAAGCAATTTCATCATGGTAGATTCTTCGGAACAGAAAGTGTATATTATTTTGTAATGTTAAAGCAAGAAATAAATTCAGGATTTTTATACCTCGTCCAGTCACATAAATCGGCAGCATATATATAAACCAAGTAAACCAGCGTGATGGAGAATCTCTGGGGTATGATGGTCACGTTTGGTCTAGAGTCTAGACGCTGCTGCTCGTTCAGAGATAATTCTCCTGACAGGATCTCTATATCATTGACATATGGATCGTTTTTGGAAACTCTAAGGTAAATTAACCATGAACGGGCTGTCTGCTCCTAAACCTGTCGGTGACCAAACCCGAGCGATTTACTGCGTGGCTGCGCACGCGCATATTGATAGAGCCAACGAACTCAATTCAAATTCGCCTACCTAAGTTTAGTCATTAAATCTTAGTGGTAGTCGCAACAGTTCTCTGGCCTCGTCTGAAGCGTGCTGTCAGGAGAAGGACGTAAGCAGGGTTTAAGCATTTTGCAGCAGCAAATGCGACGGGCATTCGGCAGTGCTCATCACACAATACTTGCTGTCTGTCAGAAATTTCCTATGTAACATAATAATATATTATTCACTGGTAAACTTTTCATTGTATAATGTATTCATCATCATATTTAGATGTCTCTGAGAAGTGTGGCAGTTAGCAAGGGCGTCGCCAAAGGGGGGCGGGGAGGGGCAGCTGCCCCCCCCTAGAGATTCTAAAAAAGTTGCCAAATAAAATGCAACCAAAGTCTTAAGTCTTTGAGCTGATTTGCTTGAAGTTCAAACCTTGAACAATCATTCCCGTACGTCGAAACTCGAATGAATTCACTAATTCCACTCTTACTCATAGAGAATGAGAAAAGTATGAATTGTAGTAGGTAAAGTCAACTTGTCCTCCCCGGCGCCATCGGCTGGCGAGGCCCTTGGCAGTTAGGTCTTAGAAATGAACCTTATCAGCATATTACTGTACCTACAGTGTACAGTATCAACCGGGTCTCTGTGTTTCTACCGGGTCTCGTTAGCTTTTTATAAATTGTTGATACAAGCATAAAATTAAGGAACCCTAAAATCAGTACCGTTACATGATTTACAAGATGCAATCGCTTCCCTGTAAATAAGCTTTCTGTCGCCACCCCAATTGCATAAAAAAGTACCCCAAGCTACATTCTCTGTCATGAACAAAAATGCAAGCAACAAACTTTCATAATACCTTGTAATAGTGCATAATATTGTGCGCAGATGTTTTGTTGTGTAAGTGCAAGAGGATGACAATGGATGATTTTTTAAATTAAAATGCAAAAGCCATCTCCTGCGCATGTCACCTCGTATGTCACTAGTGACAGGTAGACGTGCAATTTTTACTTAAGCTTTAGGGTTGGCACTTGTGAGAAAAGGTAGAAGTTATAAGTTTTGCATTAAAAGCTATGTCTGGTAGTGGTTACTGGTATCTAGCTGTTGTTAAGTAAATTCATTATAATATTATTAGAATATAAAATTATAAATTATAATGTTGTGGCAGTTATGACTACTTAAGCTATTGCATAGGTTTTATCGCAGGCTTTGAGCGACTGAATCAAGAAAATAAACTTAACATGCAAAATGCTATGGAATAGCTTTACCTCGGCAGTCCCCGAGTGTCACGTCACGTTATTTTTACAAATACATAAATTAATTCAATTGAGTATTGAAATCATTATATAAACTTTACATAGACTACGGCAAATAAGAAGCATATCCCATACCCAAGCTCAAAGCTGTAATCAATAGGTATAATAAGTAGATAATAGGTATATTTTATCGTACCTACGAATATATTAAAACCTCAGCCAAATTCACAATAATTATTAACATTGCACAGACGAGCTACGGTCATCGCCCATCGGTGGCGCGTTGGAAGTTGGAACAACATAGTAATATTATTATTACGTCTAGTTATTATACCTACCTAAACAGTCTGGTTACTGGCAGAGAAAGTGCAAGCAAAGCACAACCCTAACAAAAATCAGATTTAAAAAAGAAAAAATGCAACGCAGTCAATTTGCATGAGCCGCCGATGGAATCCCAACTACCCGCGGTTAGGTGGAAACATTCCGACAGAAACAATACTGGGCCATTGAAAAGAGCCGCCATTCAACGATGAAGCTGATAAAGCGTCAATGAGCAACGTAACATACGCTTGGGTTGATCGTTGATGTGCAAAAATGTTTGGGTTGGCCTATTGGTTGGCCTCAGAAGCAAAAATAATATATTTTATTATTTATTAGTAAATCAAATAATTTTTATTTATTTTACGTGACATTTCGTTAATTATTATTGTATTATTATCTTGATTCATCTAAGTATTATTTAAAAAGTATAACAAAAGTAATCACAATGTACAAGTATTATTTTGTTTAATCAATGTTTAACACTTTCAAGGACGGTATCACTTGAGACTTGTATAACAAAATGACACAGTAAATGTCCATACAAATTATACGACGTATGAGTACGTAGCCGTCCCATGAAAACATATTGTTTTATACACATCATGACACAACCGTTTTATCACGTCGTCGTATCAATACGTTACGTCATTAAAAATAAAATTAACTAGACGTGTACGGACACAACGTGTCATAACGTCAAACATTTAACACTCCTCCTAACCCTCCTCTTGAAAACGTGATAAGGCAGGAGCTTGCGGTGATGGTGAGTTCACACTTCACAGTGAGCGAATGATCACTCTCAACGAATTTATCCGAACCTAATTCTCCATCATCATCATTGTCGGAATCATAAAAAATGCTCATAGTCTTATTTTGCGCTTATTCATCTAAAACACATAAAATAATCCATTTTCTCGGTATAAAAATATTAATTTATAGTTAAACTAGCGACCCGCCCCGGCGTCGCACGGGTATAAAATATATAGCCAGTGAATAAATGATTAAAATCGACAGCCTATGATCCTTCAGGTGGTGACCTACTTCTTATATTCTGTGCCAAATAACATAAAAATTGCTCCAGTAGTTCGCGAGATAAGCCCTTTCAAATAATTTCCCCCGTCTTTTCCACATTCTCCTATTAGTCTTAGCGTGATAAAATATAGCCTATAGCCTTCCTCAATAAATGGGCTATCTAACACTGAAAGAATCATCAAAATCCGTTGCGTAGTTTTAAAGATTAAAGGGAACAAATGGACATGAGGGAAAAAAGCGACTTTGTTTTATGTTTATTATAGATGTACAAAAATTTTACCTCTACAATTTTATTATAATACGTAATATCTATAGATATAGATAGATAGATACCTATAGATAATATATACACTATTTAAAACAAATAATAACTAAAAAAAACGGTAAAGGTTCGGAAACCTACCCCAAAATTGATGGGAAGCAGGGGTGAGGGAGGAGGGGAAAGGAGGGGAAACACCCCCGTACCAAATCCACACTGAGAAACCCCAGTATTGGAGCTAGTCACCTTTGAAATTTTCGGGATTCTGAGGCTACATCATATTTTATTCTCGGCAATTTGCATAGCGTGTTTTGTGACGGTCACCGGCTGCTGCCGCAGCACAGTCACAGTTCTAGCCAAACCAATTTTTGGACTTTCTGGATTGTGTTTGTTTTTGTTTTTCTTTTATAGCGGTCGCTGGCTGTTGCCGCAGCACGCTCGCTGCGCTGTTGTGGTCTAAGTTCTAACCTAACCAAACCTATTTAGTACTTTTGGAATTTCTTGGTTGTGTTTGTTTTGTTTTGGCGGGGGGCTGCGCCCCCCGCACCCCCTTTCTTAGGTTGGCCTTTCTAAGTAGGCCACGTTTAATACTCCGTTAACTTACAAAACTAAAAATCTATATTAGAACCAGATAAGTACTTCACTACACACTACACAGTTTAACTAATACCTAATAATTACACAAAAAATATATTTTTTTTAATTGATAAAGGAATTTAAATAATATCTATACACTCAGAATAATTAAATAACACAAACTAAAATATGAAAGTTATCGCAAATCACAAAAATAAAATATGAAGATTTCAAAATGAGTTTGACTGTGCATAAATCACTTATGTATGAGGAAACTGGTGACGATCGGGCCCTTGACAATACAAAAGTGAAAAAAATTACGTCTTTCAGCGCTGCTACACCCTGCTTTCGGTACGCCCATGGACACACACATACGCGCAAGGCAATAGGCGTGCACCTCGGCGCTGTGCCTATCTTGACCTCGCGTGGACCCGTTCACGCGTGTACCTGATTACATGTTGCTATTTTATAAATTGAGGCGTTTTATTACTATTATTATTAAAAAAATACACGCCTCTGTTAATGCTTTTAAAATGTTTATAACTTTTCAAAGTGTAATAAAAATAAATTAATGTGTAAAGAAGTGTTTTATGTTTTATGTTGTTGCATTAAACATTTTAAATAAAGAAAACTACACGTCAACAATCAAACTCAAACGTCAAATGATGGTCAAATGTTAATGTCATTCACATGCAGTGTTGCCAACACGGAGTTTTTAGAGCTAGATTTAGCTCTAAATCCGCTTGGTTAGCTTTAAAAAAGTGGGTCTAGCTCTTTAGCTTTGTTTCTTCTACAATCTTAGCTTTTTTCCGTGTACACTATAAATAAATCCTTAGAAAATAGATTAAGGGTGTTCCTTACGGAGATACCGTAATTTACCGTATTTCAAGCCTTATAAACTCATCATTTGAAAGCTACAAAGTTATAATACAGCAGTAATCTTCACTCTTCAGCATATCAACATTCCTTTCCTCGTTTTAAATTTTCTATTTTTGATTATTATACTCATGATATTATCAGCTTACAAAGTAAAACCAATTTATTAAAATTCAAGCATACATTCAGCATCTCCTCACCATGGATACCCAACTCCTCACCAACTTAGACAATGGCTTCGTGTTTGGGCTCATTTTAATTGCAACAACTAGTAAGACGTAGATAAACTGTAAATATTTGCATGTTGCTGCTGCAGCATCACCTGGATTCTATAGGAGCCGAGCTCCATATGAACCCAAAGTGAAGGTTTCATGTTTGGCCTCGTCCAAAAGGACATTCATAGATGGTATTCATTAGGATATATTATGATCCTGTTGATAGGAATTATTCTGCACTATAACCAACACAAGTTTAAAAAGCATGAAATAATTAAGAAATAAAAAAAAAAACCCGCCAAAAAACTTAAAAAAATATGTAATGAAATAATATTTACTGACTTTAATTGTAAATAATTCTTAGTCTAAAGTGATATTTTAGTCCATCGGGGGACCGCTAATGTAGATGTTTGATTTCACATAACCTTAAAGTTTAATGGTCAGTTCATATCAAAGTGCGAACCGAATCCAGACTGACCATATTTAGCAGAATTCTGCGATTTTAGCAGAATATGACCCCCAATTTAGGCCTTAACATAATATGTCGCATAATAGAAAAAGTTGACAGATTTTAGTAGAATCTAAAAAACTTTAGCAGAAATTTAACAGAATTTGACATTTTATGAGTTAACTGAAGTTTATTTCAAAAATCTACCCATTTCCAATTTGTATACATAGGTGCGGTTTTTTCTTGTGCTGGTCACCGTTTTCAATTCAGGGGAACTCCCGAAACATGCGTAGGTAACCGGTATTTTTTCCTTGAGGCGCTGTATCTACCAGTTTCAGGGGAACTCCCGAAACATGTGTAATCGTTATTTTTCTTTGAGGCGCTGTATCTACCAGTACATTCTCTTTGTTTTGCTTGGTTTCGGTGGTTATTGTGTGTTTTGAAAGGGAAACAATGAAAAGAAAATATGACCAGAACTATCGTTCCGAGTGGGAGGAGGATCCGCAGTTTTCGTCCTGGCTATCAAGAGCCAAGGACGACACTAATGCCGCTTTTTGTAAAGCATGTAACATACTTTCAATACAAATTTCCATCCCTATCCCTACTAATACTTATAAATGCGAAAGTAATCTGTCTGTCTGTCTGTTACAAGCGTAACATACAGACAGACAGACAGTTCAGTGGTTAGGCAGGCGTGAAAGCTCACGCCTGCCTAACCACTGAACGGATTTCGATGAGGTACAGAGACAGATAAAAGCTTGGAAAAGGACATAGGCTACCTTTTATCTCACTACTGGACATGCGCGCGATAACGTGAAGTCCACGCGAGCGAAACCGCGGGCAGAAAGCTAGTACAAAATAGAGATATAATTCGTTAGCAGAATTTTAGCATTTGTTACAAAAAGTTTAGCATATTTTAGCAGATTTTAGCTGAGCAGATAGCATAATGGCTTATTTAAATCTGGTCACACTGACCGAATCGAGACAATCAGTGACTTGGCAATACAAAATGCAAAAGTCGCTGTTGGCGGTCCCCCGACACAATATCACTTTAGACTAGGAATTATTTAAACTTAAAGTCAGTAAATATTATTTCATTACTTTTTAAAGATGTTTGTTAATAAAAAGTACATAAAATAATTTAGCACTTTTTTCTAAAAAAATCTAGCTCTCTTTTAGCTTTTTTTCAGATATGATCTAGCTCCTTTAAAAAATCTGAGTTGGCAACACTGTTCACATGAAAACAATCTTTTGTGTGCTGTCAAACAAATACAGCACGTGTAAAAATGCGTATAGAAACTTGTTATTTCTGTTCCTCCAGGATTTATCCTGGCCACGGCATACAATTTGTGAGAAACGACTGCAAAGTAAGTATAAAAATCATTTAAAGTGCAAAATTTCCACGTCGGTTCTATCTCGGTTACCACCTAACCAATGTTATTAGATTTTTAGGTTTTGCCGATCAAAATGCCATGCAGCGTTCAAAAAGAAGAAGAACCCGCGTAAGACCAAATGGACCAAAACATACAGAAAGACGGCGGGCAAAGATCTGGCGATCGACCCGTCGTTCGAGTTCGAGAAACGTCGCAACATCCCGGTGAAATACAACAGAGAGTTGTGGACGAAGACTATTGAGGCCATGAAGAAGGTGGAGGAGATCCGCCAGAGGAGGGCCAACAACCACATCATGCAGAGACTGAGGAAGGGACGAGAGATTGAATGGCAGAGAGACGTCAGAGAAGTACAGAGAGATATCTCTCTTATAAGGTATGAATTTCATTAAAAATGTTTAACGTTGTATCCTAACTTTAAACATTATGCATATTTAACAACACCTCAACTTTTTGCTAGTAAGCAAGGTCTGGCAATAAACTTTATGCTTTTGATTATGATTAGGATAATTTATTGTAAATATTGCACCACATTATTGAAAATATGAGTAAGTGACTCAAAAATATTTAAGTAATGGTCAGACCTCTATATTGAAAATGTAAAACTTATGCTTTGGACTGATTAAAACCAGTGAAGGTTCTTATAGTATTGTTTCACTTATTTATGTACTACTTAGGGCAATTTACCTTCAAGAAATGGTTATTTATACCAGTGCCATTAAAATTAACACCTCCATCGTGGGTATTGCAGACACAATAGATTTTCAATTGTTATGCGGCAGCCGAGAGATTCCAATTTATTTTAAATGTAAGCAAACTGTAGTGTAGGTGTGACAAATTTTTATGTATTAGGGCATTTTCCAAAAAATTTGTACCCCTGGTTTTTACCTTGTCCCTTGACTTCACTACAGATTATTTGTAAAAAATTGCATACTAACATAATGTTATTTTACTGTGGGAGCAAAAACAAGTTTTCTTTTATTAAAATAAATTCATGCTTGTATAAAATTTTATTTAGTATGAGATTTATAAGGGTTTTTATGTACCAAAAACAATAAATGTACCTGTCCCCTTCCCAGAAGTTGTAAAAAAATATGTAATAACTATTTTTTTTTCTTAAAGTAAGTTGCTTAAAATCATATTTTAGAATCCTAAATAGTTAATGTATCAATTGAATGTGTTGTTATTGAAAAATCTACTATAATTTAACTAAAAATTAATTAAAATTATAATCATAAAAAAACGACCCGACCGGAATGTTCAGTTTAGTGACCGTTTTTTTTTTAGTTTTAAAAACATACTACAAAAATATTTCGGCACTAAATGATAGCACTATATTTCATTGTACATCGAGAAACTTCAATTTGAATTTAGTAGTTAAAAATATGCTACAAGACACGGACGCAGGTTGGATGGTTCTTCAGGAACGGTTTCATTGTTCAGATAAGTGACCATATTTTGTAAGCATTAATATACTTTCTCCAACTGTTATTACTGTTGACACATTGCAAAATTCGTTTAGTATTTAGTATAAAAAATGAAATTGTGATAACTATTATCGGTTATTTACAAACACTTTAAAAGTAAAAGAAAGTAGCATTATGTGACTTCCGATTTGTGACTTTTCGTATGGTCACCTATAATGGAACGGACAAGTCACAACAGGCGGAAAGCATAAGGCTTAGTTCACATTTTAAATAAATTATTTTCATATTCACAGATTTTATTTAAAAAATTGGATATTTTTAAACTGGTACGATTGATGTACAAATATTTTTACTATTACTTATGTGTTAAGGTTACGCCGCGTTAAACTAAACTACGGAACCCTAAAAAAACCGTGTAGGATATGTTTTAGATTGCTATTTTTCTTGTTTTTTAGTTTTGTTGATTGCTAGTTTTACTTTAGGCCGGGCCGGCCTCTCATAGAAAACAAGCAATGGAACAGCGTAATTGCGTAATTTATTTTTTTTCTCTCCTAATCTGCAATCAGTATTTAACTATAAGCAGGTGAGATGTACTACGCATGGCAGGTAGAGTGCTTCTACCACTGTAGATAGCATACTCATGGTTTACTATAATAATATAGTTCTTTCATTTAAAAGATGTCCTTCCTTTTCAGGCGCTTGTTATAATTACGGCTAACGAGGTCAGAAGCTAAAGTATTCGGGTGGACCTCCAGCCTTTTTTTGTATTTTTCTGTGGACCTCAGTATCTCTTCTTTTATGGTGGGTGTACCTAGATTTTTATGGACCTCCGTGTTTGTGATGAGCCACAGGGATTTTGAAATCGTTTTTAGTATGATGTTCTGCATTCTTTGTAGGATTGAGATGTTGGAGTTACTCGCACACCCCCATAATTGAATTCCATACATCCATACAGGTTTCAGGATTGTTTTATATATCAATGATTTGTTTTCCAGTGAGAGTCTACTGTTTCTGCCTAAAGCCCAGTTTAGTTGTTTATATTTGATTCTTAACTCCTCTCTCTTGCTAGTGATGTGTTTATTCCAAGTGAGGCGTCTGTCCAAGTGTATTCCCAGATACTTTGCACTATTTTTATGAGGTAGTGTGTAATTTTCTAGGGAGACAGGCGGACAATCTTCCCTTCGCAGAGTAAAAGTTACGTGCACAGATTTTGTGGTGCTGGCTTTTATTCTCCACTTTTGAAGCCATTTAGTAATGGAGTTTAGACCAAGTTGAAGCTGCTCAGATGCGGTAACTGGGTTTTTGTTGGTCGCTAGAATAGCTGTGTTGTCAGCGTAGGTGGCGGTCTCTACCTCTTCTAGTGTTGGGAGGTCTGATGTGTATAAATTATACAGGTTTGGCCCCAGCATTGAGCCCTGAGATACCCCTGCCAGTATTTCATAGAAATCAGAGTTGGAATCAGCTTCTTTTACTTGAAAACACCGGTCTGTTAAATAAGATTTTAGTAGCAGGAAGTAGCTATGTGGTAGATATTGTTTTATTTTGCAGAGCAATTCTTTGTGCCAGACCTTGTCGAATGCCTATTGAATGTCCAGGAATGCTGAGGAAACATATTCCTTGTTTTCTAACGCCTTTCTAATTTGTTGAGCAACCCGGTGAAACTGCTCAATAGTGAAGTGTTTCTGTCTAAACCCAAATTGGTGGTTAGGGATTGGTGTTATTGCTTTCCAAAAAGTGCAAAATTCGTTTAGACAGCAGTTTTTCAAATATCTTCGAGAGTATAGGAAGAAGGCTGATCGGTCTGTATGACGACACTTCGTTCGCAGGTTTACCGGCTTTGTGAATCATTAGTATCTGCGAAATTTTCCAGCAGTAGGGGTAGTATTGAACTCTTAATATTCCATTAAAAAGATTTTATTATTTAAATTATTTTATTATATTATTTAATTATATATGCGTTATTTAAAAACCATAAATACATTTCATATAAGCTATGGGCAAATTAAAGTGTATGCTTGAACCAATCTATGTACAAATTTTGGAAGCTTAAATTACTCTCCTCTGTTGGAAAAATAGGAATCCCTTTTTTTACAGAGGTCTTTTTGATTGATTATTCTGTGTTATAAAAGTTGACCAATCGTGTTTTGTTATGGGTAATTCAATGACAAAGACATGATGAATACTGACAATGAACTTTAATTTCTTAGCTTTGGTCATTGCTAAGAAAAATCGATATCGCTACAGCCAAATTATCAAGGCGTCGACTTAACAATAACGACTATAGTATTTAAAATGTACTTACCTAAAAGTTTTATTTCTTAAATAATTTTGATTTTATTTCCACTACTTTTCCATCAGTAAAAAGTAATCATTTTGTGTCATTGATATTTGCAGATTTATAATAATTATTAATTAATGATTATGAGATGTTCGTCCCTCTGATTAATGAAGTTAAATGTGTGAAATCAAAGAATTTTCTACTTTTATAAATAGTGCAACAATAAAAATGTTTAAATAAAAGGTTTTTGTGTTATGAAAACTTCTTTAAATAATATGTTAAATATTACTACTCGTGTAAAAAAATGAAAAATAAACTAGTGGGTAGGTCACAAAGTCACACTACGGATTAAAAATAATTGCTACTCTTGTTGCTCCTTGAAATTATCTATATTTTCTTTAAATAAACAATTAAATATGCATTTCACTAGATTAAATGAATGGAGAAATCCATTTATTTCTGTATTTTTTGTATTAAATTATATTTTACATTTAATCACACAACGGAATCTGTTTCGGCGAAAATTCGATTTCGTTTCAATAATATCAGAATAATATAACGTTTTCGGCGTTCTTTTTAACTTATTCCATTAGTTCAATATTTTTCCTTGTATATGACATTCAAATATAGGTAAATAAATGACCTTAAAAATATAGACATATTTTTGCAAGGGTACACGTTTTTTTGAAAATGCCCATTAACTAAGCAATAATGCAAAACTACAACTCATTATTTGTTTTTTTTTTTTTGTAACTTAAAATTAAAAAAATATATTTATATTTCGAATGTTAAACGAAATTATTATTATTAAAATGACATTTTCGATTTTAGATCACCAGCGGCAGGCCTTAAACAGAGACAGGCTGAGGAGGAGATGGACGTTGAACCTGAGACTATTGAGGTCATTGATGCTAAAGGTCGGAAACAAGTCATTGAAGCACCCGTCATGGTGCCTGCAACAGGAGACATGCTCGAAGACGTCGAGCTATAGACACTTGGATATTTGTGATTAAACTGTTAATGCAAGCTTCAAATTTTACAAGAGTATTTTCTTGAAGTAAACATTTGTAAGTTAAGCTAAAATTTTAAACATTACAAATACTGTTTCTGTCTCAGATTTGAACACAATATTTATAAGCCAATGAATTATATTTAGATTCCTTCAATAAAGCTACAATGGCAGAAAGTAGTGTTTTATTTTGAAAGTTTATTAGGGGGGGTATTACATTATCATTTATTTGGATCATTTATAGGATCATATATAGATCCAATAAAAATGATCATTTGATCATATCTGCATATTACATTATCATTTATCATTGATCCTATTTTACGTCATATGTGGTTTCAATAGCCAATGGGGAGTGCTAACGCTGACAGGTATTAACATAAGTGTTACTAGATCTCAGAGAATTCGATTTGTCAAAAGACATCGTCATTTTTAATATGGCTTGTTTTATGTTATTTCAGCAAGATTATTTAAGTATATATTTAGAAAAAGAATTACATTACATTAATTGAAACATAGTAACGAACAAGAAATTAAAAACTTTTTTTTATATTAAATAACTGGCAACACCAATTTCTATGACCGTATTGGATCCAATCTCTCAGCAAACGTCAAAGATCTATGATCAAGGAAGAAATTAATCATTTATCTATATTACATTATCCAATATAAATGACTCAATGATCTAGGATCCAATATAAATGATAATCTAATACCCCCCTTAGTTTAGGCTGGTTTTATCTTTAAGCGTTTCGGCATCGTTAAGGGCGTTCCTTACGGAGATACCGTAATTTACCGTATTTCAAGCCTTATAAACTCTTAATTTGAAAGCTACAAAGTTATAATAAAAATACAGCAATATTCTTTCCCCGTTTTAAATTTTCTATTTTTGTTTATTATACTCATGATATCAGCTTCCAAAGTAAAACCAATTTATTAAAATTCAAGCATACATTCAGCATCTCCTTAGCATTTACAAATTACTTTTATTTGAAACACACGCCAGTAGATCGACAATATCATAAACTACATATTCCCAGTTTTAAATTTTTTTAGGATAATTTTGAACTAAGATAAGTAAAAAAAAATAGGGTTTCGGTGCGATCTCGCCAACGCGGCAAATGTATGGCCAAGGTCGTTTGCACGGGGGACGGCCTTAAGCGTTTCGGCAGCGCCGTTGGACATCTTCACGCGCCGAAACGCTCAACGATAAAACCAGCCAAAATTATACTTTAAAAAGGAAGTAATGATTTTGACAGTCCATTTATGTATGTATGTGCCCACTATAGTGGCTAAACTACTGTTCTGTATTTAACAAATAGAGTGTCAATAGATTCGTTATGATGCTGTTGGTTATGGAGTAGTGTCCAATGTCCATATAAAAAACAATTACCAAAGACTAGTAATTTGATTAATGGTGACCATTCTATCAATTTCTTTAAAAAAAGTAACAATAAATTCCCATTATTTTGAAAAGTACATCATGTACATTGTATAATTATTAATTACAAAATAAAATGTCTGCATATTTTTTCTGAATGAGCAAATTTTTACCACAAGGCTCGTTTCGAAATTTCACAAAAAAATTGACATTAATTAATATGGAATTTCGTAAATCCCTCATGGCTTACGCTATAATATAGCGAATTGTCTGAACATTAAATTCAAAAGTCCCAAGGCATGAAGCCTTAATATATTCAATAATCAGCTACTTGAATAGTAACTTTGAAATCGATACCTGATTCAAAGGTACTTCGATTTTCTTCCTGCCCAGTATTACGAAATATAAATAAAATATTGCATGTTATAGTATAAATAAATTATTGATTACCATCAACGTTTCTAGTCTAATCCTCTTAGGCTTTGGCCAGGTGTTGCAAACATTTTCTCTATTTACTTTTCATTTTAGACGGTAATAAACTAAAATATGTTAGTTGAACCGTATACTATGGTAATTAGTAATTACTTATTGACTCATTTAGGGAGCGAGCAACTTTAATATTATGCAATTTTTGTTGCCGTATTAATAGGTACCTGTATAAATAAAGTTGAAATTCCCGTGAAAAGGGTTGTCATTGAGAAGCGAGTGTGCTGTGTGCTTAATTATTTTCATTCTACTTAAGTCATAAGCAGTACCAAATTTGGGAATCTTTAGTCTTGTTATTCGTAGCTATTTACGTATGTCAAAATAGATATTATCATTTATTTTTTGCAAATAACATATTGTTGGCTAAGAAACAAAAGTACTAGTAAGTGACTTAATTTATTTGTGCCAAAGGTCGGCGAGCTCTGGCTAATTCAATTAGTGAAGGTATTGTCTAGATTACTTGTAAGTTCCAGTCGGTACGTACGAAGAAAACAGCAAAACATGGCCGTCTTCTCTTACGTGTTCGGTGTGGTTTTTGCCATCATATCCTACATCATCTATCAGAAATACTACAACGGATACACGAGTATAATCACCAAGCCTGAAAAGCGATACGACTACATTGTTGGTAAGAGTTAATTAAGTTGATTAAACAATTTAATGCGCCTGGGTAAAATTAATAGCAAAGTAGATGACTGATATTAGCGATGTGAGCAGCTTGTAAAGTTGTTATCTCTGATTTATCCTGTACCTACGTAAAGTTTCCGGTTTCGTAGCAACGTACCTACAGTAATGATTAAATAATTATTGTTCTTTGATCTGGCATTGCGCCTAAAGGTTTTTAAGGACAATCGCGCTAATCTAATATTGCTTATCGATTGTCAATATAATAAATTGTCGTTGGAACCGTACATTTTACTTTCGGTTTGATGCAAAGAAACATTCTAAAGCTTCTATAATTTTGGTAGTTCTCGCAGGGTTAACTCCCAAACCGGTGATAACCAGAAACAACGACCACCCTTACCTTAGGTACTTACTAACGAGGTGTAACAAAAGTGATGATAATAATGGGTATGTATGTCCCTTATAATTATAGAGCTCACTATAATAATTAAAGTAGCAGCCCTGAAAAAGTAATTTCTTTTCGTGATTTGTATTTGTATGTCATGAATATTTTTCTATACAGAGGTGAAAAAAGTTACTCTTTCAGCGCTGCTACTTTCACAGCGAACTATGTATAGGGGACCCATAGATACCCTAAAGTATTATTACTTAATTTTGTTACACATGTAGATTAAAGTTTTCTGGAAAAAAAATTATAATTTCGTTCCAATTCCAGTGGGCGCGGGCACAGCGGGCTGCGTGCTCGCCGCGCGCCTGTCTGAGGACCTAGACGTGAGGGTTCTGCTGATCGAGGCCGGGGACCACATGGGCTACTTCACGCGGATCCCGCTGACCGCCACAGCCGCGCAGCAGGGACCCAACGACTGGTCGGTGCGGACCACGCCCCAGAAGTACTCGTCTTTTGGGTTGTGGGATCAGGTGAATTCCACTATCTGCTTTTACATATCTATGTAATTTGCTTGGTGTCTTTTTTTTTGATTTGAAATAAACTGATCCAATAAGAGCTGGTCCGCACTCTGCCTGGGTTATTTGGGTATTATAGTCTTTGATCGTACAACTCTTTTTGAACGTCGAGACTACAATACCGTTTAACTTTTGAGCCATAGCGTTGAGATGCCATACATACTTACCACTGTACTACAATAACAGCTGCGTCTTTAAAGGGCCCCCGAGACGATCAAACGGTTTGACTCAAACACGTAAATCTTGGTTTTACGTGTTTGAGTCAAACCGTAAAAGCAAAGCTACTTTGAACGGTTTGTGAAACATTTACGTGTTTGAAGCTCGTTTGATGAAATTTCATATTTTTGTTGTGTTTGACGCGCCGTTTGATCGTGTTCCGATGCGTTTGAACAAACTTTATACCATTCTTTGGAGTAGGTACATTATTTTTAACCGACTAAAAAAGAGGAGGTTATCAATTCGATGCGTATGTATGTAATATTTCCAGAACTGCCCAGTTTTCGTATATAATATCTCTATATCAGCATCTGAACAAATGTGCAAAATTTCAAAAGTTTATGTATGTTTTTATGTTTGTGTTCACATATCCCCGGAACTACAAGTCCGATTTAAATATTTTTTTGTTGTACTATAATAGGTATTGTTTGACTTGGGAGACTTCTGCAAGTTTCATCAAAATAGGTTTAGTAGTTTTTGAGATAGGGAATTTTGTACAATTTTTAAGTCGGTTTTATCTTTTAAAAAATAATATTTATTTGTCACAAGACGTGTACTCCACAGCGAGTATTGAACCAAACTGCGCAGTTTCGTTTGACAAACCATTCAAACCGCCATCAAACGGTTGCATCAAACACGTAAGGTTTGAATCAAACCGTTTGATCGTCTCGGGGGCCCTTAACTTTTAACGCGTGCAAAAAGAAATCCCGCAATACGTTTAGTGACTACAAAGTTTGTGCCCATCAACATAGATTTAACAGTTCCGAAGCCTATTCCATGCAAACACACGAATGATAACTTTTTCCTGACAATACTTTTAGGTAATAAATTATCTAAACACAGCCATGACTTTACAGACAGCAATAATCCCCCGCGGCAAGGGTCTCGGAGGTTCTGGTCAGATCAACTTCCTGCTCCACGGGTTCGGCATACCCGAGGACTACGACAGGTGGAAGACCCTGGGCTTCCGGGGATGGACCTTCGAGGACCTCAAGCCGTATTTCAAGAAGGCCTTTGGGACCGTCAGGAGCGAGTTCGACTCGAGCTACTGTGGGAGCGATGAGGAATGTTTGAAGGTATTACTTTAAAGTTTAAAGGCTTGTTTTCGCAAAACGAAATTCTGATCAGAGCCTAGGTATATTATGGAAAAAAACTTCTTTTTTATTTTAACTTAGTTCCTATAAGTAAGTTAACACTTTAGTGCGCAGCACAATTAGCAATAGCAGCGTAAGCAATTATTCATTATTATTATTAGCAGCCTACAGTGTCCCACTGCTGGGCAAAGGCCTCCCCTCTTTCTTACCAAAGTTCACGATTCAATTACTCATACTAATATTATTAAAAATGTGTCTGTCTTCATTTGTATCATGTATGTTACCTCTCTCAAACCGCTGAACTGATTTGAATGAATTGTATGGGTACACTTTGAGACACGGTAAAGGACATAATAATAGTTTTTTTATTACAGTATGACAACAGCAACATAATTATAATAGTTGTTTATTACAGCAAAATGTACGGTTTCTGCGAGAAATAGTTGCGGCGCAAAGAAGTTGCGGCATCATTTACTAGATATTCATTAGATATCCATCTTCCACCTTACTCCCACCAGGCTCCCATGAAACTACAAGTGGTGGACGAATCCAACGAGCTCATGCGAGTATTCCGCCAAGCTTCAGCCAGCCTCGCCGACCGGTACACGTTGTTCCGGAAGGCCACAGCCACCGTCAAAGATGGTGCCAGACACCAGATACTAGACGCGTATCTCCGACCAGCGCTGAGGAGGAAGAACCTGCATGTGATGCTGAGGACTCAGGGTGTAACTGTGAGTCTGAGTATATACCCCCTTACTAATAAAAATTGAACACAGCTAATATTATACAAAGTTGACCTCTGTGGCACAATGGGTAGAGTGTGTGGCAGCTCAAGCCGGGGGTCGCGGGTTCGAATCCCGCCGACGGAACAAAAAGTTTTTCAATGTTCCTGGGTCATGGGTGTGTATTAAATATATATATTATGTATGATATAATAAAAATCTTGAATATATATATATATATATATATATATATATATATATATATATATATATATATATATATATAGTATAAAAGTATTAAATATAATTCCGTTGTCTGGTACCCGTAACACAAGTCCTTCAAATACTTAGCACGGGGCGAGATTGACGTGGTGTAAAGCGTCCATAGATAGAGATAGATAGATAGATAAAGTATGTTTGTCTTTTTCTAGTATATTGGAAATGCCACATGATGGTGGACCTTGAATAGGACGCTGCGTAAATATTTTTTATCAGTGCGGAGGTTAATGTTCGTTTTTTCCAACCGCACCCTTATCCTAACTGCCGCATGGAGAGAGATAATATAGTTATATCTTTAACTTAAAGATTTTTACATAAACTACAAAGTGTGTCAAACTCCATTAAATCTTTAAAGTTTTAGAAAAGCTTTATAAGGACTTGAAGCTTAAAAATGCATTGTCTTGATTTCGAAAAGTGCCCATCTAGTTTTTTCAAATCTTATTTTACTTGTTATTAACAGCTATTGTCAGGCTCACAAACTGACCTTCAAACTGTCGATTGTCATAAACAAAATTCCACATTATTTTCAGATACGCTTCGAGAACCGTCGGGCATCGTCCGTCTACATCCTTCAGGAACACCGCCTCCTCAACAACATATTCGCCAACAACGAGATCATACTGTGTGCTGGTACCATGAAGACCCCGCAGATACTGATATCCTCCGGCATCGGACCTAGGAGGCTTTTGGACAAGTATGTTGATAAGAGTTAACGGCCGAAAAGGTGAGGAGAGTATTCGATTTGCCACTGTTGGAGCTGTTGCTGTAGAATCTTTTGTGTGAATTCATCGAGCGAAACAGACATAATATAACAGCTCATAAGAAATTACAAACTAAATTGACTTTAACTTCCAGGCTGAAAGTAGACGTAGTGGCAGAGAATGCCCACGTGGGCGCCAACCTGCACGACCACATGAACGTGCCGGTGTTCGTGAGCGTGCGCCGGCCGGTCAGCACCACGCTCGCCAAGGTCTTCAGCGCCAGTACTCTGTGGGACTACTACTGGAACAAAAAGGGTGAATATGCCATTGCTTTTGACTGCGGTCAAGCCAATAGGGAAGGTTTCTGAGGGCTATATTTTAATTACATTAGCTAGACTGCTCTTAGAATAACAGTTGAAGTTTTAAGGTTATGTGGAGAATAAACCCCAAACACAAAAAACAGTTACCCATATAGATATAGACCATGGTCTACTTTCATTTCAGAGAGCTCTACCCCAGAGCTCAAATAAAGTAGTTACTTAAGCGTCAGCAACATTTTATTACATACATGTTACGTGGTTGTGTGCGTGCGTAGGTGCGTACTAGCGTACGTTAAAGCGTACTTGCGTACGTACGATCGTGCATGTGAGCGTTCGTGCGTAATGCCCTTACGGACACATTAATATAGATTATAGTGTATATGTATGACAACCAATGTCCAGGCTACCTGTCGTTCCCGCCGGTGGCTGGCGTGGAGTACCGCAACACGTCCGCGCTCATGCTCTTCACCATGGGCTCCGCCAGCGAGCGCCTGTTGAGAGATCTGTCCAATTATAAGTCACAGGTAATATTACAGATACCTTTATTTTTAACCGACTTCCAAAAAACGAGGAGTTTATATGTTCGGCTGTGGATATATTTTTATTTTTTTATTTTTGTATGTTCAACGATTACTCCGCCGTTTGTGAACCGATTGTTTTGTTGTATTAGGTTTCACTCCAATTTGGTACCATGTTCACAAAAGTAGTGACCTGATGATGGGATCCAGGAGTAATCGAGGGGACTCCTCGAAATTTATACGGAAACATATGGTGATTTTGGTTTTATGTGAAGTGTACTAAGAATATGCTACCAAAAAGTCAAATATTGGGTCAAGGTATACCATGGTTTCGAAGATGCTGAGAGAACTCCTGACTCTTTATAGACACACGTTTGGGAGTTTCGGCGTTGTTTTAAGAACAGAAAGCATATGCTACCATGCAATTCAAATTCATACCATGCAATTCACGTCGTGTTAAGGTCACCAATGTCTCATGGCACAAAATAGATAATAGTACAAGGCATAGGTATGGATACAATAATAATAATTATGTACATAACAACACCAATTATTATAGGCTGTTTAATATACACGGCGGTCGGCGCCGCAGAGGCAACGGCGGCAACATCGTATTCAAGTTCTAACCGGAATGTCAGGGCATGCGGCATGCCGCGCTGCGAGCTTTTTGCACTGCAAAATTTGCAGCACGTGTTAACTTAGATTTTTTTGAATGTATTGTTTAAATTTATCTATCTACCTGATATTTGGGCCTTGGGGTATGCCGTATGACTCTTAACAATCTTAACAAATTGTAATATGATACGTAGAATATACGCAGTACCACCGACGACCACTTATAAATTCGCGGACTATGACGGAGGTCAACTTAATAACAATTATTATACGAGATCAATTGCCGCTCAATATTATGATTTATGTTGTCAATTCAATGCTCACTGCTCACACCAAGCGGCAAGCTCACTGTTGAGTTGTCGGTTGCTTACAAACTTTCAACAACACAATAGAAATATGTTACAAGTTACAACCACCTATATAAAACTTCTACGTACAAGCGATAGCGCGACACAGGAGCGCCTCATTGACATCTAGTGAAGACAATATGAAACTATTTTTTTATACAATTTGAATTGGCACTAACAGTTTACCTACTAGGTAACTAAAAAGAGTGAAATTATTATTTTTAACAAAAAATTAAAACCGACTTCCAAGGTAAAAACAATATTAATAGCATCCTTATAATATGAACTAAAAAGTATTAAATAATTTTTCCTATGTAATATGTAGTGCCTTTTTCCGAATTCGGCTAAACCTCAACTATTTCTGTACTCAATCTTCATAATTTTGAAGTCGGTGCCAGTTCCATAAGTTTCAAATTTTTTGTCAAAGACATAAAGATTCAGCTATATCTGGTACCGACTTCAAAATGATGAAGATTGAGTAGAGAAAAAGTTGAGGTTTAGCCGAATTTGGGAAAAGGCACTACATATTAGATAGGAAAAAATATTTAATACTTTTTAGTTCATATTATAAGGATGCTATTAATATTGTTTTTACCTTGGAAGTCGGTTTTAATTTTTTGTTAAAAATAATAATTAACTTAGGCTTGGAGTGCGCGTGTGTGTGTATTGTGCGAAGTAATACATTGATAGCGCTCGTTATAATAAAAAACATGCCTGCAGATATAAAATAGTCTGAATGTCGTTCGTGTCATTCATGGCTTTCATGGCATTTTATTTAAGGCTCCAACGACTGCATAACTTACGGATGAACCCATACTTCCATACTTAATATTATAAATGCGAAAGTGTGCCTGTCTGTCTCTTACCTCTTCACGCCCAAACCGCTGAACCGATTTTGCTGAAATTTGGTATGGAGATACTATGAGTTCCGGGAAAGGATATAGGATACTTTTTATCCGGGAAAAATGTACAGTTCCCGCGATAAAAAAAGGAGTTTTGCTCAACGTTCTAGTGATTAATTTTTATGTCAGCCATTCTCATTCAATTTAAATCTTTTTCTCAGGTATTCCGCGACACATTCCCCTTCTATAACGACACGGGGAAAGAGGGGTTTATATTCCTGGGCACGTGCGTGCAGCCGCGCTCGCGGGGCCGCGTCACGCTGCGGGACACCAGCACGAACGTGCCGGCCCACGTCGACCCCAACTACCTGCATCACGAGCACGACGTTAGGTGCATGATTAAAGGTAACCCTAATAATACTAAAGTTAAGGCATACAGCTAAAGCTAAGGATTTTCATGCTTTTCATGTTCAGTCAAATCTACTACTAACTTCAATAACTTCATATTCAAAGCCGATAGGTTGCCGAAAGTGTATATCCCAGAAAACAAAAAGACCTTCGACTTCAGCTGAAATTGAGAGATATATTATTTGACACTTAATTCTTAAAAGGGTTTAGATAATAAAGTATATCTGTTGTAGTATGCTGCCCATTCTACCTATGTCGAGCTCTGTCGACGGCCAAAAAATATGTAAGTCTCTGCTTATGAAACAGCAACTTTGACGGAATAACAACATTATTTCCCCAGCGTTGCGTCGCGCCGAGCGCCTGATCTCGACGCGTCCGTTTGCGGAGATCGGCGCGCGCATCCACTGGCCGCGGCCGGAGCGCTGCCGGACATTCTGGAACTACTCCAAGATGGACCAGCTCGGATTACGGAGAAAGAAGAAGTGAGTCTACTATCTTTAGTTTAGGTGTATAAAGAGTCAGGTTTGGTCACAGATTGCGCTTGAGGGGCCCTAAAGGTACCTTCGAAGAAATTGATACATAGGCAGTTGACGGTCCTACGTCATTTGTTCGGATTGTTTTTTTTTTTTTATGAAATAAGGGGGCAAACGAGCAAACGGGTCGCCTGATGGAAAGCAACTACCGTCGCCCATGGGCACTCGCAACATCAGAAGAGTTGTGCGTTGCCGGCCTTTTAAGAGGGAATACGCTCATTTCTTGAAGGTTTGCAGGTCGTATAGGTCCGGAAATACTGCTGGTGACAGTTCGTTCCAGAGTTTTACAGTGTGCGGCAGAAAGTTACGCGAAAAACGCACTGTGGAAGACTGCCACTCATCAAGGTGATGACTGATGAGGATGGTATGTTTTTCGCGTGGGACGATGGCGAAAGTTGCAGGTAATATGATTCCGAACAATTCCTCGTGATACAACCGAAAGAGGATGTGTGATGTGAAGCTACATCTCGGCGTAATTCCAAGGGGTCCAATTTGCTTGAAACACTATATTATGTCAAATCAAAGTCGTGATCTGTCGGCTGGGTATGACATAACTCGACGAAACTGTGTAGGTCCGCCATCCACCTATGAATCAACTTCCTGATAGTACATCTATACTAATATTAAAAAGAGGTAAACTTTGTTTGTTTGTTTGTTTGTTTAATTGTAATGAATAGGCTCAAAAACTACTGGACCGATTTAAAAAATTCTTTCACCATTCGAAAGCCACATTATTTACGAGTAACATAGGCTACAATTTATTTCGGAAAATGTAGGGTTCCGTAAGATATTTGGATTTTTCTGACACAAGGTGAAAAAATCAACCAGAAAATTTACTTATTTTGCGTACTGTTAAAACGGGATTTCCAAAAGCCTTTTTAAAAAAAGGAAATTTATTTTCACTGGAAAATACACTTTGAAAAATTATTACAATTAAGACAAGATTATGAAAACGTCCGCGCTGGCCCGAGGTTGTGATTGAACTGAACTCCCGTCTGATTAACTGCACAGGATGAGTGGGTGCTGATGCTGTATCAGCATCTTGTCAGCATTTCTATTAACTTACTAGGGATGTAACAACCCCCCGCGTAAGATAAAACTTACCGGTAAGGGTATGTTTTATAGGTCTCTTCTGAGCTGAGGCAAGGGAATTTCTTCAGTTGCAGAGACAGAATCAGGTGATTCGGTCTGTATGTTACTTGATTCTATTTCACGATTTTTAATTCGGGGTAAACGTTTTCTTAATCTTTGAGATAGTTTAAAAATAAAAAAAATTAAAATTATTAAAATTATACAGTAAGTTAAGATAGGTAAATGGGAGTCATACTGTAAGAGTGGGTCAGGTTTATTTATAATTTTATTTAATTCAGTTATTATTTGTTTACTGGCAATGTCAGGAAGTTTTTCTAAATTAACATCAAGTAATTTTAAAGGGACTAATTTAGACTTTAATTTATTTAATATTTCAGAATTACAACAAGGATCATCAATGAGGTTAAAATCTGGTGAAACTGATTTAATAGTTAAATTTAAATATGGTTTATATGTAAATATTTTGTTTTTATAATAGGCTTTACATTCTATCTGTAAATTTAGTATTCCCGTTCCAATTATCTTACGTTGATAAATTTGGGATGGACACTCAATGTCTACTTTTACTGGTTGAGTTTCAACAAATAGCCATTTACTGTTTTCAAGTTCTTGCCAAATATCAATTTGTCCATAAATAAACCTGATCTCACATTGTTTTGGAAGTGTCTTATAAATTTTACATAATAATTCGGTTTCACAGATGGGTGTATCTACTACTGAAACTATATCTGTATGATCACATATATAACAGGAATTAATGGTTTTTACACAGTTACTAAAATCTTTAAGACATATATAAAAACTCTTATCTTTGCTTATAGCTATGTACTTACAAGTAGGTGCAATCATAGCATATGATTGGGATACATTATCATGTGATACTGGTAGTGGAAACGGTTTATACATACTATATTCTATTCTATAAACTAAAGGAATTCTTATAACGAAGACAATCTTATTTTCTACATAATAACATGATAATTTTGCCATGTCGATAATATTATGAATATTATTCAAATTTAGATTCAGTGGTAATTCTTGATCTTTTGGAAGATTTTTAATATTTTTTCCAAGTTCACTATAAAACTGTTTTGGAGTTAAGATAGATGGGTGAACCGAGTGGCTTTTCACAAACATTATAGAATTAATTAAATTCTCTACTTTAAATGACAAAGTAAAAATAGCAGAAGACAGTTCTTCATACAGTTCATTAAACTTAGTTTCTAATTCAACATTTATCATATTTTTACTTAAATAATCAATAGCGCTATTCAAACGGAACTCATTTTCAGCGATTGATTTTAACGTTTTATTATATTTTTCGAGGGCTGAATTAGTAATTAAAATATTATCTTTTAATAAGGATGCAAGTTTTTTATTCGAAGAATTCAATGTTTGAATGGCGTTATTATATCGAATAGCATCATTTTCATCCATAGTTCCAATTATTTGTTTAAATACAGTACCGACACCGGCAAACCATGCTGATCTCTTATTTCTATCGGAGGTTAAATGAGAGATGGCACTATAATCTCTCAGAATACCGTCATAGCGAACTAACAAAGGTTTTAAATGATTCTTACAATTAGTAAAATTAAAACTATAATTAAAATTACAAAAGGTCTGAGCGGAGTCTAAATAGTTTTTAATATTTTCAATATGCGGCTTTATATAGCCAATATCTACAGGGACCAAGACATGAAGCTGATCGTCAGAGACTTTAACTGTACCGACAGGATCGAAGTACATACCGATACTTTTATCTATTGGTTGTATCATGTTCCATGAGAAAACGCAAACTCTTGCTACGCCAAACCTGGAATATAATAATTTTCTTTAGGCTAATTATGTTTTTGTTTTATATTTAAGATAGGAATATATTTATTATTATTATAAGGTATCGATTTCAGCCAATTTAACCTCATCATAATGGTACTTAACGTGTCTTCGATTTACGAGTAAGGTAAGTGTATTGTTACCATTTATTTTTACGATTTTATATGGACCTTTCCATACTGGTGATAATGCTTTACGGAGACGGAGATGATTTTTAACATATACCATATCACCTGATTTATATTTTACCGGTCTAGAATGTTTATCGTAATAAGTTTTGGATATATTTTTTGATTTTAGGATATTTTCGATAGCTTTTTCTCTAGAGAGCTTTAATCTTTGTTGTAAAACTCTAACATAAGAATTGTAAGTCGGCTCTAAAGATGATTCAAATATAGATGTCGGTATAATAGCTTTGTGACCAAATACGAGTTCATACGGAGTGAAATTTGTTGTTGAGTGAATAGAAGTGTTGTACGTTAGCATTGCTGTGTAAACGTATCTATGCCAATTATTTTGATTTTCGTTAATAAACGATTTTAAATACTCTTTTAGAGTGGAGTGGCTCCTTTCCAGGGCGCCTTGGGTTTGTGGGTGGTATGGCGTCGACCACAGCTGCTTTATTTTAAGAAAAGTACAAGTTTGTTTAAATAATTCAGCGGTAAAATTTGTACCTTGGTCTGTCAGGATAGATTTTGGGATGCCAAACTGAGAAATAAAATGTATTAGACATTCCGATGTTTCTTCGGCTGTAGTATTAAAAATTGGATAAGCAGCTGAGTACTTTGTTAAGTCGTCTTGAAGGGTGAGTATGTATTTTAATTTAGCGGGACCGGCCTCGGGAAGTGGGCCTACTATATCTAAGGCTACTCTTTCAAATGGTTGAGTTGATGTAGTGGTAATTTGCATGGGTGCACGATTACATTTACGAAGAGCTTTATTACTTTGACACAATTCACATTTTTTAACGTAATTTTCTACGTCACTACGCATACTTCGCCAATAATATTTCTCTTGAATGCGTTTTAGCATTCTATTCGATCCTAAGTGACCGGAGATAGGGATGTTATGATTTTCTTTTAATATTTTAGGCATTTCAGACATTGTAGGATAGATCAAGATATTTTTGTATATATGAATAGTTATATCACTATTATTGAAAAGATATATTAACATATTGTAAATTTTGGGAAAATTATGACTATCGAATGGATTTTTAAAGTCAGTAATACTTATTTCTTTTATACCCTTGACAACTAATTCATCTCTAAGGTTTTGAAGACTCTTGAAAATGTCCTCGTAAGTATTTTTATCATAATAATAAACTTTTACAAATAGGAAATAATAATCGATATTATTCGAGGTAAATTTTAAAAATGAATGTAAAGTTCTTTCACGATCTCGAAATAAAGCGGACTCAGGTGTGTTACTAAGGATTTCTTCGACGTATGAATTGGACTCATCGAGGTCTATCGAGGTAGGTATAATAATTGATTTGACTTTTGTTTTTAATAAATTTTCATTATATTCTAGGATTTTAACATTAGATGTAGATAATGAATTATTTATTTTTTTCAGGTATTCGGAGTACGTGTCCCTGTGCCTCAAGGATTCATTGGATAAAGGTAAGTCTATATTAGGACTCGGGATTATTTCATTTGGAATTTCAGGGTTTTGAAAGACTTCATCAGGTAATTCGAAGAATTCATCTAAATCCGGGAGTTCTGGTAGGCCAGGACTTTCTGGTAAAGGTATATTTTCAGGTTGGAGTACAACAGGGGGAGCCTCAGGTGTTTCATTATCTCCTAGGACATTGATTAAATTTCTAGGTTGGGTTATATTTACGGGGTACCGAGAAAGAGCATCAGCATTGGTATTCATCTTGCCCTTCTTATAATGGATTTCATACTCATATTCTTCAAGTTTTAATCTCCAGCGGACCAATCTGGAACCTGGGTCTTTGCAATTAAAGAGCCAATTTAGCGGTTTATGATCTGTTATAATTTTGAAACGGCGACCAAGTAAATATGGGCGGAACACTTTTGTTCCGTAGACTATTGCTAGACACTCTTTTTCGGTTACTGTATAATTTATTTCTGCTTTGTTTAATGTTCTTGAGGAATAGGCAATTGGCCTGTCTTTACCAACTTCACCTTGTGATAGAATGGCGGAAATGGCGTAATTCGAGGCGTCACACGTTAGCAAAAATGGTTTTGTATAATCAGGATATATAAGGACAGGAGCAGAAACTAATTTCGATTTTAATTGTTCAAAAGCTAATTGTTGGGTATTAGTCCATACGAAGGGTACATCCTTTTTTAATAAATTTGTAAGGGATTTTGCATATTTTGAAAAGTCTGGTATGAAACGACGATAATAAGAGGCCAATCCGAGAAAACTTTTAATGTCTTTGGGACATTTAGGAATTGGAAAGTTAACTACAGCTTTAATTATTTTAGGGTTTGTCTTCACGCCTTCATCACTGATAATATGGCCCAAATAGCATACCTCTCTACGGAGAAACTCACACTTTTCAGGCTGAAGTTTGAGATGGAAATGTCTGAGCCTGTCAAACACTAAAGATAATTTTTTTATGTGACTTGCTAAGTCGTGTGAATATATTACAATGTCATCAATATATACAAAGCAGTGCAGTCCTTGCAGACCCGATAAAGCTGTATTCATTGCCTTTTGAAAAGTTGCAGGCGCATTTTTTAAGCCGAAAGGCATCCGATTAAATTCAAAATGGCCCTGTGGAACACTAAAAGCAGTTTTTGCCGCGTCATCAGGTTTCATTTCAATCTGGTGAAAGCCTGATGCGAGATCAAGGGTTGTGAAATAGTTACTCTGGCCTAATTGATCTAATATTTCATTAATTTGTGGAATTGGATAAGCTGCGCCTATGGTAATGTCATTGAGCTTTCGGTAATCTATTACAATTCTCCATTTCCTATTTCCAGAGGCATCAAGTTTTTTTGGCACAACCCAGATAGGGGCGGACCATGGCGAATTAGAAGGTTTTATAATATTTTCATCTAACATTTTATTTATTTGGGTTTGAACTTCCTGTTTATGTATTTCAGGGAAACGGTATGACTTTACATTAATAGGTTGGTCAGATGATGTACGAATTTCGTGTTGAGCTAAATTTGTACTAGTTAATTGATCACCCGGTAAGTGGAATATGTCCGAATATTGGCTGCAAATGTCGTGTATGCAATTTATTTCCTCTGAATTAAGATGGTCAGTTCGTAAAAGATTTAATAATTGTTGTTTTCTTTCGAGACTACTTTGATCTCTGCTAATATTTATTATTTCGTTTGTATTTATTTTATATATTTTTAATAACAAGTTTGATTTTATAGTTAGAGGTTTCTCGGACATGTTAAGGACTGTTAAATTTACTCTATTATTATTTTTTACTTTTACTAAACAATTTGATATCAGAAGTAAATTTGAAATGTGCTGATCACATATTATTCCCTCTTCTAGATTTTCTGGATTATCAACTGAGCATTCAATGACCTTTTCTGATCGAGGTTCAATAACATAAGAAGGATCATCAAATGATAACTTAACACTAAAATTATTAATTTCTAATGACTGTGATTTATAATTTATTTTGCAATCATATTTTAGGAACAAATCATTACCTATTATACCATCATAAGGGATATCAATATTATCAAAAATATGAAAGGTATGTGCAATTTTTACATTAGGATTAAATTGTAATTGTAAATTAAAGTGACCAATACTTTTTAATGAATTATTTTCTGAATCAATTCCTTTAACTGTGATATTTTCTTCGTTGCAGATATTTGGTTTAAGCATAATAGAGTTGTTATTTATCAAACATAAGGATGCTCCAGAGTCTACGAGGAAGGTAAGTTCTTTTTCATTTATAGATGTCTTCAGTTTAATATAAGGTAAATATCTTTTATTAGTAAGGATTTCATAAATTTTGTTAGTTTCCTTTTTGCAGGATTTATTTTTTATGTTAGGAAGATCGTGAGTTTGGGGCTGGCTACCCTGTCCATTGACCTTTTCTATATCAGACAAGAGACCGTGAGTTTGGGGCTGGCTACCCTGTCCATTGGTCTTTTCGATATGAGGAGAGAGACCGTGAGTTTGGGGCTGGTTACCCTGTCCGTTGGTCTTTTCGATACTAGAAGGGAGACCGTGAGTTTGGGGCTGGTTACCCTGTCCGTTGGTCTTTTCGATATGAGAAGAGAGACCGTGAGTTTGGGGCTGGTTACCCTGTCCGTTGGTCTTTTTAAATTTTGTATCGACTTTGGCTAAAGGAACTTGCCCCGCGCGATACCTAGACGGGACAAAAGTTAGTTTAAATTTCCGTCTACTTCGTCAATACCTTGGTCATCATTATTTATTTCCGCATAGTTAACTCTTGGACGTTGGTTATTACTTGGAGTAAACGGCTGATTTTGCATCCTCCTATTATTGTTATACTCTCGGAGGCTACAATTTTCTAGTACATGACCGGATTTTTTGCAATAACGGCAAAATGGTGCATCTTTTGATGATGATGAATTAGGATTTTGATTATTATTAAAATGTGGTTTAGGCCTAAAATTATCATTCCTAAAAGAAACTCTACGAGATGTATCTGATGGTCGGAAGGATTGTGATGATGATGACTTATAATTATTGTTCGAATGAGCGTTAGAGTTATTTGTTGTCTGAGGACGTTTATAAATGCTTTGTTGTATGCGCTCCTCTGAAATAGCAATATTTACGGCCTGATTTAAATTTTTGGGATCTCTACATCGAACAATATTGGAGATACGGGGATGTAATCCTATCAAGAAATGATGGAGCGCCAAATCTTCCATAGCTGCTGAACGACCAGGGAGTTCGCGTAAGGTGCATTGAGATAAAGTTATTTCTGTAAGCAATTGAGATAGGTAAGTCTCAACTCGTAACGCGTATTGAGTTACGCTTTCATTTAAGCCTTGTTTACACTCTTGGAGGTCCATCAGTATGTGCGCGTGATGTTTGCGCTCACAAAATTGGTTCCGTAAAAAGTCTTTAAGTTGACCCCAATTAGTAAAGTCTTTTATGGAGCAGGCTATTTCGGCTTTGCCTTGTAGTTGGCTATAAATAAAGCGGAATAATATTGGTTTTTGATTTTCTGTTGCTAAATCATAGGCGTTGTTACAATTAATTATAAAAGAGTTTACATTTTCTCTGGATCCATCGAATGTTTTAATAAATTTAAATAAGGTGCTGAGGTCTAACTCAACCTTTTCTATATTCGGAGCAACTCCTTTCCGGCCCCCTTTTGGGGAACTAGGTCTCGTTTCGTCGGACGTGCCGGCTTCAGGAATATTTAATACCACATTGTCTTTATTAGCTTTCGACATTTTGAAAGTTAAAATTAAATTAGAATGTCTCACTGAACCTTAACAATAACTCAAGCTGACTCACAGTGCGTAGGCGGCGATGATAACGGGGACGACTCGTTGCATGCTCACTGGAGGTCTCGATCGGGATAAAGAATACTTGGATTAATATCACTAATCACTATGCACTTATGGATTTCTTTTTAACACTTTTCACTTCACAACTTATTCTGGATCGTCGACAGGAAACTCGTCACCTCGCTGGTCGGTGCTGGATACCGCTCTCGGGCTGACTTGGCCCGCAGCTAGGTACCACTTATGACACAGTGGACACAGGGGTGATGATGATGACAGGAACACACTCACGATTAGGATTACGATTTAGATAAATTTATTATTATTTTAATTTTATATATATATTTTTTTGAATTTTATTTTGGAATTTAAATATGTTTGGTACTTAATGAGTTCAGGTCACGGGAACAAGCGAGAGATACGGATCACCATTTATTCTACGTATTTTTTAACACTTAGATTTTCACTTTTCACTTTTTAGGAATTTTTTGGATTTTCGGACGCGTGTTCGGGTGGATCGGGGATTTACGAATCCCACCGCTGCCACCAATGTTAAAACGGGATTTCCAAAAGCCTTTTTAAAAAAAGGAAATTTATTTTCACTGGAAAATACACTTTGAAAAATTATTACAATTAAGACAAGATTATGAAAACGTCCGCGCTGGCCCGAGGTTGTGATTGAACTGAACTCCCGTCTGATTAACTGCACAGGATGAGTGGGTGCTGATGCTGTATCAGCATCTTGTCAGCATTTCTATTAACTTACTAGGGATGTAACAGTACGCTGTCTAAACTATAAAAGATAGAACCATACAATGTTCTAAGTAAGTGTAGATCTTTTAAATATCTACAAAAAAGTCCGCGACACACTATACCTATCTATGTCAAGTGAGGTACAACAACCATTATTTTATTTAAAAATCTTGATTTTTTGGACTACATTTAAACGCATTTACTTTACTCATGCTATTAATATTTATCAAAATGAATTATTTCATCACTAAGTACAGTTTATGTAGATAATATTTGTTCTTTAAGTGATTAAAATTGGACGTTTGGTTTAGAAGTTAAGGCGAAATTAAAAATTGCGATTTACGCCCGTTTCGAAGTGGGTGCTACCAAGGCGGGGGTGCGTAGTAGCGAAGATTATGACCGGCCCTGCAGCTGGTGAATTGGCTCATAATACCAAGAATACCAATGATCCCTACTGATTTGCCTATACCCTTCAAAAGGCTCCAATTTCGTGTAAAAAATTATTTTGCACTAACGATAAATATTATGTAAATCCCAGGGCCAAACATTCAGATTATTAGGAATAGATTTATGAAAAGAATGTTTTGCTCTATCACGAGTCGGGGATCCCGACCATCAGTATATTTTGTTACCTGAAAATAACTTAACGTCAATTAATGTTGTTTATAGAAAAGCTCTACAATAATCGCTTTAGTTATTTATCCTAAAACAACGGGTTGCACTCCGGGACTACCATTAGAGGTGAAAACTCATTATTAATTACATTTAAATATTCTCATCATTAACAACTTTAACATCCACAGAAAGACAATCTGTGCAGCCTGCGGAAAATGACTGCGTCGTCGGTGTTTCTGTGAATTGACCTGGAAATCATTTTGCTGACCGTGTCTTTCCTGGGTAGGCTTTTTGCAGCGGTAACCGACATCCACGCGGGCGGAGCCGCGGGGCCCGCGGGCGACCGCTATCTATACATTATAATAAAACTGTAGAAATGAGAATTCTGTACATTCAAGATATTAAAAAAATAATAAGCGGGAGGTGTCACTACATCGTTATAGAAGCCAAAAATGTAGTTAGTTTTTTGTCTGTCTGTCTGTTTGTTCCACTATCACACGAAAACTACTGATCCGATTTGAATGCGGTTTGCGCAGATATATTTGCCTTCTTCCAACTTAACATCTGGTGTATAAAATTTTTTCCCCCACACCTCTAAAGGGACGAAAGAGGGGGTCAGATTTTGTATAAGACTTTTACTTTAACACGAAAACTACTATTCCGATTTGCATATGGTTTTCACAGATATATTTGTCTTCTTCCGACTCAACATTTGGTGACTGAAAATCCCACCGGGGTGGGGTGAGGGGATTTTTAGTGACTAAGGGAACCAAAGAGGGGGTCAGATTTTGTATCAAACTTTTTTCTTTAATGGACTTACTTTGACATTATTAACTGTTTTTTCCAACTTAACATCTGGTGTATGAAATTTTTCGCCCCACCCCTCTTAGGGGACAAAAGAGGGGGTAAGAATTTGTATCAACTGATGAAGTAGAAATATTTTAAATGGCAAAACAACGTTTGCCGGGACAGTTAGTAATAAATATAAATCAAAACTGCTGAATCGATTTTAATCATTTTTTCAGTGGCTATATATTTAATACCCGTGCGAAGCCGGGGCGGGTCGCTAGTTTTTTTAAATAAAATTGCAAACGATTGTGTCATGTCAGCAGGTCATAGTTTTCGATAGGCCAATGTCACTATAGTTCGTAGTACTTATTACACCTGCTACGAGCACGTTCGTAAAATCACCTGTCGGTCTGTCCCTCAGTATGTTATATATTATACTTTCAGAACAAAACCCCCATCAGACCAGTGTCCCATCAAATCATCTAAACGGAAGTCCTCCAGTCCGCCGGACGAGTACCTCGCGTGTATCATCCGGGAAGTGGCGGTGACCGGACACCACGCCGCGGGCACCGCCGCTGGGGGCACTGTGGTGGATGATCAGCTGAGGTAAAAGGAGGAGATCCTTAAGACTTGCTGTTGAAATAATGCTGTCTGATATTTTGGTGCTACTGTTAGGATTCCTGATCAAGCTTGATCGGATCACGATTCTTCAGACGGATTAGAATTATTATATTAAATTACATTCCATGTATGTATAACTCGGGCGAATTAACTTGACACCTGGTTCAATTGACGTTTCTCTAAAGTACTGAGTGCAAAAAAAGTTTTTTTTATTTTAAGTTATTTCAAAAAAATAACGTTACCGGAACTAGTTATTTTTATAGGGCTACACTAACCACAGTATTTTATGCAATTATTCGGCCAAGTACGAGTAGGTTTCGTAATTGTGCTTCACATGTGAAAAAAATTGTAAAGTTTTCCCGCCGTAAAAAATAACCTATGTGTTAATCCAATGTATTAATTAACTACATACCAAATTTTATTAAAATGCTCCAGTTGTTTAGATATTTCCTGTTATTTTATGCTTTCACTAAGCAATTAATTTTAAAAACACCATTTTATGCCCAGTACTCACATATGATTTTGCTCGATCGAGCAATTACGTAGCCCACGGCTTGGGCTTTTGTCCACACGTTCAGCATTGCTCGATAGTTAGGAGGTAGTTTTACTCCAAATCGAAGGATATAGATATATTTAATTCCATCGAGCCGGCTCGATGCGAGCCTTCAAGCTGTAAGTTTTGCGGTCCACACGGTGGTTTTTGCTCGATATGGAGTAAAACTATCGAGTAAAACCGTATGTGAGTACTTAGCATTACAGTAATAATATCTACAATAAATGAAACAACATAGGATATTATGTCTAGACTAAAGTATCAAGATATTACTAGCTATATGACCGAGCTGCGCTCGGTATTCAAAAAAAAAAAAAACATAAAATGACTTTATGAAAATGATTCCTGGGTAGATCGATTTATCGCCCCCGAAACCCCCTATATACAAAATTTCATGAAAATCATTGGAGCCGATTCCGAGATTCCAATTATATATATATTTATATACAAGAATTGCTCGTTTAAAGATATAAGATAAGATTACTTAAGAATTTAAATACATAGATTGATCAAATAATAACTTTTAGAAAATTATTACAAATTGCCATATTATATAAAATTTATTAAACAATATTTATCAATTTTAAGAATAAGAATAAGAAACGTTTATTTTGCACATCACACAACACAATATTTACAAACAGACTAAAGAACAAGGACACAAAATAAATAATCTAGCATTATATTGTGTGATGCCAAAAATGGACCCCAGCTCAGCATTAGCAGCGAGTTGCTGCACTGATTTTCTGCTGGGACCAAGGTATGACATCACAATAATATAGTACTTAATGGCAATATAATCACAAAACAAGGAGCATACTAAATTAAATTATTAATCTAAGTACTAAAATATAAATTATTAAAGAAAATAAGTAACTAAAAAAATAAAAATAAAAAAATATATTTTCTAATCAATTAATTCTTCTACTCCAGACATCCTTCCTTCAGACTCGCTTTCATCGCTTTCATCGTCGTCGTCCCCCTCCTCTTCGCTTTCCGACGAGCTATCTTCTCCTCCAAGGGATATAATTATTTGTCGGACATTCTCCTCTTGCAGTCTATCTTTCTCCCAGTACTCCGCTTCCAGTCTTTCAACATGGTTAACCTCTTTTTGCCAATCTGCTACTGTAATGGATTGAATAGCTTCTTTTGTAAGTCCCTCTATTTTTCTTTCTAACTGGTCAATGTTTTTGTCTGCCACCCTCTGTTTGACCAGATTCCAAATGTATTCTATTGGATTTAAATCACAGTGATAGGGTGGCAGACGAACGACTTCGTGACCATTTTCTTTTAATAATTCATCTACGACATACTTTTTTTGTGGCTTATTCGAGCTAATCAGCTGGTACAACTCCGGTCTTGTCATTTTTATATCAAAGCTTATGTTATGAGTTGTTAACCAACTTTGCATTTCATGTTTTAATGCAGATTGGTGAGGTACTTTTTCTTTTTGTGTTGAGTGGTACGGTGCATTGTCGATTACGACTATGCCGTTTGGAGGCAAGTTGGGCACCAATTTTTCATTTAACCATTTGGTGAAATTTTTAGTGTCCATTTCATGGTGGTAGTCCCCAGTCTTGCTTTTACATTTATAAAAAAGCTCCGCCCCAGGGATAAAACCATTTTCGCCACCCGCATGGACGAGAATCCAGCGTTGACCCGGATTTGTGTTTTTCATTATGCTGGCATCGCTACTATTTTGCCAGCACTTCCGTACCGTATAATGGGAATGTATCCAAGTTTCGTCCAGATACGTGACCGGTTTCTTGTCTGCTCCAAGTTCTCGGTTCTCTTTCATACGTCTTAAGTAGCGAGCTCTCCAGGCCGCAATATCTGGTTTTTGTATTAGTACTAATCGAGCGTTCTTGCATTTTTTAAATTTGTATCCTAATTGCTCCCTTAAAATAAGACGCAATGTGGTTCTTTCACCTGAAAACAAAAAGCAGGCTTAGTAACAGATGATAGGAGGACTTTATTATACCATGTAATAAATAAATTTATTAATTACCAAAGTTAATTAGTATTATAAAATATAAAATATTATTATATCAGTCATTAAATAGTGGAGAAATACTATTATTTTTTGGGTTTCTAATGTGATGTCGCAAATAATTACATTTTTTTCCGCTTACATTGCTAACGCAGGCAAAACCATATGAGATTTATCAAGTATTGTAGACAATGAAATTTTTTTAAGTGACTATAACATATTTTATACCCGTGCGAAGCCGGGGCGGGTTGCTAGTTATTAATCATAAAAATAAATAAAAGTTCGGTAAATAAAAAAAAAATCTTTGATAAATATAAATTAAAATTAGCTAATTAGCTGTTGGCTGATTAGCTGGGCTAATTCAGTTAACCGGCTTACACAGTAGTACAGCCCTATTATATAATAAAGGAACAATTAGTGACAAAATATTCAAATATTAGATATTAATAAAGATATATATTAAGTAATAAAATGAAGATACACACCTGGAAAATTCAAATCCCTTTTTGCAGCGGCCAATATCTTTTTCAGGGTAGGGACTTCTTTTCTGACTGTATAAAAACTGTTTACAATATTTCTTAGAGCGACCAAGTCAAAATTATCCAAGGCAATTTTTTTTGCACTTGGTTTTCTCTTTTTGCCAGGTGTCGACGGTTGAGCTGGGGCAGATGTTGACGTACCAGACGTTGAAGGCACTGGCGATTCAGATTTCACCTAAAATAAAATAAGAAAAAGCTTTATTTATTAATTTGAAATACATAGCAAATTCGCAAAACATTATAAAATAAAATTCATATGTAGGTAATATTAGATAACTGTTAATTCATTGATAAACTAACTTTAAAAGCAAAATGTTACGGATTTAAAGTTATACAACATTAAAAAATATCGATAAATCTCTACCTTGAGACAGATTTATTAGCATATCGCCATGAAAAATTCCTTTTCTAGTATTTTCACATTATTGTGATAATAAAAAAACAGGAATTTTATAAAAATATTTTTATAAAATTTCTGTTTTATATGTGTCGCAAAATATAGAAAATAACAATGAGAGAGTGAGACCCAACACCAAAATACAAAAAAAAACGGGATAGCACAGTGGTATTTCATTTAAAATATACAAAAAACTGTACTAGTCCTGGAGAAGCTGATTTAGTCGAAAATGTAACTAACCTAAATTAGTAAGTAAGTAATTGCTGCTTATTTACGCAAATTATTATTAAAACCAGTCGTGAGTGACAAGTAAAATGCTACAATATGTACATTGTACGTACAGTTCTTTACCTGCTATATACCACAGACGTGGTATATACCACAGACGTACGGCAATGTTCAAACGTTAATACGGATAACAAAAACTTAACAAATTTAACGTTCAAACGTAACAAATAACACAACAAAACTCAACAAAAATCCAAAAACAATAACAACTACTAAAAAATATCTCCGAAACGCAAACTCAATAACACACGTGTAACGGTAACAGATATGCTAACGCTACTGGACGCGTACGACGAGAGCGGGGCGCTGCGCGGGGAAGCGAGGGAGGGGTAAAATTTAAGCCAGGTGTCAAGTTAATTCGCCCGAGTTGTAGAAGGGTAAATTCAAACAACAATGCGACGCGTAGATGCATTTCTAAAGTATTGATATGAATTGACAGATTTGCAAGACGTCTCACGCAAAAAAGTCTGTCTAATCCATACCACAGAGTACTATAATACTGGCGTAATCCATACTTTATGTGTGCTCTACACTCGCGGTTCGCGGCCTTCGCGGGCTTTCGCGCCGCGAGTGTGGAGCTGGCTTTAGAAATGCATTTACGCGTCGCGTTGCGATCTGAAATGACCCTAATACGTATGTATGTTTGTTTCACCGTAGCCGTTAAAGGAAAACAATTTTAATGTGCTCCGGCCTTCTTATAAAACCATCATAATGTTACTAATTTTAGCAAGGGATCTATTAATTTGCGGCCCACAATTTTATTCCCTATTAGACAGGGTGCAATTAAACCTCCTCGCCAAATTCTTATTTAGTGATCCTTGTTAAAAATAAAAATACACGTATTTTTTCTTTTATAATCACTCAGTACTAAAATGTTGAGAAATAGCTTCCGAAAGTTATCCTAAAAACACTTTAGGATAACTTTCGGACTACTATCAACATTAATGGACACGAATCACGATGCATCAGCCGCGCGGCGCGGCGTGACGTGCGCGCGCGCGCACCTCCCCCCGCATCACCCCCGTTCATTCCCCCACGCCGCGAGTGACCGTTCTGCAACGATTTTAAATGGGATAAAATAATATGTCATTGAAAAAAATATGACACCCAATTTTTTTTGGTTAAATGGACTCTCCTAATTATACCTAAGCCCTGGAAAAAATTGCACTCTGTATTTCAGAGTGAAACACGTCCGTGGTCTCCGTGTGATGGACGCGAGCGTCTTTCCTTCCCCAATCTCACTGTACCCCAACTCCGTGCTGGTCGGCATGGCGGAGAAGGCCGCTGACATCATCAAACTGACACAGAGACGGATAGAGAGTAAATACACTTAGATAGCATAATACCTAATTATATTGGCACTTAAGTACCACAGTAAGGGTCAATTTATACTAGCGCAGAGTCGAAGCGCATCGAAGCGAAGTATCAAAACTGAACATAGCAAATCCAACATTAACTCCAAAGCGTTACCGCACAGATTACATTTGAGAATTTTAAAAGGCGCGCGCGCATCGGGCGTATCTTCGCGAATTCGCGCGCATGCGCCCGACCAACGCTGGTTGATCTCGCAGAAGTAATGTGTGCGTTACGTTCTGGAGTTAAGGTTGAATTTTCTGTGTACAGTTTTTGGGAATTCGCTTCGCTGCGCTTCGACTCTGCTCTACATATTATAAATTGACCCTAAATTCTATTTTCTCAGAAGCATTTGTAAGTACCTATTATGACGTAATGTAATGTTACTATCAGAGAAGTTTATTCATAGATGACTGACCTATGTAATTTGGCCGCGTTTTGTCAAACCCATCCGACCGATCACAGCTAACATTGAATTGACATAAGCCGACCACATGACTTAGGTCTGTCAACTGCCTAGAACAGGGGTTCCCAAACTGTGCGCCGCGGAAAAGCAACAGGGGCGCCGTAAGTCGATCCTCCGCCACTAGGTAAAGTAGGGCGCCGTGACAAAATATTGAGACGTTCAACTGCGCCGCGGGCTGAAAAAGATTGGGAACCCCTGGCCTAGGAATCAATTTCCTCGATGGTACTATATGAAGATTGATACATAGACGGAAGGCGGTCCTACGTCATTAAATCGGGTTTTGTCAAGCCAACACAAAGTACTAAGGGTACGTCCACATTGCGATCAGATCTCCGATAAGATCTCCGTCGCGTATCATCGAAGCGTGTCAAAATGATACGCGTATCATGATACGCCCCGATCGCTATTAACCGCATATCTGATACGTGTCGTATCAAATACACGCATGATCGGCAGAATGATCTAATAGGCGTCCACACTATGATACGCATCCTTGATACGGCACGATGATCGCGACGGAGATCTGATCGGAGATCTGATCACGCAAATGATACAAATGTGGACGCACCGTAAGTAGATCATCTGCCTATGAATCAATGAGGGTTTTCAATATTTTATTTGCCGCTGGTTGGCCGCCTGGTAGACTTGTGTTTTCAGAAACTATCAACGACGGAGTTTCCAGCCACCTGCCGAGCCGAGCTATGTTTGTATATCTTCCGTGTCATTTCATCTTTTTCTAATGGTAAATATTGAATTAACAATTTGAAAATTAGTGAACAAAAAAGTTTTTAGGTCAGAAAAATAGGTAACTTCTAGTTACCTATTTTTCAGAAGTTAAGTAAATGAGAATTTTATACTTTTTGTGTTGTGTGTGTAATCTTAAAATTACTATTATTTAAGTAATTGTTTGTTAAGTTTGTTGTTTCAGTAAACAGTAGGCCTACTACGAAACCGTTTTGAGACTCAAACAATCGGACTAGAATGCCGCGTCGTGCTCTAACAACGTCATTTCACGTTTGTTAGAGCAGGACGCGGCATTGTCGTTCGATTGTTTGAGTCTCAAAACGGTTTCGTAGTAGGCCTACTGTTGTTTGTTAAAAAATAATATAATGTGTAGAATTATTTTATTTCGCCACCCCGCGCAGGAATGTTGAAGTATTAACGTTATTGTTGTTGCTAATAAAAAACCTACGGCGTTCAGGATTTTACTAATATTGTATACAGTTTAGAAATCAACTACGATAACATGGCGCGCCCCTCCAAATGACTGTTTCAATGTGTGTAGTCACATCCTTATGAAAGAGTTTGTATGTAGTAAGTATTCAACCAGTCACAGTACACGTAATATGTCACTTATTACCAAGATTTGTTAGTCAACTAATCATAACTAGCCTACCGTGCAAGACAACGCCATTCAAACGTTTTGACAACGCACTTCGAACGTTTTGAATTTTGGAGGGGCGCGCCATGTTATCGTAGTTGATCTCTACTTACCTAAACTTGTTGATTATAATATTGTGATAAACAGTAAAAATAAAACTTTATGCTACAGTTTGTTTTATATGGAAGATATTTATGTGTTGCGCTTACCATCAAGTGAGTCGTCTGCTCGTTTTCCATTTAAAATTAAAATACTTAAATCATATTCACTGTGTATTATGTAACGGTCATTAAAGTATGAGTTATTATGACTGACAAGGTAAAGTACCTATGATTAAATCTAATATATAAAATTCTCGTGTCACGGTGTGCGTAATTGAACTCCTCTGAAACGGCTCGACCGATTTTCGTGAATCTTAGCGAGCATATCGGCTAGGGTTGAGAATCGGACAACATCTACTTTTTATATTGATAAGTGCATTTGTTGAATAAATAATAGTAAATTATTAGAACCTGAGACTGACGGCGACCATTGTTTGTGCGACGGGATAGCGATCGACGTTGCCATGGCGACATACTTATTTAGTCAATTCAATAAAATAATATGGGCGAAATACTTTGTATTATGGCAAAGCAACTTTTGCCGGGACAGCTAGTCTTATATTTATATAAAATTCTCGTGTCACAATGTTAGTCCACGAACTCCTCCGAAACGGCTTTACTGATTTTTACCAAATTGTATAAGCATATTCAGTAGGTCTGAGAATCGGCTACTCGGTACTTTAAATATTGATAAGTGCATTTGTTGAATAAATAATAGTAAATTCTTACAACCTGAGACTGACGGCGACCATTGTTTGTGCGACGGGATTGCGATCGACGTTGCCATTGTGACAAACTTATTTAGTCACTTCAATAAAATAATATGGCAAATATATTTGTATAATAGGTATATATATATGTGTATAATATGTATATAAAAATAAACAAAGCAACGTTTGCCGGGACAGCTAGTTAGTTATATTATAAAAGTGACTTTAGACCGGAAAATTCTTCAACACGTCATGATATTTGATATTATGCCTATATATGTATATTATTTGCCTATATATGTATACAATAACAAGTTGGCATTAAGTTTAAAGCTGCAAACTGGTTAAAAACTAGTTTACATAGGCTTTTTATTCTTTAGCTATAAAGTTATAGTTATAGTAGGTTCCTACTCGATATTGTGGCGTACACTTACGCCATTTTTAGTTTTTACGCAAAACATAATCCACCTTCTGATAGCAGTCAGTTAAAAAATAATTTAATGATTTACTTCTGAATTATAGAAGCATCTTCATACTAAAACGTTGGATCAAAAGTTAACTTCATATTATTATTATTTAAAGTGGTATAAAAAGTTAGAAACTATAGGTACCTAATCCGAGTATCTACCTTATACATAATATTAAGACCTACAAGTACTAAAACATTACCCATCTCATTTCGAGTGCTTGAAAAAACGTACCTACATATTGATTTAACCCATCAATCTCCAAGCGGTACCCGGCTGCCGCATGACAACTGAAAACCGGCCAAGTGCGCGTCGGGCCACGCGCAATATAGGTAGGATTCCGTAGTACCGCTAGTTTTTTTTAATTTTTGTATGGTCAATGAATGTATATGTATAACGTGTTTTACACTACTAACATCATCTCAGTTACTTTTTTAGAGGACCGGTTGGTCTCTCTAAGAGTTCACTAGAGGTCGGAGGAGTAAAGAGTAAAACTCGATTTACTGTGGTGAACTGAAGTGATTTATTGAGAACTTTGTGCTGCTTATATACAAAAAAATTTCATAATTATTATTACCAGAAACTGTACAGAAAGTTAAAAGATTAATTGTGATTGGCTATTGCAAAACAGAAAGAGACATAATGAATGAGATAAAAATATTTACAAAAGCTAGAAAGGGAAAACTATTAGAAAGGGATAAAAATATTAACAAAAGGTCGATCCTGATTGGCTGCGTCCGCGCGCCGCTCGCGGCTAGAGTATAAATATCGCACCTTTGGTAGAACAAGGACACAATTGCAGTTTTTGCAATTTTACAGGAGAGTCATTTTAAGATATTTTTTGTACTTAATGTGGTCTAGCTATGTTAATAATGTTCTAAGGTTGTTCTGCTTTGTATGACATAAACTATATACTATATTCTTTTAGGTGTATCGTTCACAAATATTAAAAACTGCTAGTTTTTTTTAATAATTATTTTTCGAAAGAAGGTGTATATTTATGCCCTTGTTCCACCAACAAGAAAATTAATAAGTAAATATGACCATATCTTAAGCTTTAAGTTTGGATAATTTTGGAATGAAAATTACGTGTTTTTTGTATAAATGTTTTATTTTCTTAAACATTTCGAAATCCGCAGTACTTTATCACAAAAATAGAGATCAAAACTCACTTTTTCCTAGCAAAAATCTTTGGAATCGCTTTAAAAATTGTAATAAGATAACAGTATCATTCATTCATTCATTCATTCATTCATTCATTCATTCATTCATTCATTCAGTATCAAAATAAAAGTAATGTACAAATTTCAATTTCAATTTTTAGTTATAGATTAATTAACTTAGCAAAAATAACAGGTTATACATTTGATTTAATATTTTTACCTAAATCAGCATTTGTTATAGATATATCCATTGTGTCATTGTCTAAAATGTTGCTTTCCTTAATGGGATTCTGACTTTGGATATTTTTATCAATCCATGTCTCAACCATTTTTTTAGCTGTAAAATCTTAAAATAAATTAGTTTTAGTATATAAAATTATAGGTAATTAACTAATATAATAAGTCTATGAGATCCTTACCCGTTGACGAATTTTCGTTTGAAATTGTCACAGTCTTAAGGCACTCATCTCCTTCACAAAAAGTACTATCAGACTTGGCATCAGTTTCTTTAGTCTGATAATTACTTTTAGCATTAAGCATCATTAAATTTTTTTTACTACGCGATTCCATCTTTATTTTCTGAAAATTAAAAGATATTTTTCAAATCAAAAACATTTTATAAATCAATTTACATTACTCTTAAAGTAAAGAAATTATTAATTGGATGCGGGCTCAAACTCAAATCCCATTTTTTTTTATTAGGTCACTATAGTTGTAAACGTGCGAATAAAAAATTGAAAAGGTACATAATTGAATTTACCAATGATAATATTTCAGTTATTTGTATTAACAAACATTAAATCATAGTCTAATCCACATCAATAAGACTACACTTTAGAATGACAAAGAAGTAATTGTTATTAAGTCCATCCAGATTTGTTTGCAATTGGAATAACAAAAACACGTTTACTTTTAAGACCATGGAATAAAACAAATCTTGGACAGACAAGGGCACAATTGTCTGAACGACTTTGTCCTCCCAATTTTAAAATCATAAACTAGGCATAAGTGTGACAAATATGGCTATGTCGTTCCAGAAATCAAAAACATTAAAGGGCATATTTACCTATACGGCGTTAGCGCTCCAAGTGACGGCTACCTCGGTCACCGCCGATGGCACAACTGACCAATGAGACTTTGTCGCGCCAAGAGAGTAACAAAATGGCGCCAAAAAGACAATGCCACTATTTCCATCTGGCGGTTTTTTGAAGGAATTAAACGAATGTCTTTGTCCCTCCAGTTCAAAGGGCCTTTTTAAAGCATTTCTGCATATTTAAGTCATTTTGGCAATTTATGACAATTGTGCCCTTGTTCTACCAAAGGTGCGATATAGGAGCTAGCCCCTGCGGGGCCTCACATCGCCGCGCAGTCTCCTAGTGACGTCGTCTCGCTGCACCGCTCGCCGCCGCGCCGGTAATAATAATAGTGCCGCCATTTTATGAAGACAGAAGATGTTATATAAACGCCTTGAAGGCTGCAGCTACGTTGTTGAAGATCCCTCTCGATGTAGGCACGATGTGAAGACGCGTAGTGTTGTGTTGTGAAGAATTCTTATTAGAAAAAGTCCTTTTCAGGGCTGGGTCACGTCCGGTATTATTACACGGACGGTTACTTTCGTTATTGCGAACGTACGTTCTTAGCAGAACGATTTTCTTCTCTGTTTCATCTTCTACGACGAACGTTACATACAAAAGACGGCGGGCGCCCCTTTCGGGGCGTGGTTTTCTTTGTTTCAATCGCCGAACGAACGTGTAGGTACTGCTACACTTTCAAAGGAATTTGAACGAAAAGTTCCTTTATACTTCGCCGAATACATTTTTTTAGCTGATCGACTATTACTCAATAACTTATGGCGTCTTCTTAGCCGTGATAGTTTTCCTTTTAAATTCAGCATATTTCCTACTCCCGTGATTTTTTCCACATTTCCAGAAGCAACCATTTAGCTGGTAGAAGGCTTTAAAACTTAATATTTCGGATCCCTAAATCGGAAAATGATCTAGAAATACTGAGCAAAACCGCGGACAAGACAGACGGACGGACAGACCAAAACTATAAAGGTTCCTTGTTGACTACGGAACCCTAAAAATGAAAATCTATTGTCTGCGATTCCCACGATCGAGGTATTAAGTAGGTTCTTTTTTGGCATAGCCTTAGTTGGGTAACAATTTTCATTAGTTAATTTATTCAAGGTTTTTCGGGTCGTCATTAATTATGGTTTTACCAGAAAATTTGAATTTATTTTATCCAAATTACGGTCATAATATCATAGCCATTAAAAATAATAAAAGATTTATTTAAGGTTTTGTTTTGTGTGATAAAAAACATTGTGATTCAAGGTGGGTAGCTGTTCACAATGGACGTTGAATTCCTGTTTAACTCGTGTCCTGAACTCGAACACATGTCGAACTCACTGACAACTCGAACTCTTGGACATAATTTTAATCCCTTTTTTTAAATTAAAAAAGAGTTATGAGTTTGACGTGTCTGCCTGTGTCTGTACGTGATATCGTTGCATTAAAACGGGTAGGCTGATTTCGATCTAATTTTTTGTGTTTGAAAGCTGAAAATCGAGAGTGTTCTCAGCCATAGGCAAGTTTTATTTTTGAAGTGAAAACTTCTTTAGCGGCGTTGAGCACTTTTGTGGGATGGGTAAAAACTGTGAAACTCGCGTCAGATTTTCGTGTTGATCGAAAATCCATAGAAAAAGCGTAAGACGGTTGGAGAATAGTGTTTTGTTTCGAACTCGAACTCGAACTCGAAAACACGAAAACTCGAAAACTCGAGAACTCGAACTCGAATTGTAAGGGTTTCGATTAATTAAAAAAAATCGTTTTTTTTTAAATGGAATAAAAAAAATGGGTTAAAAAAATGCACAACGTCAAGTTTTCACTTCTGCCGGCACTCCCGGAGTGCAACCCGTCTTTTTTTTTTTTTTTTTTATTACAAAAAGAACAGTAAACAGCTACACTATGTACACAAAATTACAGCTTATACAAAATACAATAACAATAATAGACTAATAGTGTAGCCCACAGCACTAGGTCCACAGAAATTCAAAGTTCAACATCATCTTCGGAGTATTTGAATTACTTAATGTAATATTATTGTATATGTTCCAAGTGTACTCGTATAGCTTTTTGAGGGTTTTTTAAATATACTCATAATCCTCAAGGCAAATGTTAATGATTTGAAATTAGTTGGCTTAAATTTTCTTTCCTTCAATAATAATTAAATAAACATTTGCCTCAGTAGTACACATTTTAAATCGCGCATTGTCGACTGTAGAGCAACAGATCAACTCCGAAAACGAGGAAACGATTCGAGATGAAACTCGTAGTAGCGTCTCTGACTCATATCCTTAAACGTAAACAGATCAAAACAATTGCTGCCTACTAAAGGTACGGCTGAACCGGGCAGTACAACCAGTCTGCCAACATGTGCCAAACCTCCGCGCGACTCGATGGCAAGTTTGCCATCGTCACCGGGGGAAGCTCAGGAATCGGGTACGAAGCAGCTAAGAATCTAGTCAAAAGAGGCGCCAGGGTTATCATAGCCAGCCGCAATGAAACCAAACTCATCCGAGCGAGAGATCTCATCAGAAAGAGTACAGGAAGTGATAGAATATCCTACGACATAGTTGACCTTGCATCCCTGAAATCGGTGAGAAATTTCGCCGCAAACGTCCTGCAGAATGAGGATCAATTGGACGTGCTAGTCAACAATGCAGGAGCCGTGCTTCTCCCAGACAGACTGACGGAGGACAGCCTAAACCTGACCATGCAAGTGAACTTCTTCGGCACATTCCTACTCACGTATCTACTGCTGCCTTTGCTCAAGAAATCGGCGCCGAGCCGGATCATAAACGGACTAGCGGCAGCGATGTATATCGGACGCATTGAATTTGACCACTGGAATGACATCGGGAGGTATACCTCAGTGGAGTCGTTAGCTAATTCTAAGCTAGCGATTGCGCTCTTCAGTGCCGAATTGAATCGAAAGTTTGAGGGTTCTCGAGTGAGTGTGAATACTTTTGATCCGTTCGTAGCTCGCGATACGGATATCCTGAACAACGTGTCGGGTATAATTAGCAATGTATCTCGATTGTTTGTGGATCTGATTGGTCAGCCGAAGGAGGATATTGGCCAGCAAATCGCGTATTTAGCAGCTGATCCCAAGTTCGATGATACCAGTGGAAAGCATTACAAGTTCTGCACGGAGTGGATTAACCATTGGCTCGTGAGTGATGAAGAGCTGACGAGCAGACTGTGGGAGGAAAGTAAGAAGGTAGTTCAGGTGACAGATGAGGAAAGTTGGGATTGATATTAAAGGAAATAATTATCGTGGTTTGTTTGTTCTTTTATAGCTAAGTTAAATATTATTTTTCAATACTAAGTTTCAACTGAGTTTTTCTTTGAATTTCGATACAGTTTCGATGCAATTCTCATAAAATATCCAACCGATACCGTTACCGCACTGGCGGCACTGGGCCAAAAGTCAAAACTCTAAAAATCTGTTTACGATGTCAAAACAATATCTGACAATATCTTGTTTTAATTAAGTTTAATATAAAAGTGATATTAAAAAAACTACAACGGAACCCTAAAAACTATAAATTGGGTTTAGGGTTGTGCTTCTTGACATCATCAAAGAATAATAATATCTAATGTTATGTAATTAAAAACTCTATTAGTGTAAATAAAAAATATTTTACATAAATAAAAGAAAGCGATAAATAATACTTCCTTATTTTTTGAAGGTAATTTTCAAAGTGATCAGCCTCCAAGTTGCCCTTATAAAATTAACCCAAGAACACTTACTTTTCAGACATTTGTCGCTAAAAAATACTGCATGTGCAGTGCCAGTACGAAAGTACAGTAGCAAGAGAATTATCAGTCGTGACTCGTGAGTAGTCTGTACTCTGTGCCATAGCGAAAAGATGAGTGTTGCTATTGTATTGCTATCGCATTACTTCGTACCTATGGCAGTCAGTTATTATTGGTCAATGAACGAATTTCTATAATATTATACTCTGCGCCCAGACTCTACATTCTCCTCATTCTGAAATATACATAAACTCGTCGGCGAACCCCGAGACCCGAACGAATTTCTTTCGTCAGTAAATTGTTCTCGACATTTGCAGATCCGACGTTCAAGAACACTGACATAGTATGTACTACGTACGTAGTACTTACTACCTCAGTGTTCAAGAAGATATATTTAGTTATTATTTAGTACTTTTTATTGTTCGTAGTTATTTAGCCAATAAGTGAACACTTACTCCAATTCATACATCCAATCCAATCCAATTCACACATAAGGCATCGCAGTCGTCTGTTAACTGCCTGTTGGCAACGCATTGTATCGAATGCACTTTGTCTAAGCACCCTGGCTCGTTAAGGTCGTCGTTGCAGATGATCGGTGGTTGAGACATCGCGACAGGCGGCGCACGCTAATCGCAGTAATTGCTTCCTTGTGAGTTGTGTAAACATGTTGTGTTATACTTTGCATTGTTGACTACTGAATTTGTCCATACATCGTGGCCAGATCATGTTACAAAGCTCAATTCATAGAATGCTCGAGTTGTTCATGAAATGGTGGCATTTCATGAAAAGTTCGATTGTTTATTGGCCACATTATGATTTTAACATTGTTAACTATATGGTTTAAGTTAAGCAGATGGATGATAAAAATAGTTTCTCGATGTGGGCAACTAAACACTAGTACTTTATGAAGTAACATACTTAATAATAATATACTTTATAATTTATTGCATTCCAAAAAATACATAAGAAAACAGTAAAAGCGGAGAAAGACAATACAATTCTGGCGGCCTTATCGTTAATAGCGATATCTTCCAGGCAACCATCATAAGACTAGTATTGATATTATGATAAATTAAGGATGTAATACAACATTTATAAATTCAAAGATTCTGACCTAAATTCGAAATACACTGGCTTATCTTTTCAAAAAGAGTCTCCATCGACGCGAACTCCTCTCGTCGAAGACGCTGTCTCGTCCGCGTGTGGAGCAGCCCATAAATCATATCCACTTTGACCTTTTCACTGAGGTCGCCTGGTGGAAGGCGAGCGAGGAGGGCTCGAGCCTCCGAAATATATAATTCCGTATTTTCTCCCGTTTGCGGATTGAAAAAGAGCTCTCTGTATACAGTAGAATAAAACATCCTGCATTGATTGATACCAAAAAATCAATACCTTACCGACAAGTTATGTGAAATAAGTAATTAATTTTAAAATTTCCATGAATCATACGTAATTTTTGCCGGAAGTGGTACAGTTTTTGAGATTGATGAATACTTACTGATACGTGCTAATAGGTACCTACTATAATATTATAGTTTTACGTCACGGAGACTACTTGGAAAATGATACACAGTAGGCAACTTCTTGTGCGCAGTGCGATCAGGGAAATTATTGATTTTTAGTTAGATCTTAGCTCTACATCATGACGTGGTCGAATTATATTTTGTCGGCTGGGATTGGCCAAATAACGCAGATCTATCTGCCTATGAAAGACCAAACTGTAACTTCATTAAATGAAATCCAAACTAATGTAAATGCGAAAGTGTGTCTGTCTGTCTGCACTTACCTTTTCACGCTCAAACCGCTGAACTGATTTTGCTGAAAGGCCTGGAGATATTTTGAGTCCCGAGAAAGGACATAGTTTTTATCCCGGAAAAATGTACGGTTCCTTCGTGATAAACGAGTTTTGGCGCAACGGAGTTGCGGGCATCATCTAGTGAATTATAAAATGCCAATTTCGACTAATCTATTTGCCTTTTTTCTGGCAGCGGACGAATTCCCTATCAAATAGCAATGTGGCATAAAACGTTGGCAATAGGTACCAGATGCGATGAAGATGCTGAACTTAGATTATATTAAGTTATGTAAGTTACTACAAATCATTCAGAGCTTAACGTGAATAGTGAACCTTATGTGTTCATCATAAAGGATCTATCAGAGGTAAAATACTTGTGAACAGTATGTAGTGTTTGCTAAAAGTGTATTATAGCGAATGCATAATGCATACAAGAAAGTTGGTTTGCAGTCTCCCCGCAGAATCCTTTTGCTCTTCGCCGAAGCCCTAGGAGTCGTCTAATTTATAAGCGGGTAGCGGTTTGCAAAGTATCGTTTTGCGTCCTAATGTACCTAGGTAATACAAACGCTATGTAAGATTTTACATACATCGCTTTTGGTCATATGAAAGTTAAGAAGCCGCGATTTTTAAAGATTTTGTGTTGTTTTCTATATAACTATAGTTATATAGAAAACAACACAATCAGAAGATAAGATGGTAATTAATATTAGAAACATTAATGCAGTATTGTAATCAATTTGTTAAAACATTCAAAGCTTTGTGAATAATTTTAATTTATTTCATACTTTAATGGAAACAATACGCTCGTTAAAACTACAGCTACTTGTACCTTTCGTGGATAATATCGCTATCGCATAGGTACTTTTTAACGAAATAGCCGATATATAAATTGTTGTAATTAGTAATTACCTTTGAGTGAGTTGCCTCTACATCCCGAGACTTGGACCAACAACAGCATTTGCGTAAGTGACGCGGAAGCGAGATGGCTGATGAGGTGACCGCGGATACGTGACACAGACACACAAACAGACAAACACATTTATTTTAGAAGACTAGCTGACCCGGCAAACGTTGTTTTGCCATATAAATTATTTGTCAATATGAAAAGTAGATAAAAACCTATTTCAGGCCTAACGAACGTACATACAAAATTTAATTAAAATCGGTTAAGCCGATCTGGAGGAGATCGCGCACAAACACTGTGACACGAGAATTTTATATTTTAGATACCCACTGCGAATATCGCATGTTTTGAATCATAAAGCTACAATAAATATACAAAAAATCCTTCCTCCTATAAAGTTGATCAGATTACTTCTATTCAGTTACATCCTAATACTGAAAACCCGTTTTTTTTCTAATCGCAGTAATAATTATTGATTTTGCAACAAGTTTCTATGTTGATTGTACATGTTATCGGAAGATGATATAATAATCATAATTTAATCACGTAGAGATGTGCCGCTAGTGTTCTATTGTTCGTCGATATCGACTTTTTTATAGTTAGAAAAAGAAGCTTGTAATACAATCTAACTCGATTGGTAGAGAAAGGACCTAAGTTCCACAGTCCACTAAATGACCAAACTCATTGTGTCTTTGGGCCTGCATTCACTTTGATTAGTGCGAGTGCAGGTGATTAGTGATTCGGAGAAAATAAAGGACTTGCACTAATCAGTCGCTGTCCACACTTAATTTCTACTGATTACTAATCACCTGCAATAATCACCTGCAGTTATCACTAATCAAAGTGAATACAGGCCCTTTTGTTTAGTGCTTATTCTAACTTACCAGTCAATTACGTTTTCTAATGTAGTTTACGTAATCATATTATTATTGTATTAAAATCTTATGTAATAGTAAATACTATTGAATATATAACATTAAAGTGTTACATAAGTATGTGTAGTTAACGACGCTAAATCTTTTCATACCCAAAGCGCTGAACCGATTTTACTAAAATTTTGTACTTATGGAGATATTTTGAGTCCCGGAAAAGGACAAAGGATACTTTCATCCCGGAAAAATGAACGGTTCCCGCGTGATAGACGACTTTTGTCGCAAGGGAAATGCGGGCATCACCTAATACAATATATTACGATTTAAAATCTATAACGGGAGTGCTCAAAACATTAGCTTTCGGCAATTCACATTATAATTTGGAATAGGAAAGCGACTCTTCTTATAACCTAAAAAAATACTACGATAATCGCCGTTATACCTGCAGATTCTAAACGTAAGATTCGATATCGACACCGGAGTTGTCCCATCTCTCGAGTTCGGAGGGCTAGGGGTCATTGGAAAGTTAGCACAAAGGCCACAGATATGCCATTATAGAACTAACGTAATCACTCACAGGTATACCTGGGACTTGGCGCCTGTAGTAGGCGCCAAGTCCTTGTAGGTCTTAGCAGGTCTTCTGGCAGGGTCGCGGTTGTGTATCCTGCGTATCCCGTGGCTCTGCCTTAAGCGGAAGAGCAGGAACACCGTTGGGGTTTTAGTGGGTATGCCGGGGGGGCGGCCTTCACCGCCCTGGGGTCCCACATACCCCGGTGGCCATCCCCAGACCGCCGGGGGTGCATAATTTCATTTCCCTAACCAAAAAAAAAGTTTACGGCAGGTCTTGCCTCTAACCTAGAAGCCATCCATAAATAACGCAAGTTGTTTTCAGGATTGACCACTAATCACGTGACTCGTGAGGCTGGAAAGGGAGGAAGGGTTTGACAGGGATCACGTAGTCATATTATTATGTAAGCCATAAAATAAAATAAATAAAATAAAAATTGTTTTATTTCTGAATAAACTTGAAACAAATGTTCTCAGAAAGTCTACATGGTGCCTACCACCTGTCCAGGTATGCCTGTGCAGGTAGACCGGAATGCGTGTGAGAATAAACTGCAGTTTTTTGGAGCTGCGTAGGCGTCTGGCGCAAAATCGAAAATCAATTCTGTCAACTGACATCTGCGCAGGCGTACCTGCTCAGGTGGACCTCTCCGGTAGACCGTAGCGTATATGACATGTACGTATCACCAAGGGGTGGTCGAGGTTCAAATGCTAAAAAACGGCTTACTAAGAGGTTTGACTCTCCCCCTTGGTTGTATATTGAAATATTTGCCTGAATCATTTTTTTGTATGCCTTCTTAACCCATCAAGCCTCATAAGCTTATAGGTGAACGAGACAATAGAAAAACAATATATTTCCAAGAATTCACGACCGAAGGATTAATGTAATTTATGAGAGTAAAAAGTAGTAATATAGCACTTTGTAACATAATATATTTTGTTATAATTACGCCTGCAAAACTCTTAGATGTTCTGGTAAAACACATAATCAATTTATAAGGCAGTTTGTTTTATACAATACACACACAAATTACTTTGCTAACTAAATACTTATCTTTAATCACACCAAGTTCTCATACTTTCCAACAATTTAGATACAAATTATTACAAGATTACCTAAGTTCGGGAGATATTCACACAGCCATACATACGTCAGCGTGACGCCGCGCCGCGCCGCACCGTGCCATTCCGGATCTCGCAAGAGACCGGCACGAAACTTAAAAACAATGAAAACTATGCTTAATTTATTGTTGCCATGATGTTTAACCATAGACGCAGCGAGTTACATTTTATGGTTCTTAATTTTCATAATAATAAATGCGACAGCAGTCTGTCTTTCTGTCTGTATGTCTGTTGTCTCTTTGGCGCTAAATCAATTTAGATGAAATTTAGTATGTAAGCTCAGTAGTTATAACTTATAAAGTAAGTAGCAATAAAACTTTTTCAAATGTTTCAAACAGGCTCGACTACATTTTCCTTTTGCATATATTATATTTTATGATTTAGTATTGTTTATTTAATGTTGTTTTCTACATAAACAAATGCATTTTTGGTTATTGTTCTACGCATCAGGCCCATTGCGGATCAAAAATGATACACAAAATCTTTCCATATTTACCAAATTAGTAATTACTGAAAGATATTGTTACGTGCTAGGGTTCGAGGATTCGGAGAGAAAGACCTGGTGACTCTCTTGAAGACTTTATTCACAAACACTAGCTCACACAAATCACTAAGTCCAAACACTAAGCACTAGATCCAAATCACTGAGCACTATCACTGTCCTAGGTCGTAGCCGAGTCGTTAGTTCACTATCACAATCACTCACTATTGATCACTTGTCTCACTTTGAAGTCGCCTTGATGATCGCTCGGATCGAACTGAACTGCCGGCTGCAGTCTGCGACTATTTATACGGGCCGGATCGAATCTCAGAAAATTCCGGAACATCCCAGAGTAAACCCGATATGCGTAAACAAGTATGAGATATTTCTAGAGATTACTCGTAGGTACTTACTCCTAGCGCCATCTAGTATCGAGTAGGGGATTTATGTTGCCTGTGTTCCCTTGGTCAGTTTGCTGGGCCGACGCTAGATGGCACCACGTGTCCGTATCCGCAACACTACTCCCCTCCTAGCGATGCTCGTCCCGAGCATCGTTGTTACTGCCATGGTAACGCGCCAGACGGTCTATGTGTACCACTTTGAATGTCCCTCTTGGTTGCTTTTGAATCCTGTAAGTCACATCATTCAATCGGGTAATCACTTTGTAAGGGCCGTCCCACTTGGTCTGCAACTTTGGAGATTTCCCTTTTCGGCGAGTTGGGTTATGCAGCCAGACCAGTGTCCCTTCTTCGAAGCCGCTCGTGTTCGATTTCCGGTCGTATCTGGTCTTCATGTTCTCACTTGACTGTAACCCATTTTCCCGAACCATGGCGTGTATGTAGTGCATCTTTTCCCTTAAATCGCAGACATAGTCTTGTACGGTCTTTGGTTCCCCCGGTGACGCTCCTGTCAAGAGGTCTATTGGTATTCGTAGTTCTCTACCGTAATTGACATAAGCCGGGGTAGCTTTTATGCTCTCATGCTCGGCGGTACGGTACGAGAGAAGGAAGAGTGGTATATACTTGTCCCAATCCTTTTGTCTGTCATCTACCAATTTCGCCAAATGCCTCTCAAGGGTCTGGTTAAATCTCTCAACCATTCCATCAGACTGTGGATGGTACGCGGTGGTCCTCGTTTTATGCATTCCCAAAATTCTGCACACTTCCTGGAAGACCTGCGATTCGAAATTCCTGCCCTGATCGGAATGGATTTCTAGAGGCACACCAAAGCGAGATATCACTTCCTCGACCAGCTTAGAAGCAACTGTTGTAGCTTCCTGGTTTGGTATGGCGAACACTTCGGGCCATTTGGTGAAGTAATCCATGACAACCATAAAATACTTGTTCCCCGATTCCGTCACAGGAAATGGCCCAGCTACGTCAACTGCAATTCGTTCCCACGGTGCGCCAACGTTATACAAGCGCAGGTTCCCACGGCTCCTTGTTTGAGGTCCCTTCACTGCAGCGCAAGTAGTACATTTGCGGCACCAATCCTGCACATCATCTCGACAATGCAACCAGTAGAATCGTTTTCGCACTTTTGTTAACGTTCTCTTGACACCTAGATGACCTCCTGATACGCCATCGTGTATTTCACGGAGAACATCCGGTACTTTCGTTCTTGGGACGACTATCTGAAGATGGAACTCTCTGCCGTTAGTCTTCTCCCATTTCCGGTAGAGTATTCCGTTTTGAAGAATCAGACTGTCCCATTGCGCCCAGTACGCCTTAGTGACAGCGCCGTAGTGACAACCTCACTCCAGATTGGTTTTACGTCACCGCGTTTCTTCCATATGATGATGTGCCGAAGGTCGTCATCTCTTTCTTGAGCCTCCCTCATAGCATCATTCTCCCAGAGACCCAAGGGACTTGTTCTCGTTAACTTTAATGTTACTTCATTAGATTCCTGCTTAACACAGTGTTTGTAGTCCTCTGAACACGGCCTTCGTGAAAGTGCGTCGGCATTCCCATGCGCCTTTCCGCTGCGGTGTTCCGTCTTGAAGTCATACTCCTGGAGTTGTTCAATCCATCGAGCTACTTGGCCTTCTGGGTTCTTGAATTTCAGTAGCCACTTCAAGGCTGCGTGATCAGTTCGCAGTAAAAACTGTCTGCCGATGAGATATTTGCTGAAATGTTGTAGCGTCTTTACAACAGCCAAGAGTTCTCTTCTTGTCACACAGTAGTTTCTCTCGGGCTTAGATAAAGATTTGCTGAAATATGCAATTACAACTTCTCTTTCACCCTGTTTTTGAGATAGCACCCCTCCAATGGCCGTGTTGCTTGCGTCCGTGTCGACTATAAACTGACCTTCAGGTTGTGGATACCCCAGGATTGGTGTTTCACACAGATGTTTCTTCAGTTTCTGAAAAGAATCTTCAGAAGTCTCGTCCCAAATAAACTGTCGTTTATCTTCTGTCAGCCGATGTAATGGCTTGGCTATCTCCGAGAATCCCTTAACAAAACGCCTGTAGTAGGAGCATAGACCGAGAAATGCCCGCACTTCAGTTTTGTTCTTAGGGGTTGGCCAATTTTGAACTGCTTCCAGTTTCTCCGGGTCCGTCTGGATTCCATCACTGGAGATAACATGGCCGAGATAATTGACCTTATTCCTGAATAAACGACACTTTTTCGGATTCAACTTTAACTTGGCCCCCTCTATTTTGGCGAAAACTCGTTCTAAGTTTCGCAAATGGTCCTCGAAGTCGCGGCCAACAATGATGACGTCGTCCAAGTAGACTAAGCAAGCCTCTCCAACTAAGCCTGCCAGTACACACTCCATGAGTCGCTCGAATGTGGCAGGTGCGTTGCACAATCCAAAGGGCATGACGGTTAACTGCCATAAACCTTTACCGGTGGAAAAAGCTGTCTTCTCCTTGTCTTTTGGATGAATTTCCACCTGCCAGTATCCCGATTTCAGGTCCAGGGTCGAGAATCATTTCATGCCACTCAAGGTATCCAGAGTGTCGTCGATTCGAGGTAATGGATAGCTGTCCTTCTTAGTGACATCATTGAGACGCCTGTAGTCCACACAAAATCTTGTGCTGCCATCTTTCTTCTTCACTAATACAACAGGTGAGCACCACGGACTTGCAGACGGTTCAATAATCTTATGCCTTCTCATGTCCTCCAAAAGGCCTTCAACTTCTTTTTCCTTTGCAATGGGTATCCGTCTTGCTCGTTGACGAATTGGGTTCTCGTTTCCAGTATCTATCCTGTGCTGAACCATCGACGTTCTTCCAAGGTCGCCTTCCTGACTGGAGAAGATATTCGCGTGGCGTTGTAAAAACTTCTTAGCTTTCATGCTCTGCGAATAAGTCAGATTACTCTTGCAGTCGTCGAGTAGCTCAGTCACTAATCCATAGTTGTTGCTGTTTGCTGAGTCTGGGCCTGTGATCGAACTACACTTTCTCATCCAGACTACTTCCTCGCACTTTCCAATGACGTCACCTTTGTTTAAGCAGATCTCGTGATCACCCAGATTCAAAACCCTGACCACAGCGTTACTGCTTCCACTAACAAGGGTTCTCGCCGTCATCAGTTTTCCCGCTGATGTCTTGGTAGGTATGTCTTCGATCAACACGCATCTGTTTGACTTCTTCTTTCCAGCTGCCGGTAGTTTTACGAGCACTCTAGCTTCCGCTCGTCCAGGTATGATGACTTCCTTTACACATGCGACTTTCCCGCAGGCGCCTCCAAGGATGAAAATTTCTTCTTCGCCACACTCGAAAACTCCGTCAGCGACATTAATTCTGCAGTTGTGCTTCTTCATGAAATCCAAACCCAAGATGCAATCATCCATAATATCAGCCACAATAACGTCATGAAGGTATGAGGACCCCCCTACATTAATCGTAACTGACATTTCTCCCAGGACGGGTATTGGCTGTCCGGAGGCAGTAAGGAGCCGACAGTTAATTCTCCTCTTGTGTCTTCTTGCAGCTTTTACCAGATTTGGGTTCACTATCGTTCTAGAGGCTCCTGTGTCTAGAGTCATTTTGCAATCCGTCCTGTTAATAGTCCCCTGAATCACAAGACTATTCCCGCTGCATGCTTGGGAGATAACAGTTATCGGGGCTTCTTCCGCGTCAGCCAGTACTCGCCCCTCAGTCCTGGCTTTTATTCGTTTCCCTGATCCCGGGCAGGGGATGAAGCTCCTTTCTTCAGCTCCTCTATTTGTTCCTCGAGCCTTTTCATCCTTGACATCTGGGTCTCCTTCTGCGGGCAGTTGAGCTGAAGATGGCCCCTCTCACCGCACTTGTAGCACATGGCTCCAAAACTTCTCCTCGTGGGAGCCTTGACCGCCTTAACTTTCTCAGAGACCTCATGGATCTTATAAGTCTGTCGTATGTCACGGCGGACAGCCTCGACCTCCAAAGCATGCGCCAACGCTTCCTTTAGTGAGGTGTGGTGATGTAGCCTCACTGCAGCTCTGACTTCCAGGTCCCTGATTCCGTCGACGAATGCTTGAACAATGTTCGTGTCAACCATCTTGGCGTCGGCTCCTGGGTGTGCCTTCTTGACAAGTTTTTCAATTTCCAACGCCCATTGTTGTAGTCCCTCTCCTGAGCGTTGGACTCTGTCACGAAGTTGAGCACGGAACACGTGCTCCAGGTGTCGCTCCCCGTATCTGGATTCAAGAGCCTCCATCAGGTCTTTGAACCCATTTCCTGTATGTGCTTCCAGGACTGACAAGGCTTGCCCTCTGAGCGCGACAGTGAGAGCGGTCAGGCATTGTTCGTCAGTCCATCCGTTGGCAGAAGCAACCGTCTGGAATTGCTGACGATAAGCGTTCCAAGAAGTAGTACCGTCGTATGGTGGCACTTTAACTCTTGGTCCTTGTACCACTTGCACCACTCCGGTAGTTCCACTAGACACCGCCACTCCTGTGGTTTCCAGGCGCACTACTTTCTTCTGAAGTTCAGTGAGGCCGGTTTTTACATTTTCCACATCCAATCCTAACCCCGTAACTCGTTCGTCCATTATGTCGACATCTTTTCGGAGCTTAACCACCGTGTCACTTACATCCTTTATAGCTCCAAGTGCTTTTTCTTGGAGGACTTTTTGTTGCTCTTGTGACTCCTGCAAGGCGCAGAGCTTGCGTTCTTGCAACTCTTGCAAAGCGCCAAGCTTGCGATCATGTGACTCTTGTGACTCTTGCAACGCGCTGAGCTTGCGGTCTTGTGCCTCTTGCAAAGCCTGAATTACCTCAATTATGCTTTCCAATTGAGGAGCCATTTGAGGGGCCGTAGAAACTACGGGCGTGGCAGGATGGATGTAGCTAGTCGACGGGGCCTGAGTGGGCGTGGCCTGAGGGGCGTGGTCAGTGGGCGGGCCCCGGTGGGCGGAGCCAGTGGGCGTGGCTTCACCCGAAGTGGGTGGAGCCTGGGGGGCGTGGTCAGTGGGCGGAGCCTGGTAAGCGGGGCCAGCGGGTGGGGCCTGCCCCGCAGTGGGCGGAGCTTGGTCCCCAGTGGGTGTGGCCTTCGCAGCTCCACCTCCAACTCCTCTCTCGGAGTCAATGGCAGCAGCTCGCTGCGCCCTTGTCCTGATACTCCCCTTGAAGTCCTCTCTCGGAGTCAATGGCATCTCCAAATCTCACTTCCGACACCAGTTGTTACGTGCTAGGGTTCGAGGATTCGGAGAGAAAGACCTGGTGACTCTCTTGAAGACTTTATTCACAAACACTAGCTCACACAAATCACTAAGTCCAAACACTAAGCACTAGATCCAAATCACTGAGCACTATCACTGTCCTAGGTCGTAGCCGAGTCGTTAGTTCACTATCACAATCACTCACTATTGATCACTTGTCTCACTTTGAAGTCGCCTTGATGATCGCTCGGATCGAACTGAACTGCCGGCTGCAGTCTGCGACTATTTATACGGGCCGGATCGAATCTCAGAAAATTCCGGAACATCCCAGAGTAAACCCGATATGCGTAAACAAGTATGAGATATTTCTAGAGATTACTCGTAGGTACTTACTCCTAGCGCCATCTAGTATCGAGTAGGGGATTTATGTTGCCTGTGTTCCCTTGGTCAGTTTGCTGGGCCGACGCTAGATGGCACCACGTGTCCGTATCCGCAACAATATCTTCTGTCTCATTTTTGGCGCTGATTCCCAATTCTTCTCTACCTCATGACGTATCATAATATTAGCCATTCTGAAAAAGAATTAAAATATAATGTTTAATCTAGCTATTAAACATCGTGTCAGTAATTATCAGTATTCAGTACGATTACGCGCTGGGAATGTTGTGTAAGCCGCCGCCACCAGTCGCTATCTTCATCTCCATTGTGGACAACAGTATGTGCACAGGAAGTGGGTTTATGGGTTTACTACCATAGCATAGTTTGATCATTACTAATTACTATCGTAAAGTCAAAATGGCAAATCGTCCCACGAATATATAAATGATCTGTATTATATTTTGTGTTTCTAACGAACCACAAAATATAATACAAATCATATTTGGCCGACTTCCAAAAAGGAGGAGTTTATATTATGTTCATCCCTTTCTACTGTAATTATTATACATAGTTTCATACACAAGCAGACTTACCGCCGCGCCGTACTTAGCGACATATATATTACAAGCTTTTGCCCGCGGCTTTGCTCGCGTTAAGAAGTTGTGGCGGTACCCACAATTCGCCTAACAATCCTGCATCGCGCTATCGAAGTTTTCTGAGCACGTCGGTATATATACAACAGCTGAAATGTATCACGTAGGCTTCGGCATGACCGAGCATAACACCTCGCTAGGTCGGAAGATCTTCCTTTGGCCACCACACATTATTTCTCACATTGGTGACCCTCGACAGAACACGCCTCCTTCATCATCATCACTCCCCGCCCCTCCGCTCCGCGCCAGCCAGCATCGCCCCATCGGGTACCTCGTCCACTAGCCGCAATGTACCGCGGCCTGGGCGACTCCGCATCGGCATCATCGGGCTTTCTCACTACACCGACCGGTCAGCAAGCAGAGCACATCTCTCCTGGTCAGCACGTAGCATCGGCCCCGCACGGCAGCTATCCGACTCACTGGATCCCGTGCAGCAGCTTCACAGTTCCGACTCACTGGGACTCACTGCAACAGTTCCGACTCACTGGAACTCACTGGCACTGGCGACTCAAGCGACAAGACTTCAAGATTCGACCTCCGGTCTTCGGGGGGGAGTGATGTGGCGGTACCCACAATTCGCCTAACAATCCTGCATCGCGCTATCGAAGTTTCGGAGAACGACAAGATATATACAACGGCTGAAATGACGTCAGTGGGCTTCGGCCTGACCGAGTATGCTATCTCTCTCGGTCGGAAGATCTTCCTTTTCGGCCGCCACTAACAACGTTAAAAAGTATTATTATTTATTATATACAAACTTTCATCCCCTATTTTAACCTCTTGGGGATAGAATTGATCAAAATCCTTTCTTAGCGGATGCCTACGTCATATCATCTACGTGTATGCCAAATTTCAGCCCGATCCAGTGGTTTGGGCTGTGCGTTGATAGATCACCATGTCAGTCGGTCATCTTTGAGTTTTATATATATATAGATTACAATTAACCTTGAATATATCCCATCAAACCCTGTATGAGCACCGGTGATCGCGATAACAATAGAATACAATAGCAATTCTTGGAACCTCCGATCGAAGGATTAATGAAGAATTGACAGATAATGTATAAGGCTTTAAAATGTCAAAATTTTTAATTAAATACATACAGAAATTTATGTTTACTCGGTGTGCGGCAGTTAGTATAGTAGAGATCAACTACGATAACATGGCGCGCCCCTCCAAATGACTGTTTCAATGTTACACACATCACATCCTTATGAAAGAGTTTGTATGTAGTAAATATTCAACCAATCACGTAATATTTCAGTTAATGTCACTTATTGCCAAGATTTGTTGGTCAACTAATCATAACTAGCCTACCGCGCAAGACAACACACTTCAAATGTTTTGACAACGCACTTCAAACGTTTTGAATTTTGGAGGAGCGCGCCAAGTTATCAGCCAAGTTAGTTGATCTCTAATCGACATCGGTCAGGTCAACCGTCAGCGAGCATCATTCCGACCGAGTTCAATCGGCTTTATCGCATATGGGAGTCTTAAATAAAGACTGGAAATATAAATTATTATAAATTCGGAAAGCGGAACAATATTTAAAAATTAAGAAAGGACACGACGTAAAATTGTCTGACCCAAAACAATCTCAAAGTAGGGCAAGGCTAAAGTCAAAACTCAACATGCAATATCTATTAATATGTTATGTCGAACATAATGTACAGCAAAAAAAAATATAAAAAAAACCTTAAACTTAGGATTATTTTAAAATTGTTGTTGAATAGTCATAGTAAGACGGACTAGATATTTTTGCAGATCATCACCATTCATAGCACAAGTGATTGAGGAAAACTGAATGAATTTGTAGACGTGAGAAAGAAACATTTAAGTATGGTGACACATTTTAGCAAAGTAGAAGAAATTGCAGCTACAAATCAACGCGATAAAAGTAAAACATCCAAAAATGTCATATTATTCTCTTTCATTTTAAATCATAATTTACGTTGACTAAAATTTCGTCTCCACAGAAACTCATTAATTGCACGGGAACCGTAAATTTTCCACAATAGTGTATGTCACACCTCCCTCCTATATATAAGGGAGCATACCCATACTACGTGACCTACTTTTTAAGATTTTTTGACCCCCTCCCTCCCCCTGATGACCACGCGTAGTAAATATCAATTGTTCACGTGGTATTGACAAGAATAATTTTTAATCATTTTTTTAAGTAGAAACAGTAGATAGCAAATGAAAATAATTTGTCTCATATTTGTGTTAGGTAAGTTATTTAGGATGTGTACGTGTTCCTTATAGTGAGTTTACTGTGAAAATAGCAGCGCTGAATGACCAAAATTTTTTCACTTTTCTATGGGTAAACGCCCTAATGTAACGTGTTGAAAAAATTGATCTTTCAGCGCTGCTACTTTCACAGTGAATTCTATGTAAGGAACACAGACATACCCTAAAGTATTATCACTTAGATTTATATTTAGTATAATATATAATAATAGTCTAAAATTACAATAGAAAAATCAGAGAAATTAATTTCTAGGCAGATGGTGGACCTAAGTAATTTGGTCGCGTTTAAAGTATAAACTATAAATCCAACCGACGTCATGAACGTCATGTAGTCGGATCATGTCATGATCCGACTACGTGACGTTGGTCTGTCAACTACCTAGGAATCAATTTCCTCGATGGTACATACTAGCTATTTAAATCACGACTGTAGTTCGAATTGTAATCGAACACCAAATATAGTAAACTAGATGTCCCGCGCGGCTTAACCCGCGTAAATTAGGAATTTCACGGAAACCGTACATTTTCCCGCAAAAAAATAGATTATGTCCTTTTACGTGGTCTACTCTATATCTGCTGTGCCAAATAACATAAAAATTGCTCCAGTAGTTCGTGAGATAGACTCTTTCTTATAATTTCCCCATTTTTTCCACATTTTTCTATGCTTCTTCGGGCCTATTAATCTTAGCGTGATAATATATAGACCTCGCCTAGGCCTTCCTCGATAAATGACCTATATAGCTCAATAAATCTAACCCTGAAAGGTTTTTTAAAATCGGACAAGTACTTCTTGAGATTAGTGCGTTCAAGCAAACAAACTCTTCAGGTTTATAATATTAGTATAGATTTTTTTAATCGAGTCAAATTGAGTCTCGATCTAAAAGACTATAAAAATCACCAATAATAGGGTCATAATAGGTATTATATGGCAGTGATGAAGATGATTATGATGAATGTAATTTGCATAGTAGCATAATATGCTTTCCGTTCTTAAAACAACGCCGAAACTCCCAAACTTGTATCTATAAAGAATCAGGAGTTCTTTCAGCACCTTCCGAACCATAGTATACCTCGGTGAATATAGTACCAAATTGGGACGATACCCTATACAACAAAAGAAAAATTTTGAAAATCGGTTCACAAACGACGCAATAATCGTTGAGAATTAAAAAAAACCGGCCAAGTGCGAGTCGGACTCGCGCACCGAGGGTTCCGTACAAACCTGCAAGGTTTACAAAGTTCGTCATAGAAGTTTGATTTTGTTACAGCTTAAAGGTATTATAGACCTGAGTATTTGGTATGAATTTCAATTTAATACCTCTACGCGTTTATGAGGAAATGGGTAGTAAGTTTAAAATTATTAAAAAAATATATATTATGTGATGTAACTAAAAATTTATGGTTTTCGTAATTTTTCCTTTATCTATGCTATAAGACGTTGCTTCGTACCAAATTTCAAGATTCTGAGTTCACGGGAAGCACCCTGTAGGTTTTGATTCCCTTGCAAGTGTCGAAAATTTGCGGCATAAACGGCTGTATCTTTTGATTGCGTTGGCTTAGAAGTTTGATTTTTTCACAGCTTCAAGGGACAGTAGACCTGAGTAATTGATATAAATTTCAGCTTCATACCTCCACGCGTTCCTGAGAAAAAGGGTCTTGACAGACGGACGGACGGACAGACGGACAACAAAGTGATCCTATAAGGGTTCCGTTTTTTCCTTTTGAGGTACGGAACCCTAAAAATGACCATAACACCTCCCCCATTTTGAACGTCGATTAAAATTGTAGCCTATGTGTTATTCTGATGTACCTATAAGCTATACAGGGTGCAATTAAACCTTCCTACCAAATTTTTTCCAGGGCTTAGGTATCATTAGGAGAGTCCATTTAACCAAAAAAAATTGGGTGTTATTTTTTCAATGACATATTTTATCCCATTTAAAATCGTTGCAGAATGGTCAATCGCGGCGCGGGGGAATGATCGGGGGTGACGCGGGATGAGGCGCACGCGCGGGGGCACGGCATGCGCGGCCGGCGCATCGTGTCCATTAATTGTAATGTTTTTTAGGATAACTTGCGGAAGCTATTTCTCAACATTTTAGTACTGAGTGACTATAAAAGAAAAAATACGTGTATTTTTATTTTTCACAAGGATCACTATATCAAAATTTGGCAGGAAGGTTTAATTGCATCCTGTATTATTGTAAAGTTTCATTAAAATCCATTCAGTAGTTTTTGCGTGAAAGAGTAACAAACATCCATACATCCAAACCAACTTTAGCCTTTATAATATTATGATGATAATCACCAAGCTTGACAGCTTCGCCAAACTCGTATTAAATGGCGAGAAAAAAAAATTCGTATGACGTTTCTCTTGGCAAAATTGACTACGTGACAAATCTCTAGACCCCCTCTCTCCTCTTGTGACCGATAGTATTTTGAAGACCCCCCTCCCCCCCCTAAATGGGTCACGTAGTATGGGTATGCTCCCTAAGGTAGGTATTTATTAAGTCAGTAATAAAACATCTTTTTCGCGAAGACAACGCTCTTTTAATTAGTCTCTCAAGCCTGCAACATTTTACTTACCATCCCCGGAACTCTAAGCACCTCCATATTAAATTCAGCAGCTTGGACGCAAAGAGGTGACAGACAGAAATACTGTCGTGAATCACGACAGTATTTCTGTCTGTCACCTCTTTGCGTCCAAGCTCGTGATTTGTATGTGTTTATGTAAGCTTGGAGTCCTTTGTTCTTCGATCGAAGCCTTTGTTAGACTTTGTTCAGTGATCAACTACTCTGCATTCCCTGGATCATATTCTTATGCACGTGTCAGAAATAGCTTAGGCTTGCTAAATAAAAGTATTGTATAAATCATAAACACCAATAAATAAAACGTAGTTTATACGTATTGTAAATGCGTAATACAATTATTCACTTAGCTTTTCTTCATTTCCAATTATTAAGCTGAAAGTACTGATACTGTGTAATCACAAAAGGCCAAGAAGCGTTTTAACCAAATAAATACTTAGCTTATAACGATCTTTGTTCGAAGTACTCAGAGCCAATTCACATTGATAGGAGGCAGAGTGACGGCTTACGACAAGAGAGAGAGAGTGAGTCCCTTCCATCAGACAGCCCGCCTTAAATACTGCCATATCAAAAACAACCCCACCGCCATCATCACTCCGCCCCACGTCTGACTACCAAGATTTGTATCTAATATCATAAATACAACGATTCATAGTTACAATCATCCTGAAATCATTATAAATCAAGTATTTAATTATAACACCTTTATATTAATTTATTAACTGTACTATCTTTTGTAACAAAAGTATCATAACCGGAAACAACAATAATTATTGTCTGTTTAAAGATTAATTGACGTGTTCAAAAACAATGTTATAATATTATATTTGTTGTCCAAATATCATGAATTAATTATTAATAATAAGTAGTTCCACACATGAATTATTGAAATATGTACTTCTCACAAGAATTTTAAGTTAAATAACAAAACAATAAGACAAAACCATTGTTATAATGGTAATTTTTATCATATATATTTTTATCATATTTTTATTTATTTAATATATATTATTGAAATAATAGTCATTTATATTCATCTATATTTTGAGAGCGAGTCGTACCTCACACACGCCGCTGGCTTAGACCCCTTGGAATTACGCCGAGATGTAGCTTCACTCTTCAGCCTCTATCGGTTGTATCACGGGGAGTGCTCTGAGGAATTGTTCGGAATCATACCACCTGCAACTTTTTGCCATTGTCCCACGCGAAAAACATACCATCCTCATCAAATTGATGAGTGGCAGTCTTCCACCGTGCGTTTTCGCGTAACTTTCTGCCGCGCACCGTAAAACTCTGGAGCGAACGTCACCAGCAGTATTTCCGGACCTATGCGACCTGAAAACCTTCAAGAAGAGAGCGTATTCCTTTTTAAAAGGCCGGCAACGCGCCTGCAGCTCTTCTGATGTTGCGAGTGTCCATGGTCCAGTCTTTAACAGTATTGTAGTTCTAGGAAAACAATATTTTCTTTAGTAAATTTCAAGCAACAATGCAAGAAAGACGCGAAAATGTAAACAATTTATAAAGCGTATCTTGAATTACGGTGTAACCGTTAACAGTCGAGTAAAAGGCTCAGCCATCGGGTCTAAGCAAATATTTGTCATAAATCACATCTTCTCAATAGCATTTGAGATGCCTTTAACTATAACTTACGACCGTTAAACAACTTTGCACTTTAATGTAACAATGTAACGTTTAAATTGCTTTGTAGAGTACTAGTAGAGTGTTTATCTATTACCTACAGTAGATTGAAGCGACTTTACCCTAGACGTAATTAATTTCGAAATAAAACGCATTTAATGTCAACGCAATGATACAATATAATACCATAAAGTAGAGTATCTCAGCCGAAGTATATTTTACAAGAAAAATCTGTACTGTGCTCACGTAATCACACCTAAAGACATTAAAGACAAGACGTTTTAAGGCGCTATATCGAAAGTAATTTTACAGCAAGGGTAATTTTATACTTAATTTGTATGACTATAAAGTCGTGAATACGCTGCGGCCAGAAGCTATCGGCTCGCTCGGAAAACATGCGAAAAAACGTAACTATAATCATTTAAAAAATAACTAGAAGCATTTAAGCAAAATGCTTCTATACGATTTTGAGTTGCAAAGGTGTCTATCAATTAGACTAATTTCCTACAATACATCTATTTTCGTTTAAAAATAATCTTCAAATTTCGTATTTTTAAGAGGTCATTTCGAAAATTAAATGTATCGAGGCAAAATACATTAATCGTGTTTCTAGTTCTTCTCAAACCTAGATAAGGCTATGAAGATATGTATATCTCATTACCAGATTTGTAACATTTCTGAGAGTCCTATAGTATTACGTCAAAAAGGACAGTTTTTTCAATAGAGCGCCTTAAGCACGTGCGACGTTATACTGCACTATTTTGCAAGTACTTATTTCAAGTTATCTGGAATCACGTTGATGTGTGTGCGACGTGCGTATGTTTGATTCCAGATGAATCACACTTGCTAAAGACAAAGACAAGTTTTAAGCACGTGCGACGTTATACTGCATTATTTTGCAAACATTTCAAGTTATCTGGAATCACGTTGATTTGTGTGCGTATGTTTGATTCCAGATGATTTTATGAGCCTATATTGTTCCACTGTTAAAAGGCTGATAGGCCTTTGCCTAACAGTGGTCAGTACAGGTAGCTTTAATTCCTCTTACAGCTGCCAGTTTGAGGGTATCATCCGTCTTCTGAGTTCTGACTGTCTCCACCACTCTGGGTTGTACTTTGCCTAGTGGCGGTATGCGGCAGATCCTTAGTAGAATTATTTATGCCGACGTCTATGTAAGAACAGTACCTGTTTTGTAGCGCCAGATGGTTTACTATATGGAATTTATACTATGGCAATGTGGTTCGAGACCTCTTCCACTTCACTTCTTCAATAACATTGCATAAAAGTAGCTTTCAAATTCACAAATGAGTATTAGGTCACATCACCACATTGCTCAGCCGATCTCTGATCTTAGCGTTTGTCGCAGTAATGATGGCTACTGAAATATTTATAATTCTGATATATTACATAAGTATCTGCTGAACAATTAACGATATTTCACATTATTAGACATTATTAAATATGATTATTGAATAGAATCCTACAAAGTTCTTGGTGCTTTCTGAAGAAGCCCCTTCTGTCAATTTTATTTAAGTGACTTTCGTTTTAGTCATCTATCAGAGGAATAGCTGTAGTCATCTATTATATTCAGAGATTCTATCTCACTAGTTTATGAGAGTATAATATTATTTCACCATCAGCAATTGCCGCTACCAACATAATGTTTACATCTCAAGAGACTATAGAGAGTCACCCGTAGTCCGTTTGGTTACCCTCTATCCATGGACGTACCCAGGATTTCAGCTAGGGGGGCAGCATACCTGGCCATTTAGCCGAAACTTTTTTGTTTTCTCTTCGTTATAGAATCACCGATCAAAATGTATGGAATTGACATATGCCCCCTAGACAAGCGGCAAGTGATTATCGTAAACGCTAACGCTAACGCCACACAATTTTTGATTTGACATAAGTCATCGCTTCGCTAGCGAATACTAATGTCAATTCCAATATATTTTGTGGCGTTAGCGTTAGCGTTCGATAATCGCTTGCTGCGATTGTCTAGGGGGGAAGACAAGCCTAACGTCAACGTCATATTAACGAACGCTTAATATGTCAATCCCATACATTTTCATCGCCGATTCAATAACGAAGCGAAAAGTGAAAACGAAAACATTTTGGCACACACCCCTGTTTCTAGGAGATGGTCGGTCTGGTATACTGAAACAAAAAAATAAAAATTGGCTTTTATTAATCTGACTGAAAGATATTTTGTTTCCAACACTTCATTTTGCGCAGAGTAGGTAACACGTTTTTATTTTCTACTTGCCGGGAAAATGGACGTTTATTTTACCTTCTAGAATCTAGGGGGAGGGCAACTGCAGATCCCCCTGCCCCTACCTGGGTACGCCGCTGTATATTTTTGTGATTCTGTCGTCACAGTCGGATGATACGGGCCGCGGGGTCAACTATAAGTTATGTACTTTCGCCGGAAGTTCCGCACAAAAGTAAAAGTGCACTAATAGCTGTTGGCTGCTGTCTATCTGTCTGTCACGGCTTTATTACGTTTAATACTAGGCTTAATCAAGCTTAAAATCATGATGCCATAACCTTAAGCAACATGATATAAGTTGTTGTCACCTTTCTTCGTCGACATGTATCTCTAGTTGAGTCGGTGTTGTGAGTAGAAGCAATTTCTGTGGTACATATCGATATTATAATAATCCAAAATTATTATGACGGATGAAAAAAAACTGCTTAAACGCTTTCCCACTACTTCCGATTCGAATCCGATCTTAAAGGGCCCACTCGGTGTTTCCGGTCGTGTGAACCAATCAGTGAGTTATGTCCATTTGCAGTCCTGCACGGCGGACTGCCGTGAATGGGCCCTTTTAATCCGAGATTCACGGATGACGAAGAGATTAAGGCCAGGTAGTCCGGCTAATTTACATGAATTTGAATCAGTAAAAAACAAATAAAATAGTGACTTTTAAAGGCAAAAAATACACATTATTGTTTACTTAATGTGCATTGACAATTTGTGGTTCGAATTATAATATTGAAAACTTTACTCGATCAAAAATAACTCCGAAGAGGAGGCTAAATTCGAACATTTTGTGATATTTTTGTCCTTTACGTCGATATTCACACTGACAGACATCGACTTGCTAATTTTAGGGACTACCTGGCCTTAAGTGAAGTACCTGAAGTTGGATTTATATTCGTAGCGGCAGCGTCAACCCATTTGCTGCGTTATCGCAACGAATCAACGATATGCAAAGAGCAATGTTATGATGTTCTACGACGCTAGAAGTTTTATAATGCGTATGTCCTATCGTAGATCAACTAAAAACAATTTAGGCATTGAAAAGATAATATCACACAAAGACAATATTCAAATGTACTATCAATTCATTAGTTTCACTATCTGCGATCGTTATGAGCGGTGGGAAAGCGACAATTCTTGTCTGTTGTCTAGTTTCGATCGGCTGAGAACCAACTGAGAACATTTTAATTGAGTTTTTACATGCTATTTGTTGTCTGTATGTCGATTTATCTTTGTTTTCCGTGTCAAATATTAATAGCTCCATTGCATGTTGTATGCAGAGCTTGGTAGAGATGAACAATATAAAGGGCCTGTTTCACCACTTCCTGATAAGTTCCGGATAGGCTTTCCACGACTTAACTTGACAGATAGAGTATGGAGCATCTGTCAAATAAGTTGTGGATAGTCTATCCGGCACCTTATCAGGAAGTGGTGCAACAGGCCCTTAGAGTAAATACATGCTGTTAGTGGGTGCCTGCTATAATATTATATTGGAACATTACTATATTTTAGACACGTAGCAAGTTCTGGTACTTGAATATTTAGTCAAAATGCATTCGCGTGTTTTGATAGTGAAATTAGAACTTGTCAAAAATGTATGGGATTTGTCATTTCACTAAAGTCTAAACGCATCGCATGCGCCATGAGTCATGACACTTAGGGAACTGGTGAATGCATTTTGACTAGGGGGCTGAACTCAAGGTGTCTCCATTCCAAATTTCATTAATATCCGTTCAGCGGCTTATGCGCATTAAATATTATTAGTACATGCATGTTACTTCAAGATAGACAACTGACCTATACTTTTTAAACGTTTCATGCAAAATATATTTACAAAGGCGGGCTTAATGCATTGTGGCATTAAAGCTTTTTATATTTATCGTAATTTATCGTAACATCTCATTAGACACACATAATTAAGTCAAATAGCACCATAAAATTAACATAAAACATTAACACGGCTATCCTCATCATCATCATAGCTCTACTAGCCCCCCCCCCCCCCCAAGAAGAGCGATCGGTCGCTAAAGGGCTGATTTACATTGATACAGTAGCTGGCGCCAGCATCACTGGATTCCGTCGCACATTGATACAGTGCTGATCCAGCGACGGAATCCAGTGATGCTGGCGCCAGCTACTGTATCAATGTAAATCAGTATTTATGCTCAAGAGTTTCATACTAAAAATTAGAGCGGAAAGAGGTGAGAGGGGAGGCATACGATCCCAGTTCGCTCGCTCATAATATTTGTTTTAATTTTTACCTCTCCTTCAATACTATTGTGAGATTCCAAGTATAGGATTTTCTTAATCTATCGCTACAGCCAAATTATCAAGGCGTCGCCTTAACCGGTGTCCATAAAGGGAGGAGGTTTTATGTTACTTTCCTAACTTATACCCCAGCCTGTATTTCAAGATGATATCTGGTGAGCAACCCCGGATTTATAAATAAGTAGGTCGTTTTAAGCTGCGGCCTAGGAGCGGCAGCGTCCATAGACTATGTACATGGAGTGGCGGAAATATATAAATATTATAGTTTAACCTACTGTCATAAAAAATATAAATTCAGCACTGCTGGCGAGACTGCTCTTGCCGAAGCATCGTGTTGGATGTGTTAGCAGAATATTATATGAGTATTTAAATCTCTATTCGAAGAATGCATTTCCTTTGCTACTTTAACTGACCTTTAAAAAAACGGATGTCAAGATGAACTATGCCCATGTACGGTACACCGTCAATTAAAAATGATTTAATCAGCATTTATGTGGATCAGGGCTCGTCCATATTGATCAAATGGTCGAGGTCTAAGATCATCACGATTTGTGAATTGTGAGCTACTTTATACGGTACGATAAGTCGTTAGGTTTCGTAATTTAAATAGAGCTTATGGTCAGCCCTGAATTTATAAATAGGCAATATAGGCCGCAACCTAAAAGTAGCAGTGTCCTAGGGGAACAGCAGATTTTGTACATCGGCGTCGGAAATAAAGTGGCCTACACTCATAAAAAATATAAATCCGTCTATGCTTTTGGCGATAGCTAGATCATAAATATATAATTGGTACGCAAAAAATGGGAAACTGATTTTCAAACACAAACCGTACGTGAAATTCAGCACAAGTCAAGCTTAAAAGCTTTATATTATAATATGGTTTTAAAACGAATTTAAAATTAACAAAAATAACATCGCACGCTATTTTCATAAATAAATATGGCACTTAGGTACTTATATAACTTTTTTTTTGTATACAGTTAAAAGTTTAGCTCACATACACATAATATTCATATTTAAATGATAATAAAATGAAATGATTATAAGACATTAAAATAAAGTCGAAGATCGTGTCGTAGCATCTAAATGTCGTAACTCGTACCGATCTCTTAATATGTTGTAATAACTGCACAGTAATTTAATTCGGTTCTAATCAATCAGTGTCTGCAGTTAATTTGTGTTTTTTTTTAATTAAATTAAAAATTATGTATAATATTGATTATCTTCATTATCAACTATTATTATTAAAATAATAATAGTTTATAATGAAGATTAATATTAATAAAAGTAAACAAAAACATTTTGTATCTATTTTCTAAGATCTTGAAAGTAGTAAGTATATGAAACTTTACACCAAATATTAATTACAATTGATTTAAAAAAACAAGGATTTTTAGGGCTCCGTACACAAAGGGTAAAAACGGGACCCTATTACTATTAACTATTAAGGCTTCGATGTATGTCCGTGTGACGTCTATTTATTACACTGTGGTCGAACCGTCTGTCCGTCTGTCGGTCACCAGGCTGTAACTCAAGAACGGCTATAGCTAGACTTCTGAAATTTTCACAGATTGTGTATATCTGTTGCCGCTATAATAACAAATACTAAAAACAAAATAAATTAAATATTTAAGGGGGCTCCCATACAACCAACGTGTTTTTTTTGCTAGTTTTTGCTCTTAATCAATAACGGCAACACATAGGCAAATGTTCACAAAATACTAAATTGTATTTGTACTTTAATAATTAGTAATAAAATTTAAATAAATTAAATAATTAAGGGGGGCTCCCATACTAAAAATAAAATTTTTAGCCTATTTTTGCTCTGTAGTGGTATGGAACCCTTCTTGCGCGAGTACAACTCGTACTTGGCCGATTTTTTTTATTTTATTAGCCGACTTCCAATAAAGAGGAGGTTATATGTTCAAAATTTAAATTTTTTAATTATTTTTTTTTATTACAAAGTGAGTGACTAAAAGCCTTATGATGTTTATTATAATCTACCGCTTGCTGTGAAGCAAGAATTAAATTACAAAATATTTTATTATAATCATTATCATAATGTTAAGACTCTGCAACAATAAGATGCAGCCAATACTAATTTATCACTTTATGTAAAATATAATGTAGGTAATATTTAAAAACTAGATGACACCCGCAATTCCGTTGCGCCAATTAAATTCGTTTTTAGCGCACCGCGCCGGAACCGTACCTTTTTGCAAGGTTAAAGACTATCTAATGTCCTTTTCTAGGACTCAAATCTCTTTGATCAAGGTCCAGCGGATTCAGAGATTAGCCTGTACAAACAGACAAACAGACAGAGAAACAAAAATTTCAAAAACAGTTAAAATAGGTTCTACTACTCCTCTAACATGCTGACTTTCAAGTTTATTTTCAATGTACAAAAAACGATTTTATTATAAGACTTATAGGCGTCATCTATATCTATACTTAGTAAGTATAGATATAGATGACGCCTGCAACTATCCGTTGTGCCAAAATTTGTTTATCGCGGGGAACCGTACATTTTTCCGCGATAAAAAGTATCCTATGTCCGGGAAAGGATTCAAAGTATCTTCATCAAACCAAACAGAAAAGTCGGTTCAGCGGTTCGGGCATGAAGATGTAACATACACACTTTCGCATCTATAATATTAGTATGGATGCAAGTATTGTAATATCGTTAACGATTTTAAGAATTACGTTATATTATATTATAAAACGTTAGAAGTGAATGTAGCCTTGTGTGTAATGTAATACCGTTTATAGGAATATATAGAAATGACCGGTGAATGGTGATGCCATACATAATTTCTGACATACAAGCCCATACACATTATGTACATCAAACGTTTACGGAAAACATCGTGAGAAACGTCTGTCGAGATTGTTGTCTAAGGGCCAACCCACACGTACCACACGACATCGCAACGACAGAATGTCGTCGAGCTGTGGTTACGTGTGAATGGTGTCGCTGCAGCTTTTTGTAGTTGCGTTGTGGTACCGACAAAATGCCGACGTGGTTGCGTTGTCGCCAGTGGTTGCGATGTGGCGTACGAAAGTCAGTGAAACGGAGGAGGGAAGAGCGCGGGCGGAGTGCGCGCACTGTCGTTGGATCGACGCAACGTTGTGGTTGCGATGTGGTCGGTATCTGACAAGTGGTCGACAACGACTGCAAAATGTGGTACGTGTGAATGGTCCAGTTCATTTACAATACGAAATAACGCCCGACCACGTGGTGTGGTTGTGGTGTGGTTGTGATTGTCGTGTGGTTGTGGTACGTGTGGGTTGTAAGGGTTGTATCAGACCGCAACGCGTTTCGAAAGCTGTCTCGCGCAATTGGAATCTGTCAGTACAAATTTAGAAATGCATCTACGCGTCACGTTGCGGTCTGAATTGACCCTTAGTCAAAACTCGAACAACACTACCAGAATCTAAAACAAACATCGATTATTATTGTTGTACTACTAAAACAAGATAAATATTTAAAGTGAAAACTAATTTAAATTATTCGTGCATCAAATTAAAAAGCAATGATGTTCAATCTATACTAATATTGTAAAGCGGAAGAGTTTGTTAGTTTGTTTGTTTGTTTGTTTGTTCGTTTATTTGACGACCTCCGTGGCGCAGTGGTGAGCGCGTTGGTAGCTCAAGTCGGAGGTCGCGGGTTCAAAAGTTTAAAAGAGTTCCTGGGTCATGGATGTGTATTAAATATATGTATCATATAATAAAAATCTTAAATATATTAAAGTATGAAAATATTCAATATATTTCCGTTGTCTGGTACCTGTAACACAAGTCCTTCAGGTACTTAGCACGGGGCCAGACTGACGTGGTGTGAAGCGTCCATAGATATTATTATTATTATTATTATTTGTTTGTTTGTTTGAACGCACTAATCTCATGAACTACTGGTCCGATTTGAAAGATTATTTCATTGTTAGATAGCCCCTTTATCGAGGAAGGCTATAGGCTATATTTTATCACGCTAAGACTAATAGGAGCGAAGAAATAAAGGAAAATGTGGAAAAAACGGGTGGGAAATTATTTGAAAGGAATTATTTGAACCCGCTAATCTCAAGAACTACTGATCCGATTTGAAAAATTATTTCAGTGTTAGATAGCCCATTTATCGAGGACTGGCTATAGGCTATATTTAATCACGCTAAGACTAATAGGAGCGAAGAAATAGAGGAAACGGTGGAAAAAACGGAGGAAATTATTTGAAAGCGCTTATTTGAACGCGCTAATCTCGGGAACTACTGGTCCGATTTGAAAATTTCTTTCAGTGTTAGATAGCCCATTTATCGGGAAAGGCTATATTTTATCACAATAAGACTAATAGGAGCGAATAAATAGAGGAAAATGTGGAAAAAACCGAAATTATATAAAATTGCTTATTATCTTAAGAACTACTGAAGCAATTTTTATGTTATTTGGCTAACATGTACATGAAGAATAGACCGAGTGAAGGGACATAGGCTATTTTTTGTGGAAAAATGTACGATTCCGTGACATTCCTAAATAACGCGGGCGAAGCCGCGCGAAACATCTAGTTGAGTAGGTATATTAGTTAAATAGTTTTTCTTGTAATAAATACACATAAAGCCAAAAATAAATGACATTAGCGTTCTGAGTTAGCCCCATTCATTATCTGTCAAACTCTTCAACCGTTAAAATTGCAACTTGTGACCTCCAAATGACGTTTTAACCACTAAACTACAGGGTTCATAGATGATGATCATTGTCCATTAATTTGATCACGAAAGCGGATTTGATGGCTGCGTCAATATTGGCCAACTTAACTCAGCGTGAAATTTTTACAAAAAGCAATTGACTGTGCAAATAAAGTATGAATATAATTAATTTACACCTACAGAGGAACATACATTATATACATAAGTGTGTTTAGTATTAGATGTTATTTGTGACTTTGCGCAGATATTAGTAATGTCTGTAAAAATATCCTAGTAATCAAAATATCTACATTAAAATTTCGTTACAATCGGTTCAATGATTTATGCGTGAAGAGGTAACAGATATAAAGACTCTTTCTCATCTATATTAATAGTTTAGCAATGAACCTGCCAAAAGCAAAAGCGAAGCTGGAGTCATAAAAAACTAGGCCTTTGCATCCAATATGGATGATTTGTACAGTATCTTCTGAGCGAAGTAACTACTCCTCAAATACTGCAGTACTTAGTGCCTATACGACATCAATTTAAACGTTCATCACTCTGGAATCAACTATGTGTAGGTCTCTTGACAGCTGTTTTCCTTCACCATACGAGCGTCCGTATGTTACTGAGATCTAAGAATGTCTCACTGGAACACGCCTCCACCCGGGATCGAACGTAGGTTCGAGGTCGGGGGTCTCTGTTCGGCCTGGAGGGTATCCGAGCACCCTCACTCAGACGTGTCTGCCGACGACCAGGCAGACGCCCGCTGGTAGAACTGCGGTGGCCCCACATTTTTCGTGGATCTGTCAGTAGCGGCGCAGAAAGGCACACGGTCGGGTTTTAGTGGATAGAGCTGCGGCCACCTACCATCTTATCGGTCGCAGCGAGTCCCCCATACCCCGGTTGTCCTCCCCAGCACTGCTGGGGATGCATAATAGCATTTCCAGACCCAAAAAAAAAGGTTCGAGGCCGGACCCACCCACTTATAGGCCACGGACGCTCATTGGAGTTAGTTATAGAGTATACTTATTATGTCTCTATTATCCTCTTATCCTACACAGTTCTCTCGGAAAATGTGAAAATTTATCGCCGGTTTTTCGTCAAGCCTTGGGATAACTCCTATGAAAATCTCCCACGACAATCACCAAAACGTGGCTCCAAAAGCCCATAAAGTAGTAAAAATGGAGTGCTAAATGTAAAATCAAGTTCAGATCTTATCCACCGCTTCTCAAAGTATTCAATTGTGGCAGTGTTTCCCAACGTTCACATCTGGGGAGCCACAATGCCTTTTTTGAAAGACTTCGCAATGTTCGCATATAAAATGTAAGATTTCGTAAATATAATCACTAGTTACATAACATAAGATATGCACTTTGTACGGCAATTATGTTCAACCTAACACTAATCGTAGAGGTGAGTAACTTTTCTGCATATTCTGTAAAACATCAATACTTCCATACTAATATTATAAATACGAAAGTATGTTTGTCTGTCTGTCCGTCTGTCTGTATGTCTGTCTGTTACCACTTCACGCTCAAACCGCTGAACCGATTTTGCCGTTTGGCTTTTTTTCCCGAGAAAGGACATAGGATATTTTTACCCCGAAAAAATGTATGGTACCCGCACGATAAATGAATTTTGGCGAAACGGAGCCAAATTATGCCAATGTCTGAAAATTAATCGGTATTTAAATAGGTCTTTCATGAATACGAAAAATCTATTATAATAATCCTAATTGAATTATTATTAAAGATATATTCTGGAACAGAAAATGTAATTTGTATGGATTTAATAATTCGTGATTCAACAATTTTTGGGTACATTTTTTATTAAAATTCAATCGTGTGAAATTTTAAAAGGTAGAGCCAACGAGTAGAGGTGTCGACATAATTACATTCAAGAAGATGTGGAGTTTAAAGTGGTGGCCACAAAGGAGGAACTTCTGACAGTGAGGAGTGTATACTCTTTTAAGCCTAAGACCAATAATATTATGTTGATTTCATCTGTGGTATATATGCCGATAACTTACATAGCTTTGATGGTGCGATTGTGGCACTAGTTGTACCGCCACAAAGATATCGAAAACAAACTTGAGTGTCTGAAGACTAATTTGCATTTCGACCACTTCCCATCACTTTCACGCTCATCATGATTCTTCGTGACTTATGTAGGAGATAATTTATATATAGCCTACGAATAATAAAAACTAAGGAAACGTAAGTCCCATACTATTACCGTTTTAAATTTGGTTCCATTCGAACTGTCATGTAACGTCAGCCTTTATACCGCTCAAAGCCACCTAAATATTGCAAATGTATTGAAATGTGTACCTAAGGTACACTTTTTTGACAAGTATTTTGGAGCATGTTTTTTGACGAAGTTACTCTTCTTTAGTTTTTATTATTCGTAGTATATAGCTATCTTTTTTATCTGTCAATCATTTTAAATTCAGAATTAGAAATTCGCGACGTAGATAAATGAATTTTCGGACGATAATTAGATACATTTCATCAGAGTCGCGGTGTGCATCAAAATAGCGACCCTGTGCCAAGGCCGCCTAAACCGACTTAACTAAGGTTAAAAAATAACACGTGAGCTTCATCGCAAGTGGGTAGCGGGTTCCGCAGTGAATATCAATAAATATTACAATATTATCGATTTGAATATTAAGGATCTATATTGAATACTGAGTGTGAGCACAATGAATACGACGAACGAAAGAAAAAACAATTGAATTGAATTGCATTTCTTTGGCGACAGCAGCTAGAAATAAAAAACTTGAGAGGTGTCAAAGGATACCCGGATGGAACGAAGTAATAAAAAAAACCAAACAAAACAAAAAAAAAGCATAACTGGCTTGCTTTCTATGAGAGAGAAACACGCGCACCCCGCACGGATTACAACTATCAAAGGCATAGATCAAGATAGATGCCGCATGTCCCGCAAAGTACTTGCGGTATCTATCTTGATCTATATCTGTGGCAAAAAGTTTCGGCCAAAAAGTGTCGTGTCGTTACAACTTTTTCCGTCTAGCCCCCTTTCGCTACGTACGATAAGGAACTTCGTTCCAAAAATGTATGAAATAACATGTATCTCTGTGACACATCGCTTGCATATAAAATCAACAAGTCCAAATTAAGGAATACAAAAGCCCCCGACATTTTTCAGAAGAAAGCGAATGATGGCTAAGAACACTCTTGATGCGTTTGGGTGTTACGACGCCACAGACTGTCACACGCAGACTGACAGACTCGTCAAACTCATAACACCCTTGTGTCTTGACCGGGGGTAACAAGATTTAGGACATACACTACATAACGCCCGCAACTCCGTTGTCCGAAAATTCGTTTATCGCGCAGGAACCTTACATTTTATTATTCTATCATTTGCGGGGCCTCAAAATACCAAATTTCAGCAAAATCAGTTCTGCGGTTTGGGCGTGAAGAGGTTACAGACACACAGACGCACTTTCGCATATACAGGCTGTAACAAAAACAAGTGATAATACTTTAGGGTGAGTATGTGTTCCTTGTAGAGAGTTCACTGTGAAACTAGCAGCGCTTAAAGACGAAAAAAATTTTTCACTATTGTATGGGCAAGAGCCCGAGCGTCACGAGTTTCCCCATACAAAAGTGAAAAAAAAATCGGTCTTTCAGCGCTGCTACTTTCACAGTGAACTCTCTACAAGGAACACGTACACACCCTAAAGTATTATCACTTATTTTTGTTACAACCTGTATAATATTAAACTAGATAACGGCCGCAACTTCGTTGCGCCAAAACTCGTTTATCGCGGCGAAACGGTACATTTTTCCGGAATGAAAAGTATCCTATGTCCTTTCCCGGGACTCAAAGTATCTCCATGCCAAATTTCAGCAAAATCGGTTCAGCGGCTTGGGCGTGAAGAGTTAACAGACAGACAGACAGACACACTTTCGCATTTATAATATTAGTATGGAAGTATGGATATAGACATTCAATATGCATTCTTTTGTAAAATTACGTATAATATTATTTATTCTAAGACGGATCTCTTCGATATACAGGTACTAAGGCAGGGGTTCCCAAACTATGCACCGTGGAAAGGCAAGAGGGGCGCCGCGCCCTGAGTCGATCCTCCATCACTATCCGAAACCACAAATATTATAAAATCAAATTATAATATTAATTATATTGTAAAGCAGGTAGATGATTAAAATATATTTGTTCAATTATTATTTAGGTTTTTTTCTAAGAGCTAGGACCTAGGTAGAGTAGGGTGCCGTGAGAAAATACTTTACTAACTCCGCCGCAGGGTAAAAAATATTGGGAACCCCTGTACTAAGGCTTTTATTTATTTTAATGGGTGTAATACGTGCAACAATTTATCTACGAATCTCTAAACAGTAAACTATTTCGCTAGTTAAGATTCTCAGTACGCAAGCCGCAATTCTAAACTATCGAACTGTAAGGTCAGCGGTGAGCGGCACTTTTCGACATCACTGTACCCGCATACAGATGGACATGAGCGAAGATGCGTCTATGAGATGTACTATCAGAGAAGTTGATTCATATGGTGGACCTACGTAATTTGGCCGCGTTATATATAACCCAGTCGACAGAACATCACGACTTACATTGAATTCACACAATTCGACCAAATACCGTAGGCCCGTAAACTGCTTATGAATCTATTTCTTGACGGTACACTTAAATTTGTACAAATTTATTATATCAAACTTTACTAAGCAGCTTAGTTTTTATAGTGCGCCGCCGCTTATTATTACAAATGCGGTATCGCAATTAATGCTGTACTATTTTGACCATAAAAATTGAGCTGAATAATATCCTAAGCCTAAACTACTAGTATGTCAAATTTTATCAAAATCCTTTCAGTAGTTTTTGCGTAAAAAAGTGACGAACATGTACATCCATAAAAAAATCAATGCTAGGAAGAAAAGACTTCAACGCACGACGCGGCTCTTATTTCTATTCGACCTATTCAGAATAGAAATGGCTTTAGGCAAAATTGTGGTTAAATAATTGGCTCCATATTGTTATTTGGGGCCAGTTCACGTTTGACGTTTGACAATAATGAAGGTGAGGTAAAAATTTGGTCTGAAGATTTTTAAGTGTCTGTTTCAGTGTTAAGAGGCCGGGTGCCATCGAAATTCTCATACATACGTAATACCAAAATCATTTTCTCATTCGAAAATATTTAACATGTTTGAATTATTTTTCAGCTTAAAATTACCTACCTAGGTTCCTGTACAAACATTTACTACAAAATATTTAAACACTAAAAATATTTTAAAAATATTTTGTAGTAAATTTTTGTATAGGAACCTAGGTAATTACCATTTTAAGCTAAAAAATAACTCGAACATGTTAAATATTTTCGAACGAGAAAATGATTTTGGTATTACGTATGTATGAGAATTTCGATGGCACCCGGCCCCTTATATTTCGTGCCATATCCTGAGTCCTAAAATCTGACATTATAATATTCAGAATATTCGGCTCCAGTATACTATGTCGGTTTTACGGCAACTCTACGGCATTGTCTACGGCAGGTCCACAGCACTGTCTATATTTACCGAATTGTTAAGATCAAGTAACAGCATACGCTGTAGAGTGTAGAGAATTGTCTACAGCAGTGTTTACAGAATTGTCTATAGCATTGTCCACAACAGATCTGCAGCAATACCTACAACAGATCTACAGAATAATTGTCTACAGCAGGTCTACAGCACTATCTCCAGCATGTTTACAGCAAGTCTGTAGTCTATACCAGGCCATTTAGCCGAAACTTTTTCGTTTTCGCTTCGTTATAGAATCGCCGATCAAAATAATATGGAATTGACAAAAGGCGAGTCGAACGTCAACGTCATATTAACGAACGCTTATGTCAATTCCATACATTTTCATAGGCGATTCTATAACGAAGCGAAAACGAAAACATTTTGGCACACCCCCTGGTCTATATAATAATATAATAGCTCCCACACCGGTTTCGGTGACCGGTTTCATTGAAACCAGGCCAGCTACGCAGGAGTAATTTTATAGTGCCCAAGTGTGTGCGCAGTACACAAGAGCACTCTCTATTCCTTTACTCTCATAACCCAGTGGGACGGCAGCGGGCAGACCGACACGACCCGCGAGAGATCAGGCGCAGGCGGCAGGACAGACTTTTAACATGGCCATCCGACGCATGGATCATCTTACTTGTCAGACAATCAGGTGATCAGCCTGCATTGTCCTAACCAAACTTGGAAAATATCATGTTTCCAACGCGGGAATCGAACCCACGACCTCCGAGTCAAGAGCCGCGCTCTATACCACTAGACCACGGAGGCGTTATTATGTACTATTATATTATAGGCGCACCAGGTCTATATCATTGTCTACAGAATTGCCTATCAACATTAAATCTGTGTAATGTACGGGTCAGTTTAGCGAGCGTTTCGAAAAACTCCACGCGATCTCCGCACTTGATGCAACCGCAAATTATTTCCCATAGAGATGATGTGTGGTACAAAATACAGGAAAAAGCGATACTGATTAACGTTTTCAATTATTTTCTGGCAGCTTTTTTGTAAATTTGACATAAGTATAACTGTCCCACACAAGTTTTTCTGGCGTTCCTCTGATGTAAACTATATGAGGGTTAGTATAAAAAAAGTTTTAAGCAGCAGTTTCCTATTTAAGTCCCACTGTCTTTATCTATCATGTAACGTTTCCAATATGCCAGATGAAGACAAACACAAAGAGTGTTTGTCTTTATCTGGCATGAAGGTGAATAACCACTGTGAATATAAATACTTCTATTAGTAGGAGAGATAGTATTCGTAACTCCTATTTCTAATGTACAGTATGTGCTACTATGCCAGCGATATGCGAAAAACAAAATTACAAGAATTTTCCTTAATGTCCGATAGTGAAAAGAATCGTTAAATAGACAAAACAGTTGGTAAGACAGTCCTTTGATTTTAAATAATAGGGTCAGTTTTGTTTAAGCGGCAGGAAACTTTACGATTATTCCTATGAATTAGTAATAGACAAATTATAATGTTTTAATAATTATTATTATTAAATAATAATTATTATTATTAAATAATAATTATTCTTGTCAAGAAGAAAAAAATATCCGCTTCAGCTTATCAATCGCGTCTGATATTTCTAAGCCATTAAAATCGTTAGCAACCTTGTAAGCTCTCTACTGTTGATAATGCTATAATACATAATATGTCTTCATACAACGGTACCTGGAGATTTACTATTAATTCACTAGGTTTTTTGCACAAATGTCGGCCAAGTCCAAATGTGTTTTAAGGTCAATCGTATAGATGTTTTTTATTATTATTTTATATAATAAGGGGGCAAACGAGCAAACGGGTCACCTGATGGAAAGCAACTTCCGTCGCCCATGGACACTCGCAGCATCAGAAGAGCTGCAGGTGCGTTGCCGGCCTTTAAGATGGAATAGCGTAATAGGGGAGGGTAGGGATGGGAAGGGAAGGGAATAGGGGAGGGTAGGGAAGGGAATAGGGTAGGGGATTGGGCCTCTGGCAAACTCACTCACTCGGCGAAACACAGCGCAAGCGCTGTTTCACGCCGGTTTTCTGTGAGAACATGGTATTTCTCCGGTCGAGCCGGACCATTCGTGCCGAAGCATGGCTCTTCCACGTATAAAGATGTTTATATGTTTTCTGCGTTATCGTTATCATTTATTATTATATTTATTATCCTTTTTAATTTTTGAAGAAACTTTAACACTTTCCCTGCGGCAAGCAAAATCTTAAACCTTCGTCTGTTGCGGCGGCGCGCCGCGCCGGTTCCTGTCGCCGGGGTGGTTTCCGAACAAGTGGTAGGTTAACACACCTGGACATCCATTATAATATACTAATCATACTTCATACTTCATACTAATATTATAAATGCGAAAGTGTGTCTGTCTGTCTATTACCTCTTCACGCTCGAACCGCTGAACCGATTTTGCTCAAATTTGGCATGGAGATACTTTGAGTCCCGAGAAAGGACATAGGATACTTTTTATCCCTGAAAAATGTACGGTTCCCACACAAATTTTTGCGCACGATAAAAAACGGATTTGCAGGCGTCATCTAGTTCTGATTAAATCTTATACATAAAAATGGATTTTCAAATGTGTTAGTCGCGCTAAAACTCGAAAACGGCTGAACGGATTGGGCTGATTTTAGTCTTAAAATATTTGTAGAAGTTCAGGGAAGGTTTTAAAGTGACACGAAGTTCACCGGGACAGCTAGTAATATAATATATTTGTTTCAAATTTACTCAGAAATATAATCATTTTTTATTCTATATAATATCTAAATACTAGATACTAGATTTAGATGATTTTAAATACTAGAATAGAAATACTGTTAAGCAATATGACACTGACATTTGAACATTATGAACAAATAGATCATTTGAATATCACTTAATTTGCGGCTTTGTCAATACTTCTGGAACAGGAAAAAATTAAATAAAATTATATCTAGAATTCTAGATAATATGTGAGCGACACTAGACGATTGCTGACTTTAAGGAGTTGATCTACTGATTGTTACCTGAATGTGTTTAATCAGCATGTTCATTGTTCGATCTACAACCTACAATTTAATCGACTAAAATGTATTTCGATCTTTACTAATAGTCTGTCTGTCGGTAACCATTTCAAGTTTAAAGCACCCCGCAAACGATCAAATTTGTTGGACAAACATGTTTGATGTAATTTACGTTTTCATCAAACAGCAGCGCAGACGATCAAACGTGCATCAAACAAGTTTGTCAAATAATTAGCTAGAAACGGTTTGAGATCATGAAATGTTGTTTGACAAACACAGCGGAACACGTTCAAACGCGTTTGTCAAACGCTATGCAAATCCAAATTTTCTTCAAACAGGTCAAACACGTTTGACAAACGCTTCAAACAAAGCTGTACACTATCAAACTGTTTGACAAACACGTAAAATTTGACAAACAATTTGATCGTTTGCGGGGTACTTAAGCCGTTGTATGAATTTTGATGCAATTTGATTTTTGATACGGAATAATAATACAGTTTCTGGGCAAATACAGTTGCAGGCAGTGTTTGATAAATAATAATAACTTTGTCAATTGAAATTTATAACTATTAGGAACTTACAAAGATTTTGTAAAAAAAATGTAAAAAATTTACTCTGAATAAAATTATTTGATTGATGTTTTGTACCTCATGAATAACTGATTAGTCTTTATCAGTTAGATTAAAATAATGAGAATAATATGGAAATATGATTATTTGAGAATTTAATATAATGTTATTGACCAGAAGATAAGATGAACATGAGTTCCAGTAGACAGCTACCGCGTAATCGTGATGTTAACGAACATCGAAGTCAATTGTATGGGAGCTTTCAAAAGTTTCATACAAACAAAGTTTCTTACAAAGCTCCAACCCCCCGAGCCCACGGTGGCCTAGACTTCTGCAGAAAGTAATAATAATTTTTCAAACCTTTATACGTGTCAATTTTTCGGCTTGTCGTGTATTTTCACAAAAAATTCGAAAATCATGCTGTCTCAACTTGTGTTTAAACTCTCATTGATGGATAAACAATGATGGAACATCGTATTTGTTGTATATAACTCACCCATCCCATCGATCAGTGTCGTAATGTCAAATTGAATTAAAAGTGAACGTGTACTCGCTCTGTACAACATAACCTCTAACTTTTTTGACGGCCGAAAACTGAAAAATTGACGCCCCATTAGTACAGTTTTCTATGGAAGCATCTCCCTTACACAACGCATCTATCCTTTCTCCGCCCCACCGCAGGTCGCGGTATATAGCTATGCGGTGGCCCCAGATGGGCACACTAGTTACCACGGTGACCCAACACTAAGCATCATGAAAGCCTTCGTAGCGGTAAGTCCAGTGCCCAGTGACAGTGAAAAAAAAGTGCAGTGACGTTCGAAAATCAAAAAGTGCGCGCTCGTGTTTGGAAATTCGAATTTTGAATGGATTTTTGATTTCCGAGCGTCTACTGGTGGACGTTGTGTTTGAATTCATAGTCGGGGTGTTGATAGTGATAAAATATAGGTTATCACTTATATCAGTGTGCATAATATTTAGTGGAGTGATAACCTGATATTAGAGGTTGTCTTATACAAGAACTTCCCATTAAAAACAAAACAGTATTGCGCACTGTAAACAAATGTTGGAGAGTAGAGGGACGTCAAATTTTTCAAAAGTTTTACTAGTTTTTAAGATAAAATAATACAGATCAAATTCAAACCAAAGCAACAATAATGTACATTGTACACATCTAAATGTAACGTAACTATTATATTTGGATATATTTAAATGATTAAATATAACATCAAGCATAATGAAACATACTATGACGACATAATATTATTCATAGTGACGTACATTAGGTTAATACTGTATATCATATTTGTTAGCATTAATTGTGTTTATTATCTGTTTAATAACGAAGTTAATTAATTAAAATAGTTACCAAATTGCTACTTTATTGTTAACAATGTTTTTCTTGTTTAAACCAATTATTTCCGCACTCAGAGACTTTTTAATGATGATTAAATTTTAATTTAATGAAGAATTCGACAGATAAATTATGGGGTTTATGACAAAATCTTCATTTAATTACAGTTGAGTAATTAATATTCGCCTTGAGAAAACGTGAGCTCATACAGCAATTTATATTTTTTATTTATAAGGGAAAAATAGAACCAAATTGTTTGTTTAATTTAATAAAAAAAGATTTTCAAAAACGTTATTTAATTTATAAGTGAAAGTTAACAAAATGTTATCATAATATCATTTGGATCGTCTGAATAATTTCTGTTACATCTCATTGTTGTAACAATGTGCAGCTTTCGTATTCGAGATTTCCCATATCGATTTGCGTGCGGCTTTCTAACTATACAATAGTTTTTGGTAATACGAACAAGTTAACAAGGCATTTCCTTCTGAGTTCCGGCAGCTTCCTCAAACTATATTGAAGCAGGTAACATATTAATATGTTATGCTATATCGTTTGCGTAGCTATACTGGTTTTGTAACTTGTGGCCAAAATTACAAAGTACAATATGACGCCTGTATCTCCATTGTGCCAAAATTCGTTTATCGCGCGGGAACCGTACATTTTTCCGGGATAAAAAGTACATATCCTATGTCCTTTCCCGGGACTCAATGTATAGCCATGCCAAATTGTGAGAGGTAACAAACAAACAGGCTCATTTTCGCATTTATAATATTCTTAAGTTAACTCAATAATTAATTTAAAATTAATCTTAAAAGATGCAGATTTTTAATCATCATATTATGCGAAATATTACGGCTGGAATCGAATAAACTGAATTAACGAATGACGCTAAAATGCATCTATAACATATTATATTTTATCATCCAAAAACCTTCAATTCAAAGTCTCATCGTAAAAGCACAGTTTATGGGTGCAAAACACAGTTTAGGTTAGAGAGGTAAGCCGTTAGAGCATTTGAAAAGCTCTTGTGGTCTGACGAACTAAGATTTTACTGTGAGGACCATAATAATAAATTATTAACGTAAAACGTCTTTGCAAATTTCACTATACTAAAAGCGAGCAGCATCGACGGAAATACCATTTTAAACCATTTATTTTAAACCGTTATCGCGGGCCGCGGCCCGTATGGGCCTTATAACGGGGCTTGATGGGTTAAAGTGTATAGTATACGTATAGTGGAAACGAAAAAGATGCATATCTACACATCAGAGTGATTATAATAATTAGCACTCGATTTTGACAGAAGAATTTAGAAATTTTGAAAAGTGAGTCGCGCTGGCGACGCGTAACGTCGAACTCCATATAATATACAATCTTTATTTAACTTACTTGACAAAAAAATATCTAAGTACAAGTTGAGTAGCGGCATTTAGAATATGTATAATATGAAGATTATCTTTAATTGAATGAAAATGACATAATAATTAATATCTTATGTCAAAATCCTTAATTTTGACATAAGATATTAATTATTATGTATGAACGAAGTTTGTGTATGATTAGCGTGTAAAAATTCTTAAAGATTTGTTTGTTGTTGTCGTTAAATAAGTGTCTGGATATCTTAGATAAAACATTTATAGCGATAAGTAAATTTTGGTCGCCCTTTTTATCTGGGTAATGACCAGTGGACCTTATGACCCTAGATTCCCTTTACATTACATGGCCCCATCCATTCCCTCTTGCACAACAGTCATAGGTCACTGCTTCTGTTACGCTTACTACCATTCTCTTATTACATAAACAACCTCATCCTTATTTGAAAGTCGGTTAAAACAATAATTTTTTCACTAAAAGTTAATTTTTCACTAAAGGAAATTTTCGCTTGCGCAACCAATGCGCAAGCGAAAATTGAAATTTTATTAAATTATATTTATTTGAGATCAAACAATCACATTCTAGGGCCCTTAGCCATGATTCTTTGATGCTACTATCGAAGTTTAAAATCAAGTATTTGTTAATAAAGTGAACATTTCAAGACAATCCCTTGCGACGATTCCGATATCTTTTTTATTTTCGAATTTCCACTGTAAAATTAACGAAAGCATCTTGTCTAAAGGTCCAGCTTTTCATAGTGCCCTTAAGTACCCTGCAAACGATCGAATTTGTTTGACAAACATGTTTGATGTAATTTACGTTTTCAATTTTCATCAAACAGCAGCGCAGATAATCAAACGTGCATCAAACAAGTTTGGCAAACAATTAGCTAGAATCGGTTTGACATCTTGAGATCTTGTTTGACAAATACAGCGGAACACGTTCAAATGTGTCAAACGCTACGCAAATCCAAATTTTCTTCAAACAGGTCAAACACGTAGTTTGTTTGACCAACGCTTCAAACAAAGCTGTACACTATCAAACTGTTTGACAAACACGTAAAATTTGACAAACAGTTTGATCGTTTGCGGGATACTTTAAACTATAAAGAACACGGAGAGAAAAAATCAACTTTCACAAACATGATTTAGATTTTTAAACGTAGAACAGTAAAGCAATTCCTTTGCACAAAGTCGTTAGAATTCGAAGCACTTTTAGGACATTTTTGCTCATAGGCCGCATGTAAATTTAAATTTAGAATTCTATCTGTTCTTTACTTTCTACATTACGTGTGTTATTCGCCGTTAGAGATAATTGACGTGAATAGGTTTTAAATTGCTTTGTCGATCTTTACAAACATTTTACTTAAATCATCATAGGTTTATATATCTACTTTTTAGGGTTCCGTAGCCAAAATGGCAAAAAACGGAACCCTTATAGATTCGTCATGTCTGTCTGTCTGTCTGTCTGTCCGTCCGTATGTCACAGCCACTTTTCTTGGAAACTATAAGAGCTTATACTATTGAAACTTGGTAAGTAGATGTGGTCTGTGAACCGCTTTAAGATTTTGATACAAAAATGCAAAAATTATTAAAAATTTTAGGGGTCCCCATAGGTACAACTGAAACAAAAAAAAATTTTTTTCGTCTAACCTACGCGTATAGGATATCTATGGATAGGTCTTCAAAAATCATATTGAGGTTTCTTATATCATTTTTTTCTAATCTGAATAGTCTGCGAGAGAGACTCTTCCAAAGTGGTAAAATGTCCCCTCCCCCCCTCTAACTTATAAAGTAGGGACATGATAATTCTAAATAAAATATATGATGTACATAAGTATAAAAACTACCAACGAAAATTGGTTTGAACGTGATCTATCAAGTAGTTTTTTTTATACGTCATAAATGGTAAACCTTAATTTAACTTTCATTAAATCAACTAAAATATAAAAATAAATCAAAAACCTTTTAATTTTATAGAAATAAACCTTATTGCTGCTGCGGAACCCTTCAGTGGCGAGTCGAACTCGCACTTGGCCGGTTTTTATATAACCAACAATGCTTCAGCAATACATTTATTGTTTCCAAAATAAATAGCTTTGTTGGCCAGCAGGCGTAGTCACCATAGAAGCGTTTTTTTTTTTTACGGAAGAATAGACAAAGTGATAGTTGAACAAGACAAAGTGACAGTTAGACAATGGAAATCCGCCATTTTGTCGCTAAAATCTGTCAGTATGTCGATTCTTTCCCATGTCTATTGTTGTTATGCTAGCCCTTCAGATATCCTTCGGAATAAGCGAGTTAGGAGAATTTTCGTAGTGACCAAGTATGTGTGCAATACACAATAATTAAGGACTCTGTATTTATTATAACTCTGTGAAATGGATGCAGCAATCGGCATCTGGAGGATGATCAAGCGCAGGAAATAATTTTTCATCGATCATCTTTCTAGTCAAGACAATCGGGTGATCAGACTGCATTGTTTAAATCAAACTTGATTTTTTTTTTATTTGTTCCAAAATAGAAATCGAACCGACGATCTTGGTGGTTCTGAACCACGGAGACATTAGATCGTGATCAAATTGAGTAGCAGTCATTTTCTTAGTATATTAATGAGCAATTTGAAATCAATTGCAGATACGGTCATATAACCATCACCTACATACCGCGGCCATCGTCAAACGCTCGATATTCCCGCTCGATACAATGTCGTCATCAGCGTTTTATAGCTTCATCGACCCATGCCTTGAATAGTTTGCCCCTTTATTATTTACTTTCTGTTTGATTTCGAACGTAAGAAATCCATACTAATATTATAAATGCGAAAGTGTGTCTGTCTGTCTGACTGTCTGTCTGCCTGTTACCTCTTCACGTCCAAAACGCTGAACGGATTTTTCCGAAATTTGGTATGGAGATATATTTGAGTCCCGGGAAAGGACAAAGGATACTTTTGATCCCGGAAAAGAGTACGGTTCCCACGCAATAAACAAATTTTGGCGCAACGGAGTTGCCGGCATCATCTAGTATGTTTATACTTTTACTGACTTCCAAAAAGGAGGTACGCAATTTGTTGAGTTCTGGTTTTTGACTTTCTTTCTAATATAATATTTTTAAAAAAATCCTACTTTATCTTTTTGTAATTAAAATTTCGTACTGAAATAAAATGTATGGCACGCGAGTGTGTGCTCAGTACATAAGAGCATTCTCTTCCTTTGCCCTCGTGGGACAGATGACCGACACGACTAGCGAGAGATCAGGCGCAGTACTTTTGACATCCGACACATAGGTCATTTTCCTTATTAGACCATTGCATCGGATAATCAGCGTGCATTATCCTAACCAAACTTAGGAACAACGCGGTGGTGATAAAACAAATGATACGGTCGTAAGCCGAGTACAATAATGATGCATCTAGACACGCGGCAGCGTGTCAAGCCAAGTTCCAGCATAACTGAATGGCGAGCAGCACCGTGCGTAATATTATCTACATTACATCACAGTAGCTGTCACCTTCTCGCTAATGACAAGTGCATACTGCATGTGACTAACATTGTATCGAAACCGGATGTTTAATGTTTATAAATGTGTTATTTTGCTGATTATGAGTCAGTTTAAATTTAAATTCAGGATATAGCACTTTAAATTGGGTCTATTTTTATGCTAAATGCTGTTGAATTTATCTGTAGAGATAAATTCAACAGCATTTAGCATAAAATAACTGTAACATGGACATCACACCGAATCGCGAATTGCAATGTGAATAGATCCTAAAATGTAGAGATTCAGCAAAGTATACCAAAAAAATCAAAACATTTTATCAAGCTAAGTAGATTATACTTCATTGTTGTTTATTTCCCTTTTCATCTTTCAACAATGTCTCATTTATTAATGTAAAACAATAATTTGTTCACGTCTAATTCCTCTCCTTATCTGTCGCGTCTTGTTCCTGGTATTATTTTTGGTTGTTTTCTCTAAAAAATTCCACGGATCTTTAATGGAAGTCATATTTCTATTATGTGTTCGTTAGCGCGTATGTGCTAAGTGTTGTCGAGTGCGACTTTCGTTTTCTCAACAACACATTATTTAAGTTACACTCGTGGGTGGTTCTAAAAATCATCTATACCTAATATTAGGTATTTTCATCATCATCATCATCGTCGTGATTTTCAGCACGTTGCAAGATTCGATGCACAGACAAGTAAAATATGACATTAAGTATCTCTAACGAAATTTTGCCTACAATTTTGTTCGCGTTAAAGTTTGTTATATAGGTAAGTATCTGAAATTTCTACGTGATTTTATACGTGGGAGAGCCATGCTTCGGCACGAATGGGCCGGCTCGACCGGAGAAATACCGCGTTCTCACAGAAAACCGGCGTGAAACAGAGCTTGCGCTGTGTTTCGCCGAGTGAGTGAGTTTACCGGAGGCCCGATCCCCTACCCTATTCCCTTCCCTACCCTCCCCTATTCCCTTCCCTTCCCATCACTACCCTCTCCTATTACCCTATTCCCTCTAAAAAGGCTGGCAACGCACCTGTGGCTCTTCTGATGCTGCGGTTGTCCATGGGCGACGGAAGTTGCTTTCCATCAGGTGACCCGTTTGCTCGTTTGCGTCCTTATTTCATTTAAAAAAAAAATCTTCTGAGGACGAAGACAAATCGGTTGAGGTGTTTGAGCGTAAAAAGGACAAGCAAAATTTCGCATCTTCAAAGACTCGAAGGCCGAAGCTGTCTACATAAGTCATAAGTCGTAACATAAGGAAAAGATGAAAAAATAATGAACATTATAATATTAATAATAATTAATGGCTTTACATATTTTATCAACTGTCTAATTTGGACATTCTCCAAAATTAATTGATAGTGAAATTCTTTGTCTCGCGCGACCCCGTGTTAGGTAATGTTTTCGTCAGTTTTTAGAAACTAACCATATTTCATCTCAATAGCCGCACTAAATGGATATGTATGGTCATTGGTCATGTATGGAAAACAATTTGACGTTGTTTCCACTAAAGCTCGGAATTTACAAGATAATGAGACAAAGAACAGAGTTATATATGAGGGTTTCTGTAAAATGATCCTTATCTCTTCGGCATAAAGATCTTATCAGAGAAAATTCTGGTCAGGCTTTGCATACCTCTTGCAATTGTTTCTTACTTTGTTACTTTTACAGTCTTTGCGTATTATCTGTGATTTTACGCTTCAGCCTTCTGTGCAATAAACAATAAAATTACTTTGTAATGAATAAGTAGGAAGAAAGATAAGTAGGAGAAAAGGTGTCCTACAGGGTAATTAGCTAATACCGTACTTATTTACAAATTTTATTTTCACTTGATATAATGCAGTCTGATCATCTGATTTCCTGATTTAAAAAATCAATAAAAGTTCCCAAATAGAGACCAAAGATATAATCAACGCACATTGTTGCATCGAAAAAAGATAAATAAGATGTTATCGGTCATAGATTAAAATATAGAAGCGACATGAAATAAAATCTCTGTCGGGGGGAGAAAGTGCAGTGTCATAGGTCAAGAGAATTGCGTTATGACACTTCATGTTATGTCATCTTCAGTGTAGTTTCATTTGGATTAATATGTTAAAGAAAATTATATAATGGAATAATATTGTTGTCATTTTGACTAATGGCGCTACCAACAATATTATGTGTTGACCATTTGTGTTGAATAACTTGAAAATAAAAATAATATTGCCCCACTGTTAAGTGTTAACGTTATATTGACCACACACAAGGCTTAAAAGCAGTTTGATATTTTATATAACAGAAGAAATTTACTTATTATTCTTTTATTATCAAAAGCTAAATAATCCTCGACTGTAATGTTGTTCATTTAGTAATTAGCATATATTCTCCTCAAATTATTCCAATTCCCACGACCTTTTCGATACAAACGAAAGCTACATAGAGACGATTATCAAAACAAACCGTCAAACCGTCTTCCGTGGAGGAAGTCACGATGCTTCGGACACGAGTGCCATTGTGATATAATACAGATTCCCCTCGGCTCAGTTGAGTGAAATTCAGTTGCAATACATGCAGTCCGTGTAGGTATTAACTTGACATTTGATGCCTCTTATATACTACTACATTATATTTTTTTAATGATTGTGATCCAAAGTAATCCATACAAATAATTATCCATACAAATCTTATAAGAATATAACTTTAAATTGATATTTAATTAATTTCATAATGGAAAGGGAGGCAAAAGGTTCGACAACTTAGGCAATCCTCTTTATTAGTTCGATCTATTCGTATTTTCAAAGTATACGCCTAGCTAATAAAGTTGTTTTTTTTTTGTCAACAGTGCATAGCCCTGGCGCTGGTCGCGTCATCATACGCCGAGGCCCCGTCCGGCTACAACTACAACCGGCCGTCCGGCGGCTTCAGTAGCCACGGCAGCATCGGCGGTGGCGGTGGCGGCTACCGCGCCGTCTCCTCCGGCTACCAGACCTCCGAGGGCCAGAACGTCGACCCGCAGCTGCTGGACCAGATCCGCCAAATCCTCCTCAGAGAGGAGGCGTCCGGATCCGGCGGCCACGGCAGCCACGGAGGCGGCGCCCCGTCCTCGTCCTACGGAGTCCCCTCCTCGTCCTACGGCGTTCCCTCCTCGTCCTACGGCGTGCCCAACGCACGTGTTGTAGGCATCAACTTGGAAGGAGTCCGTCAGGCCATCCAGGTCGCTGAGTACGAGCAGGCGGGCGGCAGCGCCGGCGGCTACCCCTCCGGTCCCTCGTCGTCCTACGGCGCCCCCTCCTCGTCCTACGGCGCCCCCTACTAAGCCCCAGTCCAAATAGAACGCCCCGCGCGTTCGTTGTTATTCGGGCGTCGCGCTCCCATCTCCCCGACCCCCGAACGTTACTGGCTGGCGCACACGTACAATGTAGGTGGCGCCAGCCGCCACGACCACCGGGCCAACGCTGCGACTGTGCACGCTCTCGGGTTTCCCGCCGGCCGCCAGTCGTCTATTTGACAGCTGTCAGGCGTCCCGTTGACGTCGACAGCTGTCAAACGCGAAGTGGCTCGCCGCCGGGAACGAACCAATTGTTTTGTATAAAGTTTAACGTTAAGTGTAGCTTAATTTATATAATAAAGTAAGTTTATGTTTTTTTTACAAAAAAATAAATACATTTCGACACCGTTTTCCTTTGTTTTCTTTGCACATGAAAGGGCTCATTCACTATCCTGCATTTCAGTCCTGCTGCAGTCCGCCGTGCAGGCCTGCAACACCATTCACTATCCTGCGTGCAGTCCGTCGGCTTATGCAGGATAGTGAATGATGTTGCAGACCTGCACGGCGGACTGCAGCAGAACTGCAATGCAGGATAGTGAATGGGCCGTTTAAGACTCATAAGTGTAGGTAGAGCTAAACGAAACTGTATTATTACCGCTTCGACTACCTACCACATGATAGAATGTACCTTATACAAAACTACGATAATTATTACTGACACCTCAATTATTGTGGTCTAACCTCTAGATCCTAGAAGAAATGCTTCAGAGTGCAAAATTAGACTAAATATACTATTGAAAATCAACGGTTACCAATATTAGCACGATATAATTATATTCGAAACCGATTCAAATTCGACTTAGGTATTACACGCGCGCTGTCATACCCTTTGAATACGGAACCCAAAAACAATTGCTAACAGTTAATAATAGTTTTTCCTTTTGGGTACAGAACCTTACAAACTATTAACTGTTAAGTACAATATAGCACATATATGACTAGTCATTGTTTCCATTACCTTATAAGATTACCTCACAACAGAGTATTGGCGGATAACCTCAAGGGGTGATGAAATGATCATAGGTCACGTGGTAATTAACTTTCACTTCCTACACATTAATATTGTTATGATGATTAAAAAATAGTAAGATGTTGGTGATTGGAGAGGGTTCCGTATTTGCAAAAATAGACGGTTCCATATTTCCGTAAATAATTATTACATAATATCATAGTATAAGGAGGGGAAGTAAGTTATCTTCATACAAAGGCACCGCGCGGCTTTTATGTGTGCGCCATAGTATCAATGCGTCGCCGCACGCACACTTATTAAAATTTGGACCGTTTTCGGCCCATACCAGTCGGGGCTAACACTTTAACGCTGCACGCCTTCGTCGCGCCACGTCGCGCCAAACGAATCAAAAATGTCCGATCATAATCGCAGGAGTAATAAATATTGCTGTGTGTTAATTGTAAATCAGATATTAATTAAACACATAAAGCAAAGTTCGAATCATACAACAGATTTGTTTATAGTAGGTACCTATAAGAGACAGGCGTTAGTTTTTAATGTTGTTTTGAAGGGTATATTTATAATTTTATTTAGACATCGGATTATATGCACGATCCAAAAGCCGAAATATGCACGAAAATTGGCCTTTCTGTACGAAATTGTATGCACGAAAATTGGAGTTCTGAGCACATTGTTTTGGAACCTTTGCAGTATTTCTATATTTGAGTTACTTGCGGAGCTCTTGAGTTCTATGCCATAAGTCCAGATCGGCTTTATAATACTTTTGTACACAAGTAGTTTATTGGTCAAAGATAGCTGTGAGTTACGACCTATCAGCCACAGTAGGCCTTTAAATTTTATATTCGCTTCACTCTTCTTTGCTTTGATGTGCTTGGCCCATGTGAGTCGCTTATCCAGGTGCATACCAAGATACTTAACACAGTTGCTTTTTGGCAGCACTTCACCTCCTAAGTGCACTGGCGAGCATTCTTTCCGTCTCAAGGTGAAAGTTATGTGTATCGATTTTGTGGTACTTGATTTTATTCTGCATTTGTTCAGCCATTTATTTATTTTGTTAAGTTGAACTTGGAGTTTTTCAGAGGCCTTCTCTGGATCGCTATCACTAGCGAGGCAAGCCGTATCGTCTGCAAAGGTAGCTGTTTCCACTTCTTCAGTCTGGGGGAGATCTGCTGTGTACAGTGTGTATAGCATTGGTCCTACCACTGAGCCCTGGGGTACTGACGCTTGGATGTCATAATATAGTTCAGATATTTCTTCTTCATATTTCACTTGGAACTTTCTGTTGGTCAAGTACGATCTCATAATCATGTAATAAGAGTTGGGTAGCAGTGTTTTCAGCTTGTACAGCAATCCCTTGTGCCAGAACCTGTCGAAGGCTTGCTGGACATCCAGGAATACTGCAGAACAGTAATGTTTCTTTTCGAGCGACTGTCTGATTTTATGTACAACTCGATGCACTTGTTCTACGGTAGAATGTCCTGATCGAAATCCAAATTGGTGGTCGGGTACTAGTTTGTCTTTTTCAAGAAGAGGTTGAAGTCTGCTGAGATATAGCCTTTCGAACACCTTTGACGGGATCGGGAGGAGACTGATAGGTTGATGAACTTAGTTCTGTTGGAGGTGTAGGGAAAATGTTGGATTCTGAATATTGCGTTAATTAGCATTGTTAAATACACAATTGCTTTTTTCGGCAGCTTTTTGAGTATTTCGGCGGTAATTAGATCAAATCCTGGAGGCGTAATATTGTTTTGTAAACTTCCTTTGGTGTTACAAGTTTTAGTGGAGGGCTTAGTTGTTGGTCGCTCGCCAGGAATGCATCAATGTCATCAGATTCGTTTGGCTTAAACACCTGACTTAAATGGTGGGCAACTAGTTCGGCTTTTTCTTTAGTTCCGCGGATCCATGGACCATTTGGTGGATATAAAAAATTAAAAAAAAAAACTTATGATTTTATAGCTTTTTCTCCTTTTTCCCGCTTTTGAGTAAAGAGTCCTGGCCATTTAGTCGAAATGTTTTCGTTTTCGCTTCGTTATAGAATCGCCAATCAAAATGTATGGAATTGACATAAGACGAGTCGAACATCAACGTCATATTAACAAACGCTTATGTCACTTCCATACATTTTCATTGGCGATTCTATAACGAAGCGAAAACGAAAATATTTTGGCACACTCCCCTGGTTTTTCACTCAAAAAGTTCCAAAGTCCCGACTTGGCATAAAAAACAACTGGCAACGCTGCTAGAGACAGACATTAGTGGAAGGGGCTAGAAGAGGTACAGGCCTTTGCTAAATAGAGAAACTAACATTTTGTTTCATCAAATTTAAATGTTTTCTTATTACATATTATATAAATTCCGTAAAATAAAAATACTTAACAAGAGTATAGTAAAGACGGAAAAAACTCTTTAATTGCCTAAATGCTTAAAAATTTTGGATGATTTTGGACCATGACTATGATTGCCTGGAACATGATGCTGGCACTGTCAATCACAGCATACCATCGACAACTTGTACAAATGGTTAAAAATTTTGGGTGATTTGGACCATGACTCAGCGCGACATCGGCGAGTCAAAACACACTATTTCTGAATATCGAATATATATGCAAGTTCTTATCAGGCCATTTAGCTGAAACATTTTCGTTTTCGCTTCGTTATAGAATCGCCGATCAAAATGTATGAAATTGACATGAGTCGAGTCGAACGTCAACGTCATATTAACGAACGCTTATGTCAATTCCATACATTTTCATCGGCGATTCTATAACGAAGCGAAAACGAAAACATTTTGGCACACCCCCAGAACAATTTCTGAGCTTCTTATGACATTGGCCGCCTATATCTATTTATAGGAGAAGTCAAGTCGGGTCACCAAATACATTTTTATAGACCTCCGCTAACGACTTGTGGACCCCCAATTTTTTCCACGCAAGCGGGAAAAAAAATGTTCCCTTGTCGGGCTCCCGTGGACCCCTAGGAGTCCATCTGGACCACTTTGGGAATCAATGAACTAGATGATGCCCGCAACTCCGTTGTGCCAAAATTCGTTTATCGCGCGAGAATCGTACATTTTTCCGGAATAAAAAGTATCCTTTAAATGTCCTTTCCCGGGACTTAAACTATCTCCATACCAAATTTTAGCAAAATCGGTTCCGCGGTTCAGGGGTGAAGAGGTGATAGACAGACAGACGGACAGACAGGCAGACAGACAGACACACTTTCGCATTTATAATATTAGTAGGGACTTTTGTCCGAATAATGTAAAGCAAAGAAAGGGTAATGATCCAATCTTAATCGTCTCAATGGTGACACTGGTTATATTATTATTTTTAAAAGTTTGTATTTTTATGCAATTGGGCTAAAGTTTAAAAAAACTTTTTAAATTAGACTTACAAGATAATTAGACTTTTTAAATTAGTTATTGCTTGCTCGTTGAAATTTTTTTTTGAGAATGTAACATAATAAAGACGATAACGGGTCTTTGGCCCGAAGCGAAAATACTGTTCTTTTGTTTCTTTTGCTGAACATCGAGTCTCAAATCACACAGGAAAATATTATGCGATGGTATCAGATGATCAAAATTGATGTAGCGATTATGTTACATATTTTGTAACGTATACTTAAGGTCAGTGTACAATAAAATGAGACGTGACGAGGCATTTTTTTTATAGAATTTAGAAAACGAGCGAACAGGTCACATGATGGAAAGCATACTACCGTCGCCTCCACAGGCGACGGTAGTATGCTAGTATGCTAGCAACATCAGAGGAGTTGCAACTTGCAAGTGCGTTGGCCTTTTAGAGGGAATACACTCTCTTCTTGAGGGTGTTCAGGTTGTATTGGTCTGGAAATATTACTTGTAGCCTGTAGCAACATTTCGTTCCAGAGTTTGAGTTAAAGGCGTGACGCAGCGATGCACAGGAGGGATACAAAATTGAATTGTGCAGTAAACAAGTTGTTACATTTGCCTATGATGCTTGAAGCTACCCACGATGTATGAAGAACATTCTAGCTCACAGAATCCGATATTCCTACAGCCCCCTATCCTACAGTCTTACTATCGAAAGTAATTTTACCGCAAGGGCAATTTTATACTTAATTTGTATGACTATAAAGTCGTGAATACGCTGCGGCCAGAAGCTATCGGCTCGCTCGGAAAACATGCGAAAAAACGTAATTATAATCATTTAAAAAATAACTAGGAGCATTTAAGCAAAATGCTTCTATACGATTTTGAGTTGCAAAGGTGTATATCAATTAGACTAATTTTCTACAATACATCTATTTTCGTTTAAAAAAACTGCAAATTTCGTATTTTTAAGAGGTCATTTCGAAAATTAAATGTATCGTGGCAAAATACATTAATCGTGTTTCTAGTTCTTCTCAAACCTAGGTAAGGCTATGAAGATATGTATATCTCATTACCAGATTTGTAACATTTCTGAGGGTCCTATAGTATTACGTCAAAAAGGACAGTTTTTTCAATATCGCGCCTTAATTTACGATTCGGTATGAACAGTACCAGTTAAGTCCACTGTGGTGAAGGCCTTAATACAGTCACCTGTCAGTCAAAATATTGACTACTGCGATCATGTTACCAATAATATGACCTCATACGATTGATTTCATATCCAAGGCTACCCTATTTTCACAACCTTAACTTTGGTACTGAAGCACTTATTGCTAACTAGCATTAGCAACTACATAGATGACGCCCGCAACTCCGCTGCGCCAAAATTCACTTATCGCTCGAGAACCGTACATATTTCCGGGTAAAAAAGTATTCTATATCTTTTATTTTATTTTAAGATACTTGGAAAACTTACAGCTATTGTTACAATTAAATTATAAGACGGAATACATAATAAGGAGCCAATTAGAAGTTTTCACTGATAGTAATATTTACAAGATATTGACTTAAATATGAACACCTATTACTACTACAAAAAAAATTTAAATTTTAATGTCAGTTATTTTAAACAAGAATATCAGTAAAATATACATTTTTTTTTTGCCGGGACTCAAAGTATCTTTGTACCAAATTTCGTAAAAATCGGTTTAGCGGTTGGGGCGTGAAGAGGTAACAGACAGACAGACACACTTTCGCATTTATAATATTAGTGTGGATAAAATTACTAAGCTTTTTGTTTCACAGCAGAATAAGAGGCTCATTAACATATTAAGTTACTTAATCCACGTTTGATTACCTTTCACTCAGATCGGCACGACGCACGACATAATATTTTTTGGCCTTTAGAGGGATAAGCAGGGCCCCCGGCCTCGCTACCATATGTGCAATGTGTGCAATGCACACGCGCGCCATCCTCTAGGGGCGCCAAATCGCCATCTTTAGGGGCGCCAAAACCAAGGACCCAAAAATTTGGCCTAAAGGGGCGCCAAAATCCTTTTCTTGCACACAGGCGCCAGTAACCCTTACGGGGGCCCTGGGGATAAGCCTAGCCTTTCTAGAGCATTTTATATGTCTTATGACCATAATCAACTTAATTTAAGTAGAGCTTTTAGATATCCTGTCGTATTGTATGTACAGAAGACATCCAGCATCCAGCACAGACTAGGCCGCTAATGTAAGTTTTTGCTGCGATGTGAAAGATCGCAAGCTCCCGTAATTGTTGTGGGGCCCCTAAACTAGCGAGTATTGGATATAGGATATTGGATAGTAAAATTTATTATGGATGTACTTCAGTCAGTGCCGTAAATAGCCTTTTTTGCGCCCTGTGCGAGCTTCTATAACTGCGCCCTGTGCGAGCTTCTATAACTGCGCCCTGTGCGAGCTTCTATAACTGCGCCCTGTGCGAGCTTCTATAACTGCGCCCTGTGCGAGCTTCTATAACTGCGCCCTGTGCGAGCTTCTATAACTGCGCCCTGTGCGAGCTTCTATAACTGCGCCCTGTGCGAGCTTCTATAACTGCGCCCTGTGCGAGCTTCTATAACTGCGCCCTGTGCGAGCTTCTATAACTGCGCCCTGTGCGAGTTTCTACAACTACGCCCTGTGCGAGCTTCTATAACAACAACCTTGGTTTTTTTTAGATATTATAGGTACCAAGAGCAATGCTCTGTTTAGGCCTGTTTTCTTCCCTTAAAGGGTGATAAAACAAAACTTGGTGTCAGTATACCAATTACAATAATTATAGTCTACCAATCTCCTAGTGCTCCAATTATAATTGGAGCACTAGGAGATTGGTAGAACTTATCGGGAGAAAACAGAAAAAAATATAGTCCAGCCTGATCTGGTCATTCTTGCGCCCCCGCAGAGTCTACGCCCTGTGCCTGGGCACCGGTGGCACTGCCCTATTTACGGCACTGACTTCAGTCTACCCAATCATAAATTATATTGTTACGGATACGGGCAGTTGTTTATCTGCGCGCGACAGTTGCGCGTACCTTCTAGAAAAGTCCAACCCTTGTTTATGTGAATTGCGTGTTTACGTAAACAATCCAGAATAGAACGCTCCAGAAGGCGACGCGAGCCATATAAAAGGTAAACAAGCCGGCAGTCAGTTCAGTTTGATACAAGCGATTATCAAGGCGACTTCAAAGTGAGAACAAGTGATCAATAGTGAGTGACAGTGATAGTGCTTAGTGTTTGGACTTAGTGCTTAGTGTTTGGACTTAGTGATTTGTGTGAGCTAGTGTTTATGAATAAAGTCTTCAAGAGAGTCACCAGGTCTTTCTCTCCGAATCCAACGAACCCTAGCACGTAACAATATGTTATAACTTATATTTTATTATAATGCCTCATAAAAAATATTTACCTTGGTAAAACACCTATAATATTGTCATTTTTCTAGAACTTATTATATTAGTGTTCAAACTTTAGCAACTAGTATCTGCTAAAGTTTATCAGTTAAATGTACTTAGGTAGAGCTGCCAGCTAAAAACTGATTGACTGATGAACCCATAAAATTCTCTACATAGAGTCTAGGGCGACAATGTTTCAAAAGGTTTCAGGGTATGATATCGTTTCTCATACATTGAATTTCCGTAGAAAAACGCAGATTGTTGAAAGCTTTAGCAAAATTAGTAAGAGATCAACTACGATAACATGGCGCGCCCCTCCAAAATTCAAAACGTTTGAAGTGCGTTGTCTTGCGCGGTAGGGTAGTTATGATTAGTTGACTAACAAATCTTGGTAATAAGTGACATTAACAGAAATAATACGTGTACTGTGATTGGTTGAATATTTACTACATAAAAACTCTTTCATAAGGATGTGACTACACACATTGAAACAGTCATTTGGAGGGGCGCGCCATGTTATCGTAGTTGATCTCTAACTGTGGAGTAAAACACGACTCAGCTACGTTATCGTAATGTTTTGAATCATTTTTGTGGGAAGTCTCGAATCCCGATCGTTATTTTCTCTTCCCGTTCGTTTCGTGGCGCCACGCGACGGACAGTCGGCCGGATCATAATGATATACAATCACACGAATAATCGTTTACATCTAACACAATACGGTTACATAAACTTGCGTCACACTAATGCCCGACTTCTGACATTTGCTGTGAACCAGTAACAGATGGGGAATAGCCGACATAAAGAGGGAGAAGATAATGCCATTGACTTCGGTCGCGGTGGCTGGTTTCTTGAAACCGCTAGCTGCGCGAAGGGAACTTTACAGTGGTAATGTGTGTGCATTGCACAAAGTTCCACGCTCTTTGTTTTCTCTTGTAGCGCAATTGGATGGATGAGTCCAGAGCCGATACGACTGCAGGATCAATCGCGGGAAAAACTGCTTACATGCCCATCTGATGTATATATGGATCGCAGACATTTTGGTGATCAGCCTACCTGATACCTGGCCATGATATTATCTTGTTACCTACAACACTTTTTTCAAGACCCAAGATCCTCGCTCTAAACCACGTCTGGAGGGCTTTAAAGAGTGAGTTTCACTTCATAATCAATGTACTTCATCATATTTTGAAAAATCTGAAAATAAATTTTTCAGACTTTTCAAATGATATTCCTCTGTTTCTTAACTTGAAAAACGATTCACACATGACTTGTGTGTGTGTATGTGAGTTGCCGATGGCGAAATGGCGGTAATTACTGCGCCAGAGCAGAGGTGATTTAATTGCATTATGACATCAATCCTCAGGTCATCAGTGCTAGTTGGCAATTGCTAATCTTTTCTCAAAATATCGTGCCTTCTTTTTTGTAAATTCGAAGAATGGAGATAGCTTCAAGCCAAATAAAAAATTTGACCAGTTTGGCGCAAGTGGACCAAGAATCAAGGTAATCTTTTAATGTTAGAAAAAAGCGGACATAATCGTATACTCAAAGGTATATGCCTATTATTATTTCACAGTATAAGTATAATAATTGAACCAAAACATATAAAACTCATTATACGCCTTCAGAATAAAAGGAGCAACATTTTGTAATCTTGCTATCCGTTGCTTGTTATATTTTGCAGGCACATTTTAATACACCAGTCGACGAGTCTGTTATTTGATAAGTTGATAAAATCATCGTAATAAGGTTAAAATGGCAAAAATTAAACCAAAAACTTAACACAAAATATTTTATTTATTTACCTAACTTATTGGCACTTAGTGAGCGATTCATTATTTACAGCATTTAAAATTATTAAACTTCACCTTAAATGTATAAAAAGCTTTGTCATAAAATACAGCCATTCACGATTGTTCATTTTAAAATAAATTTACACTTAACATCTACTGGAATACAACATCTTTAAACGGGTAACACATTTTGTACTCCCGTAATTGAAGAAACAGGAATTTAGAATAAATTGTCATATTAGGATGTACCATCATAGAAATTGATTCACGGGCAGATGGCACAACAAAGTACTTACCTAAAATTAGGTCGGACTATCATGTAACTACATACTATGTTAGTCGTGATCTGTTTCGTAGATTTAATATAATCTGACTCAAAATTGGTCAAATTCTGACTAAATCGTGTGGGTCACCCATCTAACTATAAACCAATTTCATCGATAGTACAATTTTTACAACATTATAATACTGCTTTTGTAGTGTAGTGCAGCATACCACTGGGACGGAGACCGAAAATTATGTATTAGCATACGAGGAAAAACCCAAAAAAATGTCCCTTGATAACTATAATTTAAATTTGTCTAGACTTAAAAAATATTTTGAAACTTTTACTAACTAGGTAATAGTTGACTAACTCGAAGACACGAAAGGGGAAAAATAGACTAGGGTTTAAACTCTTACTACCCCTTAAAATCCACGGGAATTTGAACTCCTAAAAACATTGTTGTAAAACTTCATGTATCAATAATTAAATAATTTTGTTTACAATATTATTTTATTGATATTAGATTCGCCTATTTATTTTTGCTATAAAATAGAGCTAAGTTTTTTTGTAAAATTTCTGTACTTTACTAGTGTTGTCAAGCTCTATCGACATTTATTCGATTAGACACACGGCACACCATAAAACTACAATAATAATTGTTCTAGGTATATTACTTTTTAGGCACAATCATTTGCTCAAAATGTTCATTTACATTTTGTCTATAAAACTGAGACTGCAAAATTAGGTACTTACAGTAATTATAATTTACAAAAATTCTTATAACATGTGTCACAAACTTTACTTATATGATAAAAAATGACGCGACATTATCAATACGACAGAATTATATAAATAAATACGTTTTGGCACCCATGAAAATTCTATGAAACATAATACAAATAAGCAGACACATTTCATAAGCAATATTTAAAGAAAATATATAATATCACCTATCTTATAATTAGCCACAGTCCATTTCTTAGGAACAATAATTATTGAAATATTTATAAATGCTTTCAAAAATATAATATTTACATTAAAATAGTATAGATATGGCAGATTACATAAAATATATAGTATTCTGTAGATAGTAATCCTTAAAAAAAATTATTGTTCTTCTGTAAATAAAAACTTTATAAAATAATATTATGAAAAGTTCGCAACAATTATAAAAATGTCATGTAATGCAATCTACATTATTAATATCATTTAATTTGTTACAACTTACTTACTACGTATAGTACTGGTTTGACAGTGCTATAAAACAATGCAATATCTTTCAATTTGAATCGATACATGAAAGGCCCATCACTATTGATAATAAAACTATTGCTAGTCAACTTTTCGAGCCAAGGGGAATAATTTTTAGCCCTACGCGGCTATTTAATTAAGAGGTAATAGTTTACACAAGATAGGTACAAAATATTAGGAAAAGAAGAAATAAAGTAACGAACTTTCATCGCATCTTATAAACTTACGTAATTGCATTGTTTCCGCACAGAACAAAATTATAACAACCCTAATCTAAATTATAACAACCCTAATCTAAACCCTGTACTAGCTAGCACCCTTCTCGGGCCACAACACATCAGGATGGTTCAGCATGTAATAGTTCATGTGTCTCTGGCTGCCGTACGTCGACGCCTTAGTGCCCAGACACATCTGGAACTGACTCTTCTCCAAGTTCTTATCACAGTCCACCGAGTGGAAAACATGCACTAGAGTCTCGTCCGCTATTCTATACACCGTTAAGTTCGATTTGATGAGCGTCTCGAACATCTGCACGTCTTCGTAACCCCACCCCTTGATGCTCAAATCGAAGCCGCCCACCCTCAAAAAGTCACACTTAAATATACCCATGATACCGAAACCGTACACTCGGAAGTAACCGTAATCGTCCTTTATTTCTTTACTGTATTTAAGATTAACTAGCTCCCTATCCGTTTTCGCCATATCACTATCTACATATTTGCCTAGATTAGTATCCGTCACTAGGGGTTCGAACTTGAATTTGTTGAAGTCACCCCCGAAGACTACTTCGGGATTGTACTCACTGAACACTATGGGGAAGTAAACTTGGTTGTATTTCACTGTATTGATCCTTATTCTTCTCAGCGTATTGTGGTTGAACATGATGTCGACGTCGATGAAGAAGACTAGATCGTCGTCTGCGCAGAATTTAAGCCCCTCTGTCAGCGCAGCACCTCGGGAAAACACTGTCGAGCCCTTCTCAATAACGATGATTCCTTTTCCGTAAATTCCTTTGTAGTGCTCAATGAGAGCTTCGCTGTTCTTATAATCTAGTGGATTCTTGCTATCTATGTATAGTACGACTATCAGAGTGACCGCTTCGTCGCTCTTCAGGACTACGTCCTCGTAATTCTTCATGAAGCGGGTGAATATCTGATGTCGTCCCATCAGCGGCAGCATGAAATGTATCCGCCTATCGTATATGGGGTACTCGTAGTCGTTGTCGCTCCATTTCAAGACGTTTGGGAGGTTTTCGTGTATCTTCATTAGACTATTCTCCAGCGCCTCCTTCATGTTCAGTCGCCCGAAGTCCAGGAAAGTGTTCTGTTGCTGGTTGGACTCGTCGAAATCTTCGAAGTCGTTTTGATAGTTGACCCCTTTGGCGTTGAGCTGCTCGGTGATGTCTGGATCCTCCGTCGGTGGCGGCTCCCCCATTGGGATTTCACGAATCTCGGTGGCTGAAAAATTTAAGCCATTATTAACACTTAGCTCGTGTTTGTATAATATTTATGTTATTGTTATGTATAATATGTTAATATTAATTAATGCTGTAAAGTATAAATAAGTAAAATTGTACTTTGTGACCTATACAGTATTCATATTGTTTTGATACTATTACTTTATAGTCGTCATTTGTAAATTGTTTTGCCTTATCTACTTAATAATATATCTAGTTCTTATCTTTGCGTGGTATAGGCATGTCAGAAGTTTTGAAACGTCCGTTTGAGTCCGTCGCTGAGTTTCGAAAGGAGTAAAAGCAAGACGAAAAGTGTGGTGCACACACACTCATAGTATGTTTTCAATAATACCTCCAGCGTGTGGCTTGGCTTACAGCTCCCAATAAAATTACTATCACCGATCTCTCACCACTCACCAGTAAAACTCTGCTGCAGGTACGCGTGCCGCCTCACCGCGGCCGTCATCTTGCGTCCTCTGTACCGGCGGTACTTCAGCAGCAGGTCGAGCACGTGGTCGGCGCCGTGCAGCGGCTGCAGTCGCGTGTACCCGTACAGCAGCTCGTTGAAGTCGATCACGCGCCCACGCTGACGAGACGGCGCGTTTATTATCTCCATCACCTAAAAAATTTGAAGGCAAAAATGTATGGAATTAATGTTTTCGGTATTGTGTCACTGGTAGACCTGCCACCGATTCGGGATTAAACCGGGCGAGAACAGGTGTAAAGAACCCATCAGAAAAAAGGCGGAAACTTCTAGAGAGAAGTTTTCTCAAATATGGTTTGTAGACTGTAGTCCCAAAACAAAAAGGCGTTGTGAGTATCACAGCATGAAGTTTCAAAGCATTTTATTTCCAGGCATTTGAAACGTAGGTTGCCATCAGCTTTCGCCTTAACCCATCAATCCCAAAGCGGCAGCCGGCTGCCGCATAACAATTGAAAATCTATTGTGTCTGCGACACCCACGATGGGGGTGATAAAATGGTCAATCATAATAAATCATATACTTAATATGAGAAGAAGGCTTAGAGTAATTTTACAAGATGTTCCCATGTCTCTTACCCATCTCTTACCTCTCTAATGACATCATCAAGGGCTTCCTTCAGTGGAGTCTCGATTCTTCTCTTGGGGTTGGAGTGAGTGACGGAGTATATGGATTTGCTGATGAAATCAAAAGGAATGATATCCTCGATGGTGTCCGCTTTGTAACGGTTGAAGTCTATTGGAGCTCCTGAAATTGGAAAATGGAATGTTTGAAAATTGAAAGTTTTATTAATTCTCATTTAGGGAAGCATAAAAGTTGTAATATCCACACAGTTGCCTTAAAACTAATGCAAAATATCACTATGTGATAAGGCTCTAAACTTCTAAAGTCTAAATTCTGTTCAAATCAACTAACAACAAAAGAACTCATTTCGTATGCACCTCGCCAGTAATCAGGGAACGCGCATCCTTCACTTCCTGATCTCGGTTGTAAAGAATATCGACTATGTTTGTCTAAATGTCTCTTTAAATATGTTAAATTAAACATATTAATTTCATTATTTTACCACATCTATTGTTACCACAACAACAGCAAACCCAATAATCAGACCTATAGTTTAAAAATTGAAAGTTTTAAACTGTCTCAAGTACGAAAATCATCTTGCTTATCTTCAACTTCAACAACAATGGAACACGCTTACGTACATAACATAGGCACTGCCGACATCATTAATTCATTACATTACCATTCCTGGCCCACCGAGACCTATTCTTTATGGCTTTTTTATAGAATCGCCGATCAAAATGTATGGAATTGACGTTCGCGTTCGTTATGTATAAAGTTGTTATTCGACTCGTATATATGAATTCCGTACATTTTAGGCCTATACATATAGGCCTCACTATCGCCAGTTAGCTATCATCACCATATCAAGTCATCTCACCTAAAATCCTATTGTTCCCCAGGTACCCTGGCTGGCCCATCTTGACGGGGAACAGGGAGACGTTGCCGGGCAGCACGTAGCTGGTGGCGTCATCTCCCTGGACGCCCAGCTCGTGTAGCGAGGAGGCGATGTCGCGATGCAGGTCTAGAGATTTCTCGCGGATGTCCAGGATGCGAAGGTTCTGGAATAGTAAGATGGTGGTGATTAGGACTGGTGTGAAAATGACTTGTTAATAGAGATTTTTCGAAAGTTTGGATTATATTAATTTGTAAAGCAGTCTTACAATAGCGTATTTAAGTGTTTCTTATTTTAGAATTTGGTCAGGATAATGCTAGCTTAAGCAAAAAAAACCGGCCAAGTGCGAGTTGGACTCGCCCATGAAGGGTTCCGCAGCAGCAATAAGAATTATTTCTATGAAATTATAAGGTTTTTGATTTATTTTAATATTTCATTTTTGATATAATGAAAGTTAAATTAAGGTTTATCATTTATGACGTATAAAAAAAACTACTGGCTAGATCTCGTTCGAACCAATTTTCGTTGGTAGTTTTTATAGTAATGTACATCATATATTTTTTTAGAATTATCATGCCCCTACTTTAGAAGTTAGAGGGGGGGGGGACACACACATTTTGCCACTTTGGAAGAGTCTCTCTCGCAAACTATTCAGGTTAGAAAAAAATGATTTTAGAAACCTCAATATGATTTTTGAAGACCTATCCATAGATACACCACACGCATAGGCCAGATGAAAAAAAAATAATTTTTGTTTCAGTTGTATCTATGGGGACCCCTAAAATTTTTAATAATTTTTCCATTTTTGTATCAAAATCTTAATGCGGTTCACAGACTACATCTACTTACTAAGTTTCAATAGTATAGCTCTTACAGTTTCGGAGAAAAGTGACTGTGACATACGGACGGACAGACAGACAGACAGACAGACAGACATGACGAATCTATAAGGGTTCCGTTTTTTGCCATTTTGGCTACGGAACCCTAAAAAGATGGCCCACGAAATATGCGTCGAGTAGACGCATAAAAGTCAGCCCTTCAACAGTTTTCTAGCTAAAAGTGTTGGTCCTCGTTTTCGTGGTATTAGTCATATTGGTTTATACTTTATTGTAGCCAAGTTTTAAAGGAGGCACAAAAACTACGTAATAAACGTAGCGTAGGACGATTGAAGTCGGTGGAAAGGACTTGTTATTATTTTTGTTTATGATGTTGTCATCAATCAAATCGAGGCTTCTAAAGAACATTAACCGAGTGCTAATTCAGAGTTTCGGCAAGATTAAGTACCTACTAGAATAGATATAGCAAGTACTTGACCGATAAGGCTGTAGAGTGTAGTGGGTCGTTCAGTTCGACTTGTTGGTTCTAGCTGCACTATCTTTGTTTGCTTTGCAGATTATATCGGTGTTCCTAATAGCTACTGCCTTGAAGATTACCTAAGATTTACTACAATAATTTATCCTAATTTTATAACAAACGTGAAGCAGTATAACAACATTTAGTTAGGAGTAAATATATAAAAAATTTAAGAGTTTGTGCAGATGCGTGGACTAATTTGGCATAAATAGACTACGTTTTTGCTATAAAAAGTACAATGTTTTCTCTGGATACTGTAGATATCATTATAATAATAATAATATATCATTAATCAAAATATGGTAATAAATCTACAGAAAAAACCTTCAACAGCAACAACTTTTAGAAATAGATGATAATATAATGAATTTGTACCTATGTCACGAAGGGTTTGTACAGTCTCCAGGACTCTGCAAGCAGAACCAATTTAAAAGATTTTGAAGTAATTTTATTAGTTCTGCTAAATAGTATTTCTTGCCTCGTATCCGTATCTTAGTTAATATACAAGTTAGTTACAAGTTGGTTTTCTTTCCTTAATAATGTCTATAATTAAAACGCCTTACGCGTATAACGTGCAGTGTTAGTTTGTATAGCATAATATTATGTTAACGCAATGTTTTAATATTCAATAACATATTGTATTCAATCATTAGATTCAACATCATGATTTAAGATCTTATTAGGTACTAGATCGTCAAAACCAGAGGTTCCCATACTTTTTTTTCTCATAGACCACTTTAAGCATTTTGCGGATTCAGTAGACCCCCCGCAGCTACCCCTTGTTTAACACAAAAATTACCACACTTTTACTTATGTTGTTCTATCGTAGTAGAATCAATTCAACATCAAAACTGACCATGATTATTATTTTAAAAACAATCGCTAATCAAAATAATATAAATTTCTACAATGGTAACCTGACATAAAAGAGTTTAGTTAGGTATGTACAACCACAAATCTCTTCGCTCTGTAATATTTAATCTGCTAATATAATATTGTCTGCCTATATTCATCAAGTTGGGTCACCTATTTTTTATAGACCCCCGTTAACGACTCGTTTACCCCCATTTTTCTTTCACGCAAGCATAGACCCCTGTAGGGTGGGGTCCATCTGGACCACTTTGGGAATCAAATATCAATGGTCTAAACTCTAAGCTCTAAAGGCTAAACACGTATTTAAAAAATAAATCCGTGATATTAATTTCAACATCTCTATTGTATTAGGTTAAGCCTGGAATTTAATATAAGTTGTAAGTTGGAAATAAATAAATAAATCTTCACTATCATCAATATCATCACCATCCACCATTATTTCCGGACCAATACGAGCTGCAAACCTTCATAAAGAGAGCGTATTCCCTATTATAAGGCCGGCAGCGCGCCTGCAGCTCTTCTAATATTTCGAGTGTCCATGATCGACGATAGTTGCTGTCTATCAGGCAGCTTTCCATAACGCTTACGTTGTCTAGTGGTAGAGAGCGCGGCTCTTGACTCGGAGGTCGTGGGTTCGATCCCCGTGTTGGAAACATGCTATTTCCAAGCTTGGTTAGGACAATGCATGCTGATCACCTGATTGTCTAACAAGTTAAAGATGATCCATGCGTCGGATGGGCATGTAAAAAGTCGGTCCTGCGCCTGATCTCTCGCCGGTTGTGTCGGTCTTCCGTCCCACTGGGTTAAGAGTAAAGGAATGGAGAGAGCTCTTGTGTACTGCGCACACACTTAGACACTATAAAATTACTCCTGCGTAGCTGGCCTGGTTTCAATGAAACCGGCCACCGTCACCGAAACCAGTGTGGGAGCTAAAAATTTCCATCAGGTTACCCGTTTGCTCGTTTATCATCCTCACCTTGAAATACGTATGCAGGCGGTACATCTGGCGGTGGTCCTTGACGGGATGTAGGGTGATGGCTCTGTGCACTTCCCGCCGCTTCAGCCGGCCCGTGTACGCCGCGCCACCGCTGCTGTTGTGGTGGAGGATGGTCTGCATCTGGAATGAATAAATGAGAGTTAAAGGTGCTCCTGTAATACAAATACAACGTGTGGTATTGGTATGCCAGTTCTATACCTATATCAACGAACTTGATTACTAATAAGTTTAATAAATCTATTATTAACATCATAGATTTTGTCGTGTAATTTAAAAACTATAAATACATTATAATAAAATCTAAGTTAAAATAAAATTAAGTAATAAATAAACAAAATTAACTAATACAATAAATACTAAATTATAATAAAAACTAGTATAATAATGAGTAAACAGATTAAATATAAAAAAGTTTGTCATCCAGACTGCTGCCTTTAGGGAGAGTGCCTAGAATACTAGCGACATTGCCCCGCTGTAAAGCCAGGCTTAATCGCTGGCCAAAATACGCTCCAGCCCTCTGGTCACCTGTGCGTTCTATGAGGCGGGATGATATCACATTAAAAAACTTTTTCATATCATTCCCCCATGGGCCTACAAACACAAGCGGCAAAAATATGTAGTCACGGCATAAAGACACATATTTTCACCGCTTACACGTTTGCGCTTCGGACGCCGCCGCACCAGCCGTCACTAATGTTCCTTGTAAGTAGGAGGCCGCCAGTGTGTCAACACATGTTGCGTCCCACACCAAGCACCTCCCACCTTTCCATGGAACTAATGTAAAACCGTCGGGTCTCTTGCCATCATCACGAGCAATACCATTCGGCTCTAAGATAGCCGGAACGTTGATGGAGACAAGAGCCCGACGCACAACATCATTCAACGCTGCGTGGCGCGATAGATGACCAGCGCTCCGCTGGCAAGAAAGCCCATGGTGACCCAGACGATCTACCAATGATCCACAAGGGCAGTAGTGTGGATGGTTTGTTGGCAAACCTAGTCGCAGACTGATGGCAAGGGAGAAGGTGGTATTGTCCAGCAGCGTGCCTAAATTTAGGGATGAAAGTGCTTGGAGCCAGAGTCCAGATTCCCAAGTTGCAGTAGCAAGAAGGCGGGCTCGCTCAGCCGCGTCGGAACTAGTATTAACTAGCTTATCAAATACAACACGGCAAAGCGGCTCATCCCAAAGACGCTGCAAGCATATGTTGGCTGGAACGGCCCCATTGGCACTAGCTACTTTCCAGGCCTCTAAGGCTTCATTATAATAAGGAAAATCAAAATTGCCAAGAGAAGGGGTAAGAATTTGGCGAATCAATTGTAATTTGGACTGGTGCTATTTACTGAGGAAAGAAAGGCTGGAAGAGCAACATCTGACACTTTTCTGATGCCGATGCCCCCGAAGCGGATAGGAAGTGATGCTTGGCACCACGCCCTATCTGTAAGTGAACAATTAAAAATATGGGTCGAAATTTTATGGATGGCTGCGTCGAAAGAGGCCAAAATATCGGTAAATTTCCAGACTGGAGAACACCTTAAAAAGTAGGCAAATTTTGGAACAAACAAACAAAATTTGATTATTTGAAATTCATATTAATTTTACATAATTTTTTTCTAAACGATCACTAGAATTTTGAAATTTCAACATTTGTTCCTCGAGGAAAAGTGAAATTGACTCCTCCAAAATAGGAGCTCCTAAAAGACGCAGTGTATACTTGTCTATTAATTTAATACTGGGGGCCAAACTATTGAAATTATTAACCACAGCGGCTTGAGACTGAGTCGAAAATTTGTCACAAAAAAAAGCTCGCATTTGGAAAAATTAATCTTTAAACCAATTTTCTCCAATTCGCTTATTAGACACTTTAGGTCATTCCAAACCGTGGTAGGGTGGCCAGTAATGGTCCCATCGTCAAGATACCAAATATTTAATTTTGAGGTAAGGGTCGAAATTATTGGATGAATGGCCAAACTAAAAATAGCCGGCCTGAGGGGATCTCCTTGCTGACAGCCAACAAACGAGTCGATCAAATGGCCCATATAAACGAGTTGAGTAGGCGTATTATAACATTGCCATATAAAGGGATAAATATCGGGTACCTTGTCTAAGCACTAATTAAGCAGGGTACGGCGGTCGACCGAATTAAATGCATTCTTGATATCAACTTTGAGAACTACAGCATCGTCACAGTTTTGTATGAACCCCCTGAGGCTGTGGACAGCAGCTTCACAACCGCCTTTACAACTGAAACCTAATTGAATCGGTTTGAATTCTATAATTAATTTGGGATATATACTTTTGTAGCAGATTTTGGCAACTATTCTACGAAAAGTGCTACCCACAGCAATTGGGCGAATTCCTCCATCTTTTTTCTTTAGAGCACAGAGATTAGCTCCGTAGAGTATATTTAAAACTTCCCGAGTTCACTTGCCCCGAAAGCATTAGGTTTACGAGATCTGTCAGGTCGCTCAGAAGTGTTTTACCAGCATCCACAGTGGAACTACAGATTAGATCTTTGAAATGTTGCGGAGAAAAACCGTCCAAGCCACCTGCCGAACCGTTCCTGAATAACATTATGGCTGACAATACCATTTTGCTTTCCGCAACTATACCAGGACCAGTCGGTGTAGGTAGATTAGGAGCTAGAGAGGTAGACGGATGTTTTTCTTTTAAGGCAGTCAAGGTGTCTGGCGAATTTGTAGCCCGCATCCGATGAAAATAGGAGATTGGACGCGCCTTTTATGTCTCCGTCACAGATTTTCGCTTCTATGATTTTGTTGACACATAATGGATCTTGTCGTTTATATGTATTGCTCCGCTGAAAATCACTAGAGGAACAAATGTTAAAACTTTTTTCGACGCAGTTTTGTTTTATACTTTTCGTAAGAGAATATGTTTTAGAATGAAAATTTGCGTGGAAAATTTCGTATGTGAAGACAAAAAGATTTTTCCATGCGTCTTTAGAATTTTCTTTAGTAACCCGTTTTAATACTTCGGAAAGTTTTAGGGCGACGCTCACACGGGCGCCTTTTGGGATTCTTTTTACAACAGGGGTGGATGATTTTAAGCGATAAAGGAGAGAACACAGATCCTCGGCGTGCAATGACTGACCTGTATGCGAGAAAGGGGGAGCAACGTACAGCTATTTGACGACTGGTTATGGCATTTACTTACATGTATGCTTAGTCCTCTCGAACCCTTAAAAAATTTTGGTTGCGGACAGAGCAAACATTGCGCCTGATTAGAATCATTTTGACTGGGAAACACGCTCCCAGAGGAAGAGCTAGCAGACTGCGACATAGAGACTAAATTATTGTAATTACTTAATAAATAAAAAATATAAAAGTAAAAACAATTCGAAGCACAATAATAATAATGGTAAATATCTTAAATAAGTAGCATAAAGACTATAAATAATAACGTGGTTTAGCTACACTTAAAATAAATACAACGTATGAAACGCATTGGACAAGTTGCAATTCTATGTTGGACACAGTATAACACTCAATGGTAATGTCACTGCCGCTGCCGGTTCCGGTACCGTAGCGGTATATCCTCTGCCAAAACGTCTCGTGGCTCGGGGACTACATCTTCTTTTTTTATTATTTGATTGGAATATCTATATTGAAAAAGTGTGAAAACTCTGCGCCGTCTTTCGAACTATCTTGCCGTAAGGTGTGAGTTGTGACCGTGTGGAACAGTAAACTGCTTCTTCGGAATATTTTTAGATATTTTTTTTTTCAAATACTTTATTCACTTTTATTACAATTGGTTTACAGTATACATTAATACGCCAAACTGAACTAGCAGTTTGTAGGCGTTCCGCTCGAACACAAACTTTCATGCAATTGCAATACAATGATAATTACACAAAAAATAATGGGTACTAACAATTACGAACTAACTAAAAAGTGTCATATTTGTGTGTGTATGTGTGTGTGTGTGTGTGTATGTGTGTGTGCGTCGGTGTGTTTGTGTGTGATAATGAGTATGAGACAACATTTTTTTTAATTATTTTTTTTAGTATATCCAAGCATTTCTTTTAGTTTTTGTTTTAATTTCTTTTTACACTTAATTTTCTTTTCCTCTCTTAATAGCTTAAACTTATTACATAACTTAGGCACTATATACTTCCTAGTTCTTTCCCCATAATAACTTATTTTATTTGTTATTACTTATATTTGTTCTAATTTTCCTTTTTTTGACTCTCTTACACTCTATTTATGTAATATCTTTATTTTAAATTTATCACTATAATATGTTTCTATCTCTATACTTCAGTCGGAATTTCCAGGAATTGCTATTGTATTCTATTGTTGTCGCGATCACCGGTGCTCACGCTGGGCCTGAAGGATTAAATATTTAACTTTTTCACTTACTGGTATAATTTCACATTCCTCGAATAGTTTACAATAGTCATCTTTATATTTATTTTTTGTTCTTTTATCTACCATTATTTTTAAAAACCTTATTTGTATATTTTTAATTTGTTCTATGTATGTTTTAAACGCTAACCCATAGCAATTTAGTCCATAATTGATGACAGACTCCACCAGAGCATAGTAAACCATTAGCAGAGTACGTTTTAAAAGATAAAATCTACTGAGTACTGATCTCAATCTGTTACATACTAATTCAATGTGCGGCTTCCAAGTAAAGTTATTATCTATAATCAGACCCAAATATTTTATATTATTTACCACTTCCAATTCGTTACAATGACAGTCATTATTTTGATGTAAACAGTTAAATGTGTGTCCCACTATGCGTACATGTGCTCCTGCCGATCGATTGTAGGGTGAGCATATATGCATAACTTTAGTTTTACTGGTGTTAAGTATTATCCCATTATCGCGGGCCCATTTTGTTATTTTATCAAAATCACTTTCCATCAGTTTCAAGTTTTTACCTACTACCACCATGCATGTATCATCTGCATACATGTATAGCCTACAATATTCTACTACATTAGGCATGCTATTTACGTGCATGGTTATACCCCGAAGGTCCATATACAGAACCAGTGGGCACCCCCATTATGTCCGCATCTGCGCCCGTTGTATCATCGACAACGGTGCGGAGCGTTCTGTTCTTCAAGTAGTTCTTGAAGAAATTATTGGTGGGCCCACTGATACCGCATTCCTCCATTGCCTTTAAAAGCTGTTTGTGCTCAAGAGTATCAAACGCCTTTTTAAAATCAATAAATAATGCTAAAATCTGATTTTTATCATTTAGTTGCTCATTAATAAAATCTGTAAACTCAATTAGTAGGGTATCTGTACTCCTTCCTGGTCTAAATCCATGTTGGCAGTTGGTAATAATATTATTTTTTTCTAAATAGTCACTTATTTGATGTATTACCTCTTAATGATTAATTTATTTTTAAATATTGATTGATATTAAGCAGCTAAATATATATAAATAAAATAAAACCGTCACTTATTTGTTTAACTACAATTTTTTCTACAATTTTATTTACTACGGATAAAATAGCTACTGGCCTGTAATTTGTATAGTCCAAATGACTGCCTTGTTTATAAATCGATCTTATAATTGCTCGTTTGAGCTCATCAGGATAATATATACCTCGCGATACACACATGTTAACAAATTTTGCAATAATTTTACTTGTATCATTAATTATACATTTTAAATCCGTTACCCGTATTTGGTCACTACCGGGTGCCTTATTACAACTTAAGTTTTGAATGATTTTGGCAACCTCTATGGCATTTACCTTCCTATATCGAAATGAACTATAATTTGGCCTAACATAAATATTTCGATCCAAAAATTTTTCATTACAATTATGCTTAGTTTTATCTATTTCCTGTGTGAAAGTTTTGGAAAAGTTAGTGCAAATATTAAACAAACCGTATGTCTTCCCTAAGTACTTTTTAATTATGCTGTCTATGCTATTATTACTTTTACCTATCCATTTATTAATATGGGACCATATTTTTTTATAATCACCCTTACATTTATTTAACTGGTCCTTTCTATGCTTGTTTCTCGCAGTGTTTATGATTTTATTTTGTTTGTTTCGAAACCTCGTATAATCCAACCTCTTGGACATGTTAGACGATTCCATTTTCCATATTCTAAATAACTCGTTTTTTCTATCTATCTGAATTAATATTTGCTTAATTGATACTATTATTTATTTATTTAATACTATGCACTATTTTGCAAGGCTTGAAATCTCTGGTCACTCGTCAATACTCACGGTTATACCAGCTTGGACTACTGTAAATTATTTCTGATCCTAGAAATAGTGCTAAAACAGTTATATTTTATGCATAATATTGCTTCACTTGTATGAATTTTTCTAATTATTATTTTCCAAACAAATTCGAACAAACACGAACTTGATTGGCCAGTGGCCACCTTTTTTAAATGGTGGACGAAGCGAGGACTGAGGCGTAGCGAGTGCTGCAGGCTTAGCATGGTCACCATAGAAATGGTTTCTTTTTACGGAAGAATAGACAAAGTGACAGACCAACAAAGGAAATCCGCAATTCTATCACTAAAATCTGTCTATATGATCATTCTTTCCCGTTTCTAATGTTGTTAACTTGTTATGCTAGCCCGCTGGTATCATGTGATATGCCGCAAGAATGGTGCAAATTGGGCGTCGCGCCTAATAGGTGGAAACTGTGAAGTCTGTAGGAATGAGACACAATAAAAAATAAAGTAAGTACTCAGTACTACGTACTCTACGTAGATTGATCAATCTGTCCTCGAGGACCTCTGTTATAACTCACAAGTCACAACGCAGCCAGAACAAAAGAAAGCGCCTTTTGTGATAGCTTTAATCTTTGCCACAAAGTTAAAATCCTTATTGAAAATCCTAATCTGAGAAATTGAGTTATTTAAAGCAAAGTTTACAAAGAACATATTTTCATGATAAAATAAAAGCGTAAGTTACTGCAGATGAGGGTATATTCACTCAGACAATGGCTGTCATCGCCGTTCAAAACACCTGCAGCAGCAGATAAAAGACAGTGATTTCTTGGTTATTGATAGATTATGATCGTTGGCAATCAATAGGCTCTTTTCAAAGGTTTAAACTTTAAAGCGATCCTTCAATACGCGATAAAACAAGCAATTATAGGTAGTAAAAGCCACAAATGCGTGTCCTACGCCCGCAGTTAGAGGCATTTAATGATTAAGTACTATGTCTAATTTAACAAAAATCTAAATAATAATATAATAATACTTAATACCTATGGACGCTTCACACCAAGGACTTGTGTTACAGGTACCAGACAATGGAAATATATTTAATACTTTTATACTATACATATATTTAAGATTTTTGTTATATTATACACATATTTAATACACATCCAGACCCGGGAACATTGAAAACTTTTTGTTCCGTCGGCGGGATTCGAACCCGCGATCCACGGCTTGAGCTACCAACGCGCTCACCACTGAGCCACAGAGGTCGTCGATTTAAACGGCCGAAATTAAATTAAATTTAAATATTCATTAAATCTTTCTCGGTCGTTACTCGTTAGATAGCTGACAACTGCAGACGACGACAGTTAAAATTATATCGACCGTTGTTTTCTGATGCATTGTGTGCAAATCTCAACCTGTTCTAATTTGGGGTTGACATTGGCCCTTCGAATACCAATAGCATCCAATAGCCTGCGTTTACTTTGAAGTTGGAACTGTCCGTCTACAGAACGTAGTTTCTGGCCACTTGGACAAGCAATTTTCTGTATTTCCATATAATTCTTACTACATACATATTATTAGCTTTTTGTTTACACCTAACCCGTAACCGAACTGTACATAATAATTAATAACTAGTATGGTAAACGCATCCTTTATACGTGGGAGAGCCATGCTTCGTCACGAATTGGCCGGCTTGACCGGAGAAATACCACGTTCTCACAGAAAACCGGCGTGAAATAGCGCTTGCGCTGTGTTTCGCCGAGTGAGTGAGTTTACCGGAGGCCCAATTCCCTACCCTATTCCTTTCCCTTCCCTCCCCTATTCCCTTCCCTATTGCCCCCTTATTGTATTAAAAAAAAAACCTAAAGCTGGCCTCACACAGCCGGAATGTCTCTCCGAGTTAATAATTGTAAATCTGAATTTCACCACCTTGCCTCACACATAACTTAAAAATTCAGATTGATCAGTAGTCTTGTTCCCGGCACATATAAACGTCTTTATGGAAGAAGAATTAATACTAATCGCATTGCTTTTGGCTCTATAATATAATAAAAAAAAGAAATGCAAACGCAAATACTGGGCTCATCCTTTATCGTCGTTGGTATCGTCAGTATCATTCTTACAGATCGATCTGAGAAATTCATAATCTGAAAAAGTCAGAATGTGTGTGGAGCATACTGATATTGTATGGTATTCCGGACTTTCTGAATTAATAATATGAATTCAGATTATGAATTCAGAGAGTAATATTACGGATGTGTGAGGCCGGCCTAACTGCCACACTAGAGACGAATATTACTCACTCAACTGTAAATTGTAATTAAATGAAGATTTTGACGCCCCACAAATTATCTGTCAAACTCTTTATTCAATTGAAGTTTAATCAGACTTAAGTTACCGCCCACCGGATACACGGTCAAATTTTCATCAATCCGGTAAAGATTGACGAAAATTTGATCGTCTAACCCACGATTGACCGTGTGAGATAGGGATTATAGGCCTTCAAACGACAATAATTTCACTTTATTCGTTATTAAACGGCTATCTTCATCATTGTAAAAATAGATGCTAGTTAAGTAAACTATTCATCAACTTTTAACTGTACAGTTCTAAGTTTAACTGAAAATATTGACATTGACACATTGATATACAGAAAACTTGGGGTTGTGGTTGAAATACAAATGCAAAAATGCATTGATTAAAAAAAATGGGTTTTTTGTTTATTAATGCATTGACATCTTTCTAAAGCCACCCCCGGGCCTTGACCCTCACTAACAAAAGCTCTTACAGTCTTGAGATGTTTGAGGGGTAGAGTTCACTACTGCGACAGCTTAGATTTTAGAACTTCGACACGCTATAAGTTGTATAGTGTATAATGTATTACGATTTATTTATATGATTGAATTTAATTGTAATGAATTTTGTAACTTAAACTAAGCTAATAACAACGCTAACTGTTATACAGCCATAAATACCATTACTCGGGTAGTTCGCACTTTGCACTATATTGCCTATTACAGGCATCTTATATTTTTGTTCAAAATATTAGGGATGTCAATAATAGCAATTTTTGCGCAACTTTCTAAACTCTACGTAAATACCTTGTACAACCCCTATTATATGTACTAGCATGATTCATTTAAAAATTGTGGACTATCCATATCCATACTAATCCATACTAATAGTAGGGGAGGTCGCGCTCAGTTTAAAAAGTCATTTCATACCGAGCGAAAATCGTTACAATAATAGTATTCCATTAATACATAACAGCTTTGATCGTCAGCCACTTCATAATGGGTGGAATAAAAATTGAGAGCATCTCAAAGTTCGAATTGACATTAAAAAGATCCCAATTCGCACCTAATAAAGGTTTATATCTAGATTATACACGTTTAGGTTCGGTAGCTGTTATTTTAATTTTAGTATATAACAACAGATGGCGCTTTTAAAGTAAAATGTATATAATTCTTCTTCACAAATATCATAACTTGTATTGCTGACTGACGGTTTTTCCACCATCGTATTAGCGACTGACGTTTTTCTTTATTATTTACAAAGCAGAAACATTCACCTGTACAAATTTTGTACGGTATAAAATGACTTTATATTAAAAAAAAATGTACATGTTCAGTAACGCGACTGACGTTAAATGCCCCGTCTGCAATACGGCTGACGGTGATTTTTTGGTTAAACATGACCTCAATAATCATCCATCAAAGTTTCATTCGGTATAAAATCACTTTTCGCAACTATTTTTTTTACAACTTTGAAATACTCTCATGACGCTGATTATATTGATTGATAAATATTAAGCTACCGCTGGACAAAAATATGGTCGGTATGAAATGACTTAGCGAACGCTAGCACTACCTCCCCTACTATAATATAAGTACAATTTTTTTTATAAGAATTTGAATTCGAATTTGATGATTACTAATTACGAATTTACTAATAAGTATACTAATCTTAGTATTATAAATGCGAAAGTGTGTCTGTCTGTCTGTAACTATATCCGTCCGTCTGTCTGTCTCTTACCTCTTCACGCCGAAACTACTGAACCGATTTTGCTGAAATTCGGCACTTTGAGTCCCGGCGAAGGATATGTCCTTCGGATACTTTTTGTCCCGAAAAAATGTACGGTTCCCGTGCGCGGCGCGATAAACGAGTTTCGGCGCAACGGAGTTGCGGACGTCATCTAGTAGTGTAGTGTAATTTAGGATCTGAATAGTCACAAATTCATTCAGTCGTCAGGTAACGGAACTAACTTTCCAGACCGGATTTCACTGCCTAGTGCCTAGGTCATCTAACCGGTCTGCGTCCTAGACTTCCAGCTACCTGTCCGCTTGTTCGTCACCCCGCTACCTGAATACTTTTATAGAAATGGTATGATGTCTAAAACACAGTCTACATACTTAGGCGATATAAGTTTACGTATCTCTAAATTTTTGAAAAATGTTGCCATATTTTTTCTCTCCAGCAAATTGTTTTTAATTTATCGTTGTTGCTGTTTAGACAGACGTATTAATCTTAATATTGTTTTTGCGATAGCTCGAGTCTGTGTCTAAACACACTAGGCCGAATTACGCCGGCGTAATTTCCGTAGCCGAAATTACGTTCCGCCGCATCCGTCTGATACGACACACTATAAAATATAAATTACGCGAAGAGCCGAAATTACGCGGCGGAATATTAGTATTAACGGCGGAATTTAGAATATTACACTAAAGATTAGAATTAAGGAAAAAATTGTTGACGATGAGATACCTACACAAGAGTCCATAAATAAATAAAATTTTGATTTGGAGACCGCTGAAACTTGAAAATAACCTGATGTGTTAGCAAGGTGTATATTAAAAACCGTTTTCGAAAATAACAGCTATGTTAGTAAATATCTAAGTGGTAACAAGTAACAATTAGCAGTGACGTGTGTACGAAGACAATTCACATGTGCATTTACGGAGAAATTCACTAAACCATTAGCTGAGGCAGTAAGGACTGTTGGACACATTAGTTGCGCGTGTACGGTAAATTATACGGCTATTGCTGAACCAAAGATTTCCTTTGGTAGGATTGATCCTTATGGCCCAAGGATGGATGATGTAGAGCCACCGCGATTTTTGATGTATTTTTTTTTTAATTTTAGCAGCTTCTGCTCTGGAGGAAAATAGAGTCTCAATCTGTATATAGGCATTAATTATGGTAATATTCCAAGTTCGGTACCATATTCGGATGACTTAAGAATGCTTAATTCATTTTAGTACTCATATTTGCACGATAAAGATGTTAAACAACGTAAAAAGAAGAAGAAGAAGAAGCATTATTTAAACGCGCTAATCTTAGTATGAGTCAGTAATTACTCGTCCGATTTGAAAAATTATTTCAGAGTTAGATAGCCCATTTATCAAGGAAGGCTATAGGCTATATTTTATTACGCTAAGACTAATATAAGCGAAGAAATAGAGGAAAATATGGAAAAAACGGAGGATATTATTTGAAAGGGCTTATTTAGCGAACTTCTGGAGTAATTTTTCTGTTATTTGGCACAGATAAAAAGTAGGAACGTGAAGGATTATAGGCTATTTATTGTGGACTAATTTGTCTGTGAAATATCTAATTTACGCGGGCGAAGCGAATATTATAGCGAAGCGAGTATTATAAAGCTGAAGAGTTGTTTGTTTGAACGCGCTAATCTCAGGAGCTACTCATCCTATTTGAAAGAATATTTCATTTTTTGATAGCCTATTTATCGTGAAAGGCTATAACCTATATTTTATCACGCTAAGAAATGTCACAGAGGAAAATGTGAAAATAAATCTGAAGAGTTTGTTGGTTAGTTTGTTTGTTTGAACGCACTAATCTCAAGAACTACTGGCCCGATTTGAAAAAATCTTTCAGTATTTGATAGCCTATTTATCGAGGAAGCCTATGAGCTATATTTTATCAAACTAAGACTAATAAGAGCAAAGATACAGAGGAAAATGTAAAAAAAACGGGGAAAATTATTTGAAAGGGCTAATATCTCACAGACTACTAGAGCAATTTTTATGTTATTTGACACGAATATATAGTAGACTACGTGAGACATGGGTTATTAATTTGTGAAAAATATACGGTTTCGGTGAAATTTCAGATTTACGCGGACGAAGTCGCGCGGAACATCTAGTATTAATAATATGTTTATTGCTCCATTCATCACCATGTCTTTGGCATGCTGAATAATGCTGCTATCAGCCTCCTTATATTAATTAAGCCCTCTCAACAGCGTTTCGATTGGTTGAAAATAATATATTCTAAATTTTTTATTTTATTTATTTTTACTATCTTTTATCTAAATATTATTCCAAAATTGGCATTTAATCATTCGATTCAATCGAAAATGATACCAAACTCGACTATATACCTAAATCCCACGCAGTTATTGACCTCATACCTTGTTAAAGCTAAAAACCCACCTGCATGAAATATAATAAAACTCATCTAGTAAACTCATCTTAGGGATATAAAGATCAATCCTACCAAAGGAATTCTTTGGTTCAGCAAAAGCCGTATTCCTCGTTTTTTTGTCTTGTACGCACACGACTACATGTGTTTAGGCATCCATTACACGGTACGTTCCTCGTCAGTCAATTCCATCAATCATGAATTATGTTTGACTGATGGACTGACGAATGTATCCAGATTTTCGTCAATCACCGTCAGTCACGCTCTTACACGGTAGGTTACCCATCAGTCACAGTCATTGACTGTGGTAAAACTGACAGCAAAACCTACCGTCTAATGGATGCCTTAGAGCGCTTCTGTCAAGCGTGTCATCGCCCGCGCGCGGATTTGATCCGCATGAAAATTGCCCGCATCCTATAATTTCATAGATATTATGTTTCTTTCTGCCATGCGGGTAACACGCGCGCGATTAGGAGCATGTTAGGAAAAGCGGCCTTGGTGACAAAAACAGAATAAGTGTGTCGTCTGTAAAAACGATAGTATGTCAATATAGTGGCTTCTAAATAGATTCGCTCACTTTTCATCCAGAACGCTGTCACTATATTGATTTATTAAGTAAACAAAGCAAAAAAAATCACTTTACACGTCTTATTTAAACGTTAGCAAGGGTTGCGTAATGGAGATCAGAGAATAGAGAAACATTTCTAACGTTTACGTATTTAATACCTAAGTCCTGTACTATCAGAGAAGTTGTTCATAGGCAGCTGATGTCCTACGTCATTTGGTCGGCTTATGTCAATCAATGTTAGCTGTGATCGGTCGGATTACTTTGTTCCGCCTTCTGCCTAGAAATCAACTTCACTGATAGTACTAAGGATGCATTACCCTCGCAGCCTGTCAATTTAATCGCTCTGTGTGCGCCTGCCTTACATTCCTGCCGGGAAAGGCGTTAAGATAAAGTGCGAGTTTTGCACAGATTATACACCATTCAACGCTAATTTACCTCCACACGAACATTGTGTCGTTGACATAAAGGCTCTATTAACGGCAAAATATCTCTGAACGTACGAAAGTCTCAATTTAGAGGCAGTTATTTACGGCTTTTAGCTAACAACTTAACAAGAAAAACACTAGAGTTGAACTTGAACAAGCTTGTAAGTATGATAAATACGTATGTCCAAAACTGGCGCTGTGGTATTTCCTGCCTATAGAGAATGCCACGGATAAATAGCTACTAGGTAACCTATTGAGCTGGCTAACATTGCATATCTATAGTATTCCAAATGGCGTCATAGGCCATAGCACGCCAAAACCGTGAAAAGTGAAGAGGGGCCTTCCAAAGAAAACATTTTTTTTAAAGTCTTCCAGTAGGTCCGAAGACTATAGGTAAAATGCAAATGACAAACTATTTTTCAATATTTTTATCTTTAAAATGTATTTACATTCAAATATCAATACAAGAATAATTAATGCTTTTTGAAAGTAACCAGGGGGCTAGTTACAGGGCCCCCGCTACCATATGCAACGTGTGCAATGCACACGGGCGCCATTCTCTAGGGGCGCCTAATCACCATCTTTAGCGGCTCCAAAACCAAAGGTCCAAAAAATTTGTCTAAAAGGGCGCCAAAATCCTTTTTTTTTTTCACACAGGCGCCAGTAGTCCTTACGGGGCTAGTTACAAAAGCTGTACGAAATTGTATGACTAGCCTCGTAATCTAGACCTCAAAAATAATACTCGTCTTAAACTACCAACGACTGTTTCCGTAAAATCATATCCAACCAGTATATCAAGAGCGTCAATTACATACAATATCTTCAGTGGGGGAGTGCCGTGTAAATTGGTGGCTATGAAGGAAGCACCCACTTGCCCCCCGTCCAGCAACACGTGAGGAAACGTCAATCTGGACCTCCTTCCTACAGACCTTGTCTTAGCGTAGGGCTGCCAAAAGAGATTTGTGGCACCGGAGATTAAAAACCGCCGCCTATTGGGTTTGAATAGGGCTGGCAGTTGAAAATTTTTGGATAAAAAGAAAACAACAAATATAAATAAAATATATACAAATAAACAAGCATCTGGTAACTGAAATGGTAATACATAAATACAATAGTCCTTTAATAAAGAAACCGATCTTAAATAGCAAAGCTTAAAATTAATATTATGACGTAAAATTTAAAATTTTAATAGAGAAAACAAAATTATATAACTATAAAACGAATAAATATCAAAAACATGACTAAACCACGCGGAAACAAACTTCTAAATAATACAAAATATGTATAACATTTTCAGACTTTTTTTCTGTGTGAACGAGTCGTGAATTACGTTTTTGACTTTGAAATCATTATGACTGATAAAAATTAGTGCCTGAAAATATAAAGCCAGTACTGATTTATTATTCGTAGAGCCAGTAGAATATTTTCAAACGTTGTAAACTTTTTTTATCACATCGGGAAGTCAAGTCGTAATGGTCATGGAAACTTACAATTAATTCGTAGAAACATTATCGAGTAAAGGATTAATAGATATGAACATTTTTTATCTTAATTGTATCAATTTATATACATTACGATAAGACTAAAACACAACATTCTTTGTTTTTTTTATCCAATTTCTTAATTGTATCCGGTGCTATCAGGATCACAGAAAATGCCGCAATCTCAAAGCACTATTCATAAGGTTATTAACCAACACTTTATTGTTTCTTGATAATTCATTACGAAGCCATTTTTTTCAAAATGAGAACAGGGCAACACTAAAAATTAGCAGGTTGATATCTGTCAGTACGAAATTTGAGAGCGTTTCTTATTTTTCTTATAAATGCAAATGTTATTTATTTTTATAAAAAAAATATTTAGCTATCGTACAGGGGACTAAAATATAAGCAACAATTTTTTTTGTAAGTATATTTATTTTCCTTAGTTCAGTATACTTATTTAGCTATAATGGTACCTAATCAAACCCAATTTTTTATCTTTTGCGATTATTGTAATGGTTAAAACGTATTTATGTGAAAAAAAAAATGCAACTATAACATTTTTGTTGACGTCGAGATGAATATATTATCTTTCATTTGAAATCAAAATATCCTTGCAGTGTGACTCCTAATTCTTTAAAATGATACCTGAAAATCGCTGATATTTGTGAAAAAATGTGATAGCGTCCGGCTTAACAAAGATGAATATTTACCGCTTTTTCCACATTTTACACTGTTTCTTCCCTCCCTTTGGTAGCAGCACTAGCAGCATTAATGCCTTCCTCGCAAACAGGAAGATCTAACACAAAAATAATGTTCCAATTCGAACCTGTAGTTTCTGAGATTAGTTTGAAATAATCTGTGACAGCCCTGAACAAAACAGATTGAGATCAGTGTATATCTCCGAAGAAATTACTAGCTGTACTAAATCGGTCTATTTCCTGACAAGTGCATGAGCCTATTGAGTTTATATTATACGAGCTATTGCCCGCGGCTTCGCTTGCGTTAAGAAGTATTATTATATACAAACTGTCATCCCCTATTTTAACCCCTTGGAGGTGGAATTGATCAAAATCCTTTCTTAGCGGATGCCTACGTCATAACGTCATCTACCTGCATGCCAAATTTCAGCCCGATCCGTCCAGTGGTTTGGGCTGTGCGTTGATAGATCACCATGTCAGTCAGTCACCTTTGAGTTTTATATATTATTTAGACGTACAAGCTACTATAGAGATATTTATTGCAAATTTTATGTCATACAGATATTGTTAGGAGTTATTCTGCCTCCGACAGAGCCTTAATGGCAGTGACTTTTTTTTCTTCCCGAAGGCAAGTCCTTAATGTGGCCCTGACGTCATTTTTTTATGAAATAAGGGGGCAAACGAGCAGACGGGTCGCCTGATGGAAAGCAACTACGTCGCCCATGGACACTCGCAACATCAGAAGAGCTGCAGGTGCGTTTCCGGCCTTAAACGTCACTGCAACCCTTGAGGATCTATTGTGACTCCTTCGCATTAGACAGTAGACTACCGTCCCTAACCCAATGCTGCTCATAAATTGAACGAAGCGATGTGGTTCGGATTGGCGCCAATAACATAAGATAAATGAACAGTCATAAATAAACATCCTATTTACTTATAAGAGTTATAACTTTCAAGTAAAACATTATGAGTGACGAATTACTCTACCTAAACGTTTATCTACATATAATAATCTACTTCAGATTTTATACCGACGTTCCACCGGACGCGAGTCTGAGTTTAGTTTTCTAGAAAATAATGATGATATCATGATAGCAAATGACTTTGTACAATTAACAAAGACTTTTAAAAATAGATAAGTTACGTTTTACGGTGCGTCCACATTTGTATCATTTGCGCGATCAGATCACCGTCGCGATCATCGCACCGCATCAAGTATACGTAACATAGTGTGGACGCCTATTAAATCATTCTGCCGATCATGCGTTTATTTGATACGACACGTTTCAGCGTTACGTTAATAGCGATTGGGGCGTATCATGATACGCGTATCATTTTGACACGCTTCGATGATACGCGACGGAGATCTGATCGGAGATCTGATCGCGCAAATGATACAAATGTGGACGCACCGTTAAATGTCTCACGACCCAATTAACGATATCGAAACGTTATCGTACGATAGTGTAATCGAAACCGAAGATTTTGGATAAAAAATACGCGTCCAACATTTTTAAGACAAAGAATTACTGTAATGTAGTCGATTCAACCTTCAAGTTAGCCATTGTTTATAAATATAAATGTTTAACTGTTTCATATTATTAAAATAAGTAGGTTAGTTACGTTGTTAGAATCATAATAATATTATTATACTGCAGCGATGAAGGAAATCCAAATCATACAGAAAAACAAGTTATAGGTAACTTGATTAATATTTTCGTCGCTGCACTCAGTGGTTCTTAATCGGTGGTCCGCGGACCACAGTGGTGGAATTCCAAGTGATCCGCGAATCCATCCTAATAATATGTGAGAATTCAGAAGTTAGAGAATTTGGACTTTGCAGTCACAAAAATCACATTTAATTAAAATCTGTAACTTACATTTTTGCCAGTGAATAGAAAAATGAGTGCTAATTATAAAGTTGTGCTTGTTTTCTTTATCAAACAACCCTTAGTTTAGGTAAACCAACTGGGTGGTCCCCAGCTAGACAAACATGTGGTAAAATGGTCCCTCATGACTAAAACGTTAAGAACCACTGACTGCAGTGTATAAAGAGAAGTTTGCAACTGCAAGTCACAGCTTTTGTTCTAAAAAATCTCATTCCCTGCCCACGGACGTCCTATTTGAATAAATATTAAAATATCCTTAGCCGAATACACAAACCTCCTTTTGGAAGTCAGTTAAAAGTTTGCAGTAGAATATTATGTGGAATTTATCTGACTTCAAGAAGCTGCGGCGGCCAATATGATCTAAATATATATATTTTTAAGTTTCCGGGATGAAAAGATATCCTTAGATGTCTTTTCTCGGGACTCAAAGTATGTCCATCGATTTAGCGCTTTAGGCGTGAAGAGGTGACAGACAGATAAACCGACATACTTTCGGGTCTGTCTTTCGCATTAATAATTTATATTAGTAAGGATATTATCTACAAAAACGAATGTCAGGGAATTACCATTTACCAGAACTAGATATGATAGTATTAATTGATTTTCTATTTACATGTTATTTCAATTAGAGTCAATAATTTATTATCGATATGATCTAGAGGTTATCAATATGTAGTTGCCGACTTTTGATCTTTATTACAAAGCACTAAGAGCGAAAAGTGTACAGATCTGTTTTTTGCATGTACTTTAATTACATGCGCCAAGGTGACTCTTAGGTCAATGCCCTAAGGCCTAAAGCTGTCAATTTCGGCTTTAAAGTGATCAGCTCAGTTCGATAAACCTTGATGCTTTGCTTATTTCAAAACGACATTCCTTCTTGCTTATCTTGATGTGTTTCTTTAAATTCTTCAAGTATCAATTGCCAAATAAAAGCCAATGATTTTTCCTTGGACAATCCTCGTGGAGTAAGATTTTGTAATTTTTCAGAGATTTTGTTCATTTCTTCAAAATCATAAAAGACCATCCTTTAGTTCTGTAGATTTTAAACACAATATTTTACAAATTGGCCGGTCTTGTATTTCTTAAGTCTGCAGTATGCACAGCATTCAATCAATTTTGGCGATCACATCTTGGGGATCGGGGCAATGAACTCTACTGCGAATTTGACCATAAACAATGTCAAATAAAAGAAATTGAGAGCTGTAGAGCTAAGAACGTATGAAACCTCTTAATTAGATACTTCATTATTTTAGAGTTGTTACTGAAACCTTTGATCTTCTTGTTTATATTAAAGAATATATGTATCATGTTGACATCTCTATCATGAGAAAGTAAATATTAAAGTTATATCTCTGAAATTTATGTGTTCAGTGATCGGTCATCGGTGGCATTTATTATTTAAATGATAACTGTGCCATTATTTTCATTATTTTCTGGAAAAAAATAACTGAGCACTGTCCGAGTTAAAACATCACAATTCAATTGACATTAGTCACTAGCACAGATTACTAAATACTACTAAATCGTGGCATTAGTAGGGTAAGAGCTGATACCACTAACCACAAATTTTAACGTTAGAACAAGTTTTGGTATCTATTTCAAAGGTCCATTAGGAAAACCAATGCTGTTTTTTTTTGTTCTTTAATTCTAAGAATTCAATTTGACCCAGCGTCCAAGCTAAGGGTTTTACCTAAACATTTTCTTTGAATTTATCTCAGTGTGCAGTGTTATAAATCATGACCGTTGGACTAGAGTTTATTAACTAGCGTTTTATTATCGTTGTATAGACATGAGCCTATTCCTATAATATTCCTTCCAATTTCAAATATCCCGCCAACCGGGCGTATCGCCTCGCGTCCAATCGCTGCGCGGGAACATTCTCAAAAAAAGGATGGCTGCTTGAGACATTGTGTGTGCGCGCGTGTGTGGCTAAAAATCTAGAAATAAGAAACTAATAATCTCGCTATTGGTTTGCTGACTGGATTGTGCTCAATCTACCGTGGTGAATTTGTGGTGCTATTGTTTAACGCCACTAAAGGTGTCTTCAAAGGCTCTTCGTCTGCCGGCCGGCGACATAGCGACCCCCGAGTTGAAGAAGAGAATTTCCTTTGGTCCAAACCTTTCCCAGGTGAATGTCTTTACTATTCTACTCCTGGGAATTCACCGGGTATTGAAGCACAAGCTTCAGGGAAATGCAGCTGCCTCTCCAGCGAGAATCATACAATCGTTGATTGGCTAATAAGCAATTCACAATGCTATTAAAAGTTATACTGCTATAATATTGAAAACCTCAATATCTAGACATTACTACAACATACAAGAGTAAAAATATCCCAGGATTAGGACAATTTAAGTAAAATCCCTTGTTAGACCGGCCGGTCGTGGAGGGAGTCCTGTGTTAGACAGATCCAGTAGGAATATCCCTCCGTGTACGGCTGAAGGCAGACCGCAGGTGGTTTTAGTGGGTAAACCCGAAGTCGGGAGTCCCACATACCCCCGGGGTGCTTCACATCCCCAACCCGGGCACCCATTACCCATAAAGGGTTTCCCCTGCGCATCAAAAAAAAAAAGGAAAAGTACCCTGTTGCCTCTATGAAACTCTGTGAGCATGATTCATGCCCCATCTGAAACTCTAAAAGAAACTACTTTAATCTAGTTTCTTTCGTCTGAGCTATAATTCATCATCATCAGCTCACGATGACGTGACGGCAAGTGTTTATAATTTGGTGTTATTGTAGTGTTAAGTGCACATTACAACATATTTAACCACGTCTAACATACACAACTCCGGCCTCGAAATATAAACACAAGCTGGTTTTTACATTTCAAGGAAATTCGCTAATACAAGCTATACGGAAATTGCTTGACCTCACTAATTGTATCCTCGACTTTACTCGGTATTAATAGTCATAAATAATAATCCATTGTTGAACCTTCGATACATGTGACATACAAAGATTTAAACTCGGGCTCTGGCACTGTTAGCGCCAGAATTAGTTTATCGGGAACCGTACATTTTTCCGGTATAAAAAGGATCCTTTCCCGGGACTCAAAGTATCTCCATACCAAATTTCAACTAAGTCGGTTCAGCGGTTTGGGCGTGATGAGATAAAATACAGACACTACCTCGATCGTGGGAATCGCAGACACAATAGATTTTCAATTGTTATGCGACAGCCGGGAGCCGCTTGGGGATTAATAATCTGTAAATGGACTAGCATGGATAAGACTTATTTGAACGGTAAACTCGCGATCATGTTTCTCTAAATTTAATTACATGATTGTGCCAGTAACTATGTTTCATCATAACATAGCACTGTGCGGTTATTTTATAACTATACAAATTTTAATATACCTACGCTGCTTTGTATATGAATGCAATGCAATTTGAACTGTAATTGAGAATGAATAGTTTAAAATTTAAGAGGTTGCACGATACCTGAAAGAACTTCGTTGTTACACAATGAACTAGAATGACTGCAACTTCTTTGCGCCGAAAATCAATTATTACGCGAAAACTATTGTATTATAATTATGTATTATGGAAAAAAACTATCTCACATCGTTTCTCGGGACTTAAAGTTACAAAATTTCATCAAAATAATTATGAACTTTAAAATATTTAAAGTTTTCAAACAAAGTATCGAGTATTCGTATGAAATTCTGTGTCTAGTCTCGTCATTTTGATATTATTATAATATTATTTTAAGTACAAAATAGTGCGTAACATATTAAAGAGATGCACAAGATAATAATTAAGTCCCAGCACTGAGATATAAGTAATTACTACGTATAACGTATTACGTAGTATAATATCTCAATTCTCAGTGAATCCAAGCTAAACAGAGGGCAGCGTTAAGACTTTAGAATATTAGCACTAATTAAAAACATCTGGCTCTAAACGCTAATGCGTCCGGTTCGCAAACGTCTTTTTGCCCAAAAATAGAGAAATAACTTGTTCCTGTTATTGGCCTTTTTGCTTTGCAGCTGGGAATTTTTATTTGACATGCCGCCGGTTTGGGGAAAAATTTAATTGATGCCGCAACAAAACATTCCTCTAAAGTCTAATCCAACAATTTTCAATGTCCTGGGGCTCCGCAAATGCCTTATAGGGGTTCCGCGAGCGATATGTAAATTGTTTTTATTGGAATTAATGTTATCAGACACCTGCATAATGCATATGGAGACAATTACTTGACAAAACATTCCTTTTTGGTGGGGGGGGGGGTCCGTCAAAAATGTCAATTCTTAAAAGGGTTCCGCCAGTTTGAACACCGCTGCTCCAAAGCTGTAGATTGGATCTCTCATGAAAGATCTCTGTGTTTGCGTAAGAGTGGAAAGAGTAAGGGGTTCACTCATTTTTAGGGTTCCGTACCCAAAGGGTAAAAAAACCGGCCAAGTGCGAGTCGGACTCGCGCACCGAGGGTTCCGTACAAACCTGCAAGGTTTACAAAGTTCGTTCATTACGACAATCGAGTCATAACTATGGTATTTTTATTGCAAAATGAAATTCATAACATTACAATATCTGCTCATGAGGAAAAAAGTAATAAGTTTATATTTATTAAAAAATATATATTTTGTAATGTAACTAAAAATTTAAGGATTTCGGAATTTTTCCTTTATGTGTGCTATAAAACGTTGCTTCATGCCAAATTTCAAGATTCTAGGTCGACTGGAAGTACCCTTTAGGTTTTGATTCCCTTGCGAGTACTTGCGAGTTTCGAAATATGCAGCTTAAATTGCTGTTTCTTTTGATTGCGTTGACATAGAAGTTTGATTTTGTTACAGCTTAAAGGTATTATAGACTTGAGTATTTGGTATGAATTTCAATTTAATACCTCTACGCGTTTATGAGGAAATGGGTAGTAAGTTTAAAATTATTAAAAAAATATATATTATGTGATGTAACTAAAAATTTATGGTTTTCGTAATTTTTCCTTTATCTATGCTATAAGACGTTGCTTCGTACCAAATTTCAAGATTCTGAGTTCACGGGAAGCACCCTGTAGGTTTTGATTCCCTTGCAAGTGTCGAAAATTTGCGGCATAAACGGCTGTATCTTTTGATTGCGTTGGCTTAGAAGTTTGATTTTTTCACAGCTTCAAGGGACAGTAGACCTGAGTAATTGATATAAATTTCAGCTTCATACCTCCACGCGTTCCTGAGAAAAAGGGTCTTGACAGACGGACGGACGGACAGACGGACAACAAAGTGATCCTATAAGGGTTCCGTTTTTTCCTTTTGAGGTACGGAACCCTAAAAACGGGACCATATTACTAAGACCTCGATGTCTGTTCGTCTGTCTCTCTCCAGGCTGTATCTCAAGAACCGCTGTAGCTAGATTTTAGAAAATTTTACAGATTGTGTATTTCTGTTGCCGCTACAACAACAAATACTAAAAACAAAATATATAAATTAATATTTAAGGGGGACTACCATACAAGGAACGTGATTTTTTGTCCTTTTTGCTCGTAATCAATGATGGCAAAAATTGGGCACACGAAATTTTACAATAAATTAACAATAAAAATAAAATAAATGTTTAAGGGGGACTCCCATATAAAAAACACAATTATTTTTGCCCACTTTCGCTCTATAAAGGTACGGAACCCTTCGTTTGCGAGTCCAAATCGCACTTGGCCGATTTTTTATATAAAAAAATATATTTAGTTTTACTTTCCAACGGGATTGGAACGGGAGACGAGATTTAATCCTTGAGGCTTACACGGAATATAACGGTCTAATTGCCCTCAGAGACGATTATTTAACAATTATCTGTAATTAAATGAAGATTTTGACATAATCCTTCGATCGCGGATTCTTGGAAATCTATTGTTATTCTATTGTTGTTGCGGTCACCGGTGTCCATGGGTTAATTGTCAAACTCTTCATTAAATTAAAGTTATTCATCATGAAATGAATCTGAGTGCTGGAGCTAAATCTTGGATAGATCACGCTGTCTCCAATGTTCTGAATTCTGATAAAGAGACCCCCAGGCCCCAGGCCCCAGTCCTTGTCCCAAAAAAGTAACCTAATTTCGATGCGCCATCTTCACTAGTAACAACTGATTTGAGAGCAACAGTCATCGTTGACACATAAGCCTTATTGGCTGGCTGCAGACCTTAGAAACTGTAGATCTGGTACATACTTGGTAGCCAAATCCTAGGACATCGACTGCAATCCTGTGTAGCCTATTTGTATTCAATATGAAAGTGTTTGCTTATTATATATAAGAGTGTAAACGAAACAAAATGTTACTTAAAGGTGTGTCCCATGTATTGTATAGAGTTTATTGTGAAAGTAGCATGACGCTGAAAGAGCTTTATGTTATTTGTATGGGCAAGCGTCGCGCATCAGAGCGACATAAATAGTAAAAAAAGAGCTTATCTTTAAATACTGCTACTTTACCAGTATATTATAACTTTGTTATAGTTACACCCTATGAAGGGTAAGGGTAAGTATTATATCGGTTAAAAGTTATAGCATTGATGTCGGTTTTGCCAACCGCCCCCTAGGCCCTTACAAAATGTCCCCTAAGGGTCTTTTGCTTTTTTTATAATTCATCAATTGAAGTCCTTAGATCCTGAGGACGTAGGTAAAAAACATTGGTTAAATCAAAGACCCTTGATGGCCACTTATCGTCAGGGGGCGGTAATTTAAACATAGTTGTTTAACTTATGACTACTGAAAACCAGGGGCGAGAACTTGTTCGCAACGGATGGATAGGTACTGAAATATTTATGATTTTTTATAATTACGTACATCTATTGTTTTACCAAATAAAGTTTCTTTCTTTTTATGAGTCAACTCTCAAATTAGATTTTTCCGCCCTAATTAAAAAATAAATAAAAATTTAAGTGTTACGTCTGTCTGTTTCAGCTCTGCTATTGACTTACAATTACCCGGCGGTCAGCACATTGGCCTCAATAGCACCTAGCAATTGCTGCACTCTAACTGATTGAACTTCAACTCGTAAGCGCTAAGGCTGAAAACACACTGATGTTTTACGCGGCCCAAAAAGGAGCACTCCTGGACACGTCAAACAATTTTCAAAAAATCATCCGAGATCAGGAAAGGAGCAGATGAAATAACTTATAGTGAGACTTCTGCTTACTATATTAAGGTACATAGTCGCCAACTATTCTCTGACTTCGACTATGACTATACTTACAGTAAAAATCAGAAGTTGAGTAGGTTCTTAAAATCCCCGGCGAATTTTTGTGCCGGCAGATTGTCAGCGGCTACACGGTCAATTTTTCATCAATCTGATCCATCAATCTGGTGTCAATCTGATTGACGGAATATTGATGATTTTATTATAAAAAGTTCATATTAAAAATACGATCAATCCATCAATCCGTGGCGTACACGATCAAATTTTCGTCAATCCGTACCAGATTGAAGGATCAGATTGATGAAAAATTGACCGTGTAGCCGCTGACATTCGTGCATGACTCTCAGACTTTAAGGCCGGCATAAATAGTCAGTACTCAAGATTCATCTCGGTCTCAAGACGGCTCAGACTCTGTGATTGGTTGGCTGTCAAAATTTGGACCAATCATAGAGCCGAACCGCGTCTTGAGACCGAGATGCATCTTGAGTACTATTTATACCGGCCTAAGCTTGCTGAATACTGTTGCTATGCAAGTATGCACAATTTACTTTTTGGCCAAGAAACGCGCAGATTGATGAATGAAAATGTGCAATTTTCATCCACACCTAGGCACATTACCTAACAGCTCTACAAAAGCACACAGCGTGCAGAATTTGCATATGTGAGGTAATGGGTAATGCACTTAATGTAATCGGCACGGCGTACATATCGTGATAATGTTACTCTGCATATCGTGATAATGTTATAGTTCCCCATACGAGAGCAAGTGACCTGTTATAGAGAAAACTCCCTCATCCAATGTAAACGAAAAAAAAACCAAAATATAGGCTAGGCCTTGTGCTAGGCCTAGTTTATGCACTAGAATATCAAACTATTACTTTATGTTTTTTCAATGAATAAACAAAACCTAAGCAAAAGTTATAAGCGCTAGAATCACAAGAAAGTTAATTACCTTTGTCTACGTTAGATGTGAAATTTTATCAAAATAGCTGCGTTTTCATTGCAGGAAAGCAAAACGTTTATTGGCATTTCGTAAAACAATTACATAGTTAATTTGTGTGATCAGCAATGTGCAACAAATAGAAAATATATTAGTATGTGCAGTGCACTACGGTCTACGTTTGCTAAATGTAGCTCGTGGATCGGAAAATCTGCAACAACAACAATATTAAGGGCGCCTATTATTGTTTTGACTGATTGTACATTTAATTAATAATTGATAATATATTTAAGGACATATTTCACAACGAGTGATGCTTAATCGGAAGTTACTTTATACTGCAGAGAGGGAGAGACTTCCGAATAACCTGTCTACAACTTAATTAGTCTTTAGATTCTCTAGAAAGACTGTAATAAAAATAAGACAGTCCTAGATCCGAAAATTTTATAATTTGGCTGGTTTTATACTTTTTTTGGCAGAAGTCACATTATTCACTAGCGCTCTAGCCTCTAACAATGAAAAACTCAAAAACTGGACATAATATTGTATATTATACATTATGTTTAAATCAATGACATAAGAAACAAGAGGTAGGTTTAATTTAAGAGATCTTTGGTTTAACTTTAAATATGATAGTAGGTAAGTATAGTTTAACTGTTAAACATATTATTTATTACGTCAGAGTTCCTCAAGATTTATTAATAATCATAAATAATAATGTTCTCTGTGCTGCGCGAGAATTTAAATGAAGTTATGTTTATGTGTACATGGGTATAATTTAATGAACCTAACACGTTTGCACAATATGTGTCAACTGTCAATAAATATGTGATAAGGCCTCGAACACACTACACATTGATATTGGCGTTATTGAAGGCTAACGCCAATTTTTACCAACTGTTAGCTGTACTGTGTCAAAGAATATTATACTGTGTACAGCTTTTGTAAAGTTTTCGCCAATGTTTATTGTTGTTTAAGGTAGGGATTAATCTCAATCCAAAACGATAACCTTGCACACAACCAAAGACCAAGCGTATACACATCGCAATAAGATTCATTTTAGCTTAGCGTAAAACTGTAGTTACTACGGGCGGACCTTCTCTATTTTTCATGTTTTTTTTTAAATAAGTATCTTTGGAAATAAATATTAAGAAACAAAATTGTTCGGTTCAAAAGATTTTAATATAGATTTACTAACAATTTATTCAAATAAAATGTATAATTATCCTAGTTGATACTTACTTATATTTCGATGAATTAGATTTTTGTCGGAGGTGAGTTTGGAAATTATTAATTAATTACAGCCAAAGTATTACGTTTTATAAAAATGTTTATGGTTTAAAGTCTTTTAAATATTGTGCTTTATATCTCATATTTTTTACATTTCGTTATTATCTCTATATTATAGCTCCATGGTTATTATATTGGAACTAGGTAAACCGGGAGTCACGGAATAACAAATTTTATCCCCGCCTTAAAAGTCTCGGGCTTAGTGAAATTTCTGGTTTCTGCTAGGAGAGCAATTGTAGGGGACACTTTGTATTTGGAGGAAAAGGATCTGCCGCAAGTGGGCCTAACATGCGCCAGTTGTGGTTGAAGAAAAGTTTATTAAGTACATATTATTATGTATATAATTGTTCAATAGTTAAATATGTCGGTAAGTAAAATTTTTTTTCGTCAGACACAGACCACAGTATGTATACGCTGGTCTCTGGTATACGTTACAACTTACATACCTAGTTACTTCTCATCTATACTAATATTATAAATGCGAAAGTGTCTCTGTCTGTCTGTCTGTCTGTCTGTCTGTCTGTCTGTCTCGCTTTCACGCCAAAACTACTGAACCGATTATAATGAAATTTTGTACACAGATATTCTAAAGCCTGAGAAAGGACATAGGCTACTTTTTAGCTGGAAAAAGGGGTTGTAAGGGGGTGAAAAAGCGTAAATTTGTTAAAAATAAGTTAGTTCCAAAAATTCATAACAGATGGCGCTTTGAGTCGCCTACATCGCGCTATCGCTTGCTCATAAGTCTTTCTATAAGTGATGGTACCATGTCAAGTCATATTTTCCGATTCTTCCGATTGTTATACATGTTATTAAATAGCTCACTACTCACTATTCAGTACTTTATCTATGTAGTGACGTAACCTTAATCATGCCAATGATAAACTATAGTTTATGGGTAAAGCTAAAGTTGCGTAATGGGGGGCTAAATAAGCTTTAAATTTGGTATAAATAAAGTTTCATTTAAAAAAATGAAATATAATGTGCACACTGCACAGCTGCTGTTTTTGGGTATTTTCAATTTTGATTTAAGGGGTACCAGGGTTTTAAAAAGCTTTTAAATTTGACACCAATTTTGTTGACACCGCGCGCTGTAAGTACACTGAAGTCCACGCGGACGAAGTCGCGGGCAACAGCTAGTATTTTCATAAGTTTGATATTATATTTTACTGCGCGGTTGATATTTTATTTTATTTTTTAACATTATAACAGTAAACTTAGTATAGGTAGATTATGTTTTCATTCTGTACAAAATGACTTGCAAAGTGAACTATTTCAGTTAACCGATTACTATGTATTCATCCAACGTGTTACACGACCGAAACCACAAGGTGTCTAGCGGATGTCAGATTTGAAGATCTATCCGACGGCTCAAGGTGAAGATAACATACTAGGTCAGCTTATATTCTTTAAATTATACACCTTATACTCGATAAGATAAGAGCCACTTCGCAAATCGCAACGGGTGGAGGATTATATATTTTTTGGAAATTAACATGACTTATAAATAAGTTATATACCTACCATAATACTTTGTATCAGTTTGACGAATAATATTTTATACATACGTACATAATTTTTAAGAACACAACAATTTTTTGTAGGTTTGCTTGTTTCTTCAACACTTAATAAGTGATAACTGATAGTAGGATAATGTATAAGTTTTAAGTAGGTGCTGCGTATGACTGCCACAGATTAAGTAAGTACTAAATAGCTGTTACTCCGTATTCATCATCAAAAGGGGAAAAAACTTTTACGATGTCTACCTGCCAAATCACAAGGAGCCTACCACGTATTGTTATCGAAAGAAACCATTTTAAAGACCACCTATAAGAGAAATAACTTTTGCTTTTGCCAGCTACTGGCGAGCGAAAAAAAAATAAGATTAAAATGGCTTCTAAATTCTAAAGCAGCTTTTTATCTAGAAGAAATTAACGCTCTTGCGTTAATCATTGATGAATTCATTCGATTCCATATAAATATAGTTAAGTGACTTAAACAAGGCTGATCAATTACCACGTAAACCTTAGTTTACCCAATTTCACTAACGTTTGTATAAAATGTCATGCCTTCTCTTTCAATCATATGAAAAACGAAAGAGCTAACGTGATAATTGATACTTGATAATTTGAGCATTTACTTTAACAGTCGTTGGTGAAATTTGTCCTAAAGGTGATAATAGAGAAGTGAGTAGTGACCATGCCGGTCTCTGACCTGATCACCTGAAGGTCTTTGACAACTGTTTTTCAATAACTGCAAAACAGTAGAAATGCTAATTTAAATCTCTAGTAAATGACTGAAGCATTTACTAGAGATTTTAATTGGCCAACGTCAAAAATATTAACCAATCAATAACGTCACGTTGTTGAAAAGATAAACTTTTGTCAGTAGGCCTATCAGTAACTGGCCATAAAACTCACATACGCAGAACAATTAACATTATTATTTTTAACAAAAAATTAAAACCGACTTACAAGATAAAAACAATAGTAATATGAACTAAAAAGTTTTAAATAACTCTTACTCTTTAATACTTCAGTCGGAATTTCCAGGAATTGCTATTGTATTCTATTGTTGTCGCGATCACCGGTGCTCGCGCGGGGCCTGAAGGATTAATAGCACGCCTATTTCAGAATTCGTCTAAATATCAACTATTTCTGTACATAATATACTACAGTCTGCATTATTTTGAAGTCGGTACCAGCTAATTTAATCGTGAGTTCAGTAATGTCAGAATATCTGAAACTGTTGGGACTGGTACCGACTTCAAAGTAATGAAGACTGTAGTATATTATGTACAGAAATAGTTGATATTTAGACGAATTCTGAAATAGGCGTGCTATTAAAGAGTAAGAGTTATTTAATACTTTTTAGTTCATATTACTACTGTTTTTACCTTGGAAGTCGGTTTTAATTTTTTGTTAAAAATAATAATTTCACTCTTTTTAGTTATCTACAAAATAAGGCTTTATGCGTAAATAACCAATACGAATGTTAACTATTTACATTATGTTACTGTAAGCAGTGGCGGATTTGCAGTCCTGGCCGCTGTAGGCTCCAGGCCATGTGCCGCCCCTTTCTCAGCACCCATCAATACTAGATACATAATTAATGAATTACTCTATTCTCATTTTTAGGGTTCCGTAGTCAACAAGGAACCCTTAAAGTTTCGGTATGTCCGTCCGTCTGTCTGTCCGTCTGTCCGTCCGCAGTTTTGCACAGAGACTATAGGGCCTACAAAGCCGTAATTCACCATGAATGCACATCTTCATGACGCCAACAAAATGGCATATAAAATCTTAAAAAAAAATTACGGTACCTAGATATGGATATCAATTATTCGGGGGTGATTTTTTTTTCGCGTCTACCCAACCGTGTGGGGTGTCGTTGGATAGATTTTTTTTTTAAATATTACCTGTATTCAAAGATCATTTTCCGATTTAGGTATCCATTTGTGAAATAATATGAAGTTTTAAAGTGGAAAAAATCGTTAGGGTCCAGTGTGGGGGACACTGGACCTCCTACCAGGTAAACGGTTGCTTCTGAAAATGTGAAAAAAATCACGGGAGTAGGAAATATGCTGAATTTAAAAGGAAAACTATCACGGCTAAGAAGACGCCATAAGTTATTGAGTAATAGTCGATCAACTAAAAAAAATGTATTCGGAGAAGTACAAAGGAACTTTTCGTTTAAACTTCATCCAATTTGCTTAAAATATCAGCTTCTATGTTAAGAAAAGCAAGATCGTTTAACCTCTGCTGAGTCATTGTTGTGCGTAAATAGTTTGTGGCGGTACCCACAATTCGCTTAACAATCCTGCATCGCGCTATCGAAGTTTCGGAGAACGGCAAGATATTATATACAACGTCTGAAATGACGTCAGTGGGCTTCGGCCTGACCGAGCATGCTATCTCTCTCGGTCGGAAGATCTTCCTTTTCGGCCGCCACTAACAACGTTAAATTGGTGACCACCAACAAGAACACGCATCCTTCTGGACATTAGTTATCATTAGACATCGGATTATATGCACGATCAAAGTGCCGAAATATGCATGCAAGTATGCACGATAAATGGCCGAAATATGTACAATATATGCACAATCAAAAGTCGACCATAAGCCGCGTTGGGCGTCCGCGCCGGTCGAACCCGTGTCGGCTTGAACGGGGCAGCCATAGGCTATAACGACCGGTCAGCAAACAGAGCACGGGGTCCCTCTCCTGGGGGGTTAGTCAAGACGAATTCGTAATCGCTTCGTCATAGAATCGCCGATGAAAATGTATGGAATTGACATAAGACGAGTCGAACGTCAACGTCATATTAACGAACGCTTATGTCAATTCCATACATTTTCATCGGCGATTCTATAACGAAGCGATTACGAATTCGTCTTGACTAACCTCCCAGGTCATTGCACGCGTAGCTTGCAATGTTCGCTACAAGTTTTTAACACTGCGCAAACAAGAAAACGCTCGCTCTCCTGTACACTGTACAGTTGTCAGTTACTGGCGGGTGTGCGCACAAACATACGAAGAGCAATATCCACGTTTGGGTAAATGCCAAAAGCTTTGTCCACGCTGTGCCTTTTTCTGTTCGTCAAGGGCATGCGTTATAGCGCAGTCGACAATGAGGCAGTTTTGTTAAAAAAACATATAGGTAATGAAACTTGATTCCAGTACGTTTTATTTATACTTAGATGGAGATTCAAATATTGAGACCTTATTCACTATCAAAATATAGCGTCTGTCCAGAGTCGCGCCCATTGCCACTATCTTCACACTGCAGTCACACCCATTACAATTTTTTTGCACGATTTGCCGCCCCTTGTATCTGGCCGCCCTAGGCCCGGGCCTACTGGGCCTTAGGGCAAATCCGCCACTGACTGTAAGCGAAATTGTGGTAAATGCTTGCAGTTATCTAAGCGATGATGCAATTTCCAAAATTTTATCTTTAAAGGTTCAGAAGTTCTGTTCAGTGTCTTTGCACCAAGAGACACCTTCGTATGAAATTTCTCTTATTCGTAACATATGTTTAACTTACTAGAAACAACATTTTAACCACTATGAGTGTTTTGATAAATTTCAAGGATTTCTCTCGATTGCTCATAGATCCCATCATCAGCTCACCACTTTCGTAATTGTTATGCAAAATTAAGATTACATCCTATGCAACAATATGACAATTTTGAAAATCGGTCTACAAACAGCGAAATCATCATCAAAAACATCTTCTTCGATGCAAAATATCATGAAAAGTACCAATAATTTGGTCATAGTGTGATGACTCATGGTATAATTATGGTTGTGATGATGATGATTAATCAAATTGATGTATTAGCTTATGCTTTCAGTTGTTTAAACAACACCGAAATCCTCGAACCTGTACCTATAAGCATTCAAAAGTTCTGTTCGGTACCTTCGGATCCAGGGTATAACCTGGTGCGAAGTCTTACTTTTTGGTAGCATCTACCTCGAATGCTTCAGAAAAAATCGAAATCACTATATGTTTTCATAAAAATTTCAAGGAGTCCCCTCGATTCCTCAAGGATCCCATCATCAGATCACCACTTTTGTGAACATGGTACCAAATTCGAGTTAAACCCTATATAACACAAAAATAATTTTGAAAATCGGACCACAAACGGCTGAGTAATCGTTGAACATACAAAAAAAAAGATACATACAGCCGAACATATTACCTCCTCCTTTTTGGAAGTCGGTCAAAAATATGTAACTTTTCTTTTCCATAAAGATCTATACCGTAGAACCGTAGATAATAAATAACAAGCTAAGCTTGATATGATAATCATAATTGCTTAACTACACGTGGTATACTTTTTCGTACCACTTGTGCGCACTTAACTTTGTTGTTAATTTTACCTAGCACGGTATATAGTTGAAACCAGGTGACGAGTCACAGAAAATCCATACTTCCATACTGTAAATTATGCAAGTGCGTCTATCTGTCTGTTAACACCGCTGAACCGATTTTGATGAAAGTTTGTCAGTATTTATTGTTACTTATTTCATATATTTTGTGAATCATCAAATAACGTGTATAAAAATATTTTGTTCTCATTGATTATATAATATCAGATAACTAAATTAGCAATTTATACTATTGCAACTGTTACGTACCACAGAATACCTATTAGTTTAACAAACCGTACCTAAAACATATTTTATCGTTCATGTTTTTAGGCTTATTAAAACGTAGGTACTGTGAGATTATTTAATTATGAATCATAATTAGTAATTTGCATAAAAATAATAACTAAATTTATTATAAATTAATAAAGCTATTCTCACGAGTCACGATAGAGAATCACCTGTACGCCATATTTAGTCCTCAATTTTCTGAGAAAATTTTTCCTGCTAAGTACTTAATCCATACTAATATTATAAATGCGAAAGTGTGTCTGTCTGTCTGTTACCTCTTCACGCTCAAACCACTGAACCGATTTTGCTGAAATTTGGCATGGAGATACATTGAGTCCCGAGAAAGGACATAGGATAGTTTTTATCCCGAAAAAATGTACGGAGTTGCGGGCGTCATCTAGTTGTGTATAAAATCAAAATCGGTTCAGCTATTTAAGGGGCCGGGCTACCCTCGAAATTCTCATACATACGTAATACCAAAATCATTTTCTCATACGAAAATATTTAACATGTTTGAGTTATTTTTCAGCTTAAAATAGTAATTACCTAGGTTCCTGTACAAAAATTAACTTCAAAATATTTAAACACTAAAAAATTTTTTTTTGTGAATAATTTTTTTTTTACTAAATTTACTACTATATATTTTAACACTAAAAACATGTTAAATATTTTCGTAAGACAAAATGATTTTGGTATTACGTATGTACAGAATTTCGAGGGTAGCCCGGCCCCTTAAGCTTAAAGAGGATTATAGACATACACACTTTCGCATTTTTAATCCATACTAATACTACAGTATTGTCTGTTACCTCTTCTCGCTTAAACCGCTGAACCGATTTAGTTGAAATTTGGAATACAGATACATATTAGGATTTAGGTGGACACATCATCATCCCAAGAAGGGACATGGGATAGTTTTTGTTGCGGTAAAAAGGAATAAATTATAGCGATTTTGTTGGATCACATACATATTTTATAGACTGATTAAAATGCCAACTATAAAGCTACGCTAGCTTGTTGTTTTGTAGGGCATTGCACTAGAAAATAAAATACTACGTCAGCAACACGAGGTATTTTCTGAGTTTATAATTATACAAAACATCGTATGACTAATCACGACCAATCACTATAAAGATATCACGTGACAAATTATGCGTAGGTATAATTTATAAATTGTCAGTTGTCACTGATGTGATTATGGTTATTCATCTATAGTCAAAATGTAATAAGGTGTCCCTAGCGGTCATTGACCTTTCAGTCTAGGAGCTATATGAAAAATGTTTGCACTGTATTCACTAAAATTAAGAAAAAAAATTAACTCTTATAAAGAGACAGACTAAATATGTAGTTTAATCTAATTCAGCCGTTCTCAAAGTGTTCTTCCTGAAATTCTACAAAGGCCTTGCAGAGGCTCCGCAAGCGATGAAATATATAACTTTTTAAAAGGGTTCTGCCACCAAAAAAGCTTGAGAACCGGTGGTCTAATTAAATTTTCGCTGTCACTGACCGATCTAAGTTTTTCTGGAGAGTAGAGCGTGCGCTAAGTAGCGAGTCGCGTCGGCATTATTCAATACAAATTGGCACGAGCTACGTTTCCAATTACAATAAACCAAATCTGCAACTTTGCAAACTGAAAAAGTATGAGGAAAATAACAATATTCTAAACAAAATGCTGCCAGCTACTTTCACAATAGAAAATAATATTTAAGATCAGTCGATCACAAATCACAATGCGAGTCTGCGAATCAAATCCAATGAGTAAGTATGTCCTTTCCAGTGGCATAATAATCTGTGGCCTACGCTTTTTGTTGCAAGTTAGAAATCAATAATTTAGAGATGTGCCGATCAAGACTTTGGCCGACTAGTCACTAGCCGATTAGTCGGCTGTAAAGAAGCCGACTTCGAAATTGGCCGGATAGTCGGCATCTCTAAAATAATTTAAAAAAATGAATGATGTATACAAGTCTCTCTAGATTATTATTAATTCTTCAATCAAAAAGTTAAATTTTTGATGCAAAATTGTTCACACTTTTATTTAACTTTTTAACAATAATATGTATTGTATCATTATTCATTAACATTATAGAATCAGCATTCAGCAATTAATGTGTATTAAATAAAAAATAACTAGGTACATACTTAGTTGCGCAAAAATGAACGCGGGAACCGTAGGTATATATTTTTCGGAATAAAAGTATCCTATGTCCTTACCCGGGACTTTATTTCCATACTTATAAGAAGGTATACCAAATTTCATCAAAATCGGTTCAGTGGTTTAAGCAACAGACAGACTCACTTACCCATAATTATAATATTTAAGTAGGTAAGTGTGGATTTTCATTTTCCTTCCACAGATGTGCATGCAGTGTATCAACTACTCAAAACACATGATTCATATTCTGTCTGCGAATTGAATTTTATCCGAATTTTTGTAACAAAATATTTCCCGAGAATTGTTATCAATTGATTCTCTGTATTTGTGTATCATCCGCCGCAGTTTGTTGCATTTATGTCTAGTTTAAGAAGTTTTTGAGAGGAGATATCATCAATTCAGCAGTTCTTAACTTTATTGGCTAACCCGACTCTTGGGAATAATAATTATTGTGATCCGAATTTCTTGGCTCCTTTGGCTTCTTGACGGCACGGCACTTTTTATCACGTCTATCAAACGAAGCCCTCGAGGGTAAAAGCCTGTTTACACACTTCACTTACCGAGTAGAGTGGCAAGACAAGACAGTACCCTCGGCCGAGCACTCGGTATGTTTGAACACATTACCGATTGATAGGCCAACATAATATTATGCTGAATATTACATACCGAGTGCTCGAGTTCGACCAAGGTCAGTAGAGCATAATAAGGCCCTAAGTCAGGATGCCTTAAAAATTATAATTGACTGAAGGTTAGGACTTAGGACTTAATAAGATTATTAAGAGCCCGTCCTCTCTTTTCTACTGCTCTCTTCACACTCACGCCCGACTTTCATATGCCAGGTGAAAAAGGACGATCGCCAAGTTAGCGGGCAGATAGAGGTTTTCTGTTTTTAAAGGGTTTTTTATATTGAAGTGGTAAAAAGTAATTAAGACGTCAATACAATCCATAAAAAGGTGATATTCTAAACTTTTACAGCAAAAATCACAAAACTGTCGCGGGTTTGAGTTGGATTATTTAAAGATACTTAAAAAAAATAAAAAATCTAGCTCCAACACTATATTATAATTGAAATGATCTTACATGTTGTGCATTTAAACATATAGAAATACTGTATTTTAACTGTTAAATCACGTCTGTTAAATGAGCGAAATCGGCAAAATTTCGTATACGGACTCTTAACATAACACAATTCACCAAAACAGCTCGAGCTTAGCTTATTGACAAACAATATTGGCTATAAACCACACTATTAAAGGATTTATAGGCTGCATTATTATCAACTACCTAGTTAGGTCCTAGTATAACTACTCCAGTACCTACTTAACCTATAAACTTTGTTAGTACCTTTTAATGGCGTGACTGCCTTGTTTACACTTCTTAGTTCTTATACTAACGAACCGCAACATCGTGCTATTTCCTATTGCTTACTATATTCTACTGTAATTTTGGTAAAAGGTTGTATTGAGTAAGAGGTTTAGTAAGCACTGAGCAGGACTAAAGCAGTGAAGTTGTTGTTACACGCAAAGGGTAAAAACAGGTTTCACTGCCACACACATAAGAGATAAGAAATTTTGAAAATCGTCATCCAAACTCTACCTAAGCATTACACAGGCATTGTAGAGCTCCCCTTTGAAGAGGATTCGCTAGTGAACTGGAGAGCCATGTCCTGCATGATCGATGTTACAAGCAAGTTTCACCGATTTTGTAATACATTCAAAATGAGATATCTACTATGTATTCAAAATAAACTCATATTATCAATGATTTTTCTTTTTTTCTGCGTATTGACGTCAAAGTTCGCGGCTATTGTATAAACAATACGCCGGCGTAGTACAATGTGTCTTAACACCTTTGGGACAGAATTCAAAATCGATTATCTTAAGTTTAAAAGTGTTACATACTTTGTAGTTAGTAGATTGTTGCGATACTAATTTTGGCTACATATTCGTCTACTTTGCCCCCTAGATTTGCTGTTTCCAGTTTTGTTCTTAGATCCGCTTTTAGTTTTGCGTCTGGAATGAACTTTATGCCTAGGACTTAAGGATGACCTACACTCTAGAGTAGAGTCTTGACTCTAGAGTCTAGAATCTAGATGATCCCTTTACTCTTATTCATATCATATCACCTGTGAGTCCATGATATATCACTAACTATTTTTTACTCATCCTTTATTTTTATTTTTTATTCATCTTATGTATAAAACATACTATTAAAAGGGGGGAAAAACTGAAATATCTATAATTTCATATTTATTTAATATTTTTACAACGAACAAGACAAAAATGTACAAACAATATTATAAGTACCCATAATAAGCAGTATACTTAACGAAATGTATAAGGATTAGGGATGCCACGAATAGTGAGTTGACCGAATACCGAATATTCGGCAACGCTGTCGGCCGAAGCGCCGAATATTCGGCACGAAATTCTTACTTTTCGGGGGCGCGGTAGCTGGATTAAGATTTAAGACAATTGTCGCAACCTGCTTTCCCCGTTTCATTTTCAAACGAGGCATTAGCGTCAAACTAGTTGGATTTTTATTTCAAAACAGTTCGCCTAGATCAGAAGGCCGAACCTTTCAAGTGGTGGCTAGCAAACGAAAAACAATACCCAAACCTTTCTAAATATTTTGTCAAAGTTTATCTCCTGGAAGTAGCGTGTATAGTGAGAGCCGAGGTTATAGGCCGAATAGGCCGAATACCGAATAGTTGCCGAATATTCGTGAGTCGTGATATCTTTATTAAGGATACTCAAAATATAATTTATTGCACAATTCTCCTGATTAATGCAACACATTGTTAAAAAGAATTGTTTACATATTTATGTACAATCCCATTATTATAACAGACTATAATAACATTTTATGTGTGAATATTATTATAATGTTGATAATTCTCTACTCTTCTCACGATCGTGATGTTTTGTGGATTTGTAGATCTCAAACAAGGCAAATTATTCCTTTCTTTCTTCTATTGTTTTCTGGAAAGTGTATAATGCAGCCTTTCCTAAAGTGGGCGATAACGCCCCCTTGTGGGTCAAAAGGGGGGCGGTGTGGGACCCAGAAAAAAATGAGGGCGTCACGTTGTGTAAAGGCTTAGGGGGGTGATTTATTTCATCTGGATGCATTTTAAAATTAAACAATGCGGGCGCTAAAACATAATAATATTATTAGTTAACTCAAAGTGGGCAGTAGACAAAATAAGTTTGGGAACCGCTGGTATAAGGTCTCTGGACATCTAGATCCAGGATATCCCTCTGTACACGGCTGAAGGTAAACCGCAGGTGGTTTTAGTGGGTAAACCCAAAGTCGGGAGTCCCACATACCCCCGGGGTGCTTCAGCGTAACTGAGGCACATCCCCACCCGGGGAACCCATAAAGGGTTTCCCCCAAAAAAAAGGTCTCTGGACATCAGCTGGATACCTAACAATTATTTTTGTATTAAAATTTAAAACATACATGGATAGTTATTTAGTGGTTCTTCTCCTAGGGAGATCGCAGACGGCACACTTTTTGTGTGATCGAGTCTGCCATCTCCCATAAGCATACAAAATGTTAACAAAATCTATCCAGCAGTTTCGGGGGACTTCGGGAACGTTTGTTATACTAGGCCTGGGCGTAACAAAACTAAGTGATAATAATTTAGGATGTGTATCATATTCTTGATAAACAACTACAAAGCTGTATGGTCTAACTTCTTTTTCTAAGAGGATAATAATAGTAGTTCTTTAAAAAATTCTAGGCGTTTCATCAAAGTCCCAGTACTCATTACTGTCACAGTATATCAATATCCCTTATCCCTATTGCTTTTGCCTATAGTAGGGGAGGCGAAGAGGGGATTTTGGGAGCAGCTCGAGCGTGTCAGATTAAGCTTGTATAGGCTTCCGACATGTGTCTAGTTATCATGGTATAGAAATTAGATTTCTCACGTGGTGGGTTACAATTTTTTTTTTTTAATATTGAAATGTCATCCGATTTGTCAGATTAAGATAGGGGATGTTTATTATACCCCAAAGAAGCTTCCATAAAAAGCACTGACGATTCAAAGGTAAGGTAAGCCTGTAGGGACATTTTAAAATATAGAAAAATAAACCTTCATATTTTTCTAACTAAGCTTCGCAGATATTTTATTTTGCACTCTAAGTGATTTAGTCCTTGTTGTCTAAAATATATTTTTAACTGACATAAATAAGCAATTTTCTAAATATATATATTTTTTTTCAAAACTTTAAAATGGCTGCAGTTTCTGAACCCACTGCTAAAATAAAAAACGCTCGTATTATTTTTTTAACAGCTTTACCTAATGTAAAAAACCTACTAGGTCTCCATGACGCTCGAGTGACTACAAAAATAGCACCCTCCCCTCCTCTACTACTAGGGATATTGCTATACTGAGTTACTGTCGTGTGTGGGCTTCTGTGACAGCTGACGTCACGATCGGTGACGCGTGACACGGTGTGATCCAATTCCGGCGGGTCAGTGACCCCGCGACCGCACTGACCGTGAAAATGGCCGCTACTGTATTCACAAAGTAATAAATATGGCGCTTACTGTTGACCTTCGAAAATAACAGGTGGCGCTGTATTGTGTGTAAACTGTAAATCGTGCTCTGTTTTAGTTGTCTAGATTTATTCTAGATACATAGGCCAAGAATCTTGTATTGATGTTCGCTTTAAAGTTTAATACATATGTATATAACTATATATTAACTAGACGTTCCGCGCGGCTTCGCCCGCGTAAATTAGATATTTTACAGACGAATTAGTCCACAAAAAAATATCCTATGATCCTTTACGTGGTCTACTTCTTATCTTTGCCAAATAACAGAAAAATTGCTCCAGTAGTTCGTGAGATAAGCCCTTTCAAATAATTTTCCCCGTTTTTTCCATATTTTCCTCTATTTCTTCGCTCCTATTAATCTTAGCGTGATAAAATATAGCTTATAGCCTTCCTCGATAAATAGGCTATCTAACACTGAAAAAATTTTTCAAATCGGATGAGTAGTTCCTGAGATTAGCGCGTTCAAATAAGCCCTTTCAGATAATTTCCCCCGTTTTTTCCACATTTTCCTCTATTTCTTCGCTCCTATTAGTTTTAGCGTGATAAAATATAGCCTATAGCCTTCCTCGATAAATGGGCTATCTAACACTGAAAGAATTTTTCAAATCGGACCAGTAGTTCCTGAGATTAGCGCGTTTAAACAAACAAACAAACTCTTCCCAATTATAATATTAGTATAGATATTATGTAAAATTCTCGCGTCACAGTGTTTGTGTGCGAACTGCTCAACCGATTTTAATTTATATTATGTACTTACATTCTTTAGTCCTGAGAGGGTTAGGTTAGGAATAGGTTTTATCTAAGTACTTAGTTTATATTGATACTAGAAATAATTTATATGACAAAACAACATTTGTCGGGTCAGCTAGTATTATTATAGGATTTAATTATTATCAGTTCGGGTTTCGGGCCGGTCGGTCCGTCGACGCCGTCGACGTCGGTGACGGAAGAGGCGGAACGCCCGCCGAGGGGAGGTGGTGGAGGCGGTGTCGTTCGATTGTCGACATCGCCAACGCCTTCAACAGCCTCCCTCACAGCGTAATACGGGAGGCACTGGAATATTTCGAGGTGCCCCCGTATCTCGGGAGGCTGTTGAACGAGTATCTCTCCGATAGGGAGGTCGAGTACGAGGACGGATCGGGGTCCCTGAAGAGGCAGAGCGTCGAGTGCGGCGTCCCTCAGGGCTCAAATGTGGGCCCAGATTTATGGGACGTCGGCTACGACTGGGTCCTGCGGAGCGGTCTCTCCCCGGAATGGTGCTAGTCTGCTATTGCGACGACACTTATGCACTTCATAGGGGACGGAACTTTCAGGAGGCCGCGCGGCTGGCAGAGGTGGGAGCATCCCTCGTTGTCAGCCGCATATAGAGCGGTTGAGCCGCAGGTGGTTTTAGTGGGTAAGACATAGCTCCATGGGTCACATCCCCAACCCGGGGCACCCATTACCCATAAAGGGTTTCCCCTGCGCATAAAAAAAAAGGTTTTAATTATTACAGTCTGTCTTTCTGTTACCTTTTCACGCTAACGTAACGTAACACCGCTGTACCGTTTTTTTTTTTTTTAAATAGGCATGATGATACTTTTGAGTCCCGGAAAAAGACAGAACGTTTTTATAGCGCGGCGGCAAAATGTAAGATTCTCCGCGATAAACAAAATTCAAACAAAAACGAAGTTACGGATGTAATACTTATTTAATAAAAAAAATTAGACAAGGCTAGCTATAATATATTTTAATGTATGAATAATGAATGATCAATAGTAGTTCTTCATGTGTTCTTCGTAAACAAATTAAGCACCAATGTTTTTGGAATGCCACAATATTAATTATAGCAAACAGGTTACGGGTCCGTCGACCGGCAGCGGTGTAATTATGATGAAATTCAGCCATAGTAAAAGGATGGGAAGTAGGGTAACTCCGGCCCAATCCGCGATTTAATTACCTACCTACTGTCTTAGGGTTGTCAATTTTAGGCGGCGGCGGCGCGGCGCGGCCGTTGTGATATGGGAGCGGCAAGCGGCTGTCCGCGCTTCGTTCGCAACCGCATGAACAGCGGCAACGTCGCGGTCTTCCGACTTTTAGTACTAATAAGTGACTCTTGATTGTCCATATTTCGGCCAATTTTCGTGCATATTTGCATGCATATTTCGGAACTGGGATCGTGCATATAATCCGATGTCTAAATAAAATTATAATTTATACCCTTTAAAACAACATTAAAAACTAACGCCTGTCTCTTATAGGTACCTACTATAAACAAATTTGTTGTTATGATTCAAACTTTGCTTTATGTGTATAATTAATAACTGATTTACAATTAACACACAGCAATATTTATTACACCTGCGATTATGATCGGACATTTTTGATTCGTTTGGCGCGGCGTGGCGCGACGCGGGCGTGCAGCGTAAAGTGTTAGCCCCGACTGGTAAGGTCCGAAAACGGTCCGAGATTTTAATAAGTGTGCGTGCGGCGACGCATTGATACTATGGTGCACACATTTAAGCCGCGCGCGTTGCCTTTGTATGAAGATAACTTACTTCCCTTCCTTATACTATGATTCAGCTGCACATTGGGAACCGGTCGGTCGGGTACGTGAACGAATTACACCCAAAAGACGTTGACCCTCGAGCCTCGCGAATTAGCTTAGACTATATGCCAAATATCGTCTGCGTTTTTACATTCATTAACTTTTAAAAGTCAATCAAGTACCTACTGTAAATATAAATCCATTAGGAAAGTAAGCAATAAGCAAAATGTTATGTATAAAGCCAAGAAATTAGTGCCGCCAGAACCGCGCTCTATCATAGTAAAAGGAGGGGAAGTAGGGTAACTCCGGCCCAATCCGCGATTTAATTACCTACTGTCTTAGGGTTGTCAATTTTAGGCGGCGGAGGCGAGGCGGCGCGGCGCGGCCGTTGTGATATGGGAGCGGCAAGCGGCTGTCCGCTCTTCGTTCGCAACCGCATGAACAGCGGCAACGTCGCGGTCTTCCGACTTTTAGTACTAATAAGTGACTCTTGATTGTCCATATTTCGGCCAACTTTTGTGCACATTTGCATGCATATTTCAGCACTGGGATCGTGCATATAATCCGATGTCTAAATAAAATTATAATTTATACCCTTTAAAACAACATTAAAAACTAACGCCTGTCTCTTATAGGTGACTACTATAAACAAATCTGTTGTTATGATTCAAACTTTGTTTTATGTGTATAATTAATTTTTGACATTTTTGATTCGTTTGGCGCGGCGTGGCGCGACGCGGGCGTGCAGCGTAAAGTGTTAGCCCCGACTGGTAAGGTCCGAAAACGTTCCGAGATTTTAATAAGTGTGCGTACGGCGACGCATTGATACTATGGCGCACACATTTAAGCCGCGCGCAGTGCCTTTGTATGAAGATAACTTACTTCCCCTCCTTATACTATGGCTCTACTAGTTAATGCATAGGTAGAGTCAGCAAAAAACAAGTTTTTACGTAATGACATAAGCTTGACATTTATGCTTTTTTTGGCGGGCAATTTGAGCTATTCAGAGTGACTTCATATATTTTTTGTTTTTGTGAATTTTAATAATTATAAGATTTTAAGGAAATAATCAATCAACGGCTTACATGACGTTAATATTAGAGATTAGGATTTTTTGGAATTTATAAATTTAATAGCTCCAAGCATTATAATTTGGTATAATGTATTCATATTAATTATTAACCAATAAGTAATTACTTAATAATAATAAATAGGTAGTAACTTTAAAGACCTGGAACGGATTACAACTAATCCTGTTGATTTTATTGTATTATTTATTGTTTTACAAAAAAAAGCGCAGAGCAGACGACAGACTATGCGAGACGCACTTTCTATTCTGTGGAAATAGAACCTATGTCCTATGCAGCATAGGTTCTATTTCCACCAACTAAAAAGTACGTCAGGGATAGTCTGTCGTCTGCGCTGCACCTAAGAAATTCTAGTCTAGACCAATAATAATTGGTCCAGAAACTAGTTACTAGTAAGTAGACCACCCACCGCATAATTCGGACAACCGCTTTAGGAACAACAGATGAAGACAATGCGCGTGCGCAGTTATAAATTGATTCATTATGGCGTGAATTTTATCACTGACTATAATTATAGTCAGTGATAAAATTCAGTCTGTCTACTATTGTAGACAGACTGACGATAGAAAAAATAACAGCAACACTAGAAGAACAGAGGACGAATTTCAAAATTGCATTGAAATAGTTTAGACGTGGGAGAGCCACGAATGGGCTGGCAGCTGGCTCGACCGGAGAAATACCACGTTCTCACATAAAACCGGCGTGAAACAGCGCTTGCGCTGTGTTTCACCGAGTGAGTGAGTTTACCGGAAGCCCAATCCCCTACCCTAATCCCTTCCCTACCTTCGACCCCATTACCCTATTCCCTCTTAAAAGGCCGGCAACGCACCTACAGCTCTTCTGATGCTGCGAGTGTCCATGGGCGACGGAAGTTGGTGACCCGTTTGCTCGTTTCATAAAAAAAAGACTGGAGGACGAGGAGCGTAAAAACACATAAATAAATGTAGTCGCAAATATGTGCGAAATATCCCAGTGACGGATAATCGCAGTTTGCGCGGTGCAAACATGATTCGCATGCCAAGACCAACTGCCACGTCACAGGGCGATAAGATAGCGGACAAATCTCGACTAACGACCGCAACTGCTGTTCAAACCCAATTCGAGACTTTGCAACAAACGTAGTCAAGATACAAGTCAAGATCGAAGATGTTAGGTAATCTGGGGATAGAATGGATTATTTATTGCAAGTTTGTAGAGTGTTACCATAGACTAAGGAAAATATAGTGTTACAAAGATTTCAGCGTTTTAACTAATATATTATTAGCTCTTACCGACAAGACACATATGAATCTGTTATTTCATATTTGTGTGCTCACAAATTTGAGATGCATTTTCCTAACCGTCTCATTAAAGCAAATTCAATACAAAAGTTGCGAACAACTCAGGGCAGACTACGAATCTAATAGTAGAAGAATGAGATTAAAACCAAATTCTAGATCGAGCAGAACGTAAGGCAATTCCTTGGCAGCGACGAAAGTTCTCAAGCGATTATATACGCCATTTACGGAAGCTATCAGCATCTTACTGGCCTAGTGACCCTCTAAAAATAGTTTCAATATCTACAATTGGATAAACGTGCGACAGACTTAAGAGCCCGGGTTAGCCTCGAAATTCTCATACATACGTAATACCAAGATCATTTTGTCATACGAAAATATTTAACATGTTTGAGTTATTTTTCAGCATAAAATAGTAATTACCTAGGTTCCTGAACAAAAATTAACTTCAAAATATTTAAACTCTAAAAAAATTTTTTGTGTATAATTTTTTTTTACTAAATTTACTAGTAAATATTTAAACACTAAAAAATAGAGTAAAACACTAAAAAATATATAAATAAACTAGCTGTCCCGGCAAACGTTTCTTTGCCATATTATATTAAGTATATCGCCCGTATTATTTTATTGAATTAGTGACTAAAATATAAGTATATCACCATGGCAACGTCCATCGCTATCCCGTGACCCGCGTCGCATAAGCAATGGTCGCTCTTTATAGACAAATAATTTGCAATAAAATAAAATTGCGACTATAATTTGAGATTTAAACTATCCTATCTCTCAAGTTGGATCGAACTGCACATGGTGTGCGAATTTTATTATAATCGGTTAAGTGGTTTAGGAGTCCATTGAGGACAAACATTGTGACACGAGATTTATATATATTAAGATAGTAAATTTACTACAAAATATTTAAATACTAAAAAATATTTTTTAGAGTTTAAATATTTTGAAGTTAATTTTTGTTCAGGATCCTAGGTAATTACTATTTTAAGTTGAAAAATAACTCAAACATGTTAAATATTTTCGTATGAGAAAATGATTTTGGTATTACGTATGTATGAGAATTTCGAGGGTAACCCGGGCTCTTAACTCCGTCAAACATGTAGCGCTTTAAAAACTAGTTGAGGAATTAAACTAGTTTAGTAGTTTCTATCTCTAGTATAACTCGTTTAAATAATGACATAGGTTTAGGCCCACTTGCGTCGATCCGCATTGTTGGTAAACGTTTGTCAAAATGTCATGATTCAGCTTCTCTCTACTCGTTGCAAAAGAGAGAATCGATGATTGCGTTTAGCTCAGGCTGGTATTGTGAAAGGCAAAAACTTTATAATATAAAATAGAATAAGTAGAATAGAAAATTCTTTATTTGTACAACTTAAAACTAAACTACTTAAAAACACAATAAAGGAAAACTACATTGTACAAATAGTAATATTATAGTATTTGTAAAAATTTCTGCATCTCGTCTAGGGCTGCCACCTCTCCGGGTTTGACCCGGAGTGCCCGGAGTCTACGGGTTTGCATGGTGCATGTCCGGACTCCGGGCTACAGGCCTACGGGTTTAGCATCGATATCTTCGGGTCACCGCGCGGATTGCGTGCGCGCATGTCGTCCGGCATGATTTTGTAGAACGCGTCTTTTCTTTAAGGTGACGCCGCGTTAAAATAAGAAACCGTGTTGGATATGTTTTAGATTGCTTGTTTTCTATAAGAGGCCGGCCCGGCCTCTTATAGAAAACAAGCAATTCAAATGGAACAGCAAAAATGGAAAGAGTGTAAGCGACAAAATGGTTTTTGTCGCGTAATTTAAAAACCATATATACATTTCATATAAGCTATGCACATATTAAAGTGTATGCTTCAACCAATTTATGTACAAATTTTGGAACCTTAAATCACTCTCCTCTGTTGGAAAAATAGGAATCCCTTTTTTTACAGAGGTCTTTTCGATTGTTAATTCTGTGTTATAAAAGTTGTCCAATCGTGTTATGCTATGGGCAATTCAAAGACAAAGACATGATGAATACTGACAATGAACTTTAGTTTCTTAGCTTTAGTCATTGCTGAGAAAAATCGGCATCGCTACAGCCAAATTATCAAGGCGACGCCTTAATGCGAAATTTGTGGACAGACGAGCGAAACTATTTATCAGTAGACACGGTAAAGGCCGAGCTAATTGTAAAGATTAATTACAATATGAATTGTCAAGAATTTTTGAAGTTTTTGAAGAAACTTGAACAAGAAGTACCTAATGCTGAAACAATCTTTGCAGAACAAGAAATATAGTTTTAAGTGTCAAACTGGTTCAAGCGAGCACTAGCTAGGTAGGTAACTTATATTAAAAAAAAACATTACCAATAGTAGTTCACCATATTTTTGTACTTGCCCTAATTCATTAAATACTTTTTAATGCTTAAAAATTAAAAAAATGTTTTATTTTAGCAAAAAAAATCTATATAATTTCTAAAACCTCCGGGTCTATTGTTTTTTAAAGGTGGCAGCCCTAGTCTCGTCACGGAATAGGTACGGACCATAGATAATACAGTATATATGTACGGACGTAACCTTGTCTAATCCCGAGTGAAGCATAGATATGGCCGCCCGTGTAGGATGTGTGCGTGTCATTGGCGCCGTCACTCAATGTACAATGACCGCGGGTTGTAGTACCTAGGTACTACAACCCGACAATGACCGCGGGTTGTAGTACCTAGGTACTACAACCCGACAATGACCGCGGGTTGTAGTACCTAGGTACTACAACCCGCGCTCATTGTACATTGAGTGACGTACACACACGCAACTAGTTGCGTGTGTGTCGGTGTATTTCCCAAAGTGTGGGTCGCGACCCACTGGTGGGTCGCGGGTAGAGTGCGTCCTGAAACTATAGGACGAGTGTCGTACTCGTTCGATTTTCATTTTACTCGTTCGTTCGTCGTCGTGGGTGCGTGCCGGACGGGGCGGGGCATTCGAACGCAAACTTAATTGTAAGTAAGGAAGGCTGACGATGATGATATCGTGGTGAAGTACGATATGAATTAGCGGGTAAATTCTGCGGCAGCAACATACCGCTGCTTTTTTGTCTTCGTGACACAAGGTGGGCCGCGAACTTTAAACTTTCTTGTAGATGGGTCGCGGTCCCGACAAGTTTGGGACACACTGGTGTAATGCTCCATCCGTAGTTTTTTACATCCGTGCGTCTCGTTATTTTGATTTAGTAGGTATAGGTATTAGGTACCTGCAGCCTTACCCCCGAAACTTATATCAATCTGATATCAGTTTCGGGGGTAAGGCTGCTCTAAATAAATTAATAAATAAAAATTGTTTTATTTCTGAATAAATTTGAAACAAGTAACAACTGTTCTCAGAAAGTCTACATGGTGCCTACCACTACTTAACTATAACAATAATTCTTATTTGAAATAGTTCGTAATCAGTACGTTTTGAATAGGTTCTTAGTTGTCATTTGTCATTTCTAAACGGGTTACACTCGAGTGGCCATTTTTGTGGCTTGAATACTCTATGCAAAAAGTGATTGATTAAAAAATAAAACAGCGAAATTATATCGTTCTCCAATACGATCCTGACTCAGCATTTACAGTTAATTATGTAACGGGATATTGAAAAGGAACTAAATTAGATTCAGTAAGAAATTTAATTAAGAATTTTTTTTTCATTCACTTAAGAAATTTTGATTCAGTTAAGAAATTTTAGTTTTAGCAGGACAAAACTGAAAGTTATGCCCCATCAACGTGGTTTTACGCCTACATTCACATTATGAGTACAATAATAATATTTTATGGGAAACCATAAGGATATAAGACTTAAGAGTACGTAAATTATTTACCTCCGAGTTCCTATATGTGTCCTTTACATAAAACTCATAAAAGTCTCCTTAGGGCTTAGAGGCTTAGTTAATACTGGTAACAGCTTGTATCAGTATTGTTATATGAATTATGAGCAGATATTCTACAATCCACAGTACACAGACTACTGACTAGGAAGTAGGAATGCCTCCCCCGAAATTTATGTTATTACGAATTTAAAGGTTCTCTTTCATGAATCTTTAAATTCACTTACCTAAACCACAGTATAGCAATGGATATGTCATATTGCTATACTGTGCCTAAACGTTGTTTCGGTGACTACTAATAATTACTTACATAACTTTACACAGAAGGAACGAACGTTATACATAGTATGACTTATGAGTATGATCAAGAGAAATTAACTTTTATTAAACATAAAATATGTTTTATTTATAACTAGCTGTTGCCCGCGACTTCGTCCGCGTGGACTTCAGTTTATAGCGCGCGGTCCGCGATGTCAACAAAATTGGTGTCAAATTTAAAAGCTTTTTAAAACCCTGGTACCCCTTAAATCAAAATACCCAAAAACAGCTGTGCAGTTTGCACATAATATTTCATTTTTTTATTAAACTTTATTTACTTATTATATACCAAATTTAAAGCTTATTTAGCCCCCCATTACACAACTTTAGCTTTCCCATAAACTATTTATCATTGGTAGGTTTAAGGTAATACGTAAGAAGGCAGAGGTGGTAGGGCTGCGGTCGTGTATCACGCGTTTCCCGTAGTCCCACCTTCAGGAGCAGGAACACCGTTGGGGTTTTAGTGGGTAGTCCCGGGTGCGTCTTCCGTCCGCTTCGAGGAGTCCCACATACCTCGGTGGTCCTCCCCAGGCCCCGGGGATACGTAAACGCATTCCCCCAACGCAAAACAAAAAGGTTTAAGGTAATACGTCACTGCAATCTGCATAACAATCGTGTAAAATAACGTGTATAACAATCGAAAGAATCGAAAAGCCCGTCTCAAAATGGTACCACCTCTTATAGAAAGACTTATGAGCAAGCGATGGCGCGATGTAGGCGACTCTTAGCGCCATCTTTTATGAATTTTGGGAACTAACTTATTTTTAACTTTACGCATTTTCACCCCCTTACAACCCCTTTTTCCAGTTAAAAAGTAGGCTATGTCCTTTCTCAGGCTTTAGACTATCTGTGTACAAAATGTCATTACAATCGATTCAGTAGTTTTGGCGTGAAAGCGAGACAGACAGACAGACAGAGATACTTTCGCATTTATAATATTAGTATAGATTATTATTATTATGCGCGTAACTGGGTGTTGCAAGTTCGCAACAGGTTCTATAATAAGACATGAGCTAGCTGTAATACGGCTTCAAGATTTAAAATTACTGTATTTACTAGTTGGTCGCGACACGCGACATTTTCAATTAAAAAAAATAATGCTTTAGGTGGATAACAATCTGAAATCTTATAGTTTGTTCGTTCTAAGATGATATGGGTGACAGTTCTCATATTCCTTGCTACGGATTTTTTTTACAAGAAAACAAAAAAAATCTGAATGTAATAAATTATATTCCATCTACAAAAATAAATGTTTCCTGTAATTGTAAATGAATAAAAATGAAAAGTTGCTAAATGCTAACTTATTGATATAAAATTATAAATATTAACTTTGAAATAGGAGTATAAAATTATTGTTACGAAAATATTTGAAAAATGTCAGATGCATGAAACGGAACTTATGTCAATAGAGGTTGACACAGTTGAATCGAAATCAAATCGATAAAAAAGGGCGGCCACCTTAAATCGCCGGTGTCACTCTGAAACATCAGTACGAAATCGATAATTTCGATTGCAATTCCTTTACGAGGTGATTCGATATTTTTAAATTATTCGATTAATTTTTTTAGGTAACTTCCCTACTATTGTCAATTATAATGTGTCACGCATATCATCATAAAACGAACAAACTATAATTAAAGCATATTCTGATTAAAACCGATAGTTTACTTTTTAAATTTCTATGTTTACTCTGACTGTACTCTAAAAAAAATCAGAGACGCAAAGATCAGAGACGTGATACGTCTTCGGTAAAAAATGATCCGCACGCCAAAGTGAACTCATAAATTCCCAACTTATTTTGTCCATGACATGTCATAAAAGTAACAAGAATATTTCTCTCCTTTTTTCTTTGTATTCCAATCAATGAATTCCAATGGAGGTTATTTTCCGTCTTGAAAAATTAACAGTTATAAAAATGTAATAATGTTAATGGCCGACAGGGATTATGCACGTGACACGTCAAACGTGCAGGTTTACACTCTTGGTAAATTCCCGACCACAATTTCTTGTTTCCCAGAATGACTGCAACTCACATTACAAATTGAACATAACTATTAATTATTATTGTAGTTTTTACTCAACTGCTGAGGAAGAACACAATAATTAGGATACGCAATGAAAAATAAAATAGAAGAATGCATTGAACCCTAGTCAAAATATGGTTAAAATATGAACAGTGCTTCATTAACGAATTATTTAACATAGAAATTACAACATTTTCATATAAGTAATATTATTAATTCTTTTTATAGCTCGTCTTTTCAAACTATTAACTTTTTTGAATTGAAGATAGATTATCTTCAATTCAGGTTTTAAATTTCTTTTACTAAAATAGAACAAGCAACAAAATATAATATAGCCTTAGAAGCAGTTAGCATAAAACGCTTCCAGAACTAGTTTTTTTGGGTATGTAAATTATTATCCATGATATAAACCGTTATTCTACTTATAAGGCTTTCGACCCCGGAGCTAAAATAAATATTTAATTACGCAAAGGTTCGTGCGAATATTTTCCGTGTGAACAATGATATTATATGAAAAACTCAAAGTAAGTATATTATGTAGAAAATCATTGTATGTGAATATGAATTTTGAATTAAATGTAAATACCTATACTTTTCGATGTTTGATGACGTATGAGTTAATTATGACATGTTTGGTGTCAAAATATAGGATTTTTAAGTGACGCTGGACGCAGCATCGTATACGGTTTGATCGATTTAAAAAATGACAAGAAATAGTTTGACATTTTAGATGGAAGATGATGAAAAGTTTGCCATGGAGTCCTAGGGGATTAAAATTGAAGGCAATAAAAACTCTTTTACAAAACGCCAGGTCAGAAGCATCCCAGAACCAGAAAATAAGAACCTGTTTTTTCTTATCGAGAAGGTCGTAATTTTAGACATTTTATTTGCATTTGTAAATGAAATAATTAAGCAAAATATGACAACAATAACTTCTTATGTTTATCAACCAAAGTTGTAAGTAACTCAAAATATAATATATTATGAATAAGTAAATATAAGCTCAGAGTAAGGGATCACTTTTGCATGTCAGCATATGTCAGCATTGTACGTAAAATGTAAATACTTTTGCATATAATATTTTATTTAATTTAAGATTTTCCTTTACCTACTTTAAACATAAAAAATATTCAATTAATAAAAAAGTAACGTTCAAGTACAGTTGCTGACAGTTGTAAGTGTATTAAATAAACTTTAAATATTGTGTTCTTATCTTAATAAGTGTAAGTATTTTATTTAAAAAATGTTTTATCATTCTATATTTTCACATTGTTAATAACGCATAATTAAATACATAATAATATTATGTATGTATGTACCTACCTACCTACATGAATAATAATTATTATTCAAAACGACCTTGCTAGTCACTGTCTGCCAAAATTTAAAACATAAATTTATTTTTCTCAACTAAATAAATTGCTAAGAACTAAGACAGCTTAAAATAACTAATAGGCTACTTGACATATATTTAATTTCATTGAAAAAATGCATATTTCTAGTAGAACTTGGCCTAGGAAACTGTATTTCACCCTTATCGTGAAATAAAAGCTTATGATTGATAAATAAAGTCGATTTGAAAATATGATTTTATGAAAATAGGAATTGTACTGACGAAAACGCTTTTGCGGTACTTCCGATCTGGATGTGACGTCATCCCATTTGTAATTTAATATCTTTTATTTATCGCGCTCGTTATATGTAAGTTTATTTGTACATAAATAATATGAATAAGCCTAGAAAGATTTATAAAATGTATTTTCTTGAATAATTCAAATAAAACATCAGTTTTATATATTATCTCCATTCATTGTAGTTAGGAAATGAAATGGCCAAAACTTTTCTACAAAAGTGTTCAACATTAGAAATGATTTCTAAATTATTTTTTAATTTTTTAAGCACTGTTAGACTCGTACATTTAGCACATAAAACTTTTTTTCAATAAAGAAAGTATAAAATACAAAAAACATGACGTCACACTATGGCGGTACAATGGCGGATAGTGTTTTCGGCGCCATATAAAAGGCATATTTTTCGATCAACATTTTTATGGGTTTCTACTGTTTAAAATATTAAAATATTAGTTTTTTTAGTAAAAATGAATGATTAGGAACCGATTAGAATGAAGAAAAAAAATAGGTCAAGTAGCCTATTACGAAGTAAAGGTCAAATTTTGTTGCGAATTTCGATTTTTTACAAAATTATGACCTCATACGATCAACCGTTACTTGTCAAAAGTATGCAAGTCACAAAAAGTAAAAAATATATCTTATCTAGAAATTGGAGTCAATGTCGATTTCAACGTACACGTACACGATAATTCAATTATTATTAAACTTTTACGGCCCCGAATCCCGATATAGTTATAATTTTATAGCTAGATATTAATTAGTTAATAATCCAATCACTTACGTCATAGCTCCAAGTGCAGGAAACGCCGGCGAATTTGGCCACACAGCGGCCGAGTTCCACATCTTCATGAGTGGTGTACAGGTGCTTCAGACAGTACTTCACGTGGGGGGCCACCCTCCTCAAGGTCTCTCGAGATATGAGCACCCCCGGCCCGCCCATACAAAAGTTCTCGTTGTAGTCCAAGGCCAGCGCGTCCCTCTCGGCGCTCGTACCGCGACCCGCCTGCCCTATAAACTGAGGCTTCGTGCTGTCCACCGACCGAAGGAACTCCCCCAGCTTGTCACCCCTAACGTAAACATCGTCGTCGGCACGCATGAACCACTCGAACCTCTCGCCATACTTTTCGTACATGTACAGTAGCATAAGAAACGATTTCTTCTGAGGAGGGTAGCTGTCGTCCACGTTCTTGAGAGGTATCAGAGGCAACCCGGGAGCTCGGGAAACTTCGGAACTAAAAAATGCAATCCTCCCCGGCAAATCTTTCGCCCACGTTTCAAACACTGCTTTAGCTCTAGTCTTTAAATATTGTTCCGCTGTCATAACACCTACGAACACTAGCGTGCTGTTGGAATTTTCTACGGTTTCCTCCGGCCTCAACCCTATCACCGTGAGGGGGTCCGGAGCCACATACAGTTTTGCGGCATCAGGACACGCTTCTATGGAAGTCCTGGACGAGGGTCTTAAACACAATTTCAGGAAAACACCGAGGGTCACTCCGGCCACGATCCCCGCCGCGAGATGCATCCATTTACCCCTTCGCGGCATCTTGAGAGAACTGCCTCAATAAACTCTCCCACTGCTACCCGAATACATGTGTGCATTCCAAGAATAGTCTTTTTATCCCTTTTTTGTCGGGGTGAGGCTTAGCGACCCGCTTTTATATATTCGACGGATCACATGGCCGGCGTAATGTCACGTCACGCGAAATCGAATACCACTATCGCGGTGTCACGAGCTATCGAATTTGCAGATGTTATCGAAGGAGCGAGTGCGGCGAGGTGCGACGTGTGTCGAAATGCGAGTCGTACATTTTACGACGAGGCGGTACGTCAAACCCGTTCGACTCGTGCGCCGCCCGCGGCTAAACTGGACCGTCTCAAAACAAAACTCAAGTCTCAAAGCAGCGGTAATTCGGACTGTCCGCGCAATATCGCGTCTCGTTCCCTCGCGCGATAACGGCGATTCCGTCCTTATCGCAGCTAATAATACGAGCTGGATTGAAATGAGCTCGGCCCATTCATCGGGCCGCGCCGCGCCGGCCGGCGAGACACACAATGACTCAAAATATGAGTCCTCGCGAGCGGGCATTGTCTGAAGTAGCGGAAACATTTCACTACAATATATTTTGAGGAACTAGTCGGCGGCGTCGTCAAAGCCAAAGATCTCATAAACGTTTTTAATGTTCTAGGATGAACGTTCTCAGCTCGCATCTGCAACAAATTGATGGTGTCTGCGATAATTGATAATTATTGCAATTGTTTCAAGTTTTAGCGAACAGTGGGAATGTTTTCATTACAGTTTCAATACATTAGTTTTTATAACATTAAGTACTGTATAAATTTGTTAATTAGGTGTTTAAAAGAACTGAAAAATAATTTAAAACTTATTTATGTGTTTAGATTTTGAAAAGTTAGTTTAATTATTTTAAATGGAATAATGTGTAACTATTTGTATAAAATTTAAAAGTTTTGAACGATATTTTATTAAATAGTTTTATACCCAATTTGTGGGTTACGTAACTTCTTCCTTATACAGGTATATTAGTATCATAGAGGCTGTGATTAGAATCTTCATCGATCGCGATTCGCATCCATTGAGATGTTCGCACCATATTTTTCGAAAAATATACTTTTCCCTGAAACAAAATAAAAAATACTTTTATCGTATACTTAATGTTCTTTCAGGAGTTTTTTTCTTTTAGTCCAAGTTAATTAGCTGATTTTAACAAAAAAATGTATAAATTGTTACAATAGGACACAGTTTACTTTTTTACTTATTTCGTTGAAATTATTAATTATTAATAACTTATTTGATTTTACACGCGAAATATAATAAAAATTTAATAATACTTAATATTATCTAATAAAAGCTTTCAAATAGAGCGTTTTCAGTAGTGACTAATATATTATTTATTATTAAGGGTCAAGGGTTATTTTACAGACGTGATTTAGCAGTTAAAATCTGGGTGCACGGTAGTGCACCCGCCGAGACGAGCCAAGCGAAGCGCAAGGGCACTACCTACATTTTCTCGAAGTGTTTCGTTTTGTTTTTTGAACCCTCATAGAATTGGTTTCCGTTGTAGCAGATAGTTAATATTTTCAGGATATGATTTCATCAATAGACTTATTAAGCATACAAAGTCTCAATTGAATAGCTTTTATACTTTAGATTTTATTGATATCTATCTATACTAATATTATAAATGCGAAAGTATCTCTGTCTGTCTGTCTGTCTCGCTTTCACGCCAAAACTACTGAACCGATTGTAATGAAATTTTGTACACAGATAGTCTAAAACCTGAGAAAGGACATAGGCTACTTTTTAACTGGAAAAAGGGGTTGTAAGGGGGTGAAAATGCGTAAATTTGTTCAAATTAAGTTAGTTCCAAAAATTCATAATAGATGGGGCCGTGCGTCTCCTACATCGCGCTATCGCTTGCTCATAAGTCTTTCTATAAGGCGTGGTACCATGTTAAGATGCGTTTTTCGATACTTTCAATTGTTATATACGTTCATAATGTATAACTCACTACTCAGTACTTCATCTATGTAGTGATGAGTGACGTAACCTTAAACCTCCCAATCTATGATAAATAGTTTATGGGTAAAGCTAAAGTTATGAAATATTATGTGCACAGTGCACACTGCACAGCTGTTTTTGGCTATTTTGATTTAAGGGGTACCAGGGTTTTAAAAACCTTTAAAATTTGACACCAATTTTGTTGACAACGCGCGCTGTAAGTACACTGAAGTCCACGCGGACGAAGTCGCGGGCAACAGCTAGTCTAAAATACACCGATTTCGTCACTGACACACTGATGGTCATCAAAATGTTTGGCTAGTTCCTGAAGTGCTAGAAAGCTGAAATTTGCTATGTAATCTAAGTTTAGTATACAAGCAACAAAAAAATTCATGAACTTGTAATTTTCGTCCCCCGTCCCTTAAAATTGGGGGGGGGGGGGGGGGGGTGGAAGTTGACCCTTATAGAGTTGATTTCCGATGTGCCAGATAGTTTATATTCTCAGGATATGATGTTAATAATAATCTTATTAAACATACAAAGTCTCAATTGAATAGGTCTAATACTTTATATTTTATTGATATCTAAAATACGCCGAAATTTGGTTATAACTTATACGCCATAAAATAAGTTTAGTAGTGGGGGTAATGGAAGTTTAAATGAGACTTTCACCAATTTTATGAATAACATGAAAGTTTCCACGGGATGGACATTAACTAAAATCGTCTTAATAAAAAATAAAAATAAAAAACACTAAAATAAAAAGACTAAAAAGACTGCCTAGCAAGTAGCAACTTACAAAAAGGACTGAAATCCCACCAAAAACATTTCATGTAAAATGTCCTCGACGACCACAAAACGTTTGTCCTGTAAAAAAAATCGGTTGTCTATAAAAAACGCCTCTAATACACCGACGCGTTCGCCGGCGGTTCGCCGGCGGCAGCGGATCGCAAACGATTTACTGTTTCATCTGCCACACGACAATGCGTATATTGCATCTCGCTCGGCGAATACCTGCGGTGTAAACGACGATTCGCAGTTCCTTGCGAACCAATACCGACAAGGACGCAACTAATTCATTTAAGCTAATGTTAGAGCGAGACAAAGAGTAGGCGAAATTCTGCCATACTGCTGACAGAAATCGTTGGCGATTCGCCGCCGCCGGCGAACGCGTCGCTGTACTAGAGGCGTAAGACGAATAAAAAATATAAGCAACGCTCACTCAAGTAGGACTTAGGAGAGAGACGGATGTCGAACGCTGCCGAACGCAAAGGCCGATTGTGCTACCTTGTCGCTCGTTCCGCGCTCTCGCTTGCACTTCAAGCTCTATATGGAACGCCTCAGAGCGAGGTAACGCCGCATGAACTGTCATGTTTTTCGGGCGCGCACCCCATATCGAATTATAAGACGTTATCACGTCAAAAGACATCAGATATAATGTAGAGCCAAGCTTCTGAATCGACGCGGCCTAACTCTATCGACCCATAACTCCAACAAATTCTACATAATATCAGTAAGACGTATGTATGTATGGCTTGGCTGTTTCGTTACTTATTTCAGATTATAATTCAGAAACTAAATATTCGAAACAGCGAAGCCACACAATATACTTACTAATATGTAGAAAGTGTTGCAGTTAGGGTCTATAGAGTTAGGCCGCGTCGATTCAGAAGCTTGGCTCTACATTATATCTGATGTCTTTTTTACAGGACAAACCTCGTCGAGGACATTTTACATGAAATGTTTTTGGTGGGATACAGTATTTCTATACGTTTTAATGCACAACATGTAAGATCATTTCAATTATAATCTAATGTTGGAGCTAGATTTTTTTATTTTTTAAGCGTTTTTAAATAATCCAACTCAAACCCGCGACAGTTTTGTAATTTTTGCTGTAAAAGGTTTAGAATATCACCTGTTTATGGATTGTATTGACGTCTTAACGGTATGAAAAAAATACAATGTACTGTTGAGAAAGTCGTCTATAAAATGTTGGAATTACTTTTTACCACTTTATTATGAAATAGTTGAGTAAAAAAATATGTAACTCGGCAAAATTTTAGAGAAAATGGGCAAAGAATTGCTGTTAATTTCGGCAACTTGGAGCTGTAATTCATAAAAAGAAAACGACAGAAATAATCTATATATAGATAAAATTCTATCCAATTCGATAAAAAAGAAAAAAAAACAAATTGTGCCAAAAAAATACGATTCAAAACAACCTAGATCTCACATTATATTTCTCGCCGCAAGTTCGAGTCGGCTTTCCGCGCTTAAATATGTTTTAAATCTAATAATCTATACTAATATTATAATTCTGCAGAGTTTGTTTGTTTGTTTGAACGCGCTAATCTCAGGAACTATTGGTCCAATTTGAAAAATAACTTTACTGCTGGATAGCCCATTTATGGAGGAAGGCTATAGGCTATATTTTATCACGCTAAGACTAATAGGAGCGAAGAAATAGAGGAAAATGTGGAAAAAACAGGGGAAATTATTTGAAAGGGCTTATTTGAACGGGCTAATCTCAGGGTCCGATTTGAAAATTTTTTTCAGTGTTAGACAGCCCATTTATCAAGAAAGGGTATAAGTTATATTTTATCACGCTAAGGCTAATAGGAGTGAAGAAATAGAGGAAAATGTGGAAAAAACGGGGGAAATTATATGAAAGGGCTTATTTGAACGCGCTAATCTCAGGAAGTACAATCCAAATACAAGTCCAATTTGGAAAATTCTTTGAATGTTAGATAGACCATTTATCTAGAAAGGTTATAGGCTATACTTTATCAGGCTTAGACTAATAAAAACGAAGAAATACAGGAAAATGTGGGAAAAACGGGGGAAATTATATGAAATTGCTTATTATCTTAAGAACTACTGGAGCAAATTTTTACATTATTTGGCAAACATGAAGAATAAACCACGTAAAGGGACATAGGCTATTTTTGCGGATAAATGTACGGTTGCGTAAAATTCCTAAATTTCGCAAGCGAAGCCGCTCGGAACATCTTTATATGTAATAAAATCTTAGGAAAGTCAATTCTATGCGTTGAATATTTTTGTACATTAAATAATAGGTACTTGAGATGTGATCTACTATGCTAACGCGGACGAAGTCGCGGGCAACAGCTAGTTAATATATATTTTTTTAAGTCTAATAAGGGGAAAAAACCTAATAATATTTCTGTAGCGAACCTTTGCAATTTCGGCAAAATCGGCAAAATTTCGTATACGGACTCTTAAGTACCTACTATCATTAGCACTCACAGCAGCTGCTTAGCAAAATGAGTTTTGTTTTGTGATGCACGGATCCCACGGCATATGCGGATACGACTTTTTTTATTTGGGCACCAACTTTTTTACTTTACTTATTTTAGGGTTAGTTCACACGGAAACGAGACACGATTTCATAATATTGTTGTCCTTTTAGTTTGTAATTATGTCGTATTGCTTAAGAAAAAGCTGTCTTCTTATAAAATATAGAACGTACTTGTGAGACCGAAAGAGATTCCTAAAAATTCTCCTAAATACCCTTTACGGTACCTACAGTCTACACGGTTTCTTGGAAGTTCTGTTGTCCGTTTTGGAAAATTATACGGATACTTACTCATTATTTCACTTGTAAGAGTGACTCGTTTCACCTGATAAGAAAATGTTAAAGACGGAAATTACAAGCAATATGTAAAAATAACATTTTATTTATAATATTTTAAAGTGTGAAGCCACAGTATATAAAATCACGCTCTACGTTCAAGCATCTTATCACAAAACTTCAAATAAATAAGGAAAAACCGATTTGAAAAATAACCGATACTCCACAGCTCCACTCTAATAAAATTATTATTTGTGTAGAAAAATAATATTATTCTATTAATAATTGCTTAAAATTTATACATAATATACAAGCATCTATTTGTGCTTTTCATAAAAGAAGTTATTAAAAATTTTAAATCAACATACTTACATCAAAAAATGCCGCTCTACACTTTCCCCTTAGAAATTGACAACTTTTTGTATGAAAAGCACGTATTTAGAAAAAATATGCAACTTTGTACTGATCCAAGGTAGAGCATACGGGACGCATATAACTAAAACAGCTATTTTTATGTTATGTGATGCTATAAATTATTATTGATAAACTATTATTCTTCATACATAATATTACACAATAACTGTTTCAATATCTAAATGCATTTTTGCTAAACATTTGTATAGCTTATAAAATAACATGGATCTAGGAGTCCGTATACGAAATTTTGCCGATGAATACGAAATTGCGGTTCGCTACAGAAATATTATTAGATTTTTTCCCCTTATTAGACTTAAACACATATATTTATTGATTCAACTCCGAAGATGGAAGAGGTTATGGCCGCTCTTCGAAAAATTCAAATGGATATCTAAGACGAACAAAAAATATAAGCATTGCTCACTCAAGTAGGACTTAGGAGAGAGACGGATGTCGAACGCTGCCGAACGCAAAGGCCGATTGTGCTTCCTTGTCGCTCGTTCCGCGCTCTCGCTTGCATTTCAAGCCTTATATGGAACGCCTCAGAGGTAACGCCGCATGAACCATATCTAGTAGGCCCTACGTGGGACTATCCAGTAGGCCCAACGTAGAACCATATCTAGTAGGCCCAACGTAGAACCATATTTAATAGGCCCAACGTAGAACCATATCTAGTAGGCCCTACGTGAGACTATCCAGTAGGCCCAACGTAGAACCATATCTAGTAGGCCCAACGTAGAACCATATCTAGTAGGCCCAACGTAGAACCATATCTAGTAGGCCCAACGTAGAACCATATCTAGTAGGCCCTACGTGGGACTATCCAGTAAGCCCAACGTAAAACCATATCCAGTAGGCCCAACGTTGATATACCAATGTTGGCCCTACCTAATTAAATTGCAGTTGGCCCTACATAACAGTACATTTATTAGGCCCTATGTTTAGTAGACAAATGTTGGCCTCACACGAAATAATTTGCAGTAGGCCCTGCAAGATGCTATATTCAGTCGGCCTACGTCAAAAAACAATGTTGGCCTTACACGAATTCACTCTCAGTAGGCCCTACGTTAACCTAACAATGTTGGTCCTACACAAGTAAGCATGAAATATACCAACCGTAGGCCTTTTGACGGCCTTTATGTTGGCCCATTGTTGGCCAGCATCGTTGGCTGCTTTGCAATCAGGTGTGCCAAATCTAACTGTTGGCCAACCATGCGGCAGGCCCAACAAACTACCTTCATAAAATGCTACGTAGGCCCAACAAAAGAAAACAATGATGGGCCAACCATTAGGCTATCGTTGGCCGCCATCGTTGGCTGCTTTGCAATCAGGTGTGCCAAATCTAACTGTTGGCCAACCGAGCCAATAACCGAGGCCCAACCATGGACCAATGTAAATGTGCTATTAGGGCTTTTACAGCAAAAATCACAAAACTATCGCGGGTTTGAGTTGGATTATTTAAAAATACTTTTAAAAAAACTAGCTCCAACATTATATTATAATTGAAATGATCTTACATGTTGTGCATTAAAACATATAGAAATACTGTATTTTAACTGTTAAATCACGTCTGTTAAATCAGCGAAATAGGCAAATTTCGTATACGGACCCTTAAGCATCTACTTAAACAAAAATATTACATTAATACTTCGATACCCTTTTACAGAATCATAATTTACAGACTTTTATAAAATTTAAATTTTCAAAGAAAACAAAATATTAACTTTAGTAACTCCTTAAAAAAATTGCATTAAAAGACAAAAATGTGGCATTTAAACAAACTAGGGCTAGTACATCAAAAATTCCAAATTTAAAGGAATTTAAATATTTTTTTTTTAATTAAAGAGTATTTTGTTGAAATCACAAGCAGATGAAATATTAAACGGTGCGATATTTGACTAAAACTTTGCAATAAAATGTATGTCACTAGTGATATATTATTATGTAAAGATATACATCACTAGTGTCATACATTAAATGTATGTAAAGCATTATGTAAAGATATATGTAACTAAAAACAATGTAAGGATTTTTTTATTAACAAAAAAGTATTCAATGAGCAAGTATTGAAACATTTGGGCTACCTATATACCTAATGCTTTATGAAATGTTATCTATAATTATTTATTTTTTATAGTAGAGGAGGAGAGGGTGCTATTTATGTAGTCACTCGAGCGTCATGGAGACGTAGTAGGTTTTGTACATTAGGTAAAGCTGATAAAAAAATAATAAGAGCGTTGTTATTTTTTATTTTAGCGATGGGTTCAGAAACTGCAGCCATTTTAAAGTTTTGATTAAGAAAATATACTCAGAAAATTGCTTATTTGCTATTTAGGTAAATTATGAATATATTTTAGACAACAAGGACTAAATTATTTAGTTTAGAGCAAAATAAAGTATCTGCGAAGCTTAGTTATTAAAATATGAAGCTTTATTTTAGGTAAGCCTGTCGGGACATTTTAAAATGTCCCTACAGGCTTACCTAACCTTTGAATCGTCAGTGCTTTATATGGAAGCTTCTTTGGGGTATACTAAACATCTCCTATCTTAATCTGACAGATCCGACGACATTTCAATATTTAAAAAAAATTTTTTACCCACCACGTGAGAAATCTGATTTCTATACCATGATAACATGTCGGAAGCCTATGCAAGCTTAATCTGACGCTCGAGCTACTCCCGAAATCCCCTCTTCCCCTCCCCAACTATTACATTTTGTAAGTAATAAACTTAATAAATTGTATCCGTAATAACATTTCGTAATAATTATTCAATTCTGCTGCCAAGTGAAAGTGCTGAAGTTTTGTAGACATATTTTGTATGTTTTTATATTTTGAAAGAAATAGATAAGTTTCAATAGAAAAATTATTACTCCTTCACTTCTTGCGTGGACGTAAAATAAAATATTATTTTTTAAATTCATTAAAAAGGCTTCCCCCACATCAGGTTTTTTTCTTTTTTATAAAGAGGCATCCGACGATTCTAAACCGGCCTCTAGACGATCAATTGTAATGTGCAAAATCACGCTTTAATTTTATTGAACAGTTTATTTGACAATTCTAAAGATTGAAGGCGCGCGATGTTCAATATCAACCCTAGACGGTAGACGTGATATTGCGCGATAAAATTGCTCGTTTAGGGGCCCGCTTAGGGGCTGTTTCATCACTTCCTGATAAGTGCCAGAATATAGGCTATCGACAACTTATATGACAGATAGAGTATGGAGTATCTGTCACAGTGGCGGGGCAAGACCAAAATTTTATGTGGGCAAGATACATTTTGCGAGGACCCTCAGGCCCAACTGAATTATTTTTAGACAATAACTTTTTTATAAATAAAATCTGAGTCTCAAAACGCGTCTCCCAAAAAAAAATCGTCGGGGTCCAAGAGGCGCGAGGCCCCTTGGACCGCGAGGCCGTGGGCGGTCGCCCACACCGCCCACGCCTTGCGCCGCCTCTGATCTGTCAGATATCTGTCAGATGATCGTACGACGTCGTGCCGTGTTTTTGTGTCCCGGCCCTTAGACAACCTTAATTTAAACGCAGGCTTTCTGATACGTTGACATTTACAACAAACATTTACAAAAGTAGGTATTTACTTTTCACTAAGATAATAGGAATACATATTAAATTAATTAATATATTTTATAACAATATATTCCATATTTCTTTGAGAAAAATTATACGAAGCAACTACTAGTAAGCTCCTACATACCTATAATGTTAGTCTATAAAATATGTTTAAATTAAATAGTGAAAAAAAAACAAAATCTTTCCTCTAAGGGTCTAAACACACTAGGTTGAATTACGCCGGCGTAAATTCCGCCGCGTTTAAATTGCATACAAAATACGGGCCAAATACTTGGGACACACTATTACGTCGCGTTTTGTATACGTTTGACACTTGCGGCGGAAATTACGCCGGTGTAATTCAGCCTAGTGTGTTTAATAGACACTAAGGGTGAAGCCAAAAGAGCGTGAGTCGCAGAATTTCGGTCGCGTAAATTTCTTTTCATACAAATCATGACTTACAAAATTACGCTCGTGTGAGTCAAAAGGGTCTAAACTCTAAACACACTAGGCTGAATTACGCCGGCGTAAATTCCGCCGCGATTAAATTGCATACAAAATACGGGCCGAATACTAGGGGTGACACACTATTACGTCGCGTTTTGTATGCGTTTGACATTTGCGGCGGAAATTACGCCGGCGTAATTCAGCCTAGTGTGTTTAGACACAAACAGGACTTTTGTATGAAACTGAATGCAGCAGAATTTCAGCCAGCCGAAATTCTGCGACTCACAACTCACAAATTACGCTCGTTTGATTCACCCTAACAGAAGAAAGTACTATACGCTTTATAGAAACAACATCCCAACGGATACAAAGTAGTCGATAATTCTAAACATATCATTTATCAAGGCAAATTGAAAAATTGGGAGAAAAACAAAAAAATATATAACAAAATAAATGTTGAAAAAACATGACAAAATTTGGTAAATTCTGTAGGGTGACCATATTTAAAACAGACAGTCCTGACACCTGTCACACTTTTTACAACAATAGATTTGCATTTTTTACAAATTATATTTTTACAACCACACTCTTCAAACAGCAAACTTAAATACAACATCCTTCTTATAAGTTGTAGTCTAACCCCCCTTAATAATATAAATAAATATTCAAGGTTAACTGTCTATGTCTGCCATGTGTAGTTTCTAATATGCTAGACAAGGACAAGCAAACCTTGTTTAGTTCGAATTCAAATTATTTATTATACTCATACAATAACACACTATAGCACAAAGTAGACAGTGTACATCACGTTGTCTAATCGCATGCTAAGTTGAACCTGTTATGCGTGTAAATATTTTTTTAACTAAGGGGGATACTAAAGTTATTAAAATACTAACGGCCTGTTTCACCACTTCCTGATAAGTGCCGAATACGGAATAGCTTTTGTCCACATTGTGCCTTTTTCTGATCGTCAAGGGCATGCCCAGTCTACAGCGAACGTGAGAAATGCCCGCGACGCAAGCCCTCTGACCGTATCCAAAAAATGAAAATGACAATGTTGGTGTTGCGTTCGTTGACGCATTCAATAATTGAATGCGCCAAAACGAAAGTTGAATGAAAGAAGATGACGAAAATTAAAGACGAAAGCGCACAGTGTGGACATAGCTATTAGGCTATCCTATCCACCACTTAATTTGACAGATGAAGTATGGAGAATCTGTCAAAAAACTTGTGAATAGCCTATTCGGCACTTATCAGGAAGTGGTGAAACAGGCCCTAAATATCGAATTATTCTCAGTTATTGTATCATGTAGGAGTAAGGATCAATAGCCTAAACCCTATACAGCATTCACTACATTATATTTATTTACAAGAACCAGAGTGAATAAAATATATATTAATCTGAGACAAATCCTAGATTTTGTGTTTTCAAAGTTTTTATAACACAGAGACTATTAGTATCGCACTTTTAATTAATATAGACCAAGAATTTAAATAATTTTGGTTAATTAATGTTATTGTACACATTTTTGAGTTTTACATTTAAGGCAGGGATTAATCTCAATCCAAAACTATCTTGCACACAACCAAAGACCAAGTGTATACGCATCGCAATAAGATTCATTTTAGCTCAGCGTAAAACTTTAGTTACTAAGGGCGGATCTTCTCTATTTTTCATGTTTTAAATATCTTTGGAAATAAATATTAAGAAACAAAATTGTTCGGTTCAAAAGATTTTAATATAGATTTACTAACAATTTATTCAAATAATGTATAATTATACTAGTTAATGCTTATATTTCGAGGAATTAGATTTTTGTCGGAGGTGAGTTTGTTTTTAAATATTGTGCTTTATATCTCATATTTTTAGGGTTCCGTAGCCAAAATGGCAAAAAACGGAACCCTTATAGATTCGTCATGTCTGTCTGTCTGTCCGTCCGTATGTCACAGCCACTTTTCTCCGAAACTATAAGAGCTATACTATTGAAACTTGATAAGTAGATGTAGTATGTGAACCGCATTAAGATTTTGATACAAAAATGGAAAAATTATTAAAAATTTTAGGGGTCCCCATAGGTACAAATGAAACAAAACAAAAAAAAAAATTCCATCATGCGTGTGGGGTATCTATGGATAGGTCTTCAAAAATCATATTGAGGTTTCTAGTATCATTTTTTTCTAACCTGAATAGTTTGCGAGAGAGACTCTTCCAAAGTGGCAAAATGTGTGTCCCTCCTCTAACTTCTAAAGTATGATAATTCTAAAAAAAATATATGATGTACATTATTATAAAAACTACCAACGAAAATTGGTTTGAACGAGATCTAGCCAGTAGTTTTTTTTATACGTCATAAATGATAAACCTTAATTTAACTTCCATTATATCAAAAATTAAATGTTAAAATAAATCAAAAACCTTATAATTTCATAGAAATAACTCTAATTGCTGCTGCGGAACCCTTCATGGGCGAGTCCAACTCGCACTTGGCCGGTTTTTTACATTTCGTTATTATATTGGAACTAGGTAAACAACACAAACAACTAGGGAGTCACGGAATAACAAATTGGGGTGTATCCCCGCCTTAAATGCTATTTTAAATGGCAAAACTTGTATTTAAACAGCTGTATTGCTAAAAATGTGTATAAAATGTAAGCTGCAACTGCAGCAGCTGCACTTTTAAAGAAGATTTTAAAGAAAGTGTGTTTTAATACAAAATGTATTGTCAGTCACACCTATAACAATTATAGTAAACACTTAAATTGCTTGTTTAAAGCTTAAATATTATGTACCAAGAGTCTGGTCGGACAAGATTTTTTAGGACAATTTAACACCGCTTGAAAGCAGTTTTTATAATTTTAAAATTTCATTATTTTCTATATAATACAAAGTAGTTTTGGCGCGTGGCCGAAATAACTAATTCCACCATCTTGTAAAATTTCACTTGAGTGCGAAATTTTACAAGATTGTGAAATTGCTTCTGAATCTGTTCTGAATTATTCAGTTCTGAATCATTTGATAAATATCAATATGTATCCAAAATATGAATCTTGCTTTCGAATATTGTCATATGATTTGCATTACAACCAGAGGGGCTACAATGTTCGCTTTAGAGAATCATATTAAGAATCATAATTCATTTTTTTTAAATCGCAAAATGGTCACTCTACTTGCAATTCATGTCTAGTAATTCGTACTACTTTTGACTATTCATTTACTGAATTAATTTGAATTAATTCAAAGAGGCCTTGCAAAACGTGATTAATACTTTCTCATCCTAGACTGGTTTTATCCATTACAACCATTTTAAATTAGGAAACGAGTTCATCCAAAGCTTTGTCTTTGTTAAATTCATGTTTAGCCAGCGCTGTAGACACTCTTCCTTCCGAAAACCCTAAGTCCATCAGCTCACCCAAAATCAGCAGGCACTCAATTATCTGAAACACAAAAGTAATCACATTATGATTTGTATTTTTTTAAAATACAATATTAGATGACACGCACACTCTTAACTCCACGATAAATCAATCAAAATTAAAGTATCTTATGTCCTTTCCCGGGACTCTAAGTATCTCCATGCCAAATTTCAGCAATCTGTGCTGTTTAGGCATGAAGAGGTAACAAACAGGCAAACAAACACTTTCGCATTTATAATATTTTATATTAGTATGGATATACAAGATATAAGACGCAAAATTTTTCACATTGATGTTAACAATAAAAAGAGTAAAATTATTATCACCACAAATCGCAATCTATATAATATGAAGGTCAAATGTTTTGTATTGCAATGCTTTTTATTTTTATGGCAACAAATAGACCAACAAAGACAAACATTAAACTTTGTTATCTTATCTAGAATAAAGTAAACAATGGATCTGAGACTGAATACTTGGTTTGGCAAAGATTCGATTTTCAAACACAGTCCTAATGATTTAGAACTCCTATCATTTAAAAAAAATATATATTTTATGACAAACAATCCTCAGAAAAAGCAGTCATGGCTAAAACATGGCAACATAAATAAAAGCAATACTTACTCTTTTATCACTATCCCCAACTAAACTACAGACTCTTGCCACTCGATCAAGAGGGAAGCCCATGCCATGTATCTTCTGGCAAACCCTCTGTAGGTCTGCCGGAAACTTGTCATATGGATTTGGTAACGTTTCACTCTTCTTTTTCCTTCGCTCCTTTTTGTCACTACTAGAATAAGATCTAGGAACATTATTCTGTTTGACCAAGCCCGGACTTGTGTTACATGATGCTCGTTCACTTGCTCGCTGTCTCGCTGACATAAGCTCATCATTCAACTCTTTAACAATATCTGGAACACTTCGAGACCTCGATTTGACTGTATTCTGAGAGCTGACCGAAGGTGTACTCTCTATTTGTTCTGTGTTTTGAGTGGGATATGTGCTCTGTACATAGGGAACCGCTGGTGGATACTGATAATAAAATGGTTGTGGAATGTACGATCCATTTGGAATATCAGCAGATGTCGAGGGTACTTGATTTGTATAATATGGAGTGGGAACTGTGTACGGTTGGGGCATAAAATACTGGTAATTTGGTACATAAACATTTTCGATTGGTAACGTGTTATCACAGATATTCTCTGGAACGTAATACCCATTGGTCACGGGGTAGTGTTGGGGAGATGCATACATAGTATTTGGCCCCTGCAAGTTAGGATCAGCATACACATTTGGGACATATGTAACGCCCATTTGAGATTGAGAAGTGCAGCTGGGGTACTGCTCAGGAATATAAGTCTGTTGAACATTACCAGAGTCTCTCTGACTCTGCAGCACTTGGGCCAACAGCTCCATATCGTTAATAGTTTTCAATTCCACATTATCAAAAGGACTAGATGTATCATTTTCAAAATCTTTATAGGTTAACATATCAACATTCCTAGCTTGAGGCATTTTAGTCATATTAATTACATTCATCTTGTACTCCTGTAGTGGGTCCGGGTCATCCAGCAGGTTATTCAACTGGTAGTTTGATCGAATTTGAATAGGTTGGAGTATATTCAACTGTGGTTCTTGACTTGTACATAAATATTCTTTTTCTGTGTTGCCAACATATTCTGTATCTGGGCTATTCTCCTCAGTAGGACATGTTGTCTCATCAGTTTTTTCTACTTTCTCATCAGGTGACAGTGCACTTATCTCGTCGGTGCTGGGGTACGATACCTCGGACACGCTCAACTGTTTCAACCTCTCCTCAGCCTCAGCAGCGGCTATGGCATCCAGCTTCTTTTGTTTGGCCTCCTCGAGGAGTTGCAAACGATGTCGCCTCTCGTTTTTTCTCGTCTCCTTCGCACTCTTGAGCTCTTTGAGTTTAGAAAGTACGTTTTTCTCGAATATTGTGCAATACTGGACCCCGTCGACAACATTTTGGGCTCTGATCGAGCACTCGGCAACAGAATACGGCAGGTCTATTCTTGGAGGTCTTTTATACTTTTCGGATATTTTAACAGGGACACCGTCCACGTAGTCTCCAAAATGTGACATATCAAAAGGCCTAAGTCGATGACCACAACAAAATAAGACGACTTAACTTGATTCTATAGATTTTTTGCACTTTTAAGGTTACATTATCTTCTTTCGACGTCATCACTCGTTGTCTAAGTTACACTAATGAAACTTGCAATTTGCGGACATTCTGTTAATCTCCATAAGTACAAAATAAATTTAATTGAACTAAATTATGCTCTAATTTCTGTGTATATTATTTTTTTACCAATTTGACAAACGCAAGCAGAGTTGGTGATAGGTGATTGTCAAAACTCATTTTTTGACCTATGTCAATGTCAATTTGACAATAAAATGTCAAATTGACAATAAGTGTTACTGCTCGTTAAAATTGGATAAAATCCATACTTCCACATCCATAGTATGGATGTGGAAAATATATTATAAATGCGAAAGTGTGTGTCTGTCTGTCTGTCTGTCTGTCTGTCTGTCTGTCTGTCTCTTACCTCTTCACGTTCAAACCGCTGAACCGATTTCGCTGAAATTTGGCATGGAGATACTTTAAGTCCCGAGAAGGGCCATAGGATACTTTTTATCCCGAAAAAATGTACGATTCCCGCGCGATAAACGAATTTTGGCGCAACGAATCGTCATCTAGTAAAATATAAAATTAATTATGATTTTTATCAATATTTTTATCAAATTTTTATGCACTGGCTATATATGGATTTCTTTTGTCAAATTCAAATTAAGAAACTTCAAAATATGTCACGTGTAGTTTTCATTCACTAGTGTCAGATGTAACGAATACTATACTCACAAGTCAGATGTCGCTAGTGATACCTTATTTAAGTCATGGCGGATTTTTTCATTATTTTTTAGATTTACTACCGTATTATAATTTGTGGGTAGAATAAATAATTGCAAAGTTCTCGAAAAATATCGTATCGGCCTGTTTTAAAAGGGAACGGTAAGATACAGAGGGTTAAAAGTTACCTTCAGAGTTGTAAAGGAATTCGCCATCGGCCTGGGACATTTTGCGGATAATATTCTCCGTAAAACGGTAAAAATAGAAGAAATTAGTGAATAAATCGTTCCTCGCAGCTAGAAAATGCTCGGCACACAAGAGTAGGTGCCTCGATTGAGTCTACCTCGCTATTCGAGTACGATAAGGTTAGTTTCTATTCTGGACTTTTTGACATCTATTTTCGCTTTATTGCGCTATAACTTTTTAAATTTTTAACAGGCACCAAAGGCAATATGAACGAGGGCGCTCCGCTTATGTACCACGGGAACGCTTCTTTCAGCGGGCCGAGCACGATGTACATGGTGCAGGGTCACGGAGACCGGCAGCCGCGGCAGTACCCCGTGGAGATGCTGCAGGTTATAGGGGGAGTGCACGGTTCTCCCGGCCAGGGCACACCCAGGAGGTGTCACAAAAACCGCCAGACAGACAAGGACAATGCCTTCGGCTATGAATCTGATGACTCCAGTCTGTCCAGCAGTGCATCAGGCTCAAATAAATCTAGTGAGAAAGGTAATACACTTTCTATATAATTTAAAATTCTTATTTTAAATAAAATACCTTGTATACAACTACCCTCATTATAGATAATAATAATTTTATAGTCTACAGCTTGTATTCGATTCAAAATAGTATCATTTGTAGCTGGTATATACTATGATAAAGATAAATATTTTGTACATTCCTAATATTAATAGTGTAATTAGGAACTCATAGTTTGTAATGTAACTGTTTCAGCTTGTCATTTCCTAATATCACCTCGATAGGTACATTAGTTATTGTTATTGTTATTACGTCTAGAATATTTTGCATAAGGTCAATGTGTTGAAGTCCGGCAAATTTTTCTCAAATTAAAGTTTAACATAATTTATTGACTTGAGATTCGCTTTTTAAAGTAACTTGTGTCATTGGAAATTACAGGCTATTATATATTAATTAGACCTATAATGATCTAAAAATAGTCTTAGTTGCAGTATTTTTTTATAAAATGCTATTTTTTTTAAACTCGGTGTGTAAACGGACTTCCCTTACAGTTTGAGGTAAGTCCTTCTAGTAGCAATATAGCCCTAACCTGTGAAGTAATATGCATGGCAACAGTTTCTAGCAAAGTCGCAAAACGGCCATTCAAATATGTGTTTAAGGTGTCGGTAATAAGGTTTGCATTCCAGAGAAAATTAATTTTATAACATTTTAAGGCAAGTTTGGCATATCGTGAGTCTTAAGTGGTTACAAAAATTTTTTGAAAAATTAAACACTAAGTATAAACATAAAATAATGTTTATTACAAATTCAAAATTATAATAATTTTATTTTAAGCTTTCATTTTCCTTAATACATTTTTTTTTTCTCTATTTATTTACTTATCCTTCTTATATATATTTAATCTACATAAGGACCGCCTTTGGCGGTAAAAGCCTCCTCCAAATTTTGCCATTTTTTTCTGTCTCGAGCCAGTCTCGTCCATAGGACTCCAGCTACTTCTAAGATGTCGTCTTTCCACCTTTTGGCTGGCCTACCACGCCTTCTGGTTTTGTATATAGGGCTCCAGTTAGTCACAGTCCGTGTCCATCTCTCATCTGTCGTTCTTTGAATATGGCCTGCCCATTTCCATTTCATGGATAGTATTTGTTATTTGATTGTGCTCTTAATCTTATCTCTAAGTTTTATACCCATAAAGCTTCTTTCAATACCTCTTTGACAGGACTTTATTCTGTTTATATGTGATTTTTTCAATGACCAGGTTTGACTTCCATATGTTAAGCAAGGTGTTAGGCAGATGTTCATGGCTTTGGCTTTTAGTTTTATTGGTATTTTTCCTTTAAACAGTTCCTTCATTGACCAGTATTTGTTCTAAGTTATCTTTATTCTCCGTTCAATTTCTTTATCAGAACAGGAATTGAAAGAAATATTATGTCCCAGATATACATAGTCTTCTACATACTCTACTGGCTCTGACTCAAGTATATTATTATAATAATTAGTGCCGGCAAAATCAACAACTTTGCTTCATTATCATTTATATTTAAAGCAGGGAATTCACTACCAGGCTGCCCGCGGGCCACGCGGTCTGGCACAAGTCTGTTGCTTGCTCCTATTGAACACACACAGAACAGACTAGTCAGTCGAATAGATAGAGGGCTGCAGCTCGGTCGTGGACTCATGGACTCGATATTCTTTTTAACAAATGATAGATCAGTATCGGCGTTGATTTTTTGGATTTTTCAATAAGTTCGGTGTAAGCGGCTTTACGTTAATCGGTGTTTTGAATGTTATCCTTGCTTTTAAGGTACAATTCCGTGCATCGCGATCGATCTACCGTGTCGTAAGCCACGCGCGACCGTGCCATATAAGGGCCGGGACACAAAAACACGGCACGGCGCCGTACGGCGTCGTATGGCGTCGTACGGTGCCGTGCCGTGTTTTTGTGTCCCGGCCCTAACATTGACACGGTCGCGCGGGGCCTACGACAGACGCGCGCGACCGACGACAGTCGTAGGCCCCGCACGACCGTTTCAAAGTTATATGGCACGGTCGCGCGCGGCTTACGACACGACAGTCGTAGGCCGCGCGCGTCAGTCGCGGGCCTCGGAAGCAGTGCCATACATTTTCATACGCTGACTATGGTCGCGAGCGGCCGACGACAGTCGTAGGTCGTGCGCGACCGCGATCGATCGCGATGCACGGAATTGTACCTTTAACTTTCCACAAACAAGGATGCGACCGGTAAATGGAAATAAACGAATGTCAAAATTGTTGTTGTTGGTTTTTCTTATGTTTAGTGTTTGTATTGTTTACAATAATATGTTTTAAAATGATATTTTAAGTGCACTCCAGTCGCTCTCCAAGGCGCAAATGACGACGGGCCGCCCGTTGCGACCATTCATGTACAGACTTGCCCATGCCCGCGCGGGAAAAATGCGATCTCGCGGGCAGGCTGCGGGCACGGGCCGGCGGGCATGTCTGTGCCCGTACCTAGAAATTGACGAGCAGACATGCGACAGACCTGCCCGTGACGGGCGGCCCGTAGCCGGCGGCCCGGTAGTCAATTCCCTGCTTTATGGGATAAGACATTTTTCAACGTTATTTTTTTAACTACTTAATTTTGATTTGATTATTGTTTATTGATAATATTATTATGTCTATTTAGTACCCAATTTTTTTTATTCCTTAATATTAATATTTAGTCCGTTGAAGTAACTTTTTAGTTCACGTGGCAGATTGGGGCCATGCACGCGAAAGTTACGCGTTTTTAACATTATTTTCGCCGCTCAATTAAAATTATAAGGGTTGTTGGTCTGGGTGGTAGGATTTTTCATGACGTGTATAAATCTGAAACGAATAATTATGGCATTCTAAAAAGAAGTTATTTTTACAAGTTTTTTTGCTGACGTTAAAGGGGGCAGACGAGGGAACGGACCCCCTGACAGTAAGTGAACTACCGCCACCCTTAGACACCTGTAACACCAGGGGAGTCACAAGTGCGCTGCCCACTTTTTAAAAAGGAGTACGCTCTTTTCGTGCAGTATAATTTGGGCAATGCTATGATCTAGCAGTCCTATTTTTTAATGCAAATTAACAATAAATACATGTAGGTCTGAAAAGGTTGACAATATCTGATTTGAGGCAAGACCGGCATATGACGGCCTTTCCTTATGCAAACTAGACGGACTTCCCAATTATTGCAATTTTAGGTTAGACATATGTTGCAGGTGATAATAACGAAATTAAAGCGATATTAACGAATTGAACATCAGTAATAAGTAAAAGGATCACTAAATTACTTACGTAATCTAAGAAACTCCATAAACTCCTTTGTATTCCCACTTTTTTTCATTTTTTTGGCAGAGACTTACACTTCGACTGCGAGTTCAAAACGGGAAAAAATGGCAGATCGTTTTTTTCGTAACAGGTAGTTAGTAGCGATATGTCTGTTTCTTAGGTCAAACTAACTCCGCAATATTGTTTTACCCACTGAGCCATTCAAAGTTCAAATATGGAAGTTATTGTCGATAGACGGACTTACCTCCCAGATGGACTTCGACACATTGACCTTATTTTATAAAAATAAATTATTTATTAATCCAGTGCATCAAAATAGCTCAATAGAAATAATTTTACATTCCTAAAATTTAAATTATGTATATGTAAAATTAATTATGTCCTATCATAATAAAAATGTGTACCGTAAAACTGGCTGAATAGGGACAATTTTCAACTTTGAACTGAAAATACTTGTAACTGTGTAAAGTCAAGCTTTCGTACACTGTTCAAATTTTTTAATTAAGCTACAAGATCGTAAAAATGTGTTATGCCGTTCTTGTAATATTAAAAAAAATAAGCCATTCCTATGTATACTTCAGATGGCAGTTAATAGGGATGAAAGCAGGGTTATTAGGGAAAACCGTCAGGGTTATTACAATAAAGAAAAAAATAATCAGTCATTATATTTTATTATTGTGCGGGGACCGTACATTTTCCGGGACAAAAAGTATCCCTTATCCTTTCCCGAGACTCAAAGTACATATCTCCATACCAAAATTCATCAAAATCGATTGAATAGTTTTCGCGCAAATCATAAAAATATATTGTGCAGTAACCGTACATTTTTCCGGGACAAAATGTATCCTATGTTCTTTTCCGGGACTCAAAGTTTTTCTATACCAAATTTCAACAAAATCGGTCGAGCCGTTTACGCTTGATGTCATGACCACGTGACCAAGGGACATATTATGGATTCATTTTTATTCATATAGATTACAAAAGTAAATTGTAAGAGCCCTAGTGAAATTGTTTCATTCCACACATTTATCGTCAACATATCTCTTACTCGTATCTATTTATTTATACGGCGTCCCTTTCAGCCCAGCACTGATCCCTATTCACCCAATTCTCATCCTCATTTACTACAATTCAACATCAAAATGTATGATTTGTAAAAATGTGGGTTCCTAGCTATATTAAGTAAAAAACAAGTACTTACCTTGTGCCATTATATGTATGAATAAATAAAGTTATAATAAAAATCACTTTCAAAACAAGGAATACACAATTTACTTTTAAATTTATAAAGTTTTGAGCAACAAAATTCTCCGTTACTCGAAGGCAATTTTTGAACTGAAGTCTCAATGTCTTGTAGCCAACTTCATGGCGATTGAGTGTTGCCATTAAAAGGAATAATAGTTCTACTTCTTTTTAAAACCAAAAAATACTTGACACCTAATGGGATAACTCTAAGGTTTCTTTTAAAATATTTTTATCGGTTTCGTCCCTATTTACACCCATGTCCCTATTCAGGTAGTTTTACGGTATCTATTGATTCAATTTTGTTTTTTTGTTTTTTTTTTTTTTTTTTTTTTTTAATATTATGCCACGAATTTGAAAAATAAAATAAATAATACATTTTAAATAATTTAATATTTTGTATTACATATCCAAGTTACAAGTAGTTGAGTAACTTTAAAATTATGTCATTGGTAATCTTATAATACCTATTTGTTTTAGATGTAAACCGTTCCGATGCATCATTACTGTCACCGTCAGTACATCCCCAGCTGTTTGGAGATAGAGCGCAAGGTATTTCAGACTGTTTTTATGAAGTCATTGTGTTACTTTGATTATTGATTTCAGCATAATATCTTCAAGTTGTAGGCTTTTGATTTACATCATTATTTACTGTTCTTTGATGACTTGCTACTGTTATAAAGAGGAAAGATTTGTATTTTTGTGTGTATGTTTAAATCTACTGTGCTGATTTAAAAAAATCTTTCACCATTGGAAAGCTATGTTGTCCCTGAGTAACAGGCTTTGATAATAATTTTCCGTTAATTCCTTTCCGAGCCGCGCGGGACGTCTAGTATTATGATAAAAATATTTTCTGTGTCCCTTTTGCTTTACCTATTTTGCCAATTTGACTCAATGCTATGTACTCAAAGAATTTGTTATGAAAACTAATAACAATTTATTGCAACACAAAGAACCGTCGAAATAATTGATTCATATAGGCAGAATCATCGACTTTGGCCGGCTAATACGAATGGCATTAGATTATCCGTCTTAAGCGACTCCTTAAATTTTACAATTTTAGCCCCTAACGACCCCACTCGCTACGACACTGCTAGCCGTAGTAACAACCTTATTCATAACCCTAGTGTTATTGATATTGCGTTAGTTAAAAACATTAACCTCAACATCTCTTTGGAAACAATCCACGAGCTTAACTCGGACCACAGACCAGTTAAAATTGCGCTTGGCAATTCTAACCAACTCGCTGCTAGTACTAAAAAGATAATTGATTATAAATTACTAGCAGATAACCTAGAAAACCTTCAATCGAGTCACCTCGATCTCATTCCCGATTTTATCGAAAACTCTAAAGTGGCGCTTGAGGCCTCTCTCCACTTGACTGATCATCTGGTAGAGAACATCGAAAAATCTTCTAGGGAAATGCCAACGATTCATGAGAATCGCTGGCCTCTCCCAGATGATATAAAAGAGTCCATCAGACTCCGTAACGCGGCTAAACGCACATACGATCGCTACCCATCGGAAGACTGGAGGAGGGCCCTCCGTCACTACGAGAGGGAAGTTAAATATAAAATCAAACAACACAAAGCCGAGAGGTGGGATCGACTTCTTAGCGAACTCGAGCCGTCTCACACGGCCTACTGGCCGCTCGCGAAGTCCCTCAAAAAAGATACGGAGAGCGACATGCCTCCACTAAACAGACCAAATCGTCCTCCTGCACTGGAGGATATCGACAAAGCCGAATGCTTGGCCGACACCATAGAAAATCAGTGCCGACCTAGTACTCTCCCGACCGACCCTGATCATGATAATCTAGTCAATACCGAGGTAGAAAGCCGACTCATGGCCCCACCATCAGAGCCCCTCAGGCCGGTGGATATGGAGGAAATCAAAGATATTATTAAAGATTTGAATTCCAGAAAGGCCCCAGGCCTGGACGGTATCTCAAATAAAACCCTTAAATTACTACCTGCCACTATAATTGAATTGCTCGTGAACATCTTTAACGCCCTTTTACTAGGATGTTCATTCCCAGATATATGGAAAGTAGCTATAATAATAGGTATCCACAAACCGGGTAAACTCCGGACGGAACCAAGTAGTTACAGACCAATTAGCTTAATTAGTTGCCTCGGTAAAATTTACGAAAGAGTTATACTAAGACGCCTAAAAGACGTCATAGTTGATAAAAAACTCTTACCTGACGAACAATTCGCATTCCGCGAATTCCACAGCTGTCCCGCTCAGGTACACCGCCTAACGGAGTACATATTAGAACAAAAGAACAATAGGAGACCGACTTGCGCTGTTTTCTTTGATGTCGCAAAAGCATTCGACAAAATTTGGCACAATGGGCTAATTTATAAACTTTTTAAACTCGGCATTCCCGATAGTCTTGTTATAATAGTAAGTAACTACCTCAAAAACCGTAAATTTCGTTTTAGAGTCGAAGGCATTCTGTCTTCACTTAGAGATCTAGAGGCTGGAGTACCGCAGGGCTCGGTTCTCTCCCCGACCCTCTACAATCTCTACACGTCCGATTTGCCCACCCACCCTCGAGTACAAAAAGCGCTATTCGCAGACGACACGGCCCTGTTCTTTGCTCATCGCCAAATAGCTTTCGCGTCCAAAAAACTCCAAGAAGCAGTTACCGAACTCGGTAAATGGTTCGCAAAATGGAGAATCGAACTAAACCCCGACAAAAGTCACGCTATATTATTTAACGGACTAAAACGTAAGAAAATGCAACCTATTAGTCTGCACGGAAAATTAATTCCCGAAGTCACGGCTGTCAAATACTTAGGAGTAGTACTAAACAAGTCGATGTCATTCACGAACCATATATCGAATACCGTACGTAAAGCGAAATTTGTATTATATAAATTATATCCTTTACTCAACGCGAGTAGCAAAATGTCCTTAAGACATAAGCTCACCTTATACAAAACATGTATAAGAACGATACTCACTTATGCGTGCGTCTCTTTCGCACACATAAGTGACAATCAGATGAACCAATTGCAACGAGTTCAAAACCGTTTTTTGCGCATGGCAACAGGTGCCCCCCGTTACATGCGAAACATCGACTTGCATAGAGACTGCGAGCTTATCACTATCAAAGCCTATATCAAAGAACTCTCGGAGAGATTCTTTGAGAAAGGAAAAGTACATCCCAATCCGCTCATTCGTAAGGCTGTGGACTACGAACATGACGCACGGACATTCCGATACCCCTTCAGGCGGCCTAAGCATATCTTAGCCGACCCTGTAGATCCCATCACAGAATACGTAACGTACTGTGTACAGTTACGCAAACACAAATCACACTCACCCGCGTGGTTAGTACTGCACCGGGGACGACGCCGGCGCCTTCCCCGAGGACTTAACACGACCCGAACGACAAACAGACAGACCGACCGAAATCCGGTGCCGAGCTCGATCCCGGGTTCGAGTTCGCATGCGGATAGCATAGGAACACACCTAAATCATGACCGCGACCGCGACATTGTCGTAGAGAGCTCTACCAATTACTTTGACATTAGAACATACACGCGTATGTCACCCCAACCGGACTCGGAAGGGGAGAGGGACGGCCCTCTTTTATGCAATAACATTAATAACTTGAGCTCATCTACCGCGATAACTCGTACGCAGCTAGTTTGTGCTACCGCGCGCGAGCAGCCTCACTCGTCAGAGAGTGAGTAAGGGGTCGGCCCCTTAAGAGCAGGGGGGATCCGTGTCCCCACGTCAGATGAAAATAGCTTATTTTCGTAGCTCTCCCCAATATTGCCCGATTAGAATGTCACACGTGTGACTTTAGGGGGGGGGGGCCAGGCCCCCTCATTGTTTATCTCCAAACCAACTAGCAACAGACTAGTTATAGCCACGATTAAACTACCATGGTCTTAACCAGACCAGTAGCTTAGACCCTTTCGAAAAAAAAAAAAAAAAAAAAAAAAAAAGGCCGGCTTATGTCAACTCAATGTTAGGCTTGATTTGACATAAACAAACCAAATTATGTTGGTCCGCTATCTGCCTATGAATCAACTTCTCTGATAGTACATTTGAGATTCATAACTAAAAAGTGCGCGTACCTTATGACGAGGCGCAGCGGGGTGACCCGCATCTTCCTCATGTTTTTGTGAATGTAATTCGGCTCGCTCTATTTCGTAATAATGTGCGTATATTCATATTGTCCAGGTGAGAACTGGCGTCAGGAGCGCGGCGGTGTGGCCCGCGAGTGGCGCGCACGTCGTCGCGAGCCGCGCCCGCGCCGCGCTGCACCCGACCGCTACCTCGCAGCGCACTACCCCTCCCAAGTCAAGTTCGCGCCTGACGACTTGCTCAATGGTAAGTACAACTACAAGCTTGTGATGAATGGGGCGTATATTACTTCGAAATTTCATCTCCCTTCTCCCATATCAAGTTACCTAAATATCAGCTGTATCATTTAAGATACTTTTCTTATTGTCGTTACTCATTAGATTGTTGTTTTAGCATTGAAATATCTAATATTTAAAAGGAGTTTATTTCCATACTATAGGCGTAATTACTTTATGCAAGGATTAATTGATGAATGTTTTGTTTGTTACTACAGGCGAAATTCCGTCCCCCCCTCACTCAATTTTTTTTTGAAGTGAA